>LR990642.1:7991529-8629835 GCA_905147715.2 Xestia xanthographa
GTGTAAAATTGTGTGCGCAACTCATCAACCTAGTAGGATTAACTGACAATAAAGCTCTTCGTGGACGGAGCAAATAAAGAGATGGTCGTCTTAAAGCGTGGATCCTTTGAAGGTTGGTTTGGCTTGAATAGCATTTCCGTAATGACCTAAATGTGAAAGAAAAATAACAAATCGTGGAGACGGTGGAAATCGTAAACATAAATTGGGAAAAATGATTTACCTGGCCAAATACTTTTGAGGGGCGATTCCAAGAATTACAGAGTATTCAAATATTATTATACGAGTAGATGGCGTGAAGTAGTCTTGAGTGCTCAAATAGATTCCACGTGTAAGGAATTGCTTCAGTGTTTATACGATAAAGAACATGATTGTGAGCAAAACATTTGTACATGGTGTCGGTGAAGCGAGTTAAATATTGACAATGAAGATTTGAGGGCTTCTGCTCCACTTCTAGTGCATGCTCTTACATAACTTCCAGGAAATATTTACAAATTCGTAAACGTTTCATTTGTGGTGCCGATTTGAAAAGTACTGATTCATTGATTAAAGGCTATATGATGTCGAAGGTTTATTTGAAAGTTTTAAACATTTTGGTTACTACTATAGCTACTCCTCATATTTATCCCAAATGTATCGAAGCCGGGCGATACCGTTTGAAGGTTGACTATCTTTTGAAACTCTTATGTAAGATGTCACTCATGTTCTTACTGGCCTTGTCTTACGATTCTTGAGATCGGTGAACAACTCAATTCCATTCTTCCCTGTTAACCGTCATGTCATTTCTCTTCATTCCTTTTTCAGTCTATTCAGATTTTCTTTAATCTTCCTCTTCGTCTCCATCTATCAAAATGTATGTTCATCACTTTTCACCCAGACTGACGCCTAGCTATACTGAGCTCAACCAGATGCAGTTTGTTCGGAGTGGCGAATATTGTAGCAAAAATTTTAGAGAAACTGTAACAGTATTGCCGATAAGGTTTTCGCATGTGACAATCGGAGTCATTCTTCGAGAATACTTTACCATCGAACGCATAACATCGAAATTTGAGATCACAGACTCTTCTGCCTCTAGTCTTGTCCGATATCAACGCTTATCCAATATTTTTCCATTAAAGCAAAGTGATTGGATTGTTGTTGTTTATCTTTTAAAGTGAATGTAATGCTCCTTGTTCTATAACCTCAAGTATGTTTTGGGTAATAAATACTGATTTCGTTTGTTGGATGTTATAATATGAGTAAGTATACCGTTGTTCTTCACATAACGATTAACTGGCGTTTAAGTAATCTGTTACTACGAAAAGTACGAATTAGTATGCAGTAGGATTTCTTAACTACAAATAGTTTTACTTTCAAGTAAGGCTCTCACCTTGAAAGTTACGTAGTAACAATATTTCATTGTTAATTGTTTTAATTAAAGCATAATATTGTAACTAGGTTTTTGGCTTAAACGGAATGCATAAGTAGCAGAAACAATATATTTCGGATTATGGTACCTCACAGTGAGACGTCCAGTCTATGAAAACTCATCAGATAGATAAAAACATGCTATACTCCTTTGGTGTGTATAACCAAATAAGAATTCATTTATGAAACTTCAACACCCATAGCAGTTTCAGAAATGTGTTTTTATTGAATGAAATGAAAATGAACATATTTCTTAGATGCTAAATAAAAATATGAAAGCGTTTAGAGAAACCGAAAGAGAAAGAAGTTCAGTGATGGGATGACGTCAAAGAACAGCAGTAGCCGCAGAATCTGCCTATGCCTCTTCCGCTCTCAGAAGTGTTATTGTGGTTCTGAACCTAAATCTCACCAATCATATGCAACAAGATTATACCAGATATAGACCACCGAATGGAATACAGTATTTTTTGCAATTGAAGGACAGCTATGGATTTGCCACTACTACAACAAGCCATGAAATTACATACGTATACCTATACACATTCATTATGTACTATTGCTTTGTCGCCAGTCGTTACTTCGCGTGGGAATCCAACCAGCTGATGTGCTGAGCTAACTTTCTTTCTTCGTTACCACGTCTTTGTTATTTTTTAATTTGAAGCTGATTATATTAACATTATGGAAGCATATCCGACCTTGGAATCTTAATGTGTATTCATGAAGTTTAAGGTCAAATTAACAGCTCCAAGCAGTGTTACTTCAAAGTTGGATTAATTAAGAGTTTATACACTCCGAATATTTATGTGACCGAAAAAATACGGTCGAGTGTTTTTGTTATAAATTAAATTTAAAGTAGGTATACACATGCGTAAAACAATTGCAGTCCTATGGTCGGCTTCATTGACGTCAATTTAACGATTAATAACCTTAAAAACAAGTAATTACTTCAAAGAGACTTTTAATAGAGATATTTAAGCCAATCATAGCCTGAACATCGTTGAAATTGAGCATCAATTTGCGGTGTCGGATGATATCGTCCATAACACGATGGCAAAGATGTAAAACGGTCATAAAATATTCACTAGTATCGACGCTATGGTCGACCACAGTGTACAGAAAACGGCCCGTTTACATCATGATAAAACGTTCAACTTAATCGTATGGTGTGAAAATGCTTTCACTTATCATGTCTACCTCGTCCTTATCAAAATCATTATCTGTTATTGCTAGCATGGTATTGCATGCTATAATTAATAATATATATCAAAAACAACTGTTACAAATAGGTGTGCTTACGTGATATTCCAACACTGTACGGTTAGAACAAAGCTGAAAGTTACTCTCAGTCATTTACTGACCTGTCTAATACGATACTCATATGCCTATGTAGATTCTGCTTAAGATCTCTTCGTGTGTACTGCTGCTGCAGTTGTTGTTGTTGTTGTGGTGTAGGGGGCGACGGCGTCGGCGTAAGAGCCGCGCCCCCCGGCGGTGCTCGTTGCCCTACGAGCACCTTTAACTCTGCCATCAACTTTTGCACCATACGGACACGTTTGGACTGAACCGCGCAACACACACTAATGAAGATGTACACCTCAATCAATCGCAGCCAACTTGCCAAGAGCCATTGGCTCAGCCGTTGCATACACACGTGACGTCACTGCTGCACGTGATAATAAAGCATCGATATCGATACAAGCGTCGTTACAACGCGCGTGCGGGTTCCACACTGTCGGCCGGCGTACGACGCTTTGACCTCGCCGCCGCTTTTTATAAGTGCCCGATGAGCGCGCAAGGTGGTGTATGCGAGACGGAATAAACATGTTTATATTTAGGCGGGATCTTCGGGACGCACGATACGCACGCTTTGATACGATTAGTTACTCTGCGTTTTTCACTTTCCATGAAGTCCGTACAAAAATTTAATTACCATTACAAACGAATGGAAAGGAATTTTTGGCGGCCAAGGCCACTAATCATGCTTAAGGCAGTTATGGGCGATACACTAATTACACTGCAATAAACAATGGCCAATGTAGGTCGTCGGTCGCAGCAGATCACAATAGCAGTGAGAGGAAACGGGGTCATACGAGCATTGTTCAAATTCAAATTGAAGAGTTGGGTTAAATTAAATAGGTCGCTCGGTACACTTCCGATATCAAATTAGTACAAATACATACCAGATAACACCATCCACAGAAATAAAATTTTCGAGTACGACATGTTATTTGCAGAATTGATTAGGATGATTTTTTGTTGAGACCGTGTAAACAAACACGTTGAAGAAATTCGAGGTATGTAACCGAGAAGAGAATCCTTGAATCGTAAATACGAAAAACAAGCTGAGTTCCGTTCTTGTTTTTAAAATAATCGACTTTGAACGTGAATTGCGAGACGGGTCGGTTCATGGAGAGGTAGAAATAGCAGCACCTGACGCCGCCGGCGCAGGAAGTGTGGACGGCCGAACACACCACCACTATAATCAGAAACGAAGTGAAAACATGCACGTAGTCTTACATGGCGAAATCTACAGTTGAATAACTGAAAACTTTTATAAACTGTAATAAATTCTTTATTACACAAGTGCACCTCGTTATATCTAGTTTATTTCTAATGACATCAAATAAACACCCGGAATTTGGGTAATGAATTCTCGAACAGTTACGTTTGTAGCCTTATAAGCAATGCAACGCATGCAAGAATAAATAAAAAAACTTGCAGTTTGACGAAGTTTTTAACATTTCTTTGTCTCATTTTGGAGGAATATTAAAAGTCAGAAAATGAATGTGTATTATTTCAACACGCATGTTCCGAATAGAGATCTGGTTTTCGGCAAGTCGGTCTTCCTGAGGCACTTGAGTAACCGTTTGCAGTTAACGGCTTTGTTTAAAAACAAATTTTATTTTCGGAGGACGACAGCTGCGCTTGCGATGCCTGATTCGGAGCAAATAATGAGAGCGATTGAAGCATAAAATTTTCGTAATCAAGGAGTAACGTCGTCGGTTTTGTGTTGAAAGGGCGAAGTAGATGAAGTGATAAGTGCGTTGTGTAATTACAACGCAGACAAGTGGAAGTATTAATAAATTAATAGAGAAGGAACGGTCGACGGGCTGCTCGTGTCCTGCGATAACAACTTTCTCTGAATGAGAGGGAGCAAGATTAGATTGAGATTATCCAAGCGTAATCATCAGCACAGGCTTATAGTTCCTACTCGTACACAATCGAGAACACTGAAGAGGAAGTGTTGCCGAGTTCCTGGATTAATCATTAATTGTAACTTTCGTTATGTTGATCTCGGAATTACAGAAAAATATAGGGTATCAATGCTCATAGCTGCGCGCAAGCTGCTAAAGGCAACTGAACTTAATGCCCCTCTATTGCATGCGGTTAGTGACCTATCTTTAAAATTCATGGCTGTACTAGGGAGCTCCGTTAAACGTTTTATTCTTATCATTTGATGCTTCGTGCGCTTCAGAAGAATTAAATGCACGAGGCATGCCAACATATCTGATACAGAAATTCAGGCAACCGTGCTTTTGGTTGAATTTCCTTTGTTTGGAGCCATTTCGTTGTTGTGTGTAACGTAAAATTTTATTTTTCTTGAAGTCTGTGTATTGTATCGTTACGGTCCATAAAGTGTTGCAAGGTTTGCAGAAGTTAAAAAGGGAGAAATTATTTTGGGAAAGTTTAAGTAAACAAAAGATATGGGACAAAAAAAAATGGAACAAAGTTTTCCAAAAAAGTATTTAAAGCTCCTTCCATGAGAACAGTGTTATAGATCAAACAGATGTTGGCATAACGTAAATGGAAAGTAATGTATAATATCCCAGAGGCCAGAGCTACAGCAACATGAACAAACACTTGAATGTGCTATCCCATTGTCATAGTTTTAATAATCTATGGCATGGGAATGGGAATAACCACCCCATAACCGTATCCATGGCGCCCATCGCAAGGGTGATGACGTCACTTTTGATAGTACAACCGGAATTACGTAAAGGATAGGGTCGGAAATAATTAGACACAATTTGCTTTATACAATTGCTGAAGATACCAGTTAGAGCACAAAAACAACACGCCCATTCATAAATAAAAACCTTAGGGCCGAGGACGCGGAAGCTTGACCTAGATTTGGAATTAGGTTTGTTGTTGTGCAAAGCAATGTAATACTCACAAATGGTGTTTCAGAGAGTCCTCCAGCGCACTGGATGATTAGTTTAATTCAGAAAAACACTACTTGACACTTTCGCGGGTCAGTATTGTGCGGAAGTGAGAGAAAGCGTGCTCTCTGTGCGATGGATCTGTACACACTGAATGTAGACCCTGAGTGTAGTAGTGAGTATGCGCGCGTCCCTATTCCCGACGTCCTTGCGTGAAAGGGGCGGTTTTGTAGGGTGGCGCCATGGTAGCACGTCAAGGCAACGCGTCAATCAATATGCGAGATGAGATCCCTGGCTAATCGTCCAAGTGTCACGCATAAAACGCGTGACTACTCAATCTCAAACGGAAGTTTACGGAAGTGGGAAAAAAATATTTTCTTTTCGTTTCACTGATAAGAAGTTGATGCAACCGTTTGTGCAATTGTAAAAGTAACTGCAACAAGTAAGTCATACGCAACAGGTTTACGTATGCACATCACAGCAGATGCAAACGGCCTTGCATAACTGCATCATGGTGATTTTTTCCGACCCTTTAACTTTTAAACTTTCCATTCCCTTGATACTTGTATGTAAACAAATAACAGAACCAGAGGTATGACAACACATTTTGATTACAATGGCAAATGTTGGAGAGAGAAAAACAAAAACCATTGCATAAGGTGGTGGGTTGAAATCAATAATTTATGGCGTGTTAAAAAGTGTAATGATACTAAATAACGGTGCGGGTATATCGAACAGATATGAATACTGCGTTAGCGTCTGTTACGCAAGTAAACAGTTATGTACATTCAGTTGGTACGGACACGCACTATCTCCTATCATATCAAGACGCATCGTTGCGAGAACCGACAGCTGATCGACAGTAACCACGGCGAACAATTCAAGTACTGTTTGTTGCTAATACATTGTTTTTGACAAATTACGTTGATAATGTTGTCTATCCATTGATGCAATGGTAGCATGCGAGGTTTCTCCTTGAGCTATTAGGTTACTTGTGTCGTGTGCGGATTTGACTCGTATTTTTGCCGTTATAAGATTATGAGCAGAATCCAAGGTTATAGTCACTCCAGTTAGAGAAAGAACGTGAATTGCTCGTTTAATCTAGTTCTGGCGGTTTCATATTGCCAGTCAGCCGTCATTTAAAACCACCACTTGCGGCTGACAACTGTATTGCAAAAAGGCCTTATATTAAAGCTCACCGTTGTGACTAATTGAAAATCTAAAACAGCTATGTGCGAGTCTGAAACAATTTTAGAGATCACGTCCGTGACGGGCATTATCATTTGCACTGAAACGTAACTATAATGGTGAGTGATTTAAAAGATAGTCATGATATTTTCTTTGGAACTCTACTGCCTGATTTTGTCTTCTAGCCATGAATGCCATGTAGCTAAACAAAAAAACAACAAACAAAAAAAACACAAAAAGAAAAGGACAAAAAAATACACTAAAAGAAAAACAAAAAAAAAACACTAAAACAAAACCACAAAAAAGTGAAAAATAACTTTAGCTTCAGAAGCCGGTGAGAAAAACACCAAATCAATCAAAGGTCAAGTTTCAGAAGTCGGTGACAAAAACACTAAATCAATTAAACAAGGTCACCGACTTCTGAAGCTTGACCTTTGATTGATTTGGTGTTTTTCTCACCGGCTTCTGAAGCTAAAGTTATTTTTCACTTTTTTGTGGTTTTGTTTTAGTGTTTTTTTTTTGTTTTTCTTTTAGTGTATTTTTTTGTCCTTTTCTTTTTGTGTTTTTTTTGTTTGTTGTTTTTTTTTAAGTCGGTTTTATTTTTGGCAAAAAAGTTTTATTTTATTTTTCCATTTTTAGTTGTAATATCCTATACTTACGAATATTTGCTATGCATTCATTGTACATGGTTAACAATACATGTCATGGTAATAGGCTTATCCCCAATAAATGGAACATAACATGCCATAACTGTCGAAATCTGGGTGTACTGTACACATCTATGTACCCCTCAGAGCATACAGGCGTGATGTTACGTCATGATATTGTATAAACAATGAACATCCAACCGATTGGAGCTATCACAACAGATTTGCCGTCCCTTTTTGAAGAGTTCTATTGTATATCTCCGAAGATCAGCATCAGATCTTCACCAAATTAAAATAGGACCACCTCAGGAGTATACTTTTTCAAATAAAAAAAGAATTTTGAGAATCGGTCCACAAATGGGAGAGAAATCAGGTAAATTGTACACTTCTGCGTACCCCCTCAGAGCATACAGGCGTGATGTTCCGTCATGATATTGTATAAACAATGAACATCCAACCGATTGGAGCTATCACAACAGATTTGCCGTCTCTTTTTGAAGAGTTCCATTGTATATCTCCGAAGGTCAGCATCAGATCTTCACCAAATTAAAATGGGACCACCTCAGGAGTGTACTCTATCAAATGAAAAAAGAATTTTGAAAATCGGTCCACAAATGGGAGAGAAATCAGGTAACATACATAAAAAAAAAAAAAAAAAATACATACACACGAACATATAACCTCCGCCTTTTTTGAAGTCGGTTAAAAAATGAAAATCACTAGTAAAATAATATCATTACATATTTTTAGAAGTTCTAGTGTTGATAGGTATAATGAGCGGCATAAAGGATGTGTTAACTGAAGCTGGTGAGTTAATAGTTAATTAATGCATCTGGGACTCGTAGGCAGAATACTGTTATACAATAGTCAATACACTATTTTGGCACCGCTTCAAGCTGTCTTGCAATTAATTAACGATACACCTAAACACATTTTAGTGTACAATGCGAACTAAACAGAATTCTAAAGTTAAAAGTGAAATGACTTTAAAATTATTTATTCCAAAAAACGAATTTTAATGAACTGTGAAAATTGCTCTGTTGATTCCGATCAAAACACTGGTTTATGGCAAAAAACGAGATGAATCGAATATAAATCGAGCAGAAGAAGTTAATGAGGCTATCGCTCTGGCAACACGATGTACAGAGTAAAAGGAGGAAAACAAAATTTACATTCCATCTTAAAATGACGTCATATCCACAATACCGAAGCAAAATAAAGAGAAAAAGAGCGAACGATAGACAATGTAATTTGACGATGTGGAACAGAGTGACGGGACAAGTATGGATCGCCGAAAGCATCTCCAGTCGAGATTGATTGAGATAAAAATCAACAGACGTGACGTCGATATGATCTTTATTTGTTATGTAATCGACCATAAATGTACAGCACATTTACTGATGTTACATAATTATTAGTGAAATTCACATGTATTTCATAACAATTGTTTTGACAGGATCACAAGCAGACAAAGGCAAGTGAAATCTTTCTTAAAATTGCAGTGTTTGTAGTGAAATCGAGATAGATTAGTGTGCAACCATTAGTGTGAAATGAAATAAACAAGAGGAATTAGCGCCGGCCGATAGCCTGAGCTAATCTGACCGCAAGGGAGCGGGCGCCACCGAGACTTTCCCTTTTCTTCTTGTGAAAGTGATGATGCCCGCTGCAACAAAGCAATAGTTTGCATCTAAAATCAACCACCGATCAAATCATCCGCAGCGTTGGTTGAAAAGTTACATAAAGTCGTGTTTAGAGCTGAAAAGAGGGGCTCATCATAAAAACCAAGTACCTGCAAACACTCGCAGACGTTTTCTGCTAAAGAAAACGAAATTTCATAGCAACCGCAGTCACGTGCGAGGCGATGCACTCGATCAAGTTGCCAGTAAATAGAACGTCAATCTGCTTGGATATGCAAAATGGCCGTGTTTATTAGCCGTGTGGTATCCGGCAGAGTAGAATAGAACCAAGCCATTACACTCACGGGTGTCGTATAAGGCGACTAATGTCTGAGGCAGAACACCTTGCGCCTCCGTAGACCAGAGAATGGGCAGCAACGTTTTCTGTTAGTCTTTCATCACTGCGATCTCCAATCCGCCTGCCAAGCGTGGAGATTACGGCAAATTCCTCCCATCATGTTAGAGGCTTATGTCCAGCAGTGGACGTTATGGGCTGTTGTAGTAGTAGAGTAGTATGCAAAATGGAAACGCAGAATGTTAGTTGCTAATGCATTTATAGAAAACTGTGGCCGAGTATTGCAGATTACCAAGACGACTATCGATATCAATTAGCTTTAAAGAGCATAAGTTATCTTGTATCTGTATATCTTATAGGTGCTGCACTATCAGCCAAGGACCAAAACAGCAGAACACGAAAACAAAACAAAGCGTACTTTCTAAACGAAGACTTTCTCCTGACGAAGTTCGGCACGGCTAATGTCCGCCCTTTATTGCCAACAATTAGCTACAGATACTGGTGCTGTTTATGGCAAAAAGAAAATTATGTGGAGCAATACGCGCAGTTGCTAAATGGCCCGATCGAGAAATTCCATAATTGCTTAGTGATAGTCAACAACCACCAATTTTGTTGGAATTGGTCAATTTAACTTGGACGAAAACATAAACTTTAACGAGGCTTTATTGTTTTAAAGCGGTGCGGAGTTGTTTAATAAATACGAATATTTTTTCATAGAATATTCGACAGTGGCTAGTGGCTCTGGCTAAATTTGGAGTAATTTATTTAAATTGCGCATCATTATCCACTATTCAGTTGAACACTGATATTGTAGTTGGAACAGATAAGAAAGTATGAAGTCGAAAAAGTTATGTTTTTTGTCAGTCGTGCCGAACCAAGTTTGCGATAAAAAAAAATGTAAACAGGTGTGGCTGTGGACAGTACATGACTCGATTTATGTTAAATTCAAGGTTACTCAGAAAAATATTGGTCCAAACAAAGTCTTATCAGTAGCTGATAGAGACATCAATACAAACATTAAACTTGTTTGAAGATGAGAAATATTTTCGACAGCGTGTTAATTTGTCAATAATTTTAGTGTCAGGGTACTGTTGAGGCCGAATAGTTGCATGGTCGTTCGATTCTATTAGCGACCAATAAGAAAATAACATACGAGTTAATGTTTTGTTGCTAACCGATAGTAAACAAGTGATTTTACCGACGCGACGACTCATGCAGTCAAGGTTGAGGTGCCCATTGTGTTGGATAATAGAACAACAGTTGAATAATATTCCCGCAATATCCTGAACAGTTTATTGTAGGTACAGTTCAATGAGAAAGAGCCGCTGGCTAGGTAGTAATAATTTTGAGAATAATTTTATACTGATGTTCGTTAGTAATTTCGGCAAACTCCTTGAGTCCTTGACTGATTCGTCGATTGAACAGTTACTTAATAATCAGCAGCTCTGAATACATGGGTCAAACATTAATCATAATCTGGCCTTGCAGCTTAAATTTTTGCACATCGGTAATAACATATCAGCAGACTTATAATACTGAAAGATTAATTACTTTAGGTAGCCTAAGGTCTTTGCTGATTAGAATGTATAAATGCAATTTTGAACATTTGAAATACATATTTTATTCTAGGAGACACGTTGCTTCATCGATTATGATGCAAAATCTTTACGTGGCACACATACGGCTAATTCTGTCGATATCCAACCTGAAACTCTTTGGAAACGTTCCTGCACCATCTATTACATAAGAATTCACAGACAAAGAGGGATGACGCAGCACTCAGGACGAATTGCCTTTAGCATACGACTCACCCAATGAAATTTTTGATGAAGCAGTAGACTGCGAACAGGGTCGCATCATTGAGGCCGAGGTCCGGCTTGATCCTGGGCAGTGCGACATGCGGCGAGGCAGCGTCGGCCGGCAGGCCGCGCACCTCTGGCGTGGCCGCGCTCATGGCGGGCGCGCCGCGCGGCCGCGTGCCCGACGCGTGCGGAGCGATCGTGACGGCCGGTAAGCTGGCTCAGCAGTGGGCCCGGCGGCGGCCGCACCCGCCCCGCATAACACCACCGGCGCTCCCGGCACGCGGCACCGCTCGCACCGTCGCCGGAGCGCGCCAAAACCACCCGCGTGTAAGCCCGCGCGGCGCACGGCTGACACCGGCTAGTAGCGCTACCGACACTTATCGATCGCGACGCCGCGTCTGCGCTCTCAACCCTCCACAGACACTAGAACGGAGACTCGGAGCCGGTCTCACACGTCCAGCATAAGGAACGCCAAGTAGATCACGAGAAAGAACCAGGGGCAAACGAGGTACATGCAAACTGACATCATTTGTTTGTTTGTATGAGAGATAAAGTTTATTTAGACGCAAAGTTCAGTGATGAGCTGTTCGTACAAAAGCTGTGGTTAGCACGTGCAAGTCGCGCGTGCGTCTAGCGGCGCGGCGGCACTCTGACTGGGCGCGCTCGCGCCGCGTGCTCACCGTCCGCACGATATCCGCTCACCACGCTATCTATACTCACTATATACAACTCACGCACAGCCTGCACACCTTGATTTACATACTGAAGGTGTGACAATCATAACACTTCAAAAAGGAAGTGATGTAGATAATTTAAAAATCGAAAACACACCTAAGTTCAACAATTACAGGTAATAGTGGAGACTATTCCTCAACCTCCTCCTTTTAAGGGTATTCCAAAGATAAACATTTTTTGACTTATATATACGTATATGTAAAGTCATTAGAACCATATGCATTAAACTCGACAGCAAAAAAGAAAAATCCTTTCATACTGATAAAAAGTTTGATGATGAATCGCAAGAAACTACAAAACTTTTTGGCACGCGCAAGATCGGGTGGCCCGAAAAGTTTTTGCTAACTTTACAATGGAAGCGACCGTGCTGACAGACTATTTATCTGGTGTTGTGAATATTAAACTATACCAGCATTAATTTAGGACATGACACGGCCTTTAACTGACTTAAATACTAATTAATTGACGATACTATCTGTCTGGAAAATTAATAAACTTCATAATGTTATACTGCAATTAATTAAATATGATCTGCTACTAACGCGAATTCGTACCAAAATACATGCCAAGAACAAAGACTAACGCAGTACAAAACGAAGAGCTCAATTATATTGTCCAATAGGACAAGCAAACTTCCAAAACACTCATTGTATCTGAACACCCATAAATAGTTGAACCACGGTCAACGTCCGCGTGACGGACCGGCGAATAGAGCGATCTGACAAGAGGACATAAAAAAAAACATCTCTCCCACCGTTCATCAAGCGTCGTTGCGAAATGACGTAAAACAGTTTTTGCCATGACTACAAGTGGTGCCCAGAATTCGTCTAATGAACTCCCGGTTCTATGTGACCCGCTCACCGCAACGCTCCATGAGCTGCGAACATCGACGACATATCGAATTTCTCGAGTACATCGACCCGAATATGACTATATCTGTCGTAGAAGCTTTGCTTAATCATCTACCGCTGATGTATCTATTGGCAGTTTTTTCAGCAAATGAACAAACATAAAAGGTGTCGATATATCTCGAGCTGTGAAATAAATTATACTTCACATTGTAATAAAGTAAGAGGCGAGTGTCATCGCATCTCTTGATAATCTTTTTGTCGAACGTGAGGGACAACAACAAGTCCGCTTCTAAGAAAATAATTCCCGACTTCCCGGCGTAGCGCTCTTTGATTTCTGAGAAGTAGTTTCAGAGAGATGCATCATGGAATCCTACTTTTGAATGACTAATAGTTGCTAAAAGCCATGCAATGATTTAACAGTCCAATCGATTAGGGTTTAATTTTATTGTCAGTAGCCTGCAAATACACCAAGGCATTTAAAAACGAAAGTGGAGAAGAATCAGGATTATACTTCTAGATTTTTACCAAGCTGGGCATAAAAACCTTTTAGGGCTATCGACTTATTATGCAGCTTTGGTGTCGAAGTTTTCAACAATGAAAAGGCATCCCGGAGTCCGGACCGGAGAGGATATCAGACTCTTGTCTTAAAGTAAAAAGAAATCTGAAGAGACTACTGTTGTCCTAATTTTACAGGATATGGAAGTCACTGAACATAATAAGAAAGCTAAAGTAATACACTGAAAGCTGCGCCTGACAAAATTTGCAAAATTTTTGAGTCACCGCCACTAACTCCTATGAACAAAGAAAAAGGTCCAAATCCAAAGCCCTTACTGATTCTCACAGAATAAGAATCGAAAGAAAAAGGAAGGACACAGAAATCAGAAAGCAAGTGACATCAAACTAATTAAACATATTATGTACACGCAAGAAAGGCGAAGCCAAAGTTGATATCAACAATAAACAAGATACTTAGTAAGATTTGCCAATAAAGACTCGTAATTTTAATTTATGGGTGTGTCTAATTGAGTCTAAAGAAATAGTGTTCAGACGATCATAAATGACAGTACTATTATTTAATCAATCGGATCGGACAGGTCTTGGCAGCAGAACCATAGATAAACGTAGAGGCAGTTAAACAATCGTAAATACTTGTTGGAAGTTAACTACCTAATTACTCTTTGGTGCGTAAATTATAGAGTAGGCTCGATGCGTAACGCAATGGGAAATATGTAAGACAATCCGATGAAGTGCTAATCATGTAAATCATTCCATCCTTCCACATAATTACGACAGAATACATTTGTTTATTATTAACATTCAATTTTGCTTTATAAATGATTAAATGTAAATTTTGTAGTGAAATCGATACTAGTTTCGATTGTAATATCAATGACACGATTTTCGCGCAAATACGTGGTGTAGATAATGAGTCTGGTTGCAAATAAAACAGTGGTTCCAGTGAAGTGCTTCGCCTGTAAATGCATACGTTGTAGTTGTTCGTGACACGAGAAAATTACAAAGTTGCATTCGCAATCAGCGCTATGGTGTCTTTAACGTTCGCGTGCATCGTTCTATTGATGCAATATGACCCACTTGTCATTTCTATGAAATCGTTGCCTCTATAAACGTTACTGGAGTATTTTATCTGCAACTCGTTTGGAGGATTGGCTTCCTTATTTCCAATAGTAATGTAAAATAATCGTAAGTAGCAGCAAGAAAATTGACATCGTTATGAAATGTAAGATAATGTAAGCAAAACAGAGAATGACGAATAGTAACAAATTCATTTGAGAACAGTTTCGATCAGCTAACTCTAATCTAAAGCCCAGCAGTGGCTGCCGTATTTACGCAAGTATTAGCGATTTCCCGCTATCGGCAAGCCGCGCACGCGCACAAACTGATCTATGGCGCAAGCTTCCATCATTATTCTCATTACGAACTGGCGAGCGTGTTCGCAATTGCGGCACACCCGTCTCGTGCCAAATGGTGACTTGACAATATTACTACTACAAGTAGTTTGATACGTAATTTGAAAAGGCTAAAGCCCTTTTATAGATCGACCACGCACTGCACACACCGTTTTCGTATAAATGTGGGCTGTTGTGGGAAACATTATTTTGCTAAATCTGTTAAGTGAAAGCTCAGATGATGCAAGCGTCTGTGTTGCTGTGTGATAGGTTATAAAGAAACTTCCAGATCAAACTCTTGGCAAGTGTCTGTCTACCTACTAGGCAATGTAAAAACAATTGGCATGAAAATGTTCTAGAACATTTGAATTGAAACATATTATGACTACGAGCAGTGATAGCCTGGAGGTGTGACCATCGGACTGCCAAGTCATATAGGTCTCGATTTCACACCCAAGACACGCACCTCCGATTTTTCGGATTCATGTGCGTTTTGTATAATTATCACTTGCTCCGGTGAAGCAAAACATCGTGAGGAAACTAGCATGCCTGAGAGATGTTTCTCGACGGTATCTAAAGCCAAGTCAGAGGCCCATGGGCCTCTGGACTTGGCTGTTAACCTGGTATCACCACGTTAGGTTAGGCACTAACCACACGATAAAGCAAGAAATGAAACACATTTTTGGCTAATTTTGGAGATCATGGTTTCAGTGTCATCCTCATCATTCTCATCTTGATCAGGGGCTTTAACAGCCGAGCATGTATAAATGTGTTCTTTTTCATTTAGTTCAGTAACATGAAAAATATATGAAAGTGTCGGAACACGTCTTTACGCACTTCCGTAAGCGATTTCGGTGCGGAAATTATCAATTTGTCTCGAAAAATGTTCATGTTCTGGTTTTGATGTTTTCATTAATTCATACGTCTAGTTATTTTTAAAATTTAACGTGCACTAAAGATTTAATCAGGGTTCTGAAGTTCTAAATAAAGCACATTAGAAACGCGAACCTGTCACCACACATTACGAGATGCGTGAAAATACGGGAACATGTTTTCGCACGTGGCTGTGGCCAGAGCATTTCATTTCCCTATTCTTGCTAATAAAGTTTTCAATTTTGCCGTAACAATCAAACGGTTGTTAATCAACATTGCTACGATTTTAGATTTTAATTACGTCTCACGTGAGGCCGCCGGTGACTTGAGCCTGCTATATGCTGAGGTGTGCGCTGGGAAAGAATGCGATACACCGTTTGTCACCTTATCAGCCGACATCGCATCGTCGAGTTTCCGATTACGATACAATAAACGTACACTATGTATTGCATAATTCAACTTGAATCGATTACAAATTGCGGCAGCGGGGGTAACGATTTGTCGAATTTCTGATGATTCTGTTTTACAAGCTACGATTTCTGGTTTGTTATCTTACCGAGAATCGGTATCGAATCCGTGTTGTCGTTCTTATCTATCGATCACACTTTATCGTTAATTATTCGTATTCGATTATGAAGTTCTTAAGTTATGTCAAGGGAAAGTAAACACAAGACGATAATGGTATCACAATGAGGATTAGTTGAAAAGAATGAAAATTAATTTGTCGAATTGTTGCAATTGATAAGATTAATTTAATTTAGAGTATGTCTTGGATTAATCAGAGCTGATATAAGTTGCCCACACACAGTTTGAATTATCGCTAGCCTTCGTTAAGGTACACTAACATGTAGCAATTAATCTGTGGGTCTCCAAATGCAAATATAGATAACCTAACGCATAGGGCCTTGGTTAGCGATTTCACTTAAAAACTAGCTGGAGACATGAAATATTTTCTTAGTCAGCAGCTATGGAAATCAAGGTCGTAAGTAATAATAATTTTACTACTACACCGTTTAAGAAAAGGTTAGCAAAACCTCACGCGATGCCAGAAGCATTCCGAGAAACAATAGTAAACAAGGAAAATGTTGCATTACAATGATGAATCGAAATTAATAATGACCGTATATACGAGTATGAGGAAAAACCTGAGCCTGGACTGATATTAGAAAGGTAATGTGGGGGTGAAAAGGGTACTTTGAGGATAGGTATCGAAGATCATGTGTCAGAGGCGCATGTCCATATGAATACTTTCAGTGTAATATTCCGTCCACCTAACAAATTAGTTATAACAGTCATCGCCACTACCTAGGTTGACACATTTCCCTGTATACTTACTTCTCGACAAAAACGGCATAAGCAACTTCAATGTAATTATCGTGCTACCAAACCAAATCAGTGGATATGTTACGGCTAATACCCGAAGTGCGGCTACCTAGTTTTAGCCGGCTAAAACTAGGTGCAGCCGGCCACATGCGGTTAAACCTAGGTGTATCCTCTTATCTTCGGTTAGAACTAGGTTTAGCCTTCATCATAGCGGCTAGAACTAGGTGCAGCCACACACCGGTGGTTAGACTTAGGTGTATTATGGTTGTTAGTATTAGGTGTGTGTATGGTGGTTAGTATTAGGTGTGTTTTTTTATAAACCATTCAGAACTAGGAGCCCCGATCGCGGGGCCCGTTCGACCGGTTCTCCCTCGACTCGGATGCATCTGCGGGGGTAATACGAAATCGAATCAATCGGGAAACGCAAGATAAGAGTCTCAAAACAAAACCAATAATTATGCTTAACTGAACTAAAAACCTAGTTCTAGCCGATGATAAATAAGACACACCTAAGTTTAACCACCGGTGTGCGGCTGCACCTAGTTCTAGCCGCTATGATGAAGGCTAAACCTAGTTCTAACCGAAGATAAGAGGATACACCAAGGTTTAACCGCATATGGCCGGCTGCACCTAGTTAGCTGGCTAAAACTAGGTGTAGCCGCACTTCGGCTATTAGCCGTAACAGATATACCAAATAGTTCTAGTAAAGGGTCGATGGAGTCAAAAGCTGTGGTTGACGTGTAATGGGTAGGTAGGTAAGGGGAATGTCCGTGGGAACACGACTACGGTCAGTGGGCGAAATTCTCACGCAGTGTTTATGTTTCGACTACAATTAAAACAATGCGCCGAGACGGCATTCCTAGTAAAGTCACGATTAATATTAATTCAAAGAAATTCTTCAATATCAAAATAGTTTCAATACCGTTTAAAAATCCACTACGCTCAACCTTGGAAAACTTAATTAAGCACTGAAAGCTTGAAAGCGAGAAATTGATTCATCAAAAAACCCGCTCAAAACAGCTGCAGATCTCACGGCGCAAATGAAACGTTTCCGAGAATACATCAACGAAATAATAACACAGTTTGCTTAAATTTTAGCTCGCCTTTTGCTTAGAGAATGATATACCTGCACGTCAGGAATAAACGATCAGGTTGGTTAACAATTTATCATACAGTTGCACTCCTGCAATCGCCCCGAGACATTGCAGTCATTAGTTACAATTCGCAACAGTTGTTCTGCTATTTCGAGAAAATATCTAACTTTGGACCCCCGCCATAGAGTACGTCGCCGAAGTGTCTAGTTATTTTTCTTAGAACGAAAGAAAACATTTAAAAGTGCCAAAAGGAAATATTTTCTCATAAATTAAATAGATCTTGGTGGCACATCACATCACATCTGCCAAGAAGTTAATCTGCGCTAATTGTGGGGATAACCCGGGAGCGAAATTATCTGTGTCGATTACTTCGGGGAAGATGAGCATTGAGCATTGCACTTGCTCAATTTAAACGATATTGCAATTGCATAGTGACTTGCAAAATTTGCTCTCAATCTTTAATTGTTTTTCCTCGTATAACCTAGAGTTATAGGACTAATTATGGCAATCAAAGTTTCATATGAAAATACCTGCCGGTGAACCATTTCCTACAATACCTATCTAACTAGAAAGAGTTAACCCAAGGGTGATCAATTGTGGTCTGACAAAGTTAAGTACCAACTAAATAGGATCAACACGATACAAAGTTTCCGCAAACTTGTCTCGCATCGCGTATGTCACGGTAGACGTCGCGCGACAACCGTGCGACAGTCGCACGACAAAAGCGACCCCTGTAATCTGACCAATTAGTATAAGCGTCACTTTGAAAACCAGCCTAACACAGATTTGCTTTGATCAACGCTCGACGCGCAAAATGAGCACCATTTTCGTCGCTGAAATTATTCCATGTTATTTGTTCCGAACAAGTTATTAGCATGTGAGTAAAAAGATATATCTGTGTGCTTCTAAGAATACAAATGCGTGAATAATGTATGTCACTGTCTATTACGATTACGACCGTAACTTTAAACCTGAGGCTAGAGGAAGCAGCAATTAAAATAAACGAGTTCATGTGTAACTAATAAACCTCAATCTTTTTAAATCGCACTGTATTCTGCGAACGTATCTCCAGTTATTGTGTTACAATCAATATGATGCTGAGACTCTATAATAAATTAACAGAACATTAAGTTCAATATTCATTATAAACTGGTTGGTACGAACATTACATTATCCATGTCGGTCAATATAACTGGGTCTGATTGCTGCGTCTAACGATATAAAAATATACCAGATTACCTTCACGACAGCAAACCAGAAAGCGGCAGTAATTATACATTAAATTATTATACCTGCAACAAAAAAATAAATATTGAATAAACGTCAGTGAGGCAAATAATTATTAAAAACTGATTGATGTGAAATTGTGACTATATATTTCCAATCGACGCAGGACTATGCAACATGCACGACGATTGCAATTCGAATGCACTTGTTGCCAAACAAATAAGAACACAAAACACAAATAGATAAAACATTGCTTGAAATAATGGTTTTGACGAAAGTGACTTTGTAACTTTATGTTATTGCTAGCAAGCTAACTAATTCACACATCGTCACAGTAAGGATCTATCCTCTGGTACAAAGAGGACAACACAAGAATAATTGCTATAAGGAAAAGGCCGTAAAGCTCTCACAAAGTCCCATCAACAATGTTGCAGAACTTACAGACTATTTCAGTAATGCAAAATGACGAATTTTCTGTAGCCACGAGACGACAAAAGAATAAAACAGCTCTTACGCACAAAGTAAAATTTCAAATGAAATATCGGCCATTTCCGTCGGTGATGTTTTCTTCTAATCTTTTGAAGACTAAATTAGAAACTATTTCACGAAGAAACTAATTATTAAAATTTACAGACAATGTTTCTGTTTGCGGGATCCAAGTTTCTAAAATTTATGGTCGAAATTTTCCAATGGCGTCATTTTTGGCTTTTGGCAGCATTTTCTACGTCCCTTTGTGTAAATAATCAATGATTCAACGAAGTTATATCTTCGGTGCACTTAAACCACCCACTACTTGATCTGATGAGAGCAACATTAGTTGCAATTGGATGCAAAAGCACCGATTTTGACACATGTCTGTTTACCAAATACAGCCGGAAGACATCACAATTTCCAAGAAATACTGGGACAAACATTTAATGTGTGGACAGGGCATAACGAATGAATAAAAATAATCATTCATCTGCTTACTAACAGCAAGTAATAATTCGTTCATTTTGGATGGTACTATTTTAAGTTATCACATTGCATTCAAAAGTCACCAACCAGGAATGAAAGGTGCAAATCAATCACCAATTCACCAGGTAGGTACACTTCAAGCAATTTAATATCAGAACAGAATCTGCAACTCATTCTCAAAAATTGAATCCGTGACCTTCACTCTTTTATCAGAGGTTTAAGAACTATGAATTTAATTAACTATATCGTTGTCTGCGGGTGCATAACAGCACAACAACTTTCATTTGAGAAATCAATGTCGTTCAGTCGACTTTTTATAGTTGCTTTAAATATTTAACGTCGAACTTTCTGGAGAAAAATACAGAGGTACAGTAGATTCGAGGTTGTTAGGTGAGAATTAGGATCAAGTACAGCAATTGGAGGTGAGCTACAAAGTTTAACATTTTACATCAAGTGATTATACGAATTAACGTGTCTAAAGGTACCATCGTGAGGGGCACATCACGCCGCAAAGCGCGCTCCTCAACAACAACCGGCAATTTGTGAGTTGTAAGCGATTCATGCTCAAGCTGTAATTACTATTCAATTGAAAACTGTTTTTATTTTAAGCTGGAGTGTAATTTACAGCGAATAAGATGCTTTGTCGAATATCAATAAGATACTTCATACAGCTGTAATTCAGTCTGACACTCTTCCTACAGCAGCGAGCCATTAGCATGAAATATTACAAGATAACAATCCAAAAAGAAACTAAAGTATTCACTTTGAGAGTGCCAGAGAGTGCCAGACACAAAAAGTTCATTCAATTTATCCTTGCCTAACCGAGCGGGGCAGGGTCATTTCAAAGCGCTTTCCTCCCTATTACATGTTGAAAAAACAGAGTGAAGGTAATTTAGCTTTGGAGACTGATATTTGAATCCTCAGAAGTCTGACAGACTGACTGCATGTCATGCATCTGACTAGATGCAGATATGGCCGATGGAGTAAAGCTTTGAACGAACGGTGGCCAAGCAAACTAAGGTTGTCTAAGAGCTTGTTGACGGTATCGTCAAATTTGCAGAAACAACTGGATGAGAGACGCCCATGTACCGAAAATTATGGCAGAAAAAAGGGGAGACCTATGTTAGCAGTACTGATTCTGGCCAGCAGTGATGATGATGATGACTGCATGTGGATTAACTTAAAAGTTTTTGCTCGGAAGTCAAACACTAGCCACATAATAGAAGGAAAGTTCGCATACAAGTAGACGTTATGCTCATGATTTCTACAATTTGTTCCCTGACAGTTATTTATCGATTGCAACTATTCATTTCAGAGGCATAACATTGTTATTAAGGATATACGATAGAAATCGCATACGAATGAAAACCATGGTGGGAAGTAATAAAACAAAATTATGGCCGACTGACGATTGGAGAAACCGATGACCACGTGTTTCCTGCACGATCTGACACCGGTGCTTCCTGATGCGTTTCTAAATCTTGCAACCTTGAATAACCTCATTGACGGGAGTGCTTTCACAGGTTTAATTTGCGTGAAGAACGAAACTTTATGCCAACATATCCAGGTCTAAATGCTTCGGTGTGCGATAAAATCCTGACTCAAGTTTAGCGGCATCAGGATGTGTTCAATAATAATTTCGGCTTTGTCGAAACTCCGAATAAAATGGAAAGAACAAGAGGCCAAAGTTGTGAGTAATTTCAATCATTTTCGTGATGGATTTTGTTCGCCAAATAATGCTCGTGGCGGGGCATTATGTTAATAATTGGTTTCGGGGATCTCAAGGGCCGGGCCGGGTTCGGTTTAAGGAGCAAACGCGCATGCGTGCCGAATTGCAAAACAACCGGTTCTGTTCCACTATATATGTAAAGTTATTTCATTATGTAAACACTAAACACATACTAGTGAGCAAGGAATTATATCGGTTGTAAAACAGCAGAATGTAGAATAGGAAACACGAAACGAGGCCAATTAAATATTCTTATACAAGCTCGTTATTTTCTTCACCGTTTGATGGCACAGGTAATCATCGGTATGAATTTGTGTAAAAGAGAGAAAAAAACCCGAGTTGTTTACGCTCGTGAAATGCTGCAGGCGATGCGAGCGGTCATTAAAGGAAAGCTGACATCATCGCCAAAGTTAGAAGCGGCCGGCTATTGTTGTTATGGCCGGGCACTACACCGGCGAAAGGAGATTGTTTATCAGTAACTGTTGCGAATATTAAAAATATAAGTGTTAATATGTACGTATTAGAATAGCATTGTTCTTATTCCAACTAGGACTGCGAAGTTCAATGCCACGGGCGTCGGATTACACGCAACAATTCACCGGTTCATTGATTTTATCGCGACCACATTTGCACGCATTGTGTTAAATGATCCATTGATAGGCCCATAAGCGGTATACTGAATAGTCGAATAAACAAATAGATCTGGTGTCCAAAATCTAACTTATTAGCATGCAAACGATATATTTGTCATTTATGTCTAGACTTTTCGACATTTAGACTAGCAGCGGTACCAAAAATAAGTCTCTAAGGAAGTGTTAAATATTTAAAGAGTATCCTCTTAAATTGTTGCCACACAAAGTTACTGTGCTCACGGTCATCAAATTAGATAATGTTTAAACAAGAAGAGAGAAAACCTTGTTAAATAAAACAAGGACATTCTAGTCAGGATTACATTTGTATAAAAAGCACACGAGTCGTCCCTCATTCATATGTAATCAAACGAACTGGTTTTTCTAGACGTATACAATTAATTGCAGAACAGCCCTTTTCATTTAGAAACAAAACACACGCTGCATAAGCATGACAATCTTTGTTATATAATGTCTAGACTGGAAGGAAAGTTTTCTGAATCTAATTACTAGAGTAAAGGGTAAAATGATTTTTAATTAAAGTTAGATGTTGAGAGTTCCTACTACACCCGAGGGCCAGTTGAGGGTGGCTTTTAACATGAAGCCCCGCTCTATATGCAAATTGCGGGTAATGAGCGCCATCACGAAGTACACTTATTCCATGAATTAAAAAAAAAAAGTGTTGTTAACAAGTGAGGAAGTGCTACTAAATATAACCGTGACGGAAACACAAGGTTTGCATATATTACAAATTCAAGTTTATATTTAGAGACAATGTAATCGAAACAATAATACACAACGTGCTTGTGTTGAAAAGGAGAACTATGTTGATAACGATGTTGAAAGAATTTGTGATTGCTTCGTTTATGGAGATCATTTGAGTTTTAGAAGAAACTAGCTTCTAACGACAGAAACCAACTGCTGGAGCAGAAACACTTTCATATGCAAATTGAACTAGGAGTAACAAAACAATTACAAATTTATTCGAACCCATGAATAATTCCTTAATTTATTTTACTCTTTATATTTACAACGTAGATACAAGCAGTGAGTACATTTGTGAACAAAAAAGCCTGTAGGCCGTAATTTAAAACGCTTCCATCATACCGTGACGTGGATTTAAAGCCGAATCTTCTTCATGAAAAATCTTAAACAAAAACAGACCTGTTTATTCTGTTTCGTTCCACTGTTGTGCGAGAGGCGAATAAAAAACTTTGCAAACAATTCGCAGGATGAAATTGCGCGTGTTGGTGAATGCGTGAACGATGAAATGCTTCGACCAACTTGCTTCTTTCTTCGTACAACGTAGCACTCGAAATGTAGTCTATTCTCAAACCGTGGAAAAGCAAAAACAGCAATAGAAAGGTCCCAAGCATATTGTGCCAAGCACTCTTACAAAGTTGCAGAGTTAGGTGACTGTGCAGATTTAGAATTATTAGAAAATTGCATTATGATTACAACTCCACTTGGTTTCAGATTCCGCGTACTGATTAAATGAGTTACGTGCGTAACTTGTCCTCTAGAATGCTTCGTCAACGTTCGCGTAAAAAACGTGACCTGTCTAGATGCAAAGCAAAATTTTTAACTAGGACCAGTATGTTACATTAAAACGATTTGCTTGATCGTTTTGGATAATAATAGGGGCATAAATAGCCCATTGTCTGGGGTATTAACGAAAATTGATACTGTCTACAAAATAGCTGTTCTGTGACATCAATTTCCGTTGTATAGGTTGATTGATCCAGCAGTTTGCAATCAAACCGACGGCGACGCCTACCGCTATTTGCTATAGCTTTCATTAAGATTTTTGGGTCAGAACAATTGCAAGGTTATCTGTATATAACTGTAATCTTACTCTAAGATTTATAGATAAATGAGTTCATTTGTTGCTAAGTGAGAGATTTGTGAATACTTGTTGGCCGCTTTCAAACGGGCTACGCTTGAGTCAAAATAAAGAGTGATGTCATATTTTTTGTGGGTACTTGGCAAATGTTAATGTGAGAGGAATTGCTTTTTGTTCGTGCTCGACAGATGGTGGTTACAATGCTTCGTTTGCATTTAAATAAGTTATACATAGTTACATACCGCTGTGTATATAATAATATGGTATACGTATTTATACAGTTGTGTTTTGACTGAAACTAGATTAAATATCTAGTTTTGCATCATGATGCTTGATGATGATTATTAAGATTTGAAAAATTATATATTGTTGTCTTACGGTGAATGCTGCGTATACCTATAATAGGCATACATACCAGCACTTTTATGTTATTTTCATTGTTTCACATTAATTCTTAGTATGTATTGCTGTTGGTGTACCAAATAAATAAATAAATAAATAAATAAATAGATGCTCCAACTATTAAGACCTACATTAATCGAAAGCTTATCCATGAGTATAGTCCCAAGCAAAAATGATATTGCATTAAATACCTTTTTATTTGGATCATTATTACCATTGACAGTTGTCAAATAAAAATCATGAACTGTACAATATAATTTAACAAAGCGATGACTTCATCAACATTTCAGTTAATGGCACCACGCACGACTAATGGGCCAAGTTTCAATGTGCAAATAGTAAACAAAGGTTTGACAATAACACACTCCTCACACGTGAACAGTTTTCCAGTAACACTCAGCTTTAAATAGGACTCGAGTCGATGATCGGTTTTGGCTCTTCGGCGACTTGGCCGTAGAGGCCAACTAGATCGCAGCCGTGTAAAGTGCGCTACAATGTTAGTCAACACGACCAAAAGAATCTTAATGTCAAGTATTAAGGTTGAAATTACGGTGATAATGATGTTAACAAAGTAACTGGCAGGAAGGCATCCGTCAATCAACACGACAATCATTGACGCTCTCGCTCATTCCGGGAATGGGCTGATGCCCACGTCTCTGAAAGAACTGCCCACTGATGTAAAAGGTGACAGGAAAAGTGACGTCGATGAAGCATCAATGAAACTGAAAACTCACCTACAACGCGATCAATTTGAAATAAATAATGTATGAGTAACGATAAATATATCGTTAAAGAAGCGCCACACGATAGAAGCATATCAATCATAGCAATAGACATCGATAGCAATAAAACAGTCATAAAATTGGACGACCATAAAACAACCTGTGTGAGTCAGTCGTTATTTAAGGGAATCCATAAAAACTGTAGCACAACAAACTATAAAGACCACCGCAATGTCGGTGCAGTACTGTCGGAAATCAACGCGGTGGTTGCGGACACTATAAATAATATGACCTACGTGTTTAGTGGGACTTTGATAGATTCCCCAAATTTTTAAATTTATTATATCTCTTGCCAAGTCTATAAAAGCTAGAAAATGACATAGTTAATTCTAAAATAAGCCTCATAATAGTTTAAGTTTTACCGTCATCTGAATGGCCGATAAAAGACATAGAAAAAGGGTAAAAACGTGAAGAGCACAGGCAACAAAAAATTAGTACTGCCAATCTGCGAAAGTACCGCAAGTTTTCTAATAACTGTACGAGCTTTCAGTAAAAAAAAGTGTAACAAGTGAAGGCCAAAACAGTTAACTTTAGGCAGAAAGCACGTATCATGAACGATCTGAAACCATGAAAAGACCTGAAACAGTTTTTGCGTAACATGCCAGAGATAGTAGAACATTTCGCTGTCGAAATTAGCAAAAGTGATTGATTGACTATGGGGCTGATATTTCCCTATGAAAGACTAGGTGACTCAACTTATTTGCATACTAAGCAGATTATATAACATCATGCGATAACCTGACCACAAGCTAATTAAAAGAAACCCGATCAGCAACTGGTCATTGATGGATTATGTGACAAGAGATAGTAATCTTTTTGATCGAATTTTCATTAGTTTTTGCTGTTCTGGTTGATAGCATCGTAAATAGAGACAGACATATCTTCAATTTGTCATTCTGAGCCACGAAATCTTAAGCAGTCCCGTTTGTCCGTCACTCCAATCCATGTTTTGGCACGATGCTATCTCCAATGAGATGCTAATGTATTAGTTGGCACGTACGCCTGTCAAGATTTCAGCCTATCAGATTACGGTATTATTAACAGTAAGGGAGTGGAACTGTGAGGCACGTTCATTGTACCATCGAGTTTTCACGTTGCCCTTGTTTTTCAACAAGTACCTTTTGGTAATTTATCCCTGACCTTGCGTTCATTTAGCGAGTGGAACGGTGAGGTTGACGAAAATATATAATTTCTCCGTAAATTGAATTTACATGCGAAACAAGATACTCATGTTTACGCAAACGGCTGGCACGAATTTTGTTGCTGAAATTGTACTTTCACGAAGATTGAAGAGCGTAATCTTCACGTAAAATTAAAACATGCTCAGGAGAATAGAAAAAGTAGAATTAGGTCGAAAACGGTGAATAAGACTTTAATATTAACTAGAAGAAGTACGTAAATAAGTCTGAATTTACTATTACACCTGAAGGCTAAACCATCCAAACAAGGTGGATACAATCGCGAGGGAGCACTACGAAAACTTATTCAGATGAGGCATTGTACGAAAATATGTCCAGTGCCCGTGACCTAGGGTTTTGTTTGCTACGCAGTGTCCGCCAGAAAGGCCCAGACTGCTTGTCGCCGCCAGCACAAGAGCGAGATAGACACATATACTTAAATGACGAGCGAGACAGAGACATATTACCGACCATGGCGTAGATATAAAAACTCTTGTGTGAGTGAAGCGGGTGACGTAATGCGACTGAGCATAAAACGCAATTTTATGATGATCAATGTTAGCATTCAGTAGCGTTATCATTATAGATTAGCAAGTCAGATATTTGACTTTAATGAATTGGAATATAATTTATAAACTTGATAAATGCTTCGCCTTGGAACAGCGACGAAAACGATAAAAACGACTGTTAAATCTATACATAATACATATAATAAATCTGTAGAAAATTCGTTTTTGTACATCGAAAATATTTTGAAAAAAATAAATGCCAGGGTGTTAAGGATAACCAACAGAACTATTTCCAGCATTTTTGGAATTTTTGTCTGTTTGTCTGTTTCGATGATCAAGCATCACGCAAAATATAGGAAACCCATATAGATAACTTTTATACATGAAAATTGTGCGTATCTTAAGGTATTATTTAGTTTTTGTTTCATCGTAATCGGTTAATTCTATCAAAAGATATATGAATTTAAAGCACGGTAATAATATGTTTAAAGTGTTCAAGAAGAAGTAATCATCAAATGTAAGATGCAACGACATCTATTGCACTAAAATTGTACTAATGCCTAAAAATGTGCTCACCAGATAACTTTTAGCCGACCGTTTGGTTTTTTAACCGACGAAACAACAGGAGGAAGTTCTGAATTCGACCCGTATATTTTTATGTATGACCACGAGAGAAGTTCATTAAGCATGATGCTTTTTGTTTTGAAAAGCGTAGGTAATAGGTAAATCTCAAAGTTGGTCCCATTCAAAATTGAAAAAACGTGTTTATGTTCATTTCCTGCACCTTTGATGAGAACTTCAAACCTAGCTAGAGTATGACTGTCATCGAAGGTCTAACGGTGGAGATAGAAGGCAGTTGCAAGAGTTTACAGTAGCTATATTGTTATTGGCCTCATTTCATGCACCTATGATGAGAACTTTTAACCTAGCTGGAGTATGACTGTCATCGGCGATCTAACGATGGAGACAGAAGGCAGTTGCAAGAGTTCCGCAACAGTTTACAGCAGCTTTATCGTGTCCCGGCTTATTTCATGCACCTTAATGAGAAATTTTGACCTAGCTGGAGTATGACTGTCATCGAGTGTCTAAGGATGAAGACGTAAGGCTGTCGAGGCAAACCCTTATTTGGAAAAACATAAGTAGATTATTTGCAGTGATGAGCAGCGGTGGCCGGGTGGTGGCGGCCCCAACTTACGAACAGTAAGTCATGGTTTCGAACCCAGACAGGCATGTTACTTTGTGTAATTTATTTCATCACTGCTGCTCTCAAAACGGTGAAGGAAAACATCGTGAGGAAACCGGCATGTCCTAGAACCAAAAAATTCGAAGACATGTGACATCTACCAATCCGCACTGGGCCTGCGTGGTGGATTATAGCCCAATCCTTCTCATTGAGAGGAGGTCTGTGTCCCAGCAGTGGGAACATTAATAGGCTGATGATGAAGTAGATTATTTTAGCGATTAATGCAAATATATCGGAGAAATTTAATTGTTACACACTTGAATCTATATTATAATAAAGCTTAAGAGTTTGTTTGTTTGGTTGGTTTAACGCACTCATTTCAGGAACTACTGGTTCGAATTAAAAAAAAACTTCAAGTGTTGGATAGTCCATTTAACGAGGAAGGCTATAGGTTATCTTACATCACGCTACAACTAATAGGAGCGAAGCATCAATGATAAATGTTGCAAAAACGGGGAAAATTTATTTCTTTTGAGAGCTTCCGTAGCGAGCGCTGCATAAACGGTTAAAGTTACGCAACAATCATGTATGATGGAGTTGTACCTCATAAAAAGTATAACAAAAATATCCGCGATAACATATTATGTCTATCTTTTAAGGTTGAGTCATACTCTCTCTAACCCTCTCTCTCTCTCTCTCTCATGTGACGCAGACGAAGTTGCGCGGGTCAGCTAGTTAATATTATAATTTAACAATTATCATTTACCGTTATCAACATTCAATTTATATAGACTTTATTGCTGCCAAGACCAATCCGAAAAGTTGGGTAGGTAGGTACAGACAGATGAGGAAGTCATCAAAGCTCCAATAGGCAACTTAAAAAAAACGTAGATAAGCAAAAACTAATTAGTTTGATTTTAATACAATGAGCAGTGTCGCATGGACTATGTTTTGACCTTTCAAACGGACGAAGATAATTTCTTTCAGACACAAAATAATAATTTATGAGGAAAACACTTCATATAACTCAGTAAACGGGTTTGAGAATTATCTTGTGAAATTTAATGAATGTTCACTCAAATATTTCACGTCAAAAATCTTTTATGAAAAATTAATTTACCTTGGTGACATTTTGAAAGAAATTAATGAAGAAAATGTCCATCGTAACGTAACGTTTATAAATGAACTGACCGTGGAAGAAATATGTATTGAAAAGGCCTTTGCTTTGATACCTAATTACTTGTATTCATTCAGTTAATAAATAGACATAATATGTACAGACAAATAGACCTCGGTAACGGCTGTTCGTTCATTGCAAATTGATTTGTTGATTAGCTCCTTCATATTTTCAATTGGCAATTATATTGTTTGTTTGAACTGTCATGCTTTTAATTTGTGTTTTGTTTGCTTTATTGTTAAAGCGAAAATTACAACTTTAATATTGCTATATAAATACCTAAGGAGGAACTTGAAATCATACCGAAATTAAACCAAAAACTTTCGAGAGCCTGGAGAAACAGGAAAGAGACTTTTGGGAACTCACAGAGAGTGGTGAGAAAACAGCGCTATCAAGATAATTCTTAAAGAACCAATTTGAATACCTTCAGATAACACGGAATGAAGAAACTTTTCATAAAGGTGATTCAACAATTTTGATTTACAACCTGAACATGACAAAAGATAAGACTTTGTGAACTGAATCTGAAATTAGGCCTAATTCTCCTAAATTGTTTGAAGAGCAGATTTCTGTAGAAACATGATAAGGTTTATTGAATCGCGACCGCGAGCTACCGGATGTGAATCATGACGGAGTGATAATTCATCTAAGCCTAAAACATAAGTATACATAATTAGGAAACGTTGACTTTTTTCCGTAGAAAGAGATTTAAAACAGTTACAGAGCGGACATTGGGAATATTTTCAACAATAATTTTCATCGCGAACATATTTGATTTTGACACACGAATGTTATCCGACAAGCGGGCTTAAGACAGAGCGAGCGTCTGACCCGTCTATCGCTCGTAAATATTAGGATGTCTTTGGTTCGTATAAGAAAAAAAAACAATCAGAGTTTCAATATGTAAAGGAAAAGAGGCGGCAGGAAAACCAGAGATAGGAAAAGAATTCCTAGAAAATAGTTGCAAAAATATAAGGAAAAATAAAGAAGTGGTAAACTGATAAAGGTCAAAGCAGGTAAACGTAGGTTTCGTACATAAACTGACACTTATTAATGTTGGGGCGGTACCCGACTCAAGCCACAAGGATATTTCTAGACATTCTAACCTTTTACATTGCCTTGCCTTTAAAACACGAATCAAGTATGATCAAATTAAGAATCGTGCTGTCCTTTAAGATATAAGTAGCCTTACCAAAGTAATTGCAAATCTCTAGCCAATAAATATTCAAATATTATGTAAACGACATAACCGTGAGACAGACGCCTTTAAGAGTAGAATTTGAAAAGGCTTCTGCAGTTTTTTTGGCACAATTCTAATACCGGATTAAAGCAGTTTTAAGAAAAAATATGGCTGTTTAGAGGCTTCCAAGCAAGGACCATTAAACGAATAGTGCCTGGTAAAAGAAGACCAATATCGAAGTATGTCTATATGCCATTGTCGTGTCACGACAACTAGACCATAGCATCCGTCGTGTCAACAAGGCTAACATCAAGATGATCCCTTTAATCTGTTAACCGTCGCGTGCGCAATGAAATCGTTTAAGTGCGTTGTGCACGCCTTGCATGTGTCGGTGACGGCCCAGACTTCACGTCGGCGACTGAATGCTAATCGCGGTGTCATAAGAAACTCTGAATTAGAATAAATAGAAAGTAGCTAAACGGTCAAGTTGAAAGTAGCTTGCCATATAAGGGTAGTCTGATGATATCTGAGTTATTTTTTTTTTTTCAACATCACATTTTCAACAAGCCACGGGCTATGCTGTATAAATATCTATTACTAGCTGACCCGCGCAACTTCGTCTGCGTCACATGAGAGAGAGAGGGTTAGAGAGAATGGAGTCAACCTTGAAAGATAGACATAATGCTATCGCGGTTTTTTTTAGAACGCTTTAAAACGAACAATTCCCTAATACATGATTGTTGCGCAACTTTAACCGTTTATGCAGCGCCCGCAAAGGAAGCTCTCGAAATAAATAAATTTTCCTTGTTTTTGCAACATTTATCATTGATGCTCCGCTCCTTTTAATTATAGCGTGATGTTAGATAACCTATAGCCATCCTCGATAACTATTCAACACTAAAAGTTTTCCTGTAATTAGCGCGTTCAACCAACCAAAATCTCTTTAGCTTTATAATATTAGTAGATATATACCTACGTAGATCCAAGTGGGTAACAATTTAATTTCTACGATATATTTGCATTAATCGCTAAAATAATCTACTTATGTTTTTCCAAAAAAAGGGCTTACCTCGACAGCCTTTTTTTTTCGGATGGGAAATCATCAAATGACTCCTCCCGCTCTGGGCGGACCAGGAGGCAGTGTCATACTTTTACTGACTAAACCCATCCATGTTCCTTCATCGCCCTTTGTGTTCCGGGGCCACGGTATCTCTTTAGAACAGTCCCGCAACCCCGGCAGGCATCGGCCCTTGCGGACCCCTTCCTATTGCTGACTCTCTTTGAGGCGCGCGTCGAACACGAACGTGCCGTCGACACGGCCTGTCGTCATGAGACAGACGGACGCCCGGGGCGTCTCCCGCGGCGGCCGGGACGTTTAGAGGTTCTCTCCCTCTCACGTTCCGCCACCTCCTTCATCCTTAGACACTCGATGACAGTCATACTCCAGCTAGGTCGAAAGTTCTCATCAAAGGTGCAAGAAATTAGCCCAAACGCGATTTTTCAATTATAAATGGAACCAATTTTGAGATGTACCTACGCTTTTTACAAACAAAAGGACCATGTACGGACTTCTCTGTAAAAGTTATCCGTGGTCATATATAAAAAAAATACGCGTCGAATTGAGAACTGCCTTCTTTTTGTTTCGTCGGTTAAAAAACCAATCTTGAGGCAATTTACACGTTTACGGCGGCGACCTCTCGCGTCCGGCCCTGGTGCAAGCCCATGGTCCGGAGCGAGACGGAATGGGACGCCGTCACCTCCTTCTGCGAAGCAGTAATGCTAGAGAAGGAGGTGGCGGAACGTGAGAGGGAGAGAACCTCTCAACGTCCCGGCCGCCGCGGCAGACGCCCCGGGCTTCCGGGGCAACCACGTGGCCCCCGGCCACCGTAGGCGCGGGCCTGTGGACGGTGGGCTATGGGCTAGCTCGCCGTCCGTCCGTCTCATGACGACAGGCCGTGTCGACGGCGCGTTCGTGTTCCACGCGCGCCTAAAAGAGAGTCAGCAAAAAGGAAGGGCCGATCCACAAGGACCGATGTCTGCCGGGGTTGCGGGACTGTTCGAAAGAGATACCGTGGCCCCGGAACAAAAGGGCGATGAAGGAACATGGCTGGGTTTTAGTCAGTAAAAGTCTGACACTCCCTCCTGCTCCGCCCAGAGCAGGAGGAGTCATTTGATGATTTCCCATCCGAAAAAAAAAACAAAAAATAGGCAACTGACACGGGCGAAGGGCAATTCAGAAAATGGAGTGAAATAAACAACGCCGTCTATCGACCAAAATGTTAAACTGCTTAAGTATATTTTTTTTACCTATGCTATAATTTTTTTTTAAAGCTGGTCAGTCGATTTAAAAGTTATGACTGTGGTGAGCACATTTTTAGTCATTGGTATCATTTTAGTTCAACAGATGTCGCTGCATGTATGTATCTTACATTTGATGATTAGTTCTTCTTGAAAACTTTAAAGTTCATATATCTTTTGATAGAATTAACCGATTTCAATGAAACAAACACTAAATCATACCCCAAGTTACACACAATTTTTATGTATAAACATTGTCAGCATTGAATTCGTAGATTTTACGTGATGTGCGCACAAACAAACAGACAAACAGACAAAAATTTCAAAAATGATGGAAATGGGTTCTGTTACTTATCTTTTCACACGCTGGCTATTTTTTGTTTCAATTTCTTCAATGTACAAAAATGACTTTTCTACAGATTTATTATATGTATAGATTTTATAAATCTCGAAATATGAAAGACTATTTACAATAAATTACTAAAAGAAACAATCCGAAGTTTCTACAGCATAGTAAACGGACTATAAATAAAATTAGCCATGATGTAAATGTGACTTTTAAGAATAAATATCATATCGAAGATCAAAATAAACGCAAGGAGGAAAATAATCTGAACGACCATTTAATAAACCTGTTACACGCACACATAAACTTTATATGACTTGTAAAAAAAAACGATAAACTGGCACAAATAGGTCAGTTGATCATTGCTTAACCGCATTGGTTGATCTGCGTACCTAAGTAAGCCGCGACCTCCTTGCACTAAACGTTTTTTTTTTACTGCAGTCGGCACAGAGCATTTATATCGTACCATTCGTATCTCTTTTCTATTTCGAAATGGGCAAAACTCCAGTCGGTTCTAGAAAGATCGGAGTGTAACTATCTACTCATATTATACGTGGTAATTTTGTTTAAATGTATGTTGAAAATGGGCCTGCCACATCACGTACATACTTCGTCAAAAAATATTTGAGGAACTTGATACGGTAACTGTAATTCTTCCAGTCATAACTTGGACCTACAAGTCCAAACCTCCAAAAGTCACTGAAAACCATGTTGATCTGATGAAAAAAGCAGTACTGGACGACAAAAATAATGTAGTACCTAAATGGAAACCACATAAGTAACGGTTACATGCAGAACGGATTGACGAATAGAGAAAGAATATAATGAATGATGAGGACAATTTGATGATGTACCTAAACTAACATGAGCCTTTGTTTGTTATTCAGAAATATGACAGTCAATAGATACATTACATTTTCCTCACCGTGTTAGTCAAAAACATCTTGGTTGGTTGACCGCAATATTTGTATGTAATTTCCATGTTATATGTATTATGTAGAAAATAGTGGGACATGACATCACCGAAGGAGCGGTGTCGCGTACCATGTGATTCAGTAATGATGCAATTCCAATAGCCTGATCCAAGAGGCAGCCTTATTCTAGACAACGATTCCAATTACAATTCCAAACTGGAAGCCGACCCCAACATAGTTTGGAAAAGGCTAGGCAGATGATGATGATTCCAATTACAATGCAATAGTTTAATTCCTAAGTAGCGGCTTCTGCCGAAAGAGTTCATTAAATTTGAATCGAGACAAGAGGGAGAGAAGTAGAAGGAGTGAAAGATGAAAACAACTATCCAAAAAAAAACTTTTTGCAAAAAAAATAAAACCGACTTCAAAACACAAAAAAGTGAAAAATAACTTTAGCTTCAGAAGTCGGTGACTTTTTTTGATTCATTTAGTTTTTTTTTTGTCACCGACTTCTGAAGCTAAAGTTATTTTTCACTTTTTTGTGTTTTGAAGTCGGTTTTATTTTTTTTGCAAAAAGTTTTTTTATTTTTCAATATTTAGTCGTAATAGCCTATACAAATATATGCTATGCATTTATTTTACATTGTTAACAATACATGGCATGGTAATAGGCTTATCCCCAATAAATGGAACTTAACATATCTAAACTGTCGAAATTTACGTGTATTGTACACATCTGCGTACCCCTCAGAGCATACAGGCGTGATGTTACGTCATGATGTTGTATAAACAATGAACATCCAAGTGATTGCAAAAATCACGACCGATTTACCGTCTAGTTTTGAAGAGTTCCATTGTATATCTCCGAAGACCAGCATCAGATCTTCACCAAATTTAAATGCGACCATCTCAGAAGTATATTCTTTCAAATAAAAAAATAATTTTGAAAATCACTCCACAAATGGAGGAGAAATCGGTGAACATACATGAAATTATACCACACGACTGAAGTAAAAATATTCATAAAATGAAAACTACTGGGCCAAGCTATATTAAATTTTTATGGGACCAAATGGCAACTATTCCGCATCAAACTAAAAAAGAATCACGTAAATCGGATCATAAATCTCAGCGTAATCGGTGTACATACATAAAAAAAAAAAAAAAAAAAAAAAAAAAAAAATACCGATCGAATTGAGAACCTCCTCCTTTTTGGAAGTCGGTTAAAAACGGGGGTAACCAAACCTGCCAGAGAGCTGATTTCCATAGCTTCAGTAGACGATTAAATTATGTCAGTGCGCAGAGATGAATCAAAGACTACAATCCCTTACAAGACAAGAACAAGGTCAAAATTGTAGGTTCCAGCGAAAGAGTATTTTATAGAAATCGTTTTCGAGAATAAGGCTTCGAAACATTCTTGCGGTCATTGCAATGGTTAGTATTATCAAAATTGAGCACACGTTCGTAAATATAGCCGTGAGGTCACTCGCGATCTTAATTACGTATCGTACGATTTTACTGTATCGACTATCAAACCGGTTCAGAAGGAAGTGGTTGAGATTTTAGGACCTCTTTATGATCACAGGCGGGTTGGTTTTATTTTTTAAATATATCAAAGTCGCTTGCTAGAAAATCGATTTATAAAGAGCAAGAACAATGAGCTTCGCCTAAATATTCGTTGTCGTTTTAGAGCTATTTATGCTTCAAGTATATTTTTTATAACAATGTTGTCTGAAGGACTGTTCGGGCAACGTTCGCTTTGAATTTGATTAATGTGCCAACAAAACAATTTACATTTGTATCTAATTAATTTTAGTAGTCATCATAACATGATATTATTATATGTTACGAGTGTTTTAAATTCAATATGGCTTCATGGGTGTCACTCACACTACCACTCATTACTTTGAAACAATCCAAAACAAGTGATGACGTTAAGGAGTTCAATGACATCACAATTGGTGACATCACTTGATAAATATCGTATTGCAGGTATAAAATCGTACATCCACAAGCAGAATGTCAAATGCAAATTCAATAGCATTGAATATTGATACAATTTATAAAACGCGTTTGGTCTTTATGGGTTCTGGGAATACTGTTTTAGAAAATAAACCTCGATCTCAATATGGACCAAAGGACTCGTAACTAAAACTTGTAGACAGACCGTATTGGTCAAGAATTAATGTAGGAGTAAAGGTGTGGAAGCCTTACTTGCCTTACAATAAAACTTACTTTCAACTAGGTTAAGACCGTTTAATCGGATCCGTGTTCGCGTCCAATCATGTTAACGGTGAAGAACGAAGTTAAATTGATAATGTATGTGAAGACATAAATTCCGCTAGACTTGAATAAACACAGACCTGCAATTCGGATTCCAACGCAAAAATAAATGGAAACCAGTTTAAAAGAATGACACTCGGCCTACGCAGTCAGTTTTTAGAACACTTACATAAAACACCAGCATCGGATTTTTATGGCATCCAAAAAAAAGTTTACGTGTGTGTAAATTTATCAGATGGAATAGCACGAGCGTCACAAGCGAATTATTTCGCTGAGAATTCGGGTCGGTAGACGACTGAAGAGGGGGACGGTGGTTACAAAATTTTCAACAGCTCATAGTTATCTCAGGAGTACGTAAATCACAAGCGGCGTCCGTATTACGCAACGTATGGCAGCGACATAAACAAATAGATTTTTAACAAGCCACGCTCCAACATGTGAGTCATTATCAACTGAAATCTGGACTCTAAGTCAACATCACTATCTCACTTATGTAAACTTTGCATAATATTCGCTGAATACGACGTGATGCATACTCGTAAGATTTAGGGCATTAGTTTATCAGCGAAGATAGCGTCTCCCAAGAATTCAAAAATAATTATTGCAGCATACTAGAACTTGCCAAACAAGAAAATGACATAATACGCTATGGCCTACGGTACTAAATGCAGAAGGGCACGAAGCAGTTATCGTCAATTAGGCAAGCATTAGAAACATGGACACAAGTAAACAAAACTGTTAGCAGCTTTACCATAAGGGCTAACAAACAGAAACATCGGTGAAGTCGCGAAGTAAAATATTGCTAGCATCCTTTTACGGACAATAGATAAGTATCAAAACAAGTTGCAAAATGTCTATTTGGGCAAGCGATCAATTGTGCAATAAATAAGATACTTAGCTAGAGACTCGATGAATTTGTGCGGACAATAGGCGGTGGGCAGCAAGTCAACAACCACTGACGTAATCGAATTTGGACAATTAGGTGCTATGGAAGTATGGAGTAAACAACTCGGCCGAGATGTAGGTTATCGGTACGCGCTCAATATTGTGATAGCAATGGGGGACACACACATTAGCGATATAGTTGATAAATATGTTGATGGGCTCCCAAATATTTATCTTTCACAACCACGTGCGCAAGATCGATAGCTTTGGGGTAATTAAAATGAAAAAATAGGCAGCTTTCAAGTTAAACATAAATAAAGCGTTAAGTAGGGATAAGCGCGTTAGAAAGCTATCGCGATGTGTGTTGATTGACGTCAATGAGCCACGTGCTGCTAGGTGACCTAAGACCCGTTTTCACAGCATATCCGCCTAGGTCTGCGCTTTAGACACATTGATAAGATTGATTTGACGTTGGATCTTGGCCGAGAGACAACGGCTGCTTCTAGAAATGCTGATTGTGACCTTTAGCGTGACAATCGCGCTACAACGTAGCGGTGTGGTGAATTATTGTAAGCTTAGCTGTTGGCGGATTTATTGTAAATTATAATTAACTTGGAGAGTCTCATCGTGACTAATTGTGAGAGCTGATGAATTGCTGCTTAGTTAAACTATACTCCAGTGTTGTTTGATAATGATACAAGTCTGGTTTCATAGTGCACTTCTTGATGAGTTGCATTTTTCTGAGGAATGTAGAACATGCGTGCGACCCGGAAACGTATCAACAGTGGCTGTTACCAAGCATTAGCTAGAACAAGTAGGCCAACTGCATAATGCGCACTTTTAATTCATAACAAGCTGCACTCAACACCGTGTCTAAACACTTCCAAGTAAAACATTTACGTAAGACAGTTTCAAAATACTACCGGCAGGACTTTTTTAATGATATTTATGTTATAAGATTACCTGAATACAAATATAATACAATGACGTAAATGTTCTTGAAATATTGCATTTCTCTTGTCATTATTCACGGCAGGTGGTGCATATTTAAATTATAAGTGTGATTGTTTAAATAAAATCGAATTCTACTACGAGTGCAATCAATCGTGAAAAAGATGCCGAAATCGATCTCCAATGTTATATTGCTGACACTGTCAATACAAAGAAAGACGGATTTGTGCAAAAAATACATTAATTACTTATAAAGAACCTTTCGAAAATAAAAACCCAGACGTTCAAAGGTTACGTACTGACATAACCGACCATATGCTCAGTAATATAATAAACTTCACACGTCCATATAAAGAATATTTTTTTCTCAGATTAATAAATAATTTAAAAATTGACGCTAATCTCGTACATCATTACCGTTATCAGAGGCAGCGTGCAAATGTAAACATACACACTGGATAAACATTGATAACTGGTTACACAAAGATGGCTGACATCGGGGATCTATTGAATACTAACCCTGTCTCTGCAGAGGTTATCTAGCATCAAAGAGATAACGATTCCACTGAGAACCACTAAATTGTTTTTATACCAACTAAAATTATAATACGACCTAGATTTTATAAAAGAAATAATATATTTCTTTTAATTGCGTTTATCTAATAGGTGTGTCGACAAATAAATGTGGTGAGGAAGCGATTGCATAGAAGTTTTTTAGAGCAAGCAAGAAATAAAGAAAATGTTTCATCAATTTCGTTTTATACGTTTCAGAATTCTCAATGAATTTCAATTAATCGCACATTGTCCTTACAATGTAAGTACATTTATTGAAAGTTTTAGATAAACAATAGCTGGGCCTTGCCCAAGGTAATTGTCGTATACTCCTTACAACTAATTGCATGACGTCAGTGTCAAAGGGGGAAATTCAAAGCACGAGTGCTAGAACAATAAAACTATTGATTGCTATCAAACGGTATCTTGGCTGGAGATCAGGCTCGCGAAGATAGGACTGTGGTAATGAGCGACACCATGATAACATCACAATCGACCATTGTCGCGTGTCGTTCACATTATCTAATGTCTCAAATGGTAAAACATTCTTTATTCTTCACAATATTTAATTTTATGAATTGTCAGAATTTGTTAATATTTGATAAATTACCTTTTTGAAAAGTAATAAATCAGTGGGTATATGTCGTTGCTTATTTGTCATTGAGTATATTTGTTGTCAGGTAATTATTGTAAATAAGGCAAAATTATTGGCAAATAAGTGCTTCATTTCTCAAAACTTATTTACTCATATCTCCAAGGTAAAGCGTAGAATAAAGCACCATCAACAGAAACTAATTAGATACAATACAGGGTGTAAACAACCTCATCACGAAGCCGTCAACCAAGCATTCTGTACAACAAACGAAGTAACTTACTACGCAAAAATTATTGCTGAGAAGCGAATTTTTTTTTGGGGTGAAAAATCATGTTTTGCGGTAGAACTCAATGTAACGCACTCAAAACATTGTGCTGATGGATGGATTGAATAGTACGGGGGTCGTGGAGGTGTATAAAGTAAAAATCACAATAAAAGCTTGTATTAAAAAAAAAAACTTGTCAAAACGTTGGAACTTTGACCCCCAATATCTCCGTAACTAGAAGGTTCCCAGGTATGGTGTATAACAAAAAAATGATCGCAATGACGGGGAAAACAAGTGCCTTTCGGCTTCGTTAAGAGGTTTTTTACACCCTTTATATTGCATCAATTTCTTAGACATTGTATGTCGAATGCCAGTCAAAAATGACTCAAACGCCAGGCTAGTTGATAAAAATTTAATTATGTGCCAAAACCTTATAGTGCGGCTTCAGGTGACCGTTGGCATAGCGCCCGGACATGGCGTAAACAATCTATTTTAGATCTGAGAGTTGATTCGGTGTGTTATATTCTAACGGGACACTTCCCTCTACCTGACGGCCGCGGAGCTCTTTATATGGAAGTGTATGGCCACGAAACGTTATCCCTTGGAAAAGCATTGATGTCTCATAAAGTTTCAGTGATGACCTAATCATTGCTGATGTCACACTCAAGCTGGTAACCGACTTATTCAGACCTGATGCCTCCAAAGGACAAGATCATCCATGACGTATCAATGGTGACTAAATAATTAAACATTTATAGGTATGAACTGAAGTGTGACCATTTGTTTGCGGTTTTCAGGCAAATCATACGATCGTGCGGTGAGTCGAGCACTAACAAAATATTTGCTTTGAGCCGTATGACTAATCGTTGGACATTAAGTAACCATTGCCGGGTGGATGACCGTGTCTGTTTGTCTTTCGCTCGGAGGGCAGGTTCATTTGCCTAAAAAACAGCTTTCAGACAAAGGTGTGGACAAATTTGACATGAAACAATATGTTGGTAGGTTTTACCAAAAGTAGTACATCGGCCTGGTCGACTTTTCTCAAGGATTGAAGCATCGTCGACGTCTTTTGATTGATCACCAAGTCTGACGTAGGTACTTACCTTCTTTTGGAAAAATATGTCACCCGTTTAGAAGACATTGCCTTACCTGAAACAGAAATAGATGTAATGTTAGTATAATATGTCACTGAAAATTGACACTAATTACTGCAGGTGTGCTATTTAGACTTGATTTTATTTTAGTGTTGCTTTTATCTTTTACAATATGCGTGTTGAGACGGAATTGTTCTGAAATTAACTAGAACCACTCAATCTCAAACGTCAGAACATATTTTAAGTAGGCTCAGAATTTTCCTACATCAAATAAACACGGAAACGGAACTGAGAGGGAACAAGGTCTGTTAGTAAAAATTATAGTAAACAGAGGGCGGGAATTCATGAGGACAACATGAAAACACGTGGATAAGACAATCGGTTTGATTCACGTAGTAAACATACTCGCTCGACGGGCCACCTGCCAGACGGTAAGTTATGTATACCAATTTGTTTCATTCAGATATACATGCGGAGATTAATGTCTTTGTTGATGAGAATTTAATAATGAATCGAGATGACAGTAAAGTCTTCTTGATAAAGATAAGTGAGCATATTTATCTGAAGTAAATAATTCCGTATACAGAGCTATATCAAACTAGTCTAGACAACAGACAAAAGGCCGGTAGCTTATGAGCAAACAAAAACTAGAAGACACAGCACATATAGATAAATAAGACCTTGGACAAAACAGCACGTCTAACAGATAGGTGTAACGTTACAAAATCTCGCACATAATATCGACTCATGACATTGAACCTTGGTCGCTCTTGCAGCATAAAATAAGGCATACAAATTATTGGTTGAGTTTCACAAAGTTTTCCGTATGTATTGCATGGCAACGTTAGTATTATTGGTTGTATAACTGAGCAGCGGCATGGCACATGCGCGATTAGAAATGCATAAATCACGTTGTGTCCCATGCGCGAGCGCTCCGCACGACACACCAGTGTGATCTCTATTATGCACAGCCTTTAAGAGTGCCATTAATTTACACTGACAATCATTTTGTTGAGTGGCGGTTACAAAAACTTCTTTACGACTTACGATTTCAAAATATAATACATTTTAGTTACCTACTCAGAATATTTTGGTTTCATTTTGGACAATGTATTTTTGTCTCTACAATTCTTTTGAAAAGATTTTGTTTGAGAATTTTCGTGGAAATGACTTTTCAGTGGCTATATTTACGTCAATTTAACAATTTGAATGGTATTTATTTACTTTTCAAGTGAGAATCTTTATGGAAACGAACACAGCAGATTTTTTCAGCACCTTAGAGAACAAGCCTTACTCAATTGACATGCAAATGATTTTGAATAAGAAAATCAGATGCTGCTGCGCAATACATACACGCGCGTTGTCCTATATATCATCAGCTTCTGGTTATAATTGTTCTTTATAATAATAGTGCAGCAGTTGTAGCTGGTTACCGTGTGAGAGTGGACGTTATGTAAGCGGTTATAGGTACATAATAAGTATTTAACCATTGGTTATAGATATAAACTGTGGTAGTTTCAATTCTATCATTGTGTCCGGCGTGGCTTTTAAACGCAACATCTGGAGCGTAAACAACTCGTAATCCGCACTATTCGAAGTTTTAGTAGTATCTAACATTTATGGATTTTGGCCTGAAGAACTCATCATCATCATCATCATTATCAGATCAGCATATTAATGTTCCCACTGCTGGAACACAGGCCTCCTCTCTATGAGAGGGAATGGGCTATAATCCACCACGCGGGCCCAGTGCGGATTGGTCGATGTCACATGTCTTCGAATTTTTTGGTTCTAGGACATGCCAGTTTCCTCACGAAGTTTTTCCTGAAGAACTATTGCCACTTTATTATTTGGGTTTGCTTGTAAAGTTCGTTAACAAAATTTTATTCATCGACATCAGTTTCACTGACTTGGAAGATTTGCTCAAAACACATTTCAGTAGAAAAAAATACTACAAATACACTAACTATACATACAAAATTATACGTTATGAATTAACTTGACAAGACATGAAAGAATATTTTTAATACACATTGCTGCTTCTAAAAATAATATATTTGTTGTCTCATAAATATGTGCAAAGAACAGAATAACTTTCAATTGATTTACAACTGAGCGTCAGATCATCTTTGAGATAAACGTGGTCGTTTATAGTGACTTTTTGTAGCTAGTTTTCACTCTACAAAGGTACTATATGAGATAGTGTAAGATCATGTTTACTTGGTGAATTGTCGTATTTTTGGAAACCACACGTTTCATACATTTATTCCTAAACTTAGTACAGTGACTACTGGTTGACAAACTAATATTATGCATGAAATAACCAATCATCCCGATTTTTATCCTAAAATTCAGCAACTAAGTATGCCAACGAGTATGGTCTTACCCAGTTGATGGGTGTTGGAGGCCAGATAGGCAGTTTACTCCACGTAAATTAAGCTGCATCAGCAGTACGTAGGAATCGATTCGATAAATCTGACAGTTATTCTCGACAAAATGACTTTTTATCTTTGTTATAAATTCATTTTGTCGAGAATGAATGTCAGATTTATCGAATCGATTCCTACGTACTTGCACGGCAGGATCGATTCGAGATCCGAATGCAGCTGAGTAACCGACCTCAGCCTAGCGGAGGAAAGAGCAGATGATGATGGTGAATTAAAATTCAGCATAAGATAACTACGTGTGTAATTACAGCAGTGAATGTGTACATAGGCTGACATTTATGTATGTTAAAACTATATTTGCAGTCATGTCGAGTCTTACCACCGCTCAATCATTGTCACTTATTTCAGAATAGTTCGCAGTACGACCATGCCCGCCCTTTTAGTAAGACCTATGAGATAGGTCTTGTAGAAAGCGCCGAAAAGTCTTTCAGTGGATTTTTTTTCGGCACATACTTGGAGTAGGTTGTTTTTCGCACAGTGAAATAAAGTAGGACAAAGATTGTGTAAGATTGTCGAACAGAAAAAAAATATGTAGCACTTTATTCGCATATTTTTTTGCGAGTTGATCTAGGTGCTTGGAGACATTAGAACGTTTGCGATTTAGATTGAGATACTAACGTGCGAATAAACAATGAGTGTATTCTTTTTATTTGTTTTGTGTGCGAAGTTTTTTTGTACTTAGCAAAAACTATGGGTTAAGAAAAGAACTCTTTTCTGCGTGGGGGAGGTGTTATAAGAGACGAATAAAAAACCTACTGTTTGCTATTTTAGCTAGGCAGAAAAAAATATTACACTACACTTTCGTATAATATATTTACAGTACTTAACGTCAACAGCTGTTTCCTGTTTCATATTTTCAGTAGCATTAATATATTCGTTTTCTTTGATTGAACTGAAAGTTTTTGTTTTCATAATTTTCTTCTACTGACATTTGAAGTATTGTGTTGGCTAGAAGTTTTCCGCTTTTTTTGTATTCCGCTAACTATTCCACCTCATCCCAGCCTCACCCTTAGGCAACTCAGGCAAGCATTGTATGCATGGAGCACCGTTATACGGCTGGCACCGTCCATCAGATATAAAACCTACTGACAGACGATAACGGTAACAGACAACGTTTCTTATGCGCGATACTACAACCCACAGACATACGACGTTATTCAATGTTCTACACTACATGATGTATCTTGACATAAGACGGGCCGCATTAAGGCGGTCTTATACACTAGTAATGGTTCTATAAGTTCGCATGTCAATGTACTCGTGGTTTTTTGTGAGGGTGCCCATATATGGGCAGGTGATGTGACGAGTGATTGGATCTGTGTGGGAGGTAAGATTGAATTGGCAAACAGAATATTTTCTTTAGGTATCTAATTTTGATTTGCTGATGTCTGTTGATCATGATTGATACATTAATTTTGTTATTTTGCTGAGAGCAAAACAAATGATGTGCTGCGATTAAATACTAAAATAGAACCACGCTTTGTGTGTGTAAATACCGTTTTCAAAACAGTCGTAAAATCATATAAGCGAGGAATTCCAAATCAATATAACACGTTATTGTTCAAAGCAATTATGTGTAGGTTATTTTTATAGCTATGATATAACAGAACATAACAACTGATTGAATAAAAGTCCGCCAGCTGTTTCGCACAAACAAGGTAATATAGTAATGATTCTCTACCTATTGTTTATCTGAATATTTAACTAGCCAGAGGTACACAGTTATGCGTCTACCGCAGAATACGGGCGTCCAGTCCCCCATAGATCGACGAATAAAATGGAGGACTTGTCCCAGTTTGTTTATTTGCTCGACGTACCAAAAACCAGCCATGTGTAAAGAAAGGGGGAAAGGTTTTTGATCGCGAAAAACATGAGAGAGGTTACAGATGGTTCCTTATACTCAACCATTACCCTCGTTACATTGACTGTGCTTCGACAAAAAACATAAATTGCCTTAATACGCGATTAACTCTCGCGCATGTTTTAATTACTCGTTAGATCTATTTGCGGGCCGGGTCAATGTTAGCCCACGGTTGATTGAAACAGTTAAATAACACCGCCTGCGCAGGGCTGTCAATCTTAATTTCTTAGCAGTACGCTTCACAATTAGCCACACGTACTTTTCCAAACGGTAAATAGACGTTCGTTTAAGGAATATTAACTTTGTCTCAGTTAAACGGTTTCTTAAGCTATTCTGGGAATATGAATATTAATTGGAGTTGGTGGACTTAGGACGTATAAAATATAATTTATCTGGAGGATCACAGTCTATAAACATTATAGTTGGGAAATACGCGCTTAAGTGCGTACGCGCAATGCCCATTTTCGGAGTCGATTTCCAAGAGGAGTGAATGTGGTGTTGCCAACTATGGGACAATACGGGTTAACTTAATAAATAATTTTCTACCGTAGATTTCTACCATCATGTTGACACTGTTTTATAATGACAAGTATGACAGAACCTGATCCCGCTAAGTATTATAACATAGCCACGTTTTATAGCCATACTGTATTGCACGTTAGTGTTAGGTTGAGTTATTAATTTTCCTTAGTAAGAATTTCCCGCAGTGACCACGATGAGATAAACGCGTCATGTTTCTATCATTAGCCACTTACTTAGACAAGAAAAACATCGTCAATCATAATAAAATAAGTTTTTTGACCTCACTGCTTCAATAGACTTTGCACATAGTTAATTATAACTCTAATTAGTTTTTAAAGCTTATAGGTACGTCAATACAAGAGATATAATTTATTTATCAGACGGATAGCTAATTTCTACATGTAAATTAATAACAACAAATTGGAACATAAAGAAAACAAATAACTAGAGGCCTAGGTTATCAAGTGATAGGTGTTGTTTGCAGACAAAACAGTAAACAAGTAGTAAAATTCTTCAATAGACGTTAAAAAAATACTTCAATAAAGAAAAAAAACATTTGGCTATATACTTTTGATGACTTTTGTTAAATATTTGTGGACGGTTAACAAATATTATTTTTAGCTTCAGGTCCAGTCACTTTTAAAATGACAATAACATGTTGAAATAAAGTAGGTACAGGGACCTATCCTTGTAATAATTTCTATCAGTGACCGGCAAAAATTCCATTACATTTTATTGTTAAATTGTATGAATGGAATTACCACAGGACGATAAAATAAAAGTGTACAAGTTTTTCCTTTCAGATTAAAGGGGTCAACGCGATTGGAAATATACAACGTGACGCACATCTACAATGTGTTTTTTTTTTTTTAGAAAAACTTGTAGAGTTTATATTGATAGAAGTAGTTGTCACATTTTAAGATGGTCAGTTTGCTTCTGGATTGACTGACAGTGTATAGGCCTAGAGCCAAATAAAAAGTTGAATGACCCATTTCCCTCAAGCAACATTTTTCTTCAATCCAATCCATTTCTAGGAAAAACATAGCCCTACAATTTCCACAAAATAGCCATAAAAATAAATACGATAGCTTCCCAATGTGGTACACATGGAACGTTTCTCGCGATCCGATGTTAGGCAAACATCGTCGCGAATACTTGGCAAATCGGAGGGGAATCTTTGGCACAGACGGCAAAGTCACGCCCCCGTTCTGTGCCTAACGGGTCTAAGATGGTACTCGCTTAATATTTAAATCATACACCATTGTATTTGAAAGTCGAGACCTTTAGCAATTGTTAGTTTAGCTTCGCTTGGGGCAATCGTTTGGTTTTTTTGCCTGGCTATTTTAATGTAAACTGTTTTTGTGTCCTACATGATTGATTTTCAGTTATGTTGCACTTGTTAAACCGAAACGCGGAAACTCAAAACACACTAACATCACTTCCAATAATGGTGTCAATACAGATAATGCCAATTTTAACATTATCGTGACAAAACAAACCAAAGTCACATGATATAATTATATGTAAGTAAATAATCAGTGAAATAAAGCAGGCCATCGGCGAGTAACATTTTATCAGTTGTAACATTTACATAATCGAATCGGGGAGGAGGATTGCCCTGCAAATCGGTGTCACTGTTACGTATTATCACGCAAGGTCGTTGCTACTACAAATACGGCAGTAGAAAAATTATGTCTGTTTAATTATTGTGGTACAATATTGGAAAAACCCCGATTGAATTGAATGATTTGATTAGTCTCTCTTTGTTCACTAATCAAACTCTCTTATGATCCATTACCAATTTCGGTAAAAGCTCCTCTAACAAAAGGAGTCTTTATTGTTTTGGCTCCACGTAGAGCAAATGCATGAATACTGATTTAGTCCTATCCCATTTAACCTCAGAGAAGTTCAACCATAATGACAATAACGATCGTGAATGGGGCACCTAGATATCATATAGTTAGCAACTTGTCATAACTTATGCACTATTCCAATCGTTGATCCTAACATGTTGCTGCTTTGCATTGCCTTAGGCACAGTTATGCTTTCTCCATCATAAAAAGGAAAGGAGTTTTAAAAGAGTTTCTAAACCCAAAGAAAGTAAACTTTACAGTACTGTTTTCGCCTAATACAGCCTTTGTTTAGAGCCCTTATTGTAAAGCAATCAAAGTTACAAAGAGCTGTTATATGACTGATTATGTAAACTATAATTTGGCTCCCAATTCCCACATTGATTAATTAGATATATCTGTCGGAAAAAATTGAGTAAATGTTTACGAATGTATCTTTCGCCACGCTCGACCTTTGTGGGTGAGACATCAAGGCCGATCACCGGCGAACCGGAAACATTGGATGATATGGGTCAAGTGTGACTGTGTGATATTTAATCATAAGACACGCGTATTTACCAAACATGGATTCGGATGTGGTTGTAGATGTAATTCATTTCGAGTGTCAGATTACGTGATGAGTAAATTGTAGACGGATTTCCTCTTCTAATTTGAAGATAATCAAATTAATTCGATGAGAATAGAGTATTTCTAGCTAGTGATTATCTTGACACCATTATGTCATCAGAAAACAAATTAGGATGCCAACCGTTTGATAGTGTTTTTGACATATTGCTTTCGTGAATTTTCTTTATTCTTTCGCTCCGACGCGACGACGACGTTCGGAATTTAGAATTAGATTTATACACTCAGGTCTTGTTCAAACAGCTGTTACTGTCAAATAAATTAAATTATTTATAGAAATTAAGTAATGAATAGAAAGTATCCCCAACAAAAAAGTGACAAGTTAATCAATTGGCAAATTGGTTGTATAACATGCAAATCCACGTAATTCATGTTTGACGACAATCTCTGACAAACACTGATGTCACCGCTTCAGATGACTGTTTGTGAACGAGATACTCTATTTCCGAAGATAACTGTGTTAGCATTTTATCGTTGACAATAGTTAGTCATGCATTAGGAAATGCGGTTACATTTCCGCTTAGCATAAAACACTGACGCAAAATTGAGCGATTCGTACAAGGTATTGGATCTAGATTTATGGCTCATAAAGAATCAGATTGGCAGTCCATCATTCCACGGCGAAAGCTCTATCATCATCGCGACAGTGAAGCGACGCAACAAAGTAAAACCGTACTCAAGGCTTCCAAGGTTCAAAAAGTTGCCTTCCGCAGGGGAATTTCGCCTCTGCAAGTACGGAGAAAGATGTAATTTCGTGTGCGTAATTATATTGTTGTAGGTGACGTCATGTTGAGTCCTTGTACGGCTGGGTGCGCCGACGCATCCCGAGGCTGCGGTTACAACCACTCGGGATATGTTTCAATGTCGTATGAAATGACGTTAGTGCGTTGTTGCTAAGGCACGGATGAAAGTACAGCCTATACGCGGACTGACTGGTAACCGCAATGCAAGAATTTAAATAGAGATTAAGTTCATTAGCTTTGGAAACTTTTACCAGAACATGTTCTAGTCAAGCTAGAACTCAGTTCGTGGCAGCTATCTGAATCCTACAAAACAAAGGCTAGTTTGTCTATTGTTAAATCTAATACTTATTTATGTTTATTGAATAGACACTTAAACGCTTTCCCCATATCTTTTAAGTCTTATCTAAAAGCCTTGCCTTTTCCGGCCAAACCTTTTTGAAAGTTTAAAGTATCTTTAGTTTCCACTCCTGCATTTATGTCTATTTTAGTGCCAAGATGATTCACTAGTCATACACCTACCTATCCAATGGAAAATTTTAGATTTATCCACAAATAAAATCTTATTTAAACTTGAGTTAGAGCTGCTTTACATACAGTAATGAATTTGTCACATCTTCGCTTGAGATTTATACGAAACGAGCGATTCATGCTCTATTGATTTGTGATGTTGACGAAAGAAGTTAGTTGGTATCTACTTATAATTTGCACAAACCCTCATAGATCACGATTCTTCTAACAATCTATGATCAACAAAGTACAATCGCTTACTTATCTGTGTTGTAACTCCGATATTAGAAAGGTAATATTGCCAAAGATAGCACAATTTCGCCGCGTGGCCGGTGAGGCAGCTTGTACAAAATGATGAATTGCGAATGGCGAATCTATGAGGTCACTACATTTCTTTCGGACATCGAACTCTCTACTGGTTGGTTGTTGCTAGGTGGATTATAACGGTCACATCATAGTGCCTCTTTACGGGTACAAGACAGCAAATTACAAAAGTTGCGCAGCAATTAGGCCGTTGGTTTAACAAGTCTGCAATTATTGATAATAGAAATGTTTCTGTTCAGTGTACGGCATAAGGCGCAAAATGGAGCGGTGGTGGTTGCAGTAACGGCAAAGAGTGGTTTGGTGGCGACAAGAGTGATGGATGTGTACATGCTGGCAATGTCTCTTTGATTGACAAAAAAGTTATTGAAATAATCGTTCTTATAACGATAAATCCCGATTTTCTGTGTCTATGACTTCGTCCTGAATTCCTTCACGTAGACATAATTCTTGTTTTATCATTATTTTTAATGAGACAGAGTTTTTTTTACAGAATGTATAATTTTATGCTTTCCTACATAAATTATTATTTTAACGATTGAACTTCCAGGCTAGACTAAAATAACGTGCTTAATTAAAGAGCTAAATCCTGATTTTCTGTGTTTGACTTCGTTCTGAATTCCTAACGAAGACCTAATTCTTGTTTTATCATTATTTTTAATGAGGCAGAGTGTTTTTTAACAGAAAACATGCTTTCCTTCGTAAATTATTATTTTAATGATTTAACTTTCAGGCTAGACGAAAATAACGTAATTAATTAAAGAGCCTTTCTTAGAAACTGAAACATACCCTTTTGGATGAAATAATATACACTCATTTGTGTAACATAACACGATATTAAAATCTTGGTTCAGGTATTTAATTGGCAACCCTTTTGGGGTCTAGGGAGGCGACTGAAGCGTGTAAATAGCTCTAGGGGGTATCAATGGGCACTCACATTATGATATACATAGTCATATGTGTTTACGTACTAGCATATTACAATAGTGACGCAACCCATTTAATTAAATGCAGCAAAGAGCACGTGTTTCAACACGCTTATAGGGCAAACCGTTGCTATTATTTTTTCTGCATTTTTAATTGCATTAATTTATTTCTATATGGTCTCGTTGTTTTATTAATTGTTGCAGCAATGTGTTTGTGCACGTGACAATAGAGGGCATGATATCACATTGTTTTAAGTACCTACATAGAACTATTGATACTGATAGCATACGTAACTTATGTTACTCTGAGAATTTCTCGAATCCTTCGTACAATTATTATGCAAACTGTTGCTCTTTAGTGAAACATTTTGATTTCAAATTTTACTACTATAAACTACACTGGCCTGCAAAACTAAGTACTTAATTTTTGAATTGAAAACTTCTTTAGGCGCGTTGAGCACTTTTTGGGTGAAAGAAAAACATTGGACTCATCGTCACGTAACGTAACTTCGTAGCCGTTCGTAGCACTCGTAGCATCCGCTACGGCGTAGCACCACATATTATGCATGCGCTACGACTGGGGCGGGCCCTGTGTACTTTTTGTTTTTACTTCTATCGGCAGTCCCCAAAGACTGCACCGATTTTTTTTTTTCTAAACTATAGAAGTTAGAGATTTATAATAAAAACGTTTCATAGCAATTTTTATCAGCTTTATTAGTTTTTATATACAAAATTAAACTCTTTTTCGAGTCCTTTTTGTTTCGAAAGTATATCTTGTGTACTTAAAAAGTTATTGCAATTTTAAAAGTGTGATACTAATTTTTGCAGGTCAGTGTATACAGTCTGCTTATGTCTTTCGGTTGTTTATCCCAAATCCTTCTGACCTTTGACTTTATTGTTGAACCCACTTACGTTCTTGTTCAATTAAATATCCCCTTGACACGCGTATGTCATTTTAATGTTCGTAAAACTCCATATTTTCTTTTTTAACGACGTTGTTTTATTATCTTGCTCAAAAAATAATTAAATATTCTTTAAGTTGTTTGTACGAAAATAAAAACTGGGCTAATCTCGCTGCACAAAGGAAAGATCAAATGAGTTTCATATTTTGAGGGGATGTGCGTCAACTTTATTACTCTTGGTTCTTCAATGACCAGCCAAAATTTAAAATTAAGATCTAGACATCAAACCAAAAGTGCATTTTTAAATATTACTGTCGAAAAACAAAAAAATAATAGCATTCATTTAAAAATTTCCTAAATCATAAACCTAGGAGGAATCAATGCACTTGTTTGCGTGCATGCACCGCGAGATTTATATGTGTGCTAACTACTACCTATCTAGGTTGTTGAACTGAATTGTGCTGTTGCAATATGCACACGTTCGCTTTTTAGTGGTGGACAGGAATGAACTCTTATTAAAAAAATGTTTTTTTTTTCATTATATCGAAAATATTATTGATGCTAAACCATCTCTGAAAAGTTGACCGGTTATTGAAAACTAAACCGTATATTGGCATGACTATGCACTAACTATATTTACATGCTACATTTACATCCATAAACTGACACCTTTGATCTAAGTGGGTTGGCAAAAATTACATTACGTTAGCTGCTAATATCATTACCTACATGCTCTTTTCGCCTCATCCACGTACTACAATAATGTTGGAAGCTACATGTACCTACCTTTTTGCAAACCTATTCCATATTAGCGTTAGCTGAACAACTTGCTTTGTTTGCCATTCTACAACCCTACTATTATGTCTAGGCACTTGGTTGTCGAACTTTTTATGCGGATACGTACAAATACCGCGCTACCAAGGGCACTGCGGGCGCGACCGCGCGAACTAACACAGGTACTTGCTCACTTTTCTCGAGCTTAAACGCTTTCGCAATGAATTCAACGAGAAGATTACTGTAAATTATTGTAACGATTTCGCACACATTTGCGGGTACTTTGCTGCGCATTCGGGATCCTCTCCTCTGTCAAATCTCGAGTCTTTAGTGGGATTCTGAAGATGTATTCGCTCAATAAGTTTTTGGGAGATATTGAGAGCACGTTTCCATTTTATTTAGCAAATTAAATTGGAGGCTCGAGCTCTTATCGAAAGAGGGCCATCAATTTGATATTCGTCAGTCATGCTGCGGAATAGGCTTGAACGATGTTCTGATGTATCGCATTAATTCAGTATATTGATTGGAATGTTTTTTGTGGAGATATAGACGAAGAACTCCGTAGGCTATTGGCTTCGCAATTATTGATCCAGTTTCGCAAATAATCCGATCAATAAATTCACAAAGGTCATACTTAAGTCAATACATTAGAGCAAATCTACAATGACTACTACATTTTTTGTCTAAACTTCTTAATGAGTGCAGATACTTTACGACTAAAGTTAAATACTTAATGTAGTCCACCTACACAATTTTAAAGTGGACTTTGTCTATTTAAATATTTATTTACCAATTGAACGTGAGATACTGCTAACACCTTTTAAAATGTATAGTTTCTTTCTAGTGTCATTACGACTGTCTCTACAGTAATCTAACACTAAGAGCAGTGTAAATAAAATTTGAATCTTTTCTCAATCTCAAGCGTCTTAAATAATTGTATACTGCTAAAGCGATAATATTTCAATCATTTCACAGTAGGTGTCACTAAATTAATCATCTGCCTAGCCTTTTCCCAACTATGTTGGGGTCGGCTTCCAGTCTAACCGGATGCAGCTGAATATCTGTATTTTACATGGAGCGACTGCCTATCTGGCCTCCACAACCCAGTTAGTACTGGGTAATACGGTACCCCTTGGTCAGACTGGTTGTCTGACTTTCTGGTCACTGACTACCTGTAACGACTGACTGACTGAATGAGAGCCGGGACCAGCGGCTTAACGTGCTTTCCGAAGCACGGAGGAAACTCGGTATGTAATGGGTGGTCACCCATCCACAGACCAACCTTGGCAAGCACAGCTTAACCTAAAGATCGACACGAACGGCTGTTATTATATAGCCACGAGCTCTTCTACCTCTCTAGGTAAAACTAAATTATTGCATGAAAAAGTTAATTTAATTAGTTAATAACAGAAAGCGTTATCCAAATCCACAAAAAAAAAACTATTTACTAGTTTTTATACCAGCACTTAAATATTCACATTATTCACACCTCAGTCTCAACACCTACTCGTTTTGTTTTAGTACCTACCTATAGTTATTATCGTGGAGGATAAATAAACAATAATGACCTTCACATCTGCCTGCCGAAAACAGGTATCCAATCAACATAATATTTATATTTTTGTAACCCAAACGTTAAAAAAAAACTATTTTTAGAATTGTATGAGAGATCATTATATTTTAAGCAAGTCGTGCAATATCAATTTCTATCGAGCAAGTTTACTCACTAAAAAACTTGTATCATGACTTATTAATTAAAACAGTACATAAAACATATTTACGACTCTATAAACGGCTGAGCCATATTCGCGAATGGTTCAATGTTGCAGACTTGCAATTTTGTTGAACATTCGATGCCTTGTTACGGAGTCGTGTTCAGTACCCTTGCCGTGACATCTAAATGCTTCAAGTCAATAACCTGCGAGCAAAAAATCTACAATAACTCCACACTGAAAGCAACCGCGCTCTATTCTGGGAGCATGACGTAAGCTTCACCGTGGTGCTTCGAAAATTATGAGTTAAATTACGAGATGATCAACACGTAGTTTTGGGTTGAGGATGCCTTGGGAGGCATGCACATTTATCGTGATTATTCAACGTCATGTCGTTAGCAGTTAATGACATGAAGGATATAAATGCTCACACATATTTGGACGGACATTAGGGCTGGCCAATTATTTTGCGAAAACCCCAAATGTTTCCTTGATGATCTGTATTTGCATGTGCAAAACAGTTTGCGGTCGATGTGCTTCAGTTACTATGATGCTTTAGTTATATAGATAGTCCAACAACCCTGATTGGGGGAAACTCGCAGTGTAAAGTTTAACTAGCCTAACATCTTGAACCTAATACCACGGTAATATTATGATCTAATACGCAACATGTCTCATGATCATGTGTTAAACAAAGATCTAAAACGAATTATAATTTATGCACTAAATACATTTAATATTTGAGAACTGATTGGAAAGATCAAGGCTACAAAATTACTAAACAAGAAGTTAAGCCCAGACCTCAGTTCACTCACTTCTAGGCATTATATCATAAATGCCTCTCTCTACTTCTTCGTATGCTCTCCGCTCTCTCTCTCATTCTACTCTGTATTCGTTTCAATATTTAACTACCGCAATTCGGATCTTCTGCAGGTAGCTAGCGATTGTTTACTCATCTTCTACTCATAACATAATATAAGTTTTGTTTTGGCAATGTAAGTGACAATAATTATTGTATCTCTTTTGCTGTTTGATTCACTTATGTTATATTCTTACTATGTGGGTGTCGAAAACCTTCAAACCTTCGCAGCTATTGTTTTTTTTTTTCTTGGACAAACTGACATAGTGTCGGTATAGATAGGATCATGTGACAGTGCCAAAGACCCGCCCACAAACAGGCGGTGCTCTATATCAAGATTTGGCTTCTTGCTTCCTACTACTTTTGGCATTAAATCTAGACTTACATTTTTCGATAATGTTCTCGACTCCATTCAATAATGATACGGCGGTGTACTTTATACTATACGAGTAGTTGTCATAGTTTACTCTCACGCCAATTCAAATGATTAAGTACCTCTATAACATCTTACATATAACCAAAGGAAATTGAATCCTACATAAGTTTGACTTTGACGAAGAACTTCTCAATATTGATACCGATCAATTGCCTAACGTCCTGTAGATTATGCATTGAAGGTACAAGTTCTGGTTATTAAGATTCAGAGCAGAGACTCGACCAAGACGTGCCTTAGCCGACATTATGTTTCATCGATACCATCTCATTTTGGCTTCTGTGAAGCAAAATTCAAATGGTATATTCATAATTTTATCTGCATCCAACTCATTACTCTTGTGATGGCCATTCTTGAAGTTAACGACTTACCTGTTCAAACGTCTAAAGAAGAAACATTTATAACCCGTCAAACATCCTCAGTAATCTCTTTGTGTTTATTTAGGATTTTTTTTTTGCACATTGCAATTTTTTGCGAGCCTTTTTCGTCACCTAAAAAATCTGCTGCTTCATTGATGTTTCGAAGAAACCGGCGGTGGTACCATTACATTATTATCACCCCCCTCATCAATTGCGTTCGGTAGAATTTATAAATAGCCTCATTTAAAACAAACGTATTTATTCAGGTATAAAGTAAGGCAATAACAAGGACCATCATTGTTTTATTTAGTCCTGACGTCATCCGTTGCCGACAGGAAAACATGTGTTTGACTTTGACATTGCGCAGTTTAGAGCGATCATTAAACTTAATTTCCTCTTTGAATTATTTATACTCTTTTTTATTTACTGATATCGGCAGGTCGACGTAGAATAACAACTGAATAGAATTGTTTGTATACACGTCGAATAAGATATGTTGGTGTAAAAGTTTCGAAGACGCTGAAGAATTCTATAACCTTTGAACAGGACACAAACTATCTAACAATACAAAACAAAATACAATGTTCAACACTCAGCAATACAAAACAAACAGCACCAAAAGGTTTCTACCACCAACAAAATAAAAACACTCAGCAGGCAAGCATGCACACATACTAGGAACGTTGTTTGGCGTTCTAATAGTACAACAAAATTTTGAAACGACCTTGACCCACATAAAATTACAGTACAGAAACGAAACCAACACCTTACGTTTGACCAATGGAACACTAGCTTTGAAATAAACCCAATCGTATGCTACATAATTTCAGAAGTTATTTCAATAGCACAGAAACGATGTTTGTTGTTAAAAAGCTGGTATTCCATCGGTTAAAAAAACAGCCATAGCCAGTGAAGCCAAAACGTTCCGAGCGTGGAGCGCGTCTACCTGGAGTGCTGCTGCCTCTCGTTTGGCGGCGGAGAGGTCGCGCGAGATGAGGTCGTCGTCTGGTCCCGAGAGTCGTTCGCCGTCGCAGGGCTGCCAGCACCGCTGCCGCCCAGCGCCAGCGCCAACCCGTTGATGCTGCCGACACATGACCACGTCACCAGAGCCCTATCGTCGAACGCCCAAAGACCTAGCTGCTCCAATCTTCCCTCCGAAATTACTCGACGCAAAGACACAACATGAAACGTATGGTACTAAACTAAGGTTAGAAAACATTCAGTGAAACCTTGGAGCAGATAAGCCAAAGCTAATTTCATACTAAGATCGATATTTACTATCACAATGTTACTATACTAATTTAAGAATAACACGATAATCTAGTTGTTGTTAAACAAAAGAACCTATTGATGGTATCCCGCCAAGTTTAATATTAAAGTACCTTTGGTGTCTGGATTACTCTATTATGTTTGAAATATTTGTTAAAGGACTACAGCCGAGCGAAGCAGAACATTCTCAGCGGGGTGAAGATAATATAAGCAGTGATGTTTAGTTAGTGGCAAGGCAACGGGAGTGTCAGTCATAATAAAGGTATTTATTGGCAAGCAAGCATTCCGCACGCAATTTGTTATAGACATTGCCGGTGACAATATTATCATACAAATAAAACTCATTCATAGAAGAAGAGCTATCAATCAAGAAAAAAGACCAAACGTGTCAGATGCAATATTAGTTGGACGTCGTCCATCTGTTGCAATCGAAATTAATTAAAGTAACGTCACTGAGAGAACAAAGAGTGATCTAGCTAGACGGTTAGCCATGTAACAATGAAATAAATCAGTCGGGCTTTAATAGTGTTTGGAGTGAATAATAGTAATGACGATTGTGATGCGCCCATCATGGAGTCGAGGAAGATAAGCTTCAAGAGGAAGCCGCCGAAGATTCACTCACGTAACAAAGAGTGGGCGAGAACAGGCAATTAGTACAGCTGGTCGCGTCAACGCTGCAGAATTATGTCGCACGAAACGCATCTAGAGTATGAATGGGACGAATGCGTAAGACTCAGTCGTCAGACAAAGCAGCCGACACGTCGCCGTCGTCAAGGTTGCGCTTTGTTACAATAATATGAACTGAAATCACTTGCAATTATACTAATCGACTAAACCTAAATATTTGAATAGTCTATTATATTAATAGGTTCTGTAAAACGAGAAGTACTCTACAATTTCAGTTGGCAACAAGCATGATTGACGTCAAATTTTTAAATGTAAAATTGTGTGTGAAATTGCTGATATGGAGGTTGTTGAACGACTTTTTTTATCCTCAATGCAGGAAGTAACTAAAGTTACGAGTATAGGATTTGCAGAACATTTGACACTCAAAATAATAAATGATGAATTCAAAATAACTGAAAAATATAGAGTGAAAAAAATAAACATAATGAAGACGATAATGATCGGTTCGCGTGATGAAACCGATGGTGTTTGCAATTAAATAACCTTTCAAGAATAGTGTGCGGTACAAAGTAATTCAGAGAAAAAGTGTTTAAAATACCGCATTCAATTGGAACTATAAAGAGAATGCGGCTAGATGTTATCGTTACTGGAACTTAATCAGTATTTCAATGAAAGCCGCCATTGGAGTTTATTTAATGCTAGGCGATGATCTTAATCTTTGGCCAAACATAGTTTGAATAAAAGTTTGCGCAATTTACATACTTACTTAGTACATAAGGCAAAAAAAAACCTTTTGATCCAAGATGTGATATTTTGCAAAGAGTCCTGGTTTGCTATGAATTTTTCTTCTCTTTAACTGGAACTCAAAGATTTACAGTTGTGGAAATCTAGACATAAACACACATTGTGTTTGTGTCGCTGTATATTCTAGTAAATTGTCATACATCAGACTCAAGTTGGTTAAAACCTTTCCTATGCAGAACTTGCCAGAATTTACAACGAATAAAAAGGAAGTAAAAACAGTGTCACTTACACTCATTATAAATGAAATTAAAACTAAAATTTATATGGGTTCTCTGTACCAACAGACCAATTTATGCATTTCCGTTGACAAGGCATTATAATAAAATTGTCTTGAATCACCTTCGCATTAACAGCGTTTATTTCCGCAAATTGTAATTTTTACATGACCATAAAATGTGAAGGTCAGATATCATGTTCCACCAGGTCATATTTGGCGGAAGTTTGAATTTATCGCAAATTGTTATTGTTAACATCTGCGGAAAACAGACGCCTTTAGTTGTGAATGCAAAATCGTGCATTTCTCAGTCGGATTACTCATTATGCAAACAAATACAAAGGATACTCATGGAACATACGTTGGTTATAGATATAGATCTGTAAAATGTGAAGCTGGAAACGGCACATGGTGAATTTCCTCCACTGAATATCACCAGGTTGCACCAGACTTTATTGCTTCATATTTTAGCATTCCAAGATATTCAAATACAATTTTACATCATGTTTTCAGAGCAACAAGGATGTCGCGTGTAAATGGCTCAACTCCAACGTCACACCAAAATTAGGGTTCAAGTGCACTAAATACAGATTGGAAACGGTTATGATGCAATAGCCTTCCAAGAGTATAGTATGCAGAATGGAAGACATGATCAACAGATGTTCAGTCTATGGGTTAGGTACTAAGCTTGAGCATAAGAATTATAAGCAAGAACTATTTCTACCCACGTCTGTCGTATTTATACTTCCAAATGTCACTTTGAAGCACTGTATACAAACATGTGAAGAGCATTCCAAATCTTGGAAGTGTTTGGAAATAGATCTGCACGAGTGTTTATTTGTACATTAACATTAAACCAATTTTATTCAGTGACGAATGCAAAATAAATATCCTGCCGCAAATTGAAATGATTATTTGATTGCGGTCTGACGTCAATTCAGTTGAAACCAATTATATTGTTTAACGTTGCAAGATGTGCATTATCTTTTTACAATACTTTTTGTTGACATGATAAGAACATACTTGCTTAAAATCTACAATCCTCAAAATAATTTAGTCAGAGTAGAGCTAATTAGATTCTTCTTAAAGATAATTTATTATGACTAGCCTCAGGCTTACTAAAGGATACGAATGTTTCAAAGCTTTAAATGTAATGGATGCATTAAGATTCTTCTTGAATGCATACTTATTAACAAGTTCTTGATTATGCAATATCTGTAAACATCTATGTGAAGGTTAGCTCTTCTTGGTTTTGCATTCGTTATTGTCAAGCCTTTCAATTGTAAGGTAGGCAAAGACGTAGATAAATATTTCGTCATTCATTAATTTATGTCCACCTCGAAATTCTGTAGGTCTTAAGTCTTTAATAACAAAACAAAAATTTTATTAACATTTTTCAATTATGAATAAAGAGATGATTAAGTCAATCGAATGCCTTTTCGAAATCTTATTTTGCCTTGGGGTACCCCTTAAGTGGAGATGGTCATTTTTATATCAAGAATAGGTTATATTCAAGTTAGAAAATTATGTGTATTTGGAACGTCTGTAGAAACCTTAAAGGACCTTTGTTTTGAAACAACTACTTTGTATCCTACCTATAGATCACAGTAATTACATGTCGCCAGTCAGTCGCTTGCAATGGGGTCTCTCGTTCAAAATAATAGAGGCCTAAATGCCTTTACTGCGGGTTCTTTGTCTTAGCACTCTTAGCTATCCTGCGGTGCATATGGAACTGACTGACTCATGCACGAAGGTTCTCTAGTTATCTCTTATTCATGAACATTTAATAGTTGTTCTTTGGAGCTATTGATTGACATCAATAGCTCCAAAGAATAATAAACTGACGTTTATTATTAAAATATGATGCTGGTTTCAATTTCAAGTGTGTTTATGGAAATTTGGAATTCTTGATGACATAATTATTCTCATATAACTACTAAATTAGAAGAATTATTTACCCATGTCTAGCAACCTGGAAGTCACCAAGTTAGATTGGGTTAAGTTTTAAGATACAAATGTAATATAATTCAATGTTATACCACAATGCTACAAATAATATCACATTCCTGCGTAGGATTACAAATTCTTTAGTAATATGACCGCAGTTTATCACAACGGTCAATGTTGTGCATGCATGCGACCTCGGCACTACCATGCATGCAAACTGTAATGGGTTTGATAACGTCGATTTCTCAGATATTTCAAGGACCAAGAAGTTAAATGTAAACAATAATAAAACTGGATATCCTATGCATTAGGTAATGCACATCAAACCGTTATCGTACTTGTGATAAAAGTTCAGATTACAGAGAATTGCATATAGAGGCTATTGCTGTTACAGTTTGTTTGTTTGGCATGTCGATTGCTTGAGTATTCTCATACTCGCAAAACGGCTGCTCTTGGCAACTTAGTACCAACATGAGATGATCAATGTAAATACCAAAGCATAACCAGTCCGTACACACTGTTGTGACACAGGCCTCCTCCCTCTAAGAGGGAGGCTTATTCTTTAAATTATACATTCAATTATTATATAGTACCAGACTATACAATTAATTGAATATAGGTACAACAAGTTCCTAACATGTTAAATGTCCGCAGACATAACGGCTTTAACAACAGGACCTATCCAAAACTAAACAATAAATCGAATACAATAGCTTCTAAAACAGACGCGACGTATCAAATGTTATAGATACGAGTATAATATTTGTTAGTAGCGAGACATTGCATCATGTCGATGCATTTCACTATTTGCTGGCGCCAAGGCCGGCTCTAAGGTTACAAATAACGATAGTTTCAAAGCTTATACGTTGTTACCAAGTACTTATAGTAACTATGATATAATAGACAATTTTCTTTCTTGTTTCTCGTAGATTGTTTTAATATGCAAGTTGGAAATAAATAGTGGTGTCTATGTTACTGCATACAGGTAAGAAAGGCGTTATTCAAAATAAACATGACTCCTTAAAAGATCCCAACTGTATATTAGATGGTGCTGGTTAACCAGTTGCAGTTGGTCATCCATAGAAAATAAGAAATAGTCATAGAAGATGGTAGGAAGCCCGTAACGTTTTTTGTAAAAAAAAATATCTTTCAGAAAACGTTGCGGGTAAATTTGTCTTCCACCAGGTTTTTTTAAACACATCTTGAAATCTAGGAAAATTAATCATTGCATCAGATGTTCACACATGAGTCAACTCTTGAACATATATTCGGGGTTATTCCCGTCTTTGTACTCTGAAGTAACGTTTACATTGTGTAATTTTGCTTCATTGAAAATGATTTTGAAATTCCCAAATTGGTGCCGCATAGCCCTGTTCCTTTTATAAAGCACCAATTCATGATCATTTCGGATTTTGCCAAGTTTCTTTATGAGAATACAATAACTCTTCTTCAATTCTCAGTTTTGTGCCTTGTTTACATTCAAGAGGAATTTCAGTTTTAAATAAGACTGAATTACATGGATAGCAGTTCTCATCATCATCATTTCAGCCGAAAGACGTCCACTGCTGGACATAGCCCTCCCCCAAGTGTCACCACATTGACCAGTCCCGTGCGACTCGCATCCAGCAGATTCCCGCAACCTTCACCAGTTCATCGGTCCACCTAGTGGGAGGCCTTCCAACGCAAGTCTTCCGGTTCGCGGTCGCCACCCCAGAACTTTTCGGCCCCATCGGCCATCCGTTCTGCTAGCAACGCCCTGCCTACTGCCACTTAAGTTTGCAGATAGCAGTTCTAATATCCCAAAACCTGGATTGTTTCGTTTACAATCGACAGAAGTGTCGTGAGAAAAGTTGCCCAAGCAACAGCCAATACAAACATTATGAAGTCATATCATAGTCATAATATAAATTCCTATCGAAAATTGCAGTAACTATTACACCATTCACTTCTTCATCTTTATCGATAATTACTGGTTAAGCATTAAGGCTTTCTGCATGCTCAATGTGACATAAATTACCTTAGATAGCGTTAGTAGTTTGTAGTCGTGAGTCATTGAACAAATGACCGGGTAACATGTCGACACGCCAGCATGCTATAAAGTTGTTTTCTTTTTTCTTGGTGGTTATCTTTAGAAACTATTACTGTTCAGTACAGCCCTTAAAGCGTGTGGGTGATATATGGCTCGTATTTATTTCTTGCTAGGTTTGTAGTCGTAAAAGTCGTAGTGCTAATAATGCTTTTAATTAATAGGACAATATTATTGAAGTCGGCTATCAAATGTTAAATGTTTTATCGGCATTCTACGGAAGTTGATTAATTATAATGGTTTGTTTATTATTTTGCGCAGTGCGTATTAACAATTCAATGTTTATAAGGTAAAACTTTGTTATGTTGCGGTTTATGCTTACAATTAGGTCAAATATTATAAAATAGTTAAAATATTGTGCGAGTTGCATTCTTGCTACAGTTAGGTTTTTGCGTAACCGAAGAATGTCACGAAAACTGCATAACAGATATAATATGACAGTTTACTTTGCATTTATATTGCATTGGAGTTGGTCCCAAGCTACATGTGAACGAGATTCAAACTGCACGGAGATGAACGTAGTAAGCAACAATTTCTTTAGTCGACATGAAACAAAAAAAAAAGTTTTTCGAATGTAATTCTGGTAGCAATAATTTGTAAAACACTGTCAGTCAAATAGAACAATCAACAGCAGCTATCCAGTACCTATACAATCAGAAACAAGAATGACATAGAAATCGTGTACATGTGCTCATTTTCACAGTCATGCAAGAGAAAGACATGTTCTTTTATGTTTTCCACTTTGCTTATGCAATGAGTCGGGACAAAAGGTAAATACGAAGCAACGCAATAGTCACTGAAATAAGTAAACAACTCAAATTGTCGACACTATTTTCACAGCAGTTTAAATAGAAAACACATACTGCGCAATCGCGATATATTAATCCCGATATTAATAAAAATACAAATTCCTATGTAGCTCCGGAATCCACCGTGCCAACTGTTTGGCAAATCACCAGAAGTGGTGATTCATCACATGCACCTTATGCCAGTTTGTTATCTTCGAAACCATGTAATTGATTAAGGCTAATTGGAACGACCGGACCTGTTGCCAGTTAGTTTGTTGTTCTGCTTGCGATATATTATTGCAAACTGAGGATATAATATGGAGATTATTACGACTGAAGCTTTACGATCGTATAACAGATAATTTATGCGACAATTTCAACAGCAATGCATTAAATAGTTTCTAATTAGTCTTTTTCTCAGCCCGGCCGGCAGTTATGTGTCGTTGCATGAAAAATTGGAACATATTTTAGATTCATAAGCTCAGATGTTGGGCAACGTTGAAATAGTTTTGAGATTCCCAGCCTTCATTTCAAACGCAGCCTGGGAAAGGGCTGGAATTCCACAGTAAACGGTCAAAGGCAGTACAAACAAAAAGATCAGAAACGTGAAATACCATCAACAAAGCTCACTAACATTACAAACATCGGTCAACTTGAGAGTGCAGCGGCGTACGGCCGGAGATAACCTTCGACAGGCGTCAAACGATGCGATTGTGTAATCGCCGTCGAAGCTGTTAAGCCAACAATGGTACCTTTCAGTGGAGCACGTTGTAAATCATACAAGCGGTCGTTTGTGGCGCGTGCGCCACTCGATACGACACGATAACAACGAGACACAATCAGCCGCATAGGACTAATCCACCACAAAATAAATTATACTCTAAACCCATAAACATAAAGTTCAATTCTTGTGATTTACGTTGAGGTGAGCTCATTGTAGACGCAATGGACCATGAATTGTGATAAATCGTAGAGAACAATTGTCCTTTATTTCGGAATCACGTTTGCTATAACCCTTATTCTGAGAAAGAGTTACCGTTTGAATAAATTACAAACAATAATGGGTACCTAGGCATTGTGGTTCGTGACCGCAAAACAGATAAAAGCTGCCGCAAACGAGCTCTGAGTTAGAATGAGAACATTATGATTAATTAACATGAATATATAGAAAATAATCTACTTTAACGACATGCATTAACCCAGAACACAGCAGCTGATAAGTGCCAATAGGTATAATAAGAACATGTTTACATAACTGTCAACCATTTCCGCGTTTTAGAGGTTTGTTTCTGTAAACAAAGTGGCTACATGTGCGAAATATTAGCATTATATGCCTTTTGCACATGAAACATTATTTATTTTGGCACAAGAGAAATTGTCGCAACAAATCTACAGCAGACCAAATATGATTCTTACTGTCAAAATACTCTTTCTTACACGCGTGAAACGCCTGATGCTATGGAATAGCATGAAAACGTCTTGACAGGTTCTCTGTTTACAAACATTAAAAATTATCACGATACAAGCGGTGACGTATTTCACCGTGGGCCGTCGCAGCAGAAATAAATATATTAACTGAAAATAATCTAATACTGAACGATGAGTCTTCAAGTAAAAAAACCCTTGAATAAAAATAAACGAGATGATATTTCCGTGATGCCAAAGCAAAAACAGAAACATTTATATAAAATATTATTGTGGATACAAGTGGTATTAAATGTCATAGAAAATTAAATTTGACCAAATGCCATGACATGTGTAATATATTTTGACACCAAATTGCTTGAATGTTGCGTCAGCGACGTTCTCAAGAGTAGTCTAGAACCGTGTCTGTCATTTCGTCTGCACGATTCTATTTTAAACAAGTTTTTAGATTAAAAACGAAGACCGAAGCGTTTATTTTGCTATCAGTTAAAGACAAAAGTGGTGAATGTAACATAACGGTTCTAAAACTGGTTCTAGTCTATACGACGTAGCTTCACTATCGGCTTCTAATCTTTGAAACACGTGTCCTCTGAGAGTCCTACGGTTCACCTTTTGAAGTGGCTGCATCCGGACACTGCAGATTCTTCTAAATTATTTATGTTTGGGGAAGTATTATATTATCTGTGGTTTGGGTAAATGTGTATTTTTGGAATCGGCTCCGGGCTGGCGCCAAGCTCGCCTTGACCGCAGTTCGGTGCAACAAACCACGGAAGGCTGGCCTTATTGGCCTTACACCTCGTCGCGATAGTTACGTATGTATGTTTAATGAACAAGAGCAAGGTTTAGTACAGAGGAAAATTACTACATAGTTCAAATTCAAACCATGATTGAAACAATGGACATCCAAACTAAAAATATCAAGAATTATGCAAGTACATGCCAGAAGTAAAGAAAGTAGCAGTTGTTAAAGAGCTGCATGTGAATCTAAATCAACAAATTGATCAACACGATTTAGTTCATTCACTAAGTAAATGTTTACAAAAAGAACAAAATTAGCATGTTCACTTCTTACACCAAAGAACCAGAGGTGAGCTTTAAAATCTATTTTGATACTGGGTTACACCACGATTTATTAGCGGTGTAAAATCTAAAAGTGTGATTTCACAACGAAGCGTTAGAACCATGCGGTGCTTTAAGAAGTATGAGAACGACTAATGTCCATTAGTTTTTATTGCCAGCGAGACAGCACCACGAGACGAATGCATAAAAGGTTTAATTAGTGCTCTCCGAGTAAATGACATTTACACAAGAACCCATCTCAAAGCGAATATAATGTAATTTATGAAACTCGTAAATTGTGAAGAATTTATAAGTCCGGTTCTACTTTCATCATCTCGTATCGGTTTTGTTTTGCAATAGGTACACGATACATAGGTAAGGTACACGAGTGTTGCAGCGAAAACAGCAAAAAAGAAAGGTTAGTGTCCGAAGGTCGATTCGTCGCTATTGACTCGCAAGTCTAGACTGCAGACCATACATCGAAACACACCCCGATGAACGAAACTTTACGATAGCTAAACAGATCGTTAATAACATGGTTGAGCTAAAGCAACGCGTGGGCAGTAATTGATCAATTTTTAAACTGTGTGTTGATGTAACAAAGGATAGTTCATTCAGTATCTAGTTATTTGCCAAACAAAGTTTTATAGCTGCAGTAAAGCAGAAAAGAACATTCTAAAATGTACTCGTTCATTGTTAATGATGAAAATTGTGGAGCGGAATAAGCATTACTAGTAGGTACGCAAGCTCAAAGTGAAACAGGTCACAGCCTTGGAATAATTTTAAATAACGCACTGTACTGCAGTGTCGTGAGAAATTAGAATCCTTAATCTTATGACAGCGGTGGTTTTCCATTCGGAAATGTTGTCCAGATTTATAAAAGCACTCACATGCGCTGAAATCGTCACATAAACTTGCTACATTTAAGAGCGCAATTTGTCTCGAGTCCAACACACATATATTGGCGTGAAAATATTATGGAAATATAACAGTCAATGTTTAAGAGGGTGTTAATATTGCAAACAAAGTTGATATATATGAAAACACGCTGCGTGAGCATTTGAATGACAGATTTGTGCTCACGGTATTTTGAAGACAAACTATTTAGAATGTGGCGATATTTAAGGATGTGACGCATATAACAATACATAAAGTGGTTTAATTGAATCTCGTGGCAATCGTAAAGATTGTTGGCCACCACCCACGGCTAACAAAATTAGAAGAATGACGAATCCAAACTGTTACAAGACCGACTAGATGTGTTCGATAAACGCAGAGGACAACAAATTATAACAAAAAAATAATAGACAAACGAAAAAAACACATTGAACAATTCTAATTTGTAAACTATACCCAATGGTGATGAACGAGATCTTTGTTTACAAAGCTTTAACACCGACCTAACGGATAACAGACAAGCTGCAAATATTAAAAACAACAATTGAGCCAAACGATTTCATGAAAACGTAAAACGCAGTTCTGTTAATGCTTACAATGAGAATTCAGAAAATGTACGAATTTAAAATGTGAAATCAAATACGCGTCAAGTAAAAAAACTGAAGAATAACAGAGAAGAGAGAAACAAAGAAAGTACGTGGTTTAAATTAAATACATATAGTAGCGAGAGCAACCGGGCGTGCTTGTGCAGTAACTTGACGCTAATGACATTAGTAAGTTGACACCTGAGGAGCAGTGAAGGTCGTGCGGTGAACCTTGAACAATCACAGAGGGTGAGGTCGGGCTCGCGAGGGTAGTGACCGATGACAAAACTGACGATGACTAGGGTAAAATATTGAAGGAGTGCTTTTGGTGCCTACTGCATATTCCTCTATTGAGTTATTAGGACCAGTTCCTCTTATTCTGATGTACTGGTGGAAGATTCGTAGAATTGAATCCCATTTGGGAATAACTCCATCAATTAACATATATTTCTGAGCTCTTAGCTTGCCATATTTGTAGTCCAACTGCGTACCAAAATCTGTTTTATTTGGCATGTTTTGAATTCGAATATATAATTTAAAATCGCAGTGTCCACCTACGGATCATGTTCATAAATATACTAAAATAATTATGTATAACAGATATAGGTAATAACATCTTTGTTTATTTTAACAGCAGTCACAGCACGGACCAAAACATAAGAAAAGGGAAAATAATAACATTTTATTTTTATATGGATCTCCTATCTGTTTGGGGTTGGTAGTAATTTGACCCCAAGGTCGCACGCTAAGGCCGTACATCGAACTTTCTACCGCCTTCCGGGTGCCAAACAGATGATTGATGGGACGTTATGGGGTCCCATAGTAACTGAAGCTATTAGCGGTTCAACGACCAGCATAATGATGTTGCAAATTAATGTTTGTATGCCGCCATGATTATGAGAAATTATCTTAGTGAAACACTTTTTGTGACTTTGACCCCTTAGTATTTTGAATTAAGTTCATTGACCCCTCGTTTGTAATAAGAAAGTATCATAACAGTATTTTGACCGTGAAAGAAAGAATGTTTTATAAGTAGTTGTTTGGTTTCAGCGGTAAATGAGAAAATTGGTTCGGGTAAAACAAGGTTCAGGAGTAGGTACATTATTAAAAGACAATCATCATTACTATAATAATGTATTCAGAGAGTGATATAAACGTTTGTATTAAAGCACATTAGGTACTACATGAAGTCAACTTTAACATTTTCCCAGAGAGATAAGGCACATCCTGAAAGTGAATCATTGCCATTCCCGGTATTACGAATATTTTAGTAATGCAGAAACAGACAAGATAAGGAAATAAGGCAAAAGTTTATTTTGCATCATTACTGTCCGTTTATGATGAAATTTATTTTGAAATCATCATCATCAGCCTATAATGTTCCCACTGCTGGGACACGGCCTCCTCTCAATGAGGGAATGGGCTATAACCCACCACGTGAGCCCAGTGCGGATTGGTAGATGTCACATGTCTTCGAATTTTTGGTTCTAGGACATGCCGGTTTCCGGTGTGTGAAATAAATTACATAAAGTGATGCGCCTGTCTGGGTTCAAACCCACGACTTATTGTTCGTAAGTCGGGGCCGTCACCACTGGCCACCGCTGCTCTCTATTTTTGAAATCACGTAAGCAAAAATTTGACAAAATGTTTCTTAACATATTATTATGAACGAAAGTTCAGACTTTAATGCTAAGTAGCACCTCAATACACTGCGCAGCAATGAGTGCAGTTTCGGACAATACCACAAAAATGTTCACGGACCCTCAATGTCTTTTCAATCAAATACAATCTCACAAAAAGAACAACAGCCCAAATACTCAAAACAAGCAAAGGAAACTTAATCTCCCGTTTCTTTAGCAGGTGACCGTTACAACGGCGTACATTGAACCTGCTAGTCCTTGTAAGTTGATTATCCCTGTAAACCGATCGGGCACAGGAATAGTTCCATATGCTTGTGTACACATCAATCGGCGCATTGGAGCGTAACTTTACATGATCGCACCCTAAAGTAACTGAGCGTTGTCAACGGTGCGTTAACAATGTGCGTAAGGGACTCGGGCCAGTTTTAATTATTTGTTGTTGGGTCAATTTTGTTTTATTAATGGAAAATTGGGTATTATGGGGCAAAATAAAATAAGTTATCACAAAAAGTAAGTCTATGGATATTCATTAAAAGCTGCTACTACGACTATTGCAGAATTTGAGCACTTGATTGAATTGTTGAGTGGCTCAAGAATCTTTTCCTGGAGTAGATATTCCAGAAAGCCTACGTAAACATGTGTAGCTTACGTACGTCTCTCCGCCGGCGCCACAAATATTGAGCTAAATACATATCTCAATATTTGCTGGGCCGCACTCGTTATGTTTGTCGATCATTCACTCTCAAACGAGCATGGAAGAGGTTACACAAACCTCACTTAAATTCATATCTGATTTGCATACAAAAAATGCAAATGCAATTAGCAAGACTCTTGATCCAACATTTATTATGAAATCGTAATTTGCGTTCTAACCGGCTATGGTTAGCCATGCACAACCTTGAGAAGATTGCGAATTCCATTCTTTAAATTAAAATATTTGCAAGTTTCTGGGTAAGGGGTTCTGTTGGCACACACGGCAATTAGAAGTTAATGGCGCTCAGAGATCTGTAAGCACATAATACCGTGCAATGTTGTTTTATTGTTATGTGCGACAGTTAAACTTCACCTGTCCCCGCGGTGCAATGCGGAATCGGCATTATAAATAAAACGTTTAGCGGCCGTCAAATTTAGCGGACGCTTGCAAAATGTTGCCGACACGACGGTTAAGTTGTTTAACACGCCACTAATACTGTTATGCGAAAATTAACAAGTCAGCTTTTAAAGATAATGTTGCTATGAACTTGGTTTATAGATTTAAGCTCAGATTAAACCTAGTTAACTATGGTTTAAGCTACTATTAATTAAATAATATGTTCTCTCCTGAATCTGGTTTCCTACACGGAATCCGGTTTGTTTAAAGGAGCTTACGAATTCGGTGGTATCGGCGCCCCGATCAGCTGGGCAATTGGTCAGTCAAAATAAACAAAGCGATGACGTAAGATCCAGGTGAGTTATTTGCGCCATAAACTATTAAATAAAATACGATCCCATTAATCCTCATGTCGGCAGATTGGTTAATCTAACACGCAGACCGCGTACAAACAGGCATCAAAACAAAAGATTAAAAATCACCAAGCCCAGCTTAGCCCCGGGAGCTGACGTCACTGGTCGTAACAAACCCGATGAGATCATTTTGGTCGTTCACACTGACCTTAGAGTACCCTGCCCATTTAGGGTTGAAAAAAATAAAATCGATTGTTACTTCAAATTGTCATTCGAAGGCTGGTGACGCCCGATTTTAACTTTCGTCAAGACAAAGGTCAGGGGTAATAAAGCTTTTGTATTAGAGACATTCGACTGTCAACCTTATCGACTTAATTAATGTGTATACTGGGAGCTTGAAAATTAATTAGAATTACATGGGTGAGTCAATATTGCGACTGGGACATTCATCTGGGGATAGGCTTGAAATTGAGAACCCACGTTTTTTTAACACCAATTTGTCAAGCTGGTCAACAAAATGAGGTTGTCATAAGACACATAACATAATACCGACATACTTATAATATTTCAAAAGTGGTGTTATATAATTTTAAATTAAGCTATTACACCCCGTAGGCTGCAACATGATGCGTCACCGTGCCGGATGTTTTTTCAGGTATGTAGGGCATCATGAGACAGGTAATGACAGTGATATATAACTTTTATCTCGTTTGACAGTAAGAGTACGTGTTTGTAAAAGATTAGTTCAACGTAACATGCTTTCAAGGAAGTGAAGTGGTATGAGAATACTTTTCCTCATTGCTGGACTAGGCATCTGTTTGTTGGGCGCCATTAAGACGAATTACGCATCAAAAATGCGTATTGTCGTCTTTCGAAGCTAAAGCGAGATCAGTTTTCAGTGAGGTTTTGAACGTTTTCTCAAAAGCAATTGAAGATACCGACATGTGAGTGATAGATACGTCAAATAAGCGAATAGTATGAACAAGCAGACTCTGCTCATCGTCAATTTAAAACAGCAAAACATGTGATCTGAGCATAGTTTCGTGAGCTATTTCCACCCGAGATAATCGTCGATCGAAAATACCAGCTCTGGAATTTACATCCTAGTTCGGAGCTCATAGTTTCCTCAATCAACTGAGCGAAGAAGAGTTTAATTAAATAGTTTCGAAGCAGAACTGTGCCGTTAACAGTGACTTCCTGATAGTCTTTCTGTCATACTAAATCAAAGTATAGCATAAATAATAACGTTATTATTAAACACCGCGTGGTCTTCTGGTAAAATTAGACCACCCTGTGTTTAGCCTGAAGATTTGCCTTGATATATAGGTATATGAGAATAAGTGGAAATCCATTCAAATAATAAACACCATAATAAATCGGGAAATATGTTTCTCGTGTCTGTAGGAAGATCTCCATCTAGTAGTTATTATCGCAATGGATAAAGTTAATAATTTAGCATTATTTACAGCGATTTCCTTGTAATTTTCTGCCGGACAATATATCAAGGTATTATTAACTGAGCGTAAATAATAAGCTATTATCTCAATTGGATGGAATAGGCGGATTATGACACACAGTTGAAAGGACACAACTAAGCGCTGGGCAAACCAAGTATTGTTCTAATGCAGTTAAAGCATTCGCGATCGACATTCTACGACCAATACCATTCGGTATTAAATCAAGTGTTCGTTTATTATGTGCAATTTTCATACAAAGGATAGAAGAGTGGACGTCAAAGTATAGAAGATTTATTTTCATGTTTCGCAAGACAATAACCATAATTAGATTGTACGTAATTGCTTGGACATAAATCTATCAAGTTAGAAGTAATTTTACATTGTGTTGAAGTTACTCAGCTTGATTGTGCGGTTTTAAATAAGAGGTTTAAAGATGAATCGTGCACTTAAGTTTGTACACATATATCAGTTTTTATGAGCAATAAACAAGGGTATTTCAAAGTCGAGTAGGTACTTAACTCAAATTATATAGCACAATATTTTAATGAGTTAGCCAATGCAATGTATAATTATCGGGGATTTTTTTAAATCTGCTACACTATACGTATAGTTACACCGTAAGTCTTTCAGTTTCAGACACGATTCAGATTATGCAAAACATGAAATCGATTTTATTTTTTGATCTCGTTACTGTACTCTTGCAGTCAAGTAATTTCCTATGTTCTGTCAATTGGCTTTATCGTAACGTAACAAATTACTGTTATCTGCAAAATGACGTTTGTTGCGTAAAAGGAGCGGGGAAAAAAGAGAAAGGAAATTAGGTAATTTGAGATTCTGTAACTGGATAAACATTCAGTATATTTGGAAGTAAGAAATAAGCTAACGTTTCAAATAAATTACCTTAAACAGAGTTGGATACTTTCTCTGTTTGCTATACTGAGCTAATGAGTGGAATTAAGCTAAGTAATGTATCGAACGAATCTAAATACTTTTCTAGAATGCAAGTGGGCTAATTTGAGAGTTGACCAACCTGGCCGTCTCGTCTAGATTGAAGACTGACGACAATATTTATGAGATGGTATGGTCATAATTTTGCAGAATAGTCATTGATTGTATTTGACATCACAGACATACTTCCTGTATTTCGAGGGTTAGTAGATTAGTAATAAAAAATCGGAGCAGTCTTTGGGGACTGCCGATAGAAGTGAAAACAAAAAGTACACAGGCCCCGCCCCAGTCGTAGAACTGGTAATGCCCCGCGCATGTCTATGTGGTGCTACGCCGTAGCGGATGCTACAAGTGTTAAGAACGGCTACGAAGCGTGACCGCACGTTACGTTACGTGACAATGAGTTTAATGTTTTTCCTTCACCCAAAAAGTGCTCAACGGGCCTAAAGAAGTTTTCACTTCAAAAACGCTACAAAGATAGAATTTGCCATCAATTCAAATTGGCCCATACGCAAAAATGAACAGACACGACCTGTCCCAAAAACCGTTACCACGTTACGTCAACTACACAAACTTTTCAACTACCCTATCAATCAAAACGTGCGACGTGCCCATAATTCATATAGACGCGACGCAATGGACGTTCAGCCGTCCAGTCAGCGATGTAAATCACGACAATTGCATGCCTTGCGCCGGTGGACAGCAGCCTTCGTATCTAAGTGCATTGCAATTTGTTATGTAAAGTGTTACTAGCCGGGTAGTATGGAGAACTGGTATCATTATTATGGCTTGCGTTCTGTTCACTGGGTTTGTGTGTAATTGAGGGAAAAAAATTGGATCAGTAAGTTATGGCTATAGGGAAGTGATGAAAGGTCTCAAGAACGCTTATGAGTAGAGACCGGATTATATGCAAATGCATACTTGCATATTGTGGTATTTTTTGAAGATAATGCATAATTTTATTTAGCAACTAGCGGACTTCCCGCGGTTTCACCCGCGTAGTTCCCGTTCCCGTAGGAGTACGGGAATAAAATATAGCCTATGTTACTCGTGGATAATGTAGCTTTCGAATGGTGAAAGAATTTTTTAAATCGGTCCAGTAGTTTTTGAGCCTATTCATTACAAACAAACAAACAAACAAAGTTTTCCTCTTTATAATATTAGTATAGATAATCGGGATATCTTGCATAACATGTTTTCTTTAATTTTATGTGCTCCTAACTGGAAAAATGCCAAAAAGCACATAAGTACATTCAAATAGTGCCCCCCATTGAAGTAGATCGATTGGTTTCAAGTTATTAAAATATTTTAATTTAATAGAAGGCTAAATCGTACTACTACAAATAATACAAACAATTAGGAACCGACTTCGGTTTTCATAAAAAAATCTACTTAGTCGAAAATGCAGTACGAGTAAACATAATTTTGTATTACTTATTTAAATTTTATGTTGCATATTATTGCACTTCTGTTGCATAGTTTGAGCATTTATGGTGCATATCTGCATCTATATTTCGACGGTTTTATGTTGCATATAATCCGGTCTCTACTTATGAGATACGATGAGTAATATAAATGAGGTTTGGAATGAGAAATGAGAGGTTGCCTTTGCCTAACTTAATAGAAGGCTAAATCGTACTACTAAAATAATACAAACAATTAGGAACCGAATTCGGTTTACATAAAAAAATCTAGTCGAAAATGCAGTGCGAGTTTTAAACATAATTTTGTAGTACTTATTTAAATTTTATGTTGCATATTTTTTCACTTCTGTTGCATAGTTTGAGCATTTATGGTGCATATTTGCATACATATTTCGACGATTTTATGTTGCATATAATCCGGTCTCTACTTATGAGATATGATGAGTAATTTATATGAGGTTTGGAATGAGAAATGAGAGGTTGCCTTTGCCTAACACCATATAAAATTGCGCTGACGCGATTTCTCTGAAACCTCTAGAACATCATCCAAGTAAGTTCTGTTTCAGCCAATTGATGCTTATAGTTATAACAGACATGGACCGGTTCCTGGGAGGTAATAGCTATCATAAACATTTGATCACCTCCGCTTATAACACTGACCTAGACTTGAATGAAACAGTGTAGATAATAATGAAACCAAAAAATACAAAGAGAAACCAAGATTGTCAGTTGTACCAATCCGATGCGAATTCAATTTACTTTCACTCTTCTCTCGGAGTTGTATTTAAATCGTTTGTTTACACAATTTTATTGGCATAAACTTATTTTCCTTTCGCATCGAACTGTGCCAAAGGTAAGCTTTCTAAAGGTAAATTAATGAAAGACTTGTTTATGAACGCAGAAGACATGAAAGAATTTACGAGTATGTAGATGAGAACGTATGAAACTATTGGCTTTAACTTATTATATGTTTTCTTTATAGGTTACATTAACTGCGATAACTTTGAAATGACAGCAAATCTTTACCGTGTACTTAAATGTAAAGAAAGTCGTACAGTTAATGTATCAGTATTTATCGCGTAATAAACAAATATGGATACATAGCTTTCTAAGACTTTTGCGATTTAGTTTATGGTTTAAATGAGATTATTATACGTTAACGATTTCTTACGACTTCAATTAACCTTTGCAGTGTTATCATAATGTGTATAGGTGAGCTGGATCACGTAGGTTAAGTAAATATAACAGTTCAGTTAGACGTAACACCTAACCTGACAGATAACCTTAAGTTATTACGCATGTTTCCTATCGCTTTGTCTACATTGAAAGTGCATAAAATCACGTAACGTTAAGTACAAATATATGTAGACACCTGATATTATAGCTTTATCTTGAGAGGTTCTTTGTACTTCTATTTCTATGAGACTTCTAGTATTATCTAAATACCTTGTCTTGTTTAGACACACTTCGCTAATCGCTGATATTAGTTATCTCTCTTTTCCCCTCTTCGTGATTGTAATATGCAATAGGGTAGATGACAAAAAAGTCTAATTAGTCCGTCAGATAGATTTCCAAAAAATATTGGACACATATTTTTTCTTTTTTCACGTAAACAAAAAATTAAGTCGACACTTTTTTCTCAAATGTGACGTCACAAGCCCCCCCCACTCACGATCTTTGACACGTTTTTATCTTCGTCAATTTTGGTTAATTTGATAAAACAAAAAAAACACGTATCTAATATTTTTCGATAAGTGACGGACTAAACGGAATATTTTTTTTTTGTCAGTCATCATTCCTATTGCAGCAAAATATTTACTATCCGAATTAATTCTGTAAACCACAGAAGCTAGAATATGAACGATTCTTATCCGTCTGACGTTAAACAACAAGAACTGTAGAGCTTCCGAAAACTTTCAGGGTACACAAACCGTTTTCCAGAAAACTGTGCAATGACGTCGGGTGTTACACAAACCATTTGTTTACACGTTGTTAACCAAAATAGTCGGGAGGAAGAAAAACTTCACCGTAACACATTAACAGTTCCTAGAGATGTCACAGGAAGTATTCTCTATTTTGTTCCTTTTACGGTCAGGAGATATTTCAAAGGGATATAAGAAAAATGTCTTTTTATGTTGCATTCTGGCTGTCAAAGCGTTGATCCTTTATTATTTTTGGAGTGATATAGTGTGTCACCTAAGTGGATATTTTACCTTTTATGTCGGTTCATTTAAAGAATAACAAATCCAGGGTCATCAATTTTCCATTTTATGTTGTGTTGTGAATCAAGGGAACGTAAAATCTGTTCTAAATTGGGGTTTTAATTTTGTTTTGGTTTAACAGGATATACATCTTGGAAGAACATAAAATATACTAGTATTTGTTTTTATACATTAACTAAATTTGCATTTAGCAAAGCGAACTTCCGTTGTGAAATCAATTCATCGATCTAGCTCAACAAACGTAGTTCAGAAATGTGCTATTTGTAAACAAGTTGTTTACAAGACACGTATCATATTTACGATATCCACAACCATAAACTCTTCAAACAAATCCAGAACGATTTTGAAAATGTACACTCACGTCAAAAATGAGTAGCAGTCTATTGTCAGTTCTTCAGATGCGCTCCACTTGCGCTACTCCGGTTTCACACGCATATTTATTTTAATCGGCCATTTATCTACGACATTACGCATTATTGTTACGACAGAAGTGTAACTGTGTAACTCAACACGTAACGCACCGCATGTAACGCAGTTGTGACTGACTGTACTGATTAGTTTCGTTAAAACAGAAAATTGAGCGTAATGCCGATTCGCTTGTTAACGGCTTTCTAGCAGTTCTAAGAATTACAAGTTTTATGAAAATTGGATTTTAATCATAGTCGGTTTTAAGCTATTGTTGTGTGAGGAAAATTAGTAATTAAATCGGCTGTGTTGAATATTCCACCGATCAGATACGAGCTCATTACATACGCATATCGTATTGGTCTGTAATAACAACGATTATTTATAACCTGAATTTTCAGGACAAAGCTCATAAACAATTATTGCTATTATTACCTTTACAAAATATTATAAAAATATTAGTATTTATTTAGATGTAATAAAGGTAATAATCCGCAAGGATACAGAACAAGAATAACCTGTATGTAATGTAGTGGCTGTACATCATGTAGATATTACGTCAAGGGGGGCAGAATATGGAGCTGTCAGGGAAATGTCCAATTTATTGTAGAAATTAGCGAACTAATCGGAGTATCAGCTGTAATGACCGTAAAGGCGTAAATATTACACACAACGCGTTGCATCAGGTGATGTAACTACGCATGTATGTAATAATTGCTGTTGCTTACTAACAATATGTGATGGTACGGCATCGGCAGGCAAATTGCTCGCCCTTCGCCGCACATTACTACTATATCTATACTAATATTATAAAGAGGTAACATTTGTTTGTAAGTTTGTATGTAGGGGGTAATCTCCGGAAGTAATGAACCAATTTTAAAAATCGTTTTACTGGTAGAAAGCTGCATTATTCGTGAGTGCTATAGGCTATATTTTATTCCCGTACTCCCACGAGAACGGGAACTACGCGGGTTAAACCGCGGGACGTCAGCTAGTAGGTAATATAACTCTGAAAGATGACGTTGCAATAAAGAATCTTCGATATTAAAATTCTGAATGTAAAATAATATTTTGTGTGGAACACCTTCAAAGTCTCAAGAACGTCTCGAGGGTTCGTAATAACAGAATTAAAAAGAAAAATGCTCACAGTAAAATGCAAACGTAAAATACGAAGTGTATTTACCTTAACAATATTTCGGAGTAAAATGTTTAGAGCCTTTCAGCGAAACATTTTTATAAAGTTTAGTAAGAAAATCTGAGAAGTTACTAGAAACAATTACTAACTATAAAAATCAGATTCTAGAAACAAACAATACGTATTTTCCAAGAATATAAATAAATAGCAAATTCACATAAATTAACCATTACAACTTATGAACAAAGTCTATTTATAATAAATTAAAATAATGCAAATTCATACGACACAGACAATGTCAGAAGTAAATAAATAACAGAAACATCAAATCAATGAAAGTGTCGCATAAAATTAATCGATTTGTACCTCACATCGAAACAAAGTGTAATAAAATAACAATTGGAAACGTTAACAATGAGCCGCGATGTCACCCACTGTTGCCATACCCTTTCGACAAAAACGCCATAAACCAAATTGAAATGACTTCATGCGGTAATGGAGCATGAACCTTTCGGCGCATTTCCTCTGGGAAAATCATACAAGGTTTCCCCTGCAATATTCGGAGAGGATTATTTATTCAGCAAAATTGGAAAAACGATATCACTGCAGTTTCTAGCAGATTGCGCTAAGATACTAGAAGATATGCTGGCGGAGTTTCAAACATATTGTAGTGTAAATAATTTTGAAATTTTAAAATTGGATAACATTATGTTTGAACGAATTGCTTGAAACACTGATTTTGAAAGCGTCAGGGACAGATTGAAATGTTATTTTCGAGGGAGTGTCTACCGAGCTTGTATTTATATTACCAGATTAAAAATTTAATTTCAAGTTGTGAAGGATATATAGGATAGCATAAAAGCTAAAACGTTGACAAAGTACACTACCTCATTATGAAAATACACTGAAGTTAAGATTTATGAACATAGACAAACCTCTTAAACAAGGCAACAACTTTATGAAGATGGCACCACATGATCCGCCATATCTAACACATTCCTTTTAAGCTTCATTAAAGAATAAGTATCCTGGATCGTTAAGAGGACATTACAGACACGGTATTAAACCAGTCAACCTTGGAAGATAAAAAGTTTCATAGCAAGCAGAATGAGGTCGACGTCGTGAAGGTATCAAGACGAAGACAAAAACTTACGTCTAAATTGTATCAGGTACGAAATTTTGTTACACGAGTAAGGTCTATTTTTGAAGAGCTTAGCGGTGAGGAAAAACAAAGATTGCTTTGCTTCGCAGTCGTATCTACTAACGGAAAAAACATCTTTAAATCCTTTGTTCTATAGGACCAATCAGAAACAAATTAAAGAAGTGTAAATAAAATCTGAAGTGGGCTCCGTCAGTGCTAAAAGCATTGGTATTTATTCGCCTTCCTGGTAGGCGTCAAGTTTTATGATGTCATTTGACTGATCCCGGATTCTGACGTCATGATTAAACGGTTACGCAGACTTTGGTGCTTTTCCTTTGCCTTGTGTATGAATGACCAATACTGGAATATCAAATAATCCATTCCAGAGAGGATAAAATACTACCAAATTATGTTATTTTAATTCGAACATTGCTAATTCATTGGTTTCACATATACTGGTGTCGATTCTGTTGTGAACAAACTAAACCTTATTTAGGCTATCTTTAAGGTTATCTTTTACTAAAAGGCAGTGCGAGAAAAGGGCGGCTAGAGCTATGAACTAAGTTAGAGATGTCAAACTATCGTGCGGTCCATGGCCCTTTACGGGGCCCCGGTGTGGGCGCGTTCTTTGAGGCGGCGTGCCGCCCACTACCTGAACGCGCCCCAAAAGGTGGTAGCCGTAAGGCTGGCCCGGGGCTACCGCACGATTGCACGCGAGGCGGCGAGCCTCCTTGCCGGATTGCCGCCATGGGATCTGGAGGCGATAGTCCTCGCGCGCCTACACGAATGGCGCGCGGAGGCGCTGCGCCGGGGGGAATCTCCGCTGCCGCGACAAATTGTCGCTCAGCGGACAGACTTCCGGCGGGATCTCATGGCGACATGGAGAGAGCGACTGTCGCAACCCCGTGCAGGGCACGCCACGATAGTGGCGATAAGTCCCCTCTTTGAGGAGTGGCTTGAGAGACGCCACGGCGTCCTCACCTTCCGCCTGACGCAGGTCCTCACCGGACACGGAGTGTTCGGGAGGTTCCTGCACCGAATCGGGCGGGAGGAAACGCCCGGGTGCTTCCATTGTGAGGATCGACCGGAGGACACGGTGGAACACACGGTGGAGGTGTGCCCCGCGTGGGCGGAGCACCGCCGTGTCCTCGAAGCGGCGATCGGCGGCGGCGACCTCTCGCGTCCGGCCCTGGTGCAAGCCATGGTCCGGAGCGAGACGGAATGGGACGCCGTCACCTCCTTCTGCGAAGCAGTAATGCTAGAGAAGGAGGTGGCGGAACGTGAGAGGGAGAGAACCTCTCAACGTCCCGGCCGCCGCGGGAGACGCCCCGGGCGTCGGGGGCCACCACCACGTAGCCCCCGGCCACCGTAGGCGCAGGCCTGTGGACGGTGAGCTATGGGCTAGCTCGCCGTCCGTCCGTCTCATGACGACAGGCCGTGTCGACGGCGCGTTCGTGTTCCACGCGCGCCTCAAAGAGAGTCAGCAAAAAGGAAGGGGTCCGTAAGGACCGATGCCTGCCGGGGTTGCGGGACTATTCGAAAGAGATACCGTGGCCCCGGAACACAAAGGGCGATGAAGGAACATGGATGGGTTTTAGTCAGTAAAAGTCTGACACTCCCTCCTGCTCCGCCCAGAGCGGGAGGGGTTATTTGATGATTTCCCATCCGAAAAAAAAAAAAAAAAAAAAAAAAAAAAAAAAAGATGTCAAACTAGTTTATGCCTTGCGCTTCACCGTGTTTTTAGTCGACATGTTTTTGCGTGCACCCTTTATTTGTATGGAAATATTAGTTCCAATTAAATTTGACAGCTCTAAATTACGTCCGTCTCTTTCTCGTTTTATTAGAGAGAAAAAGATAGCAATACCCTAAATTAAGTTTAGTTTGTGCACAACAGAATCGATACCACTATTTATTTATTCTACTTCCTTGTAGGCGTCATAAAGTTTCATGATGTCATCTGACGATCTCCTTCTTACGTCATTCTTATTAGCAGGCTGCACGAAGCTTTCCTTTTGCCTTCAGACGACTACTGAAATAGCCCATATCAATACTTGGTCAACCGATGTTTGGATGGATATTTGCACTTTCTATTTGTTGTTGATGCTTGGGTTATGTTTCTATCGCTATGGAGTATCTTGTAAATTTCGTTGTGGTTATAGTCTTTTATTTTGAGGGAAAGAAATTTTCTCATTTATAAATAAGGTTCAATCAACTTCAAATTAAGTTTTGTTATTGCAATAGCGTGAATCTCGCATTCCATCACACTCTTCAATTCTACATAAGCAACGGTAGTTTCAAAGGCAGCTTTTCAAAGTTTTTTCATATCTATGGCTAGTTATACCGCAATGCGGCGTGTGTTTCCACGAAGCACACGGCACGTGAGTAATTTTCCATCGTCCGCAGTCGATTAGTCGAGATCAACTGCGGTAGTAAGTGCTGACAGTAATTGGAGAAAATTCTCAATAATGACTTTGTATATTTTTCCACGTTTCACATAATAACTTGATTGTGTGGATGTGGAATAGTTTCCGATATATTGAACTCTCGAAGAGGGATCGGTTTTTCCGATGAGTTGAGTGCCCACTTGGAACTGGGCTGTATTATTCACCCTCGGTTCTCTGGAACCGTCAGGGTCACGAGTCGCGATACGCCCTTGAACTACTTGAAGCTCTCTAACAAAGTAAAACGTTCAGCATTTCCCTGAATATTTTTAGCAGGAGACTTTTCGATGCTTGGGGCAATTTGTATTTTAGTTAGAGCTTTGGAGACGCCCATCTAATTAAGAAAGGCATTAGTCATAACGACGAAAATACATTTGGTAGAAGATACGATTAGATACGTGTCTAAAAAGACATCAGTTATGGAGATTAGCAAAAAATAAGCATACAAAACAAAGTTGTTGTATAATTAAACGCACCTGCCCAATGATATTAATATTCGCATTAATCTAGCTACAATTCTAATTTGCCGTCTATTCCAAGAAGATGAATACAAATTGGAATATTAAGCAAAACCACTTGTTTTGACGGAACTAGAAAAAATGTAAACAGAACTGGCTTACGGTTATTATCATAATATTATTAACTCTATAAAATGGTGACTACTACTACGGTCCAAAAGTCGAAAACATGTTTGTTTGTCTACAAAGGCGGTTAGAGATAACAATAGTGAAGGTTGAGACGAATACTATGAATTAAGTCTAAACTTGGCACACAAATGTTATCATAAGCCTTTCAGTAGGCATGCACGACAATGAAATATGTTGGTCACGAATGGGTTTATCTCAAATCTACGAAATCTTTTTGTAGGTACCTAATGCCGATCGGAATATGTATGTAAAAAATAAAACTTAGTTGAAAAGTTACTCATTTATTTTGATCTTGTCGCTATAAATTAAAAAGACATAATCTAGGAAATATGGCTGCGTGTTATTATGATGAGCTGGCAAACTTCTTTAAGAAACTCAGGTGACTTATTTATTTATTTACTACGCAGTACTACAACAACATTATTATCACAAAAAAAACAAGTCTAAGAATTATACAATGGTTAATGTAATTTCGATGGTAATCTGATTTTTTGTTGTTCGTGCAAACAGCGATGTAATTTACGCAGTCATTCGAAATCCGTTACGATTGAACTTAAATCTTGTTGCAAAAAACGGTTTTTTGCGAAGTTCGATAAAATCGCCAGGTATTCGCACGTTGTTTACCACGCATTTCTATTTATAACTGTGACCACTCGTTTATGTTTTTTACCAACATTTGATGTTTTTTAAAATACCAGGGGAACCGGTCGGAGTGGCTTTTAATAATATTATTATGGTAGCCTTTTTCAAGTTAGTTACACAAGTTAGTGTGGTAGTATTGAAACCACAATTGATATTACTTACTTGTCAATAATCAGATTTGAGATCACATAATTATGGTAGTTATCGTAACCTATGCAATAACTGCACCCTATAGTGAACGCCTTTATGCTTGCAATGTTTGTAACCTTGCATTATTACGTTACCCTTTCCAGAACCTGACTTGAGTACGATATTGGAAATAATGGCGTTTATTTGTCTATACATATAATAAGTACGTACTGAAATATATTATTTAAAACAAAACCTTGAGTAGACAATTCAGTCAATAATATTTGCGAACTTCTGAAAAATGCGCGCCATAAATATACGTATGTTTTCAATGCTGTTTTATTTAGGAAAAATTATTCGCAGTATTAATAACACTTTTCAGCAATAAGTTTAGTAATACAAAAGAACAATTGTATTGGCAAATACTGTCTCAAGGCTTTAAAATTTTAAACTATCATCAAATATTTATGAGCACATGTTTGTACCAACATTAATCAAGTATATACGAACAGTATTGCCAATAGAAAAACAATAGAACATAACTCTTAAAACATGGCGGGGCGAAGTGTAAATCAGTTTATATACACTGTTAATTTTATAAACAGAAATAGTCGAACAACAAACAATACGTTTCTTGGGATTATGGCAGCTAAATAGTAGCTTCTATAATAACTAATTTACATTTATTTATGAACTAACAAAAGACCGAAGGTCAATTGCCATGTGGTGAGTAGGTGTTAGCAAAACGAATTCGAAAACATGATTACGTATAACCAGTTCACTGCCTACCTACTTATTTTGAATAATGTAAAACTAGCTTCTTCTAAAATATGAGCTTTCTTTTCTAAGATGTCTAAAAATACAACTGAAAGCTAAGATTTTAAATGGTTGAATTTGTTCCACCGTGCACCGCGCCGTCACAAAATTGTCATTTGGATATTATTGACTCGCTTACTCATATTCTTCTTTCTTTCGTTGTTTCTTTAAGGCGACTGCAGGAGCTAAATTAGCAACTCTATTTGTGGTGGTTCAAAATTCGTTTGAAATACTGTTGGAATAAACTTCTAATCAGCTTGCACTACGAAGTGGTTGTTACGTCAGTCACTGCGGCCGAATAGTGCGAAATGAGTGGTTTATTGCGATTTACAAAAAATCTATTGATTGGACCATCGATCACTAATAAAAAATATTTTTTATTAGTGATCGATGGATTGGACTAAAAAAATAAAACACTTTCATGCTAATATGTTGCTTGTAGAATTATTTTCCAAAAAATCGGAATGATCGCATGTATTTTAGTATGGTTTTTCGTTTAAAAGAATTTTTTAGAGATAAGTTCGTGTTTTTTTTTCATCGAGTAAAATTAGTTGTACTATGTTTTCAAAACACTTATCATACTAGCATATATCCTGAAGCCCGTTGTCCCCTTAAGCCTATCTACATTCATACTCAACAATTTCTTAAATCTTCGTCTAGAAGAGTATTTCACGTTATTCAAAGTGGAAATCAAAAGCGTACGAGTACAATGTTATTTGTAGCTGAATTTGATTTGATGAAATTACAAACGTGATTCAGAACTATGTTTACATGCGTGTGATATAATTAAATTAGAAAAATGTCTGGTAAGAGTGGGCATGATTTTAATATATGAGAAAATTTACAATTTCGCGACAAATTCTCTATTTTTTGATAGGTCGTTACTGTTAGATTATTTTTATGATTTGTCATAAACCAGGTATATTAACTTGAGCGCTGACATAAGCATAAAACTGTGTTTTAAATATATCAACAGCACAATTAACAGCAGGTATGTCGTATTTTGTTCGAATGAATCCTGTTTCGCTCTAAACGATCTTTAGTTTATTGCTAATCGTAGGTGTTAGGCATGAGCGATCTTGACACGATTAAATAAATCATTGAATTTGCTTACGCATAAACACAAATTCGATAAATTATTTATCATTCAAAAATAATTTACGAGCTTCCAAAATAGCCTTTACAGTTGTGACTGTCTCGAAAAAAAAAACTAATAACTTATTAAAATTGACCCGAATTGATTTTCAGGGCCTCAACCATGTATCAGGCTACCTATCTACTATTAAATTAATACTTAAATTTGCATATCTCCAAGATTATTCAATTAATTCAATTTAGTTAATTTCCTACCTGACACAGTAATGACTTAAATCACGATTACATTATAAACAAACCGGTTAACCGACTGGAAAATCATGTCACCATATCAGAACAAATCTATTAAAATCTAGTTTTAATTGCCACCCACAATTTACCGGAACAACAGAACTATTACGTGTCTTATTTCTTCAGGGGGTCCAACCACCATCTCTTAAAACAGTATTTTTCATTTTTCTTTTGTGTGAGAAAGTGATAAGGGGATGAGAACGTTAAGCAGTACATCGAACTCCACTTCGTCCAATTCAAAAGTAAGATTTATGTGGAAGCGTCAGGATAGCCCGTAAAAATAAATTTTCTTGTTTTTTGCAGTTTCCACGTCAGTTTGAATTTACTGAATTATAATCAGTACTTACAATGATTAATGAAGCTCCCTAAGTTCAAATCATTCTCATAAATGACTATTTCACGAAATCAAGACGTTCTTCGTCGTGTCGCTGGCACGTCAATTTTTAGGGTTCCGTACCCAAAGGGTAAAAACGGAACCCTATTACTAAGACTTCGCTGTCTGTCCGTCTGTCCATCTGTCCGTCTGTCCGTCTGTCTGTCACCAGGCTGTATCTCATGAACCGTGACAGCTAGACAGTTGAAATTTTCACAGATGATGTATTTCTGTTGCCGCTATAACAACAAATACTAAAAACAGAATAAAATTAATATTTAAGGGGGGCTCCCATACAACAAACGTGATTTTTTTGCCCTTTTTTTGATAATAATGGTACGGAACCCTTCGTGCGCGAGTCCGACTCGCACTTGGCCGGTTTTTTTATAATTTTTTAGTCCAGAACTTCGCCATTTCCATTGCATCGTCGGTGGCAGCAAAGACATTAAAGGTCAATCAACAGTAACTTACAGAATAGGGAATATGCAAGTAATTTTTTCTTCACTTAAATCAATAAAATACACTATTATCAAACCAAGAAAAGTATTAAAAGTCAACTACTGCTTGTCGCTCAAAAATAATATCAAAGTCCTGCAATTTTCTATGACAGTTCAAACGTCCGTGACTGCAAGCCATGATGTGACGTCATTTACCTCAATCTGCCTTGTTAACATCTAATTTTTTGGCCTTAATAAAATGACTTTACTAATTGTATGTGCTATAATCAAGCAAAAATTGCGATAACGATATTATAATTAAAGCTTAGTGAAACTAACTACTTTTCAAATAAAAGTGTTTTTTTGACACATAGACTTTGACGTCACTACCGCCGTTATCGAGGACGACGCGTTTTGAGTGTACGTTCCGTTTCACCAAAAACATGCTACTTATAACAATAAATTGTAAAATTATCGATGTTTTAGAAACTTAAACAAGTGTAATATTTTATGCGCCAATACAAGGCATTTATATTAAATAAAAAGAGTTTTTTTAGGGTTCCGTACCCAAGGGTAAAAACGGAACCCTATTACTAAGACTTCGCTGACTGTCCGTCTGTCCATCTGTCCGTCTGTCTGTCACCAGGCTGTATCTCATGAACCGTGACAGCTAGACTGTTGAAATTTTCACAGATGATGTATTTCTGTTGCCGCTATAACAACAAATACTAAAAACAGAATAAAATTAATATTTAAGGGGGGCTCCCATACAACAAACATGATTTTTTTATAATAATTGGTACGGAACCCTTCGTGCGCGAGTCCGACTCGCAATTGGCCGGTTTTTTAATATTCCCTATTCTTATGCAAACAAAAAAAAATTGGTTGCCTGTAAATTCGGTATACGGGCGAAAGTTTTACGTGACAACGACTTTGAGTGGTAAAATAATTTTAATGTGAATATTCAACACACTCTCTCGCTCTTAGGCGGGCTAACCATGCCCGAGTGGAAGGGACGCGTGCCTCTCACTCGCTCTCATTGTGAGCGCATAACGTGAGCGGAGCGCAACGCAGTTTCTTGAAGTGTCACCCGGCAAACCAATTTATAAGACGTTGTCACGTCAAAAAAAACAATATAATTTAAATTTCCCGGGTTTCTCTACCGCTTCCGCCTTAGTAATTCTGCTTAAAGAGATGATGGTAGACCCTCAGATGTCTTAATAGGTAATACCATGTAACAATTATCTAGGTTAGACTGGGTTATCTTAGCTAATTCTGCCGCCATAAGCGTTGATTACAAATTACTACGTTAATTACCGACTGTCTGTTATGTAATTGTTTTGTTAGCAACTTTATTGTTTACACTGGCTGCAAGGTCATTTGTACACAATAATGATTATATTGTTTTTGTTTGTTGATTGTCGAAAGATTCGGTACCTACCTAGTATTAGTATCTGTATTTATTTTATTTATTAATGATATATTCATAAGTAATTGATAATTTATGTAGGTACCTATCATAATATTATCAACGCTAATTTGATCTTTTGGGGTCGATAACATTGCGTGACATTCATAAATATGTAGATTAGATAAATTGCTAGATATAGCAAACACTTAGGTACTTCTTTTAAAAAAAGCACACATTTTGCCGCCATGTCTTAGAAAAACAAATCTTGGAATCGTGTTCACAAGTAAGGTTAAATTGAACTATTTAATTAATTCTAATATTTAAAACAAACGGATGTTCCACAAACAATCCGTGTAAGTTTTCTTTGTGGTGACACCTACTATTCATAAGCAAACCAAGTGTAAATTAAAAGTTGTTGCATTATTGTAAATGACATCATCATCATCATCAGCCTATAATGTTCCCACTGCTGGGACACGGCCTCCTCTCAATGAGAGGGAATTGGGAGGGGATTGTAAATGTAATAAGATGTTATTATCGCTCTGCCATAATAAAATATCATGAAGTCAAATTTAAATGGAACTACTACCGCCCTCTGTTACCGTATTCATGAACTGTTTTAATGCGTTATAGCGCCATCTACTAGCAACCATTGGAGTTACTTGGCAAAGCTTGCACGTGAGCAGATTCTCTGTAAACAGCTACATAAATGTCTTGTTGCGTTTCACAGAGATGGCGCTGTACGCAATAACAGCAACATAAATTTGAAAAATTATATTTTTTGGCAGTAATTGTTTTCTAATAATAATAATATTAATATGATACATTGACACATTCATAGAAATATTGCAAGGCTGACATCCAGTCTTACCAAGGGGTATTGTATTACCCCAGTACTAACTAGGTTGTGAAGGTCAGATAGTGGCTCCGCGTATTCAGCTGCATCGAAGACGACCCCAAAAGAGTTAGGAAAAGGCTAGTTAGATGATGATGACAAAGAAATAGTTTACTTTGCACCTCATATAAAACAAAATTGTATTATGTAGAACAGATTTTTTTTCGTATATATTTAATTCTTTTACAAACAATTTCCAAAACATAATTTGATTTTATTAAGTAATAAGTCGAATAAATTAGAATTTTTTCGGGAATATTATAATTGACAGCTTTTTATCGTTCCAAATATGGATAAAAGAAATGCTTGCATGTAAAAATTAAATATTGTATGAACAAATAAATTAAAAACTAAAAGCAAAAAGAGAGCCGCCCGAACAGGGACTTGAACCCTGGACCCTTGGATTAAAAGTCCAATGCTCTACCGACTGAGCTATCCGGGCTCGTATCGGAGTGGCCGTAAAACATGTTTAGCTGCGAACGACATTAGCAAAGTCATGAAAACTGTTATTATTAAGGTTTTATATATTATGCTTCTTTATTTTTTTTTTATAGTTAATAACTGACGGTTTGATAGGACAGACTATAGTTTTACATAGAAGTCACGTTTTTATCAATATTGAAAATAAAAGTGATGCAATAATTATTTCGGAAATGTAATAAATGTTCAGTTGACGACATACATCTTAAAATTATTTTATGGAATATGCCACCGAAGGCTCCCCTCTCCCCTGCCTACTGAAAAACAACCTCATGTCAAACTGTGAAATGACTAAACTAAACGAGTCTCAAGTGCCGCTACTCGACACTAGATGGCGCTATGTGTAGCAAACTCAAACGTTATGTTGGTGACTGTGTTCATTAGATTAGAATTTGCGTGTTCATCTAATTAACGTAGATTATACGTTGTATGTTCCACAGATAGGTAATTAGTTTAAAAAAAAAAAGAAAATGGTGGTAAGTCAAGTAGAGTGAGATGAGAAAAATTATATTAATAAAATCAAAAACCAATTGTGGTAGCCTTGCCAACAAACCATGTAGGACTTCACACCCTGAGGACGATCTGCTCACGATGGCTTCTCTTGGCGGGGCCCAGGATAACGAGATAGCACTAAAAAGACTTAGAAAATGTTTCGTAACGCCATCCATATTTTTCCTGCACAACGCAAAAAGGCCAACGAACCCGATAGACAGGCACCTTGCAACGCCAGGTATTGCATTGTTGGTGTTGAAAAAAATTACAAAAACAAAGGTCGATCTATTGAATGGCGTTAGGACACAAAAACTGCGAATATTCGCGCTGTGTAGTAACCCTAATTTATTGGAAACAAAATGTTCATTATGAGTAGTTGCATAAAAGTAAAACTTGTGAATTGATTACTCCAAATACAGTTCTGTGCACTTCTTGTGTGCGATTTAAGTCAGAGTGAACCACACGGCCGTTTAAAGTAGTTATTTTGATTATTTCGGAGTCATCACAGGTTTTACTTTTTGTCTATAAACTATTTATCACAAATTAAAAACTACACAAAACGTTCACCGTAAAAAATCCTATTAAAACCGATTCCGTGAATCATTAACGCGTCAAACCCGTTGTTTCCTAAAACCATCAAAACCAACTGGTTTGCGGACGTTTTACGATAATCCTAATTACAATTTAGCGAAACATGGCTCAAATATGTTATATTTTGAATGCGTTTCAAAGATTTGCAAATCGACTTAAAGTCACGTACGTACTGGGCAAATTGTATAACGAGAAACGTTTCCTAGTAAAATCTCTTTACCTGACAAAGAGGACAGAAAAAAACAAGATCGAATATTTGGCAATCTATTGTTGTATAATATTTTTGAGTCACCAGAAATTCGTTTAGGTACACAAAGGTATGTGCAGAAATAAATATTGTATTATGATGGATGACTAACAAAAGATTTTATCCATTCTCTGTGAGACTTCTTGGGATATTCGTGGGGGCTCTTTCATACATTAATATTAAGGAGCTCCGAAACTTTCCTGAACAACGGAGTCTTTTTACTGCTATAATATTTATCGTTGGCGTATTCAAGAACTTTACTTATGTGATCTGATCTCATACAATACAAACAGAATATTCTACAAAAATTGTATTGGGGACGAATTTCTATAGATGTCAGGCCAAAGTGAGTCAGACATCTAAAAGCTAATGGGCCGTTATAAAAAATTGTAACAAGTCATGACATACTTTTAGACCAATAGACAGGAAAGAAACCTTAGTAGGAACGATGACGCTGTACAATTTCAATTGACACAAAAAGCACCATACTGACGTTTCACATCAAATAATTATGACATCATCATCATTACGGAAGTAAATGAACTCCTAAAAGAATCAGTCACCTTCGGACACTGACACAGTACCTATTCTATGTATAACAGATACATACATAGATTGCTCGCTTGACTAGGCCGATAAATTAGTATAAAAATTCAAGCCAGCAATCCGTTCTAATGGGACACTTCAATCAGAAAGATAACTGACCCTTACTAGGTGTATAACGGCTAAAATGTTAATACGTTTCGAATCTATATCGAATGCGTTGATATTTAAAAATAATTGCTTAATCAATTAACCTGTTTTCCTTTCTACGTTGCTTTAATTAAATTAATATATTGAATGATAATAGTGTCAATGTTTTCTGCGATACGTCAGCAGGCGTCATTTATCAACGGATGACTCACGGTCTCGGTGTGCGGCGCAGACTGTCATAGTACCTGTAACAAACGGAAAGTTGGTCAGTTGTGATTAGTGCGTTTTAGCATTGTGGCTGATGTTGCCGGCTGTCGGCAACTCGGCACGGGCCGCGCCATTGTTAGGCACGGCGAATTCGATCTGTGTAGGAAATTGTGTGTTAGGTTTCATAACGTACACGTAAAACAGAAGTACACAGGAGTTTGCCTGTAGACCAGAATCAGTATTGGAGATCTTCCATTCACGTTGCATAAAGGCTAAAGATATGTAGCAGGTGTTAAATGAATTAGGGCTATGAAGAAAGACTTAGCGCCTGATGACAATCGCACCGACTGCTTGGTGTTGTCAATGGTGCAATTGTCATTTGTAGGTTAAACGAAAGTTGGTTGTGTCGTGCTAGTGCCATGTAACATTTGAATGATCAACCGGTATATATTTCATTTGTCGAAACGTAAAAAGATTGAAGACAAAAATGAAATAAATTGTCCAAAAGAACAACTTTTAAATATACTATCATGACTACATTAACTCATCATTTTATTGTTTGATCCATGAAATGACAGCTAACGAATTCTTTTTATTAGAAGCTCATAGTCAAGAGAGCTTATAATCAGTATAGTTAGCACAAAATGCCAATAATGATAAGAAAATACTGAGCTTCAGATATTAATATTCCAGAGACCAGAGGTTGAAAAACCGGATGCGAAGACTAGAATGCCGTTTTTTACGCATCTGTATGCGACTGTTGTAAGTAAACAGCCAATTAACACTGACCAGTTAAATATTTTATAAATGTACATACAATAAAATAAGTAGGGTTTTGTGAACATAAAAATGTATGTTAGATGTTAGTATTAGCATCATAAGGCCGGTGAATGCTGTGATACAATGTTACAGGTGGTTGGTGTTTACTTCTAGCCATTAAATGTGATTGGTATAAGTAAAGGTAAAGAGAAATTGGTACTTCCAGTAACATGTTATCCCTAGTAGATGATGAAGCCAGTATCGGGAATGTCTTTTACGAGTTTTCGGAGGTGCATTGCAATAAGTTTCCTGAATAGCTAGGAGTTCAAAACATCAACATTACAACCGGCGTGGTCCTACACCGTGTTTTAAAATATTCTGCATCTTTTCTTTCAACAATGCAACCGCAGTAAACCGCATACCAATGGTTTGCAACACTTAATTCTCTTTGAGTATTTAAACGGACACAATGCCGGACGCTCTGTCCTTTTGATGTGACCAGGGGGGGGACCTCCCACCACCTCTTAGAAACAGTATTTTAATCTTACTTAGTGTGGGAAAGAGAAAGAGCTACACGTACTGCATAGTGCCATATTTTTCTCATATTTAAGTAACATGGTAAAAAATACGGTTTTAAATGGTAGTGGTCGGCTCCCTGACCTGACTCAGCACAGCACTCTCTCATTGGCGACTGTCAAGAGCTATCTATTTTAAGGCAGTTTGTTTAGTGTTTCTTATTGACTTTTGGAAGTAATAATCAATCACCCGACACCTCGATTTTCTATGAGCTTATCAAACTTTCGTTTTCAAGCATTTAAGAAGATCTCAGCATAACGGTGTGCATTGAGCTTCGTCCGACAATTACCTACGGTGAGCTTGACCAGACCTACTACGTGACTTGGAACTGCTCGGGCTTAACGATTGTTTGACCACAGATCAAATACCTCTCAGTTGTTATGTAATGCTAGATCATATCATAACAGGATGAGTGTGACGATATCATTGGGCTGGAAGCGATGAAAACAGAATTAGTAATTGGAGGGTCGCTCGAAATCGCGTACAAACATACCGTTTTGCTGACACTGTAGAACTAAACTAGAAAGTTTAAGGTGAATTCAGTAACACTTCGAACAACCCGAGTCAGAGAGATTATACCAAAACAAACTTTGACAACCAAAACTGTCTTCCAAAATTTTTAAGAATCATTTTACGAATAGGTACTGATGTTTAAAGGAGTTTAAGAACATAAAGAATCCAACACCATAAGAAACTAAAACTAAGATCCAATAATGTCAGTAAGTAAAAAGTGAACGAGAATAGAAGGATGAACGCCAGACAAAGAAAAGTAAAAGTGAAATGAAGGTATTATCGCGATTTATTGGCCATTCTCGGGATATCCTCCCAGACCTTTCAATGCCCTATAAATAGTTTAGCAGAAATTGAAGGCTTTATATCAATCGGATCCGTTTTAACACGAACTTTGGCAAATAGAGCAAAACTTTCCTGATTCAATCGCAGAGCAAGTACTGATTGCTCTTCAAGGTTTTTTCCGAAGTAGTCTGTCATCTATCTAGAACTTTCTTGGACGTATACTGTGGATAAGAGATGCCGATTCTGCGGAAAAATTGCGATTTTCATAGATTTGAAGTTAAACAAAGATTTGTTAGTCGCAGTAAAACAGACTATACGGAAGACACTAGGTACTATCCATCCTTATTGACAGTAATAAATGAATACTACCGTCACTCCTATTCATAGTTAATTTAATTAACTTTGATATCTAAACGAAACACACGTAACATTTCACCATACTGTGTAAACATTACAATGTCGTTAAATTAATGGATAACAACGACGTAGTGAATTAATCAGAATAATCAGACATGTGTCATGTCGATGACATTTTCTCTTACTTTTCAATCAGTGACTCACTGGCAGGCTACATGCTTGTTGACCATATGGTAGCGAGTTTCGTCTCCTTACCATTTAGGAGAATTGCTTCATCGAAAACATGTTATAAGTTATGTTACCAAAACCCTTATGTAAAAAATATCATGGCACGCTTGAAGTACGAGGGAGGTCCAAAAGAAGTACGAGGGAGGTCCAAAAGTTCGCGGAATGAGAGGGATGGGGGTTGAAAATAAAAAATCAATTATTTTTCCTATTAAATATACTTAGTCTCTATTAAGCCTAATACAGTACTTAGATCTTTCAAATTATTTATTTAAGTAAAGACCCTCAAAATAGGCAGACATTTCAGACTTCGCTTCTACTTCATCAGTATTTTTTTTGTGTAAGGCAGCTATTGCAACATGGCTATTGTAAACGGGTTGCATTGTTGTGCAGGAGGAGCTCATCACGAGATCACTTTCCAGTTTCATTTTCCTGAATTTCTTCTTTTAATTTTTGTAGTAATTTATTAATATCTTTATTATTGTCATAGATCAATAAAATCCCCTCTAAATCTCAAAAAACCGTAACCATAACCTTTTCGGCCGATTTTGGCACCTTGAAGTCTTTAAGCGGTTCTGAGTTTTATTTATGACATTGCATGTACTCTTGTTTCGACTCAGGTTCAAGTTTCATACCCAGTCAGAATTTGGTTCACAAATTCATCCCTGCTCTCACTACACAGCTCCAAAAACTCGAGAGAACACCCGACACGCTACTGTTTGTTTTGGTTTTGTGTTTTCTTCCTGATTAACTTGATTATTCAGCGATATCGCGAAGGTTAATGAACCGATCGGGCTGAAACTTACCTTTTCCCCTCTCTATTTCGCGAGCTTTTGGACCTCCCCTCATAAAATCAGTTGGCATTGAAATTTGAGAAAATACGGTAGTTTTATTTTACCCTGTAGAATTAACCTAAATTTAAAATGACATCCAGGAATGAGGGAGTAAGATAAAAGGTACGTTAACAACTAATAACACGTTAATATAGTCTAGGAATGTTCCAACACATTAAAATCTTTAATGAACGCTTAGTTATTTCGTGATAAACTAATGAAGAGTCCGTTAGTAATCAAGCATCGATTGTTATGTATGTAGTAAAAATACTCACTCATTCTTTTAATAAACAGCTCAACACATATGCAATTTATATGACGTTTAAGTTTCATAAACACAGATTAATGTTCGCGGCCTCTCGCTGACAGCTCTCAATGTGAATGAACCATACTCTAGTGATATCAATAGTACATTATCAGCAGCGGTGCCAGTAGTATGGTTAGTTACAATAACTATAATAAAATTAGCTTCGCCCACGCCCAGGCGACGCGCCTAGGCTAGACTGAAAGGCAGGCACTCAACGCTATTTCGACAATTAATACGTCTATAAGCTAAGCAAGAATAATCGATATGCTTTTAGATGCTTAATAAACATTTATCTAGGATGAAATTTCGGACGTTGGCAAACTGGCCGGGTTGGGGTAGCGCCGCACAATTTGTATGGGCGTCGAGGTCTAATCTGTAACTATTAGACCCCCACTATTAGATAGACCACATAGATAAAAAAAGGATCTAGGTAAACCAATAATACAATTTCTGTTTAAGGTTATACCGATCTCGCGATACCAATTTAAAGTGTCATTGGGAAAGCTTTAAACTTTGTGCCCTCGTTTAGTAATAGGTTGTATAGTTTTAGTTTCCATTCAAAAGCTTTTGTATCCTATCCAAGCTTATGTTCTAGCGCTTTCGCTTCAGTACGAGATAAACGTAACCTTTCAACCTGACATATCGGGCGGACCTACGACTCGTGACTTTTTTAATAATATATGTATAACATAACATATTTAGTGAAAAGTTATTGAAAGATGTTTAATAATAACACTGTTTTAAGCTTTCACGACTTAAACCCAATAAGGATGACATTTTAAGTTTATGTTTAATCATATTCTTACATTTTTCCAATAACAACAAGTTTGTTAAATTAAGACAACGTGTTTTATAGCAAGAAATTAATCATCAAATACAATGGATACCAGCGTTACTTCGCCACTTAATAAATTGGTTATTTGTGACTGGAAATTGGAAAATTAGATGTTTTACTGAAATTCATTCCATTAAGCACTTCAGCTTTTCTTGTTTCAACTTGGACCTCTATTCTAAGAAGTGAATTCTTGGAAGCATAATTAAATAAATATAATTATAATATAATATAATTAAATAATATTTCATAAAGCACTTATATCTTTAGAATCATATCACCTCTTAAATCCTTTTAAACAACATAGCCTAGTACTTTTTGGTGGGTTACCAATATATTATTTAAAATACGGATAACCGGATGAGCAAAATAACTTTATTAATTATAAAGCCGTATTTCGTTTTAAATGTGACTGTACTCTGTGACAGCTATGTCGACTGTCGAGGCGAAACAAAAGACAGTGCATCAAAACCAAGAAAAATCACAAGTCGACATAAAGGGATTCGACGCAGGGGGAATGATTCCATAATTCTACGTTAAGGGACTGCCAATTGCCCCAAGAACTTCAACATGACCAACGGAAAACCACTTGAACAGGTTTCATATCACCCACGATCGGCCTTGGGGTATTATATTGACCTTCCGACCAATTACATAATTTGTGGACGCCTGGCAATAAAACGTAGATTTTTTATTACGCATTAAGAATGTTAATTCGGAGGTACGCGTTGATGAAATCATCGATTGTCTATCTATTTTGATTTGTTAGACAAAAAGACTCCATCTTGAAATGTTTCTCACGGAATACTAATCATAGCTAATGCACATTTATCTACTAAATATCGCGATGCATATCAACAAGTTTTACTGTCGTGACGTCATTGCATTTATTAGGTCTGTTTATCTGTAACATAATCCGTGACCGCTTCCAAATGAGACTTCAAACAAAACTTCTTGATAGAACAAATATTTTTCTTGCCACTCGATTTTCACAAGAGTGTGCACTAGAAGTTTCAAAAGCCTTTACGATCTTTGAGCGCGGTCCGTGTTTACTGTTTACTTCCACAGATTCAATTGAAAAATGCATCGTGTTCGTAATAATTGTTAAATAACTGGGTCACTATTATGTTGGGGTTGATTAATGGGTATCAAGGTCGCACAAATCATCTGAACGCTTATTGAGATCTCAAAGTGATAATTGTTTAATCTTTCTACCGCTAGTTCGTTTGAAAAGGGTCGCTCGTTGGAAAATGTTTGTTTAATCATTTTCATTCTTCGTATGGCTTTTCTTTCGACTTGGCTTTAGGAAATTTTCTTGTATATCCTATAATACAAGTCAGGGCTAAAGTATTTCGCATGACTCAAAGATGTTAAAAGAGCCAAGTCGATATCTCCCTTTCCTTCCAGAGGGTGTGGTATTATTCTCAATGGAATTAGTCATTCAGGTTTTAGAGTAACACCATGATTCAACGGATGAGCGTGGCTGTTTATTCATCAGCATCACTGAAGAATATTCAAAACCAATAAATGTGACAGTTTCATAAAGTCAAATACGTAGTTGCCAAACCGTTTAATATAAAATTCTAATTTCAGGGAAGCAATTTTTGCAACAAGCAACGTGCGATCGGAACGAACCATCACGGTTTGTCACGCAAGTCTGCCAGTACACTGTTTAGGCAACACCGTTTGTGTACAGTTGATTAAACGCCGATCGTTTGCGAAACAGTTCCTAGAAAACACCGAAATATAGTGCATGATGCGCGCCTCGTGTGGTATGTAAGCATTTATCATTACGTAGGTTAGTTCGTGAAACTATTTTTGATATGAGCGAAAACGATTATTGCTTTGTACTTGATTAAGATAGATGAGCTTTCTCGCTACTCGTCATCATCTGCCTAGCCTTTTCCCAACTATATTGGGGTCGGCTTCCAGTCTTACCGAATGCAGCTGAATACCAGTATTTTATATGGAGGACTACCTATCTGACCTCCACAACCCAGTTCGTACCGGGTAATACGATACCCCTTGGAAAAGACTGGTTGTCAGATTTTCAGGTCACTGACTACCTGTAACGAAGATCTACAAATGACAGCCGGGACCAACGGCTTAACTTGCTTTCCGAGGCGCGGAGGAAACTCAGTATATAACGGGTGGTCACCCATCCACATACCAACCTAGGGTAAGCGCGGCTTAACCTGAAGATTGATCCGAGCGGCTGTTATTATTTAGCCACGAGCTCCTTTCTACTCGTAACTTTCTGAATCTCAGCATGGTGATGTTTTGTTTTACTTCGTTTCTATCACATTGAAATCATCTCAGAGGAATGCATTTTATGTTCCATAATCTAGCAATAAAAAATCTTTATTTATAGGTCAACGATAGTTTACATGAAAACTGAATTGCTTACATGCAATATAATGCCGCGTGGGTGGACATTCTTGAAGCTTCTTTCAAGTATTTTTAACGAAGTGCACTTTTTAGTATCGATAGATCAAACTAGTGCCTAGATTTCAAAGCTAATACTTGCTATATTATTAAGGAATTTCTAACTAACTTTATTGGCGCTAAATACCTCAAAACATCAGTGTAAGTAAGTATTTAGTTCCGCAAAGCAATGTGGTTAACTGAAAATTTAAGGAATTTAATAATTTAGTGATGATTAGGTTGAGTAAGTTAAGTTGATAATCGATAAGGTTAAGTTGATAATCGCTGTAGTACGAGAGTATGCCAAAAATGTCCTACTACAGTTCTGTAGCTTTTTGCACAATAAACTGTAGAATTCTAGACGCTAAGACTGGTTTGGAGCTTGAGCTGCAAATATTTGTAAAGCTTTGGCTTCACATGTTGGACGTTTATAGTTAACGAACGACGTTCATCACTCTGTTACTGATTGCTTTGGTAGAACTTGTATGTATGAGAGAAGCAATGGACGAACTTTCATAGAAGTTGGTCCACATGGCGCCAGTGTGTGGCCAGCAGTAAATGCAGCTATTTTACAACATAGAAAACCACTCAGAGTGGCAGACGGCGCGGTGTTTGAAAGTCTGCTTCTTGTAATTACAACTATACAACCTGCAGTATTATAGACGTGTATGTTTTTATAAGTTCCGACGGTGATCGATCGTAGTGAATTAATGGCGCCAATAAATCATTGTATTAGTCAATTGAAGTGAATTCTTGTATTGACTCATATCCGAATTTCAATTCTCTAATGTTATAGTTAGCAATAGAGCGGTTTGCCTACAAGTTCTGAACGAAGATATTTACAACGATAGAAAGGATATTTCGCCAAATGAAACGCTAAGCTAAAGAAAATATGACAAGCTTGTATGACATGACTTGTTCGCAAAGAATTAATTCGCATTGAAATCTCGAAAGGGGGACATCGTACCAATCTACGTGCCAAATGACAAGCGTCCAATTAAAGCTTCAGCCGGCGTCTAATGTACTTTTGATATGCTCCACACTCAACTAGAATTTCCCCTCAAAATGTTAGCAAAAGTGAAATGATCTAGAAAATATGTGTAGAAACTGACAAACTGCAGTACTGGCAAACGACATTAAATAAACAATGTTTTAAAAGCAAGAAATATAAGTGGCTATTAAGGGCATTACATTGCCCAATGACCTTGAGCATGCTGCCCCGTACTAACTTACGACGAAACGACGAGAGAGAGAGGGACGAATGCGGGAGTGACGTAGTGCTTTTCGCGAAATTTCGGATTTTTATTAAATATTTTAAAATATTAAAAGAAATAAGAGAAAAAAATCAATACACATTGTTAAATACGTCATTACGTATTTTTTTGGTATAAAACTCATGCCGAGTTATTGAGCCGTTATCAGAGAAAATTTTCAATTTAGGTTGAAAAAGGACCTATTTGTTTCGATTTTTTGATAATTTTTTTATTAAAATTTTAAACAATACAATGTTTTTGTGATGACCTTTAGTTTAAAATATATTTTGTATATTGAAAACGCACAAAAGGATTCATCTACAAACTTCTTTAAACCCACGGTATTTTCAGGATTTGAGCGAGGTAATCCCCTTAATAACAATGTCTGAACAATCACTGAACTTTGCGAAAGCATCAATATAAATCTCAAAACAACATGATGGCGTAATAGGTACTTGCAAATGTTTTCGCCAAAAGCCAGACAAAACAGTGTGACAAAAATGACTACGGAGCTAGAAAAAAATGTACATAAGCGAGGAGAAGCAATACAGGTGTGAAGCTGTAATGATGAGCTGAGATGCGCTAGCGCCGCTGCTAGACGCCACTGACATAGAGAGCGCCATAGGATAAAACGAACGCGTATCACTGCCAAGTTTTTTCAGCCGGCACGCAAATGGACGTGGGAAATGGACACACGTCACGAGGGGCGGTACTCGTCATGAATTTTTTTCGTGTATTCCCACATTTTGCACCGACTATCTTACACTGGTTCTCTGACGTCTGCTTCCGCCAATTTCACTAGATATTACAGTACATCATCATTTTTATTATGACTGTTTGTGTAGTTATATTGCATCATTTTTAGGGTTCCGTACCCAAAGGGTAAAAACGGAACCCTATTACTAAGACTTCGCTGTCTGTCCGTCTGTCTGTCACCAGGCTGTATCTCATGAACCGTGACAGCTAGACAGTTGAAATTTTCACAGATGATGTATTTCTGTTGCCGCTATAACAACAATACTAAAAACAGAATAAAATTAATATTTAAGGGGGCTCCCATACAACAAATGTGATTTTTTGATAATAATGGTACGGAACCCTTTGTGCGCGAGTACGACTCGCACTTGGCCGGTTTTTTTTAAATATATATTTAGTTTTACTGCATGTTTATATAATTCACATGAAACTGTAGTACGTAGGTATTATATGCAAAATACGTATCCCAGACGCGGCAGTATTCCCATAGCTATTAAGATTTCTCTTTGGACTGTGTTCGTAAGCTCGTGTTCAACTCAATTCTTTGATAAACGAAACAGTGGCATGTAATAATATTAAGATGACATGGGCATGGCACACTCATGTTATGTCAGATGCCAAAACTGAGAAGAGTATTAGCAAAGCTCTTAGGCTGAAGATTTGTGCGTGCGCATTTACAAGTCATCACTGCAAGATATTAATAGATCGTCTTGACAGAGGCACTTGTTTCGGTACAAATTAAAATAAAACAGAGGAATACAAATGTTTTGATGATTATCAAATTCAGGAACAACCTAATTTCGCTCCGTTGTTTGATTTACCTATAGTTGTGAACGTGAATTACGTCGTAAAAGAATAACAAGGAAGGAACTACTCGTATAATACGATCTGTGCAAAAATTTGCTTGTGTGCCAAATGGGTCACTTGTCTGTCAAGAATTGAGAAAATAGTTAACAGGTAAGCTTTCTCTAAGAATTCAGAATCGCTAACAATAAATTATTTCATGAAAATCGTAATGGGGATACCCAAGGGCATCGTTCCAATTTGACGTTCCTTGTAAAGTTGTAACCTAAATAGGTATGAAAAGATGGAAAAAATCCGAAGAAGACGAGGGTGAGAAAATCATATAAAAAGCAGTTTTTTTGTCAAAGAAACAGAATATTTCTAATTGTTACATTGCTCATAATCACGGTAACAGGCAATTAGCCTCCTTTTAAGATATTTATTGCATTGTAATATGGTAAAAAAAACTATGTGACGGATCATTTAACGCAACAACCAACGTCGTACGGTTACGCTGTCTGGGCGGTGTCTAGCTTGCGGTCGCTTTCTCACCTCAACGATCGTGAAAGAAAGGTGCAAACTGCTAAAGCTTGGACAAGGTAGCCTACAACTATCTTCACAGTATTAACTACTATCTATTGTATTACCAAGCTATCATTCATGCTGGCCGGTTAAATTATTGCTTTGAGTTCATTGAACTTTTCAGTGAAAGTAGCTGCGGCTGACATGTCATTATTTGTTTTAGCGTTAGGTATGAAAATGACTGAGATTTCAACTCGTATTTGTATTGCACCGCAAACACTTCAGTTGGGACTTTTATTTCAGTCAATATTGAAATTTCTGCTTGTTATACGGACATGCTAAACTTATAAGGAAAACGCTTTGGAAATATATTTGGTTCGAACATTTAGGGAAAAAATACAAGGTGAAGGTCGGCAACTTGATAGAAGCCCTAAAAACTATTGTAAGCAAACTGGAAACATGTGCGAACTTTGCAAACACCATAAGTCATTTCCTTGTTTTCTTGATAAAGCTTGTTAGTACGCAGTTACGAGCTTTTATAGGCATGATATAATCCGAATTTACTGTTAACTGGGTTGTTAATTTGATATTGAACAGTAAACGAGATACAAACTGGAAAATTGTTATTAACTAAAAGAATGATGAGCCGTGAGCAGACACGTATGTTTTTATTTATTGCATTTAAACTTTAAAGAGTTACATCGTAAAACGAATTAAACGAATCGATTTTTAAGAAATCTCTTCAGATAAAGATAATGACGAGGGCTTATAAATGGGAGAAGCCAAAGAAGAAGTGTATTTCGAAACGACGATAAAAGAGCTGTCGGACACGTTAACAATAGATTGTATTGGAATTAAGTAAGAGTTATTTATTATGCGGAATCAATGAACAAATGGTCCATCTGATCAGATAATTGCACACAATTTCGATGATGTAACAATAGGATTGAACGTAATATTACTTACGGCACATGTGTGTACAGTTCTCAAATGACGCCTAAACAAAGCCTTCTCCGCAAGTCTCTCATTACTTATACTCATTACTGGCTAGTGGAAGAAAGCAGACACCGGGCAGACTGCACACAATGGTCGAACCAGAACTGGGTTAATTGAAGACAACAGCGCCCATCGCCGCGGGCTGACGGCAAGATCCGATCTCTGTACGCCTCTAAATTAATACTGTAATAAACAGAATATTCATTCGGAATTATGAACAGAACCGGTGAGCGTAATATCGTTGCAAACTTGCTGCTGCAAATCAAGAATGTACAGCCTTCAGCAGTACAACAACATCCAAGTCTTTCTAATAAGAGAAAATGGAAGTCTAATATTGATTGAAAACAACAAACAACCAGCAAATCAAAGGAACGTAATAGAGTTATCCTGTGAGCTATTTAAAGAAATGTATAACCTAGTAAAAATAGGGTTTAATGTGCAGACTATTCACATTCTGTCTGGAAGTAAATACCGAAAATAGGTCGAGTTACTTTCTCCGGTAACCGAACCGGGCGTAGGTAGGTATCTGCAGTGCGACACCAACCTTTTACATTGATTTCCGAGACGTCTGGACTAGAAAACTGATCTTAAATGGCATTCCTGTCATCATTTCCGATTTTGCCAAAGCAACATGACGCTACAGCACTGTATTTTTTGGTTTTAACAACAGTTTCTTCTTCAGTTACAAATTGCGTCCATTCAAACGGCTGGAAGTGTCAATACAAGTTCAATTTTAATGCAAAGCATCACTTGCTGAACAATACACGAGTGAAGGCGTGAACACAATAAGCTAACGTAATGTGAGGTAAACGGTATACCGCTTCCTGGCCAGTGGATACGAGAAGAATACTAAATGTGGCCTCAAACCATGGACTTTCGTGGTAACCAAAGCTTAATGTATTTTGTGGGAAACCTTGAATAAGCCTACAATGCACCAGTAATTTGCATGATTGAGATTCATCTTTGCGCAATGCACTGAACAGTATTGCCAGAATTGCAAATGAAGTTCTGAGTTGGTCCCATTCATTTCAAGGAAGGCAAACGGGAGACGAAGACAAGTGTTACATTTCAAACTCTAAGAAAAAAGCCAGCACGTGTAGATTTTACTCGGCCAAAATGAATACTAGAACATTTGTCGACTGTCATTTTTATGCCCACACAAAAATCTAGATCAAAGTTCAATGACTTTGAGAGTGAAATCCATTCATCATTATTAACCATTACTAGAGCAGTAGAGCTGACAATGACAGACAAGTAACAGACATCGAGGACGTCACGCACACGAAAGCCAATAAGGGCAAGTGTTTTTATTTTTTTATATGAATACGACGTCCAAGTGTTATAGTGAACTCATACAAGAGTTCATTCATAGTGATAATGAGGGCGTGAGCAGCAGGAAGGCACTGCGGCCAACCGTTCCGGGAAGCGGCGGCAGACGATGCGCAGACGCTGATGACGTCATCGAGTGATCAGCCAATTGGGGCAGCGGGCCTATCAGCCTTAGTTAACTTCAGTTGTTATTTAAAATTCGTTTACTATACTAACGAAACGTTACGCCGCCACGCCGCTTCATTCATTTTCATTTGAATATGATAAATTTTAACATATTGTGTGGCGGTTAAGAATTTAATGAAGCATTGAAATAAACACTGCGAATATGTTTGTCTTTGTTAAGTCAGAAAATACATTTTAAAGCTGTGCACTTACAAAGAGGAGGAGGCAATAAAGCAAACCAGCATAAATACCGACTCGAGGAAAATTTCGCGTCGCTCAAAATGCTAATGTACCACCATGTCTACCAACTAGTGTGCCTACAAATACATCGTTAACAAAGAAAACAATGCGTTTGTCAAAAATCTTGTGCCATTCCATAATCAATTAAAAAGTATGCTTTGTAAAACTGAAAGTTCATCACAGTAGGCAAAATTATTTTCTTTTATTCCGAATAATTAACGAGGAAAACGTTGATGTCTATATTTAACAACAAAAAAAGAATGCTAGGAATGTAAATTACGTATAAAAAGCTGCCTAGAACAAAATGCCACCGTCCATACCAGCGTTTACAAGCGAATATAAAGCTGTTGGCCTTGACAGAAAAAAACCTTAAGCCCATGCCATAACACGGCTGTAGCATGCCATTGAAACGAGGGACGCCAAGGCCGCGGAGTCAATGTACAGCACAGGACGCCACCTGTCTCCGGCAACCAATACAAATATAATATACACAATAATTATGGCGAAGACACGCCACAACATGTGAAGCAACCTCAAACGGCTTTTCAACTGTTTGAACTTTGATAATAAAATTCACACCGCGATGACTTGAATGGCGAAGTGTATTAAGATTCATCAAGTTCACTTTTCGAACTGCCACAACGCACAATGAATGATATCTGATGGATCGATTGTGACAACAAAATATGAAGTGAGGAGTCTCTATTGAAAAAATGCCAGATGTAAACCAGTGGGTATGGGTACACGCGCTTAACCCACGCTGTTGCCGTTTCGATCATCCTATTTAAAAGCACGAGACAGCTTTCGTATTGAAAATAGAATTGAACGAAAATACATTCGTTGCACCCTTTGACACTGGGAACTATTGAACGATAAACTTTATCCCTGACATGATATGCGAATGAATGCAGATTAATCAAATCATCTCTCTATTCACTGAACAGCTTAGCGAAATCATATTCAATTCCTCGTGCATTCATTGATTAAAATATGCAGAGCAATATGATATGAGTTCCAGGATTTCATTACTGGGTATAAAATAAATTGAAAACGCAGCTAGCAACACAACACATAACATAAAGTTAGTCATGGTATGAGTCGCAGTCGCAGGCGCTAGCAGCCGAGATGTGATTTACAACAATATTTCCGTAGGCGTAGCGAGCGAATTGTATCTGTTTCCAGAAATGGAAGCTGACTGTTCCAGAACTTTCTTTGTTAGCTTTAAGTAAGGAGGTCGACGCACCGGGACTAAATATGAGACTAAAGTACGTGCGTACAGTTCTAAGACCTAACTAGGCGAGTTTAGCACGGTGCCTTTGTAATCTCAGTAGTGTTGCAAACAAAACAATAATATTAAACGGCCTTTTGTGCTACACCAAGATACGGATCTCAACATTTTCGTGGGTGGGCTTCATGTTTTAAATATTGTAATTATAAAGAGTGGTGTTACATTTGACTGCTACACGAGTAGTAAGAGCAACTCTTAGTCTATGGGAATCCTAACAACATTCTGAATTAAAGTTTCCACTCTATTTTAAAAGCTTTTTTACATTCTGGACTTCAGTGTAGATTTCGTGACACCAACGAAAGATTCAGAATGTGATAAGAAGTAAAAACACATGGAATTTTGTTTTGTTCATTCAACCCTTTGTTAACGGAAAATACCAAAATAGCACAAGTTTTATTCTTGTTTGATTCCACAATGATATCAGCGCTAGATGACGTGCGAGCCGCAGAATACTTCAAATCTGTTATCTCTTGGAGTTACGTAACGACATTTTCTTTAAATTCGCACTGTTTATACGGACGCGGGTTGGCATCCGTCCAATGGTTCTTTTTAATCGGTTTAATTCATTGAGCCACTGCTTTATTGCCGAATGAGTGCGAATAGACAGGGACGACCTCCCCAAGGTCATTGGATAGTGAGAGAAACTGGTTCGTGATAACTCGTTTGGCTGTCATATAGAGACCACTTTCTTGAAAATTCTTTCGCTGTGGTCGTAAAAACGACTCGATAGCTGAACTAGAAGCAAGAATTACTAAAGTATCAGTTACTTATCCTCCTTAATTTGTATAATTATGTTCAAAGAGAGATTGGAGACTGTTCGACTGTTGAAAGCTCTCAATGATGCTGTTTGATTAACTTTTGAGGTACTACATCAACGTTAAATATGATCTCAAATGATTAGACCGTTCCTAATGCACATTAAAACAATATTCACTATCTACAATTAAGGAAGTACATTTAGATATTCTAAATATTCTTAGAAATGAGATAAAAATACTTCCAGTTAACAATACTAATTTGCATTTGAATGTAAAAGCTTGCAATCATGCACAAGTTATAGTCAATGGGAAATGCGAGGTGCAAATCGGCGGTATCTGAGCTAACACCATAAACAAAGTACATTATGGTTAAAGAAACGTAGAACATTTGATATTTAGCGGAAGACAAGTTTCTTTCAGCGGATCGGAGTAATAGGCTGAGAAAATATTGAAGATTGTGTTCGTAAATTATTTGCAAGACCTGTTTTGGACACTGAAAGAGAGAAAAAAACGAAAACAATACAGATATTTGTGTGTATGCACTAATGACACAACGGTTTATGTAAATGAGCAGACTTCACAAGTTTCTATCAATCATTCACGCTAGACTAGACAAAGAACCGCTTAAATCCAACTTCAGTTACTGAATACTGAAACTGAAATAAACAACCCTTTACTACGCTATTAGCTTACTTTAACTTATATTTACAGACTAAGCGGATACCTAAATTTTGTCAAAGAATATACGACGGCTAGCTTCAGTAGCTACATGGGCTCTCAGACAAGTTCAAAATTATATATTGGAAGCTTGTTTGCATGGCATAGTACCTTCGACAGGCATTAAACTTGTGAAAAAATACATCTAAAATCTCCGAAACGGCTGGATCGATTTGACGGAACTTTTAGAGGCTGGAGGAGGATGTTATATAAGGAGTAACTTAGGCATAATGGATCTGACACTGTTTTAAGCTTTCACGGTTTAAAACTAAACTTATATTGTAACTTACGCGATATCTTCCGTGATTGAAAAATAAATAAAAATATCGGGAACTCAAAACAAATAATAATCACGGAAGATATCCCGTAAGTGACAATATAAGTTTATTAAGGATCCGTGCAAAAAAAGAGAAAACAATGAAATTTTTAACAAAATCCGATTCATTTAGAGAAGTGATATTTTTTTAAGGGCAGGTAGTCCCAATTTTCCCAATTTTACATAACTTTGATTCAATAGTAAACAAAGAAATAGTGATTTTTTAAAGCCAAAAAAAATAGATATTATAGTTGACTATATTTACTAAGATAATTTGTGGTTCAAAACATGATATGAAAAACTTCACTCGATGAAAAAAATATCCGAACAGGAGCCTAATTCGAATATTTTTTTATGTTTTTCTTATTTTACTTGGAGAATATGAAAGTTTTACTTCCAAAAAAAATATCTAAGCAAAGTTAATAACATATAGAACAATTATTTGTGGTTAAATTTTTCAAAACAATTTAATCCTTTTAATAATAAATTATTATATAAGAAAACGGCTTGCGCACGTGGATTCAGTCGCCCGCCAGGCCTTGACGAGGTAGGACCTATGTCCCTTTTGCTGGCGCACGGCTGTCCCGCCGATTTATCGAACGATTTATTTAAAGAACGTAGTGTAATTATAACAGTACAGTCTTTTTTAACCGACTTAAAAAAAGGAGGAGGTTTCACGATTTGACCGTAGGATAACTTCGTCGTTTATGAACCGATTTAGATGATTCTTTTTTTGTTGGAAAGAAGATATTCCAAGAGTAGTACCATGACCATGAAACTGGGATCTGATGATGGCATCTCAGAGAAATCGAGGGGAACCTTTGAACATCGTAGTGCGACTAGTGCGTTTGTTTTTTTGTTCATTGAGTATTTTAGAGCACTACTATTTAAAGAAAGTCTGGACTCGATCTGATGATGGAACCCGAAGACAGTCGAGGGCACTCCTCAACGATTCACAATAATTACCTGGTGTTTGGGCTTGATTAATTTGTATTGATGAGAACTTTACACCTAAATGGGTTGTGGTCATCTTTAGGGGTCTGATGATAAAGACGAAGGACAGTCAAAGGAACTTCTCAACGTTTTACAGTAGCTACCTTGTGTTTGGATTTAATTCATTTCTATTGATGAGAACTTTGCACCCATATGGGTTGTAAGTGCCATTGGTCTGATGATGGAGACCATAGACAGTCGAGGGAATTCCTCAACGAACGAGTTTACAATCTCACGAGATAGATTATAATCTAACGGTATTTACAATTTTACGGTGACACATACAACAAATAAAGCATGTGTCTCTTCGTGAGATAAAAACAATGTAAGAAACCTAGTCAAATTGTTCGCGACAAGTGTCTAAAACAGTGTTTTTATATAGTCTATAGAAAGAACGTTCGAGTAAGTACGCTATTGCCGTGTTTGTGATTCTTTGTCGAGTACTTTCTGTTATTATTAGTTTTAAAAGTAAGTAGGTACAAATACCCTCGAGAATAGTATCGTCACAGGTGCGCGTACGCAAACTACTTATAAAAAACATCGAGAAATGTTAATTTAATTTCGACCGTACGCCGAGAGCGTAAAGTACCTACTTCCTTCTTCCGTTCGAGTTATTTATTATCCTTTTGCTTATAGTTTCCTTTGTATTTTTTTGTTAATGTTTTTTGTTCATGCTTTTTGTATGAATTAAAAGATTGTCTAGCGATTTTTTGTGTGTCTGCTAATAGTATGAAAGCACAGCGCAGGCACCGCATAGTAAGTTTTGTTTTCGACATTGGAACAGTCAGTTTTGTTTACGATATTCAAGCAGTCAGTTTCGTTTCGATATCCGAATAGTTAACAGTTCTTTCCGATTATAGTTTCAGCTCAGTTTTTCCAGTATTGTCTGCTTGTAATGTCTTACCATAGTCAAATAGTGTTTAATTTCTTCTCCATCTACAATAATAGTGCAGTACTTTCCAAACCCACCTCTCCGTTCCACGAAGCTAACGTTTACACCCGGAACTTTCGGTACAGGGCGGTTAGTGGCTCAGATTTGGTTCCGTTATAGTTTTTGAATTTCCAAACACGAGTCCACCCGTCTGGTACACAAATAATTGAATAAATTACGACTTGCAGCAATTTGTATTTACAATATCTATTCAAATTAATTTATTACATTTAAACGTTAGGTTTTCGCAATTACTACCTATTATAATAAATCAAGCTGACAATTTAATAAAATAAGTTGACCTACTGCCTACACGACACGCTTACCTATACTGTGACACTTCGCTCAGCTTTGGGTTCAAGTCGGCGACGCGTGTGCACGACTCGTTTTACGTAAAGGGTGGTAGCGTTAAATACCTACTTTGCTTGGCGTAGACGGCCTTAAATAATAATTTCACGCGGATGTAGGTCGCGGGTAATAGCTAGTTGCAGTGAAAATAAAAAGCTTTTACATTAAATGCTTTTAAGCTCTAACATAAGCTGAAACAGACTTTTAATATTGCAGCTAACGAAACAAGCTTCATTCTCGGCTTGTAAGCATTAACATCTCCTCTGCATGCTCGTACAGAATTATTCTCATTAACTTAAGTGTCAACGTAAATATGGCAACAATAAACTTCCATAAAAACGTGAGGACATAATTCCTCAGCGTGTGTTTATCAGGAAGATATAAAATCGCGGGTAGGCGGTAAAAGTAGTATTCATTGCATTAGTTATTTTTAAATTGAAAACCAGCATTGTTTATTCTAGTTTCTATTAATACATTTTTCACACTATCGTCGTATCAGCAATCATCATCATCATCTAGCCTAGCTTTTTTTTTGCCGTCTTTTAATTTACATACTGGAAACTAGGTTGACTGGTAGAGAATGCCTTGTGGTATTAAGTGCGCATATGTACCACTCTTGTACATGAAGTTTAAATAAACAAATAAATACTCCTTTCTGGCCATCCATCATCCTTCACACAATCCATCCATTGTATTTTTGGTCTCCGTCTCTTATACCCATCCACATTCATACTCAAAACTTTCCTCACGATATTTTCCTTATTCCTCCGATCACAATTGCCCATACCACGACAACCGATTACCACATAACTTTTCAGTCACCGGCGCCACTTTCAGACTTCCTTTTATACATTCGTGTAACACCTGATATTTAGCTTTCTCATCTCAGCCACATACAAATGCCTTTCATCCATCCCTTTTGTGGCCCAACATTCTGAACCATACAAGACAGCAGATCTAACCATGCTATAATTTAACCATTTTATTTTATGTCTTTTGTTCTGTGCGGGCTAATAAATGCTTTTTCTATCTCTTTATAACAACAGTGCTGGAAAATATTTTATTTTAACCAGTGCTTTACAAATAAAATAATGACAACACTAGCTCTATTGTTGAGTCCAAAACCAATATTTCCCCAATTTTATTTATCTTTCAACTGCGCAGTTGTCTAACATTTAACGGCACACGCGCAGCCCTCAGCACAGACAAGGTTGCGAGTGCGCCTAATTACACACGATTCCGTAAAAAAATCAAACTTCACACAAGAAATTTTTACGCATATGTTACACGTCATGTTTTACATGTGTTTATAGCGAAACAAATAATGGTATTACGCTTGATATTATCTAATACACGCTTATTTTAAGGTTGTTCTGGAACCGAAAGCCTCGAACCCCGAGCCCCGAACTCGATCATCGAACTCGGAACGATTGGGACTGTTTTTAAGGCGACTACAGGAACTAAATGAAAGTTTTATTATGCAAAAAAGCATATGATTCACTGCAATAAACAAAACCAAAAAAATACATGATATTAGGATAGGATAGGATATATGCTAGTACGATAGTGTTTTGAAAACATAACACAACAAATTTAATTCGATAAAAAAAAATCACGAACTCATCTATAAAAATTTTTTTTAACGAGTAAAAACCATACTAAAATACATGCGATCTTTCTGATTTTTTGGCAAATAATTCTACAAGCAACATATTAGCATCATAGTGTTTTACTTTTTTAGTCCAATCAATAGATTTTTTTGTAAATCGCAAAAAACCACTCATTTCGCACTATCGGCCCGCAGTGACTGACGTAACAACAACATTGTAGTGCAAGCTGATTAGAACTTTATTCTAACAGTGTTTCAAACGAAGTTTGAACCACCCCAAATAGAGTTGTTAATTTTACTCCCGTAGTCGCCTTAAACAAAAATAACAAAAAAAAAACGGTTTTTTCTAAAAATAATAACAAAAAAAAAATAAAAAAAATCATGATAAATTAAATTTATAATAAAATTGATTTGTTTTTAACTATAAAAAAAAAAACAGTCCCAATCGTTCCGAGTTCGAAAACGGTGTATTAAATTAACGTATCGTTCGTTTGTTATTTATGGTATTCAACGTTTATAGTCATAAATCAAATCGCTGGCGATTAAATCTTTCACTACACTGTGTATGTGTCACTAGAAAGACAAACTACTATTCAACCGGATTGATAGTAAGAGCAAAATGGCTACTGGTAGAATATTGTCTTCGCCAGTCAACTGCGTCGGAACAAATTAATAGTTTCAAACCTAGAACACGAGTTTAGCCGCACGTAAATGCTAATTGGAAACTCTATTCAAACATTGATTGCCTCACAAAGTTGGAAACTAAGTAAAGTTCACGAAACCGCGATTATAACTCAACTTTTTTCTTTGTACTACCGAACTAAAAACATACACATTAATCAAGGTTACCTACCTGAATGATAAACGGCATGAAATCTACACTTTTTACATTTAAAGCGAAGTAAGTAATTTATTTTCTAATCTATCTTATAAGTATAACAAGATTTGGTAAGTTTGAGGTGGTTTCACCGCTTGAAATTCAAATTCTAGTTTAAAAAACTCGGAAAACCGAGGAAATAAGGCATCGAAAGCTGGAATAAGTAGGTACTAGTTATGCAGATGTGAGCTAGTGTTTAACTAACAATTAAAGTAATCAATTTTCTATATCTAGTGTTAATGACGAAACGATAAGTAATCTAAGCTACGCAGTTGCGCCGAATGACTCATAATAGCTAGTAGGCAGTTAACCGAAGATCGATCTTACGATAACCGTAGTTAAATTGGTATTATTTACAACTACAATTACGTTTTTGACATTACATAACATTTAGACGAAACCAAAACTCTAAAAAAAGTGAAAGTTTCAGTCTTGGTAAATAATTATGGGATATAAAATCGAAAGTATAACAAATTGCTTAATGGTTTCAAAGTTTGGTTTCTGCAATCAATCACTTCAGTGGTGGCTCAATCAACCTTTTCTTCAGTTAATGGACAGCTGTGCTCAGTTTTTGTGCGTTTTAGACCCACTCAACACGTTGCGACAATATAACCAGTTACAAGACTTACAAGCAAAGATCAAACCGTTTGCAATGCAAATTTTGCAAGTACTAAAGGAGCACTAAGTCAATGCACTCAACATTACAATCATTACGCGATAGAAAAAAAAAAACTTTTGTAGTAAACTCCATTGTATGATTAAAATTTATTCGCATGCACCAAAAACATCTTCTTAAGGGCTATTATCCCTCAAACTGCTTAGCATGATCCTCCGTTACGCCTAAAATACTGCAGCATTAATTTTGAAATAAATATATAGTTTGAGGGTTAATGCTAAGTCCTATGTGTGACAAAAACACGATTCCATAAACTTTTCTCGATAGAAAAAAAAAAACAAAGTTACCTCTAAATCGAACAATAAACCGCTGGTATTCAAAAAGTACTTCAAATTAGATCATAACACTTTGCATACTAACTGAACTAACAATAAAGCAGGTCTTAATTGTTTTATTTTGTTAGTCCAGTCTCAATAATGTTTTTGTAAATCGCAAAAAAACACTCATTTCGCACTATTCGGCCGCAGTGACTGACGTAACAACCGCTTTGTAGTGCAAGCTGATTAGAACTTTATTCTAACAGTATTTAAAACGAAGTTTGAACCACCACAAATAGAGTTACTAATTTTAGGGTTACAAGGGCCTTAATACCCAAAATTAAAATTCAGAAAAATACTCAGAATCACACGTCCTCCGCATTTAAGCTCATTTTAGTAACACTAAAATGAAATCCAATTTCATGGAAGCGAGGTGCAGTTTATTTTTGGAATTCACTTATATTCAGTGCAATTGAACCAAGTGATTCGCATCTTCACATCTTCGGGCTTCGTCTGTATTTCATTTTGCCAGCACGTTGCAACCTAAACAAGTCAAGCGGTTGGTCCGCCCAGCACTAAATCATCTAATGGCGAGAGTCTGCGTCAAGTAATTTATTGCATTTCTCAGCAAGACCCACAGAGTCGTGAATTTAATATCACAGTGATCAAACGCATTTACGACAACACTAAAACTCTAAGTGCGTTTCCTTACTTGTAATTTTGAAAAGCGGTTCAAAGAACACTGACCATAGAAATTTACAAAAGGATTTTTTAGGGTTCCCTAGCCAAATGGCAAAAAACGGAACCCTTATGAATTCGTCATGTCGATGTCTGTCCGTCCGTATGTCACAGCCACTTTTTTCCGAAACTATAAGAACTATGCTGTTGAAACTTGGTAAGTAGATGTATTCTGTGAACTGCATTAAGATTTTCACAAAAAAAAAAAAACAATAAATTTTGAGGATTCCCCATACTTCGAACTGAAACTCAACATTTTTTTTTCATCGAACCCATACGTGTGGACTGTGGGGTTATCTACGGATAGGTCTTCAAAATTGATATTAAGGTTTCTAATATCATTTTTTTCTAAACTGAATAGTTTGCGCGAGAGACAATTCCAAAGTGGTAAAATGTGTGAAGTTACAGGGGGGGGGGGGCCCTGTAACTTCTAAAATAAGAGAATGATAAAACAAAAAACAAAAAATATGATGTATGTACATTACCATGTAAACTTCCAACGAAAATTGGTTTGAACGAGATCTAGTAAGTAGTTTCTTTTTTTTTTAATACGTCATAGATCGTAAACCGCAATCTAGCTTTAATTCAATCAACTCAAATATAAAAATAAACAACGAACTACAAGAACTTTTATATTATGTTACTTGCTGCTGCGGAACCCTTCATGGGCGAGTCCGACTCGCACTTGGCCGCTTTTTTATATCTATCACACTGACGCTTCGATAAAGTACAATATTTTTAGATTTTACATTGAATCTGATAGTAAGCAGCGGCTTGTGAGTCTAGAAAAATTGGATATATCTTGCATATCGTATCGAGTAGACCAGGTGTGCTTTCGTGCAAGTCTGCCGCAATTAATAATCATGATTTTTTTTATCATAATTATCTGTAATTTTTAATTGCGTACAAGCTGATTTAAACTAGATATCAAAGCTTACTACAGACAGCCCAAAGACAGTTTAAAATGTAGTTCGTTCGGTCAGTGTGTACTCAGCAGCACTCAGTTTGGCAGATGACAACATAACGGATTGATATGTGACAAGTGACAGATGTCAGTGTTGCCAGGGCAGTCAAAATAAATCAGTGTCCACATTATTATTACATACAATGTGAACAAGCTATTTGGTTAACAGTTTAACCAACAAATTACATAGTAAAATGTAAACCAAATAGCATGTTCGACCGTACATCTTATTTAATTTTAACTGAATGAATAATAAAACGTTAAGTCATCATGATATTACTTTTTGACTTCGTTGTATTATTTGTTATCATCTTACCAGCTAGAACAATTCAATACTTTAATTTTCAAAACTGTGCCAAAAGCCTGACCCATTGAAAATTAAATGTGCATATTCCAGACTTTCTTACTACGTGTTCTCACGTGATACGAAATAGAAAACTACACTCGATATAAATGTTCTTAATTAAAATGAAAGTTTTCAGACTGCAGCAAGTTATAAAACTCTAGTTAAACAAGATTGAAAGCTGATCATAACTGAATCATAAGTGTTAATTTTATTTCCATTGAAAATGAGAGAGAGAGAGGGAGACAGAAGATAATGTTCGAGATGGAACAAAAACTACGACGCAAAACTGAAAGGGTTTTTTAATCAGTGTTGTTAATGATTGAGCGTACGCCGCAGTGCGCCCACTGACCTCAACGCGGACGAGATAAAGGCTATTTTAAGCGTCGCGATAATATCAGCATACGTCGAATGTTTTAACACTATACGACATTGGAGGAACGCCGGAAGCCTTTAGACAGGACCTCTTAAAACTAACGTACTTGATAAACTTCCGTTACTTACATATTTGACAATTCAACTTTTACGACCAACGAGCCAAGCTTACATTCCATTTCCTCAATTCAAGCATTAGTGAGCGAACGGAAATCCAGAAAAATATTCAACACATTTCGTACAAAACATACGTTACAATCTGCATAACGTATTTAATATTCTTGGCAAAAATCCCAAAAAAATAGAATACTCGGAACTCGGAAATGTATGAAGTTGTACTCGTAAGTCGTAAGTCATGACGTTGGGCGTTATACATTCATAACATGTCATAATGTGAAAACATTACATCGCCATAAAAGCAATGCATTCAATTTCATTTTGTAAATCGAAAACGGTGACATAAAAATAAAACCGACTTCAAAAAACACAAAAAAGGGAAAAATAACTTTAGCTTCAGAAGTCGGTGACTTTTGTTTGATTGATATTTTTTTTGTCACCGACTTCTGAAGCTAAAGTTATTTTTCCCTTTTTTGTGTTTTTTGAAGTCGGTTTTATTTTTTGCCAAAAAGTTTTTTATTTTACCATTTTTAGTTGTTCCCAAACAAATATTTGCTATGATTTATTAGACTGATAATAGGCGTGAGCAGCGGTGGCCTAGTGGTGGCGGCTCCGACTTACGAACAGCAAATCGTGGGTTCGAACCCAGACAGGCGTATTACTTTGTGTAATTTATATCATCACCACTGCTCTCAAAACGGTGAACGAAAACATCGTGAGGAAACCGGCTGTCCTATAACCAAAACATTCGAAGACATGTGACATCTACCAAGTACCAATCCGTGGGCCCGCGTGCTGGGTTATAGCCCATTCTCTCTTATAAAGAGGAGGCCTGTGTCCCAGCAGTGGGAACATTAATAGGCTGATGATGAATAGGCGTATCCCCAATATATGGAACTTAACATATCTTTTTTTTCGGATGGGAAATCATCAAATTACCCCTCCCGCTCTGGGCGGAGCGGAAGGTAGTGTCAGACTTTTACTGACTAAAACCCATCCATGCTCCTTCTTAGCCCTTTGTGTTCCAGGGTCGCAGTATCTCTTTAGAACAGTCCCTTTTGCTGACATCTCTGAGGCGCGCGCGGAACACGAACGAACTGTCGAGATCTGGGTGTATTGTACACATCTGCGTATCCCCTCAGAGCATACAGGCGTGATGTTACGTCATGATATTGTATAAACAATGAACATCCAACCGATTGGAGCTATCACAACAGATTTGCCGTCCCTTTTTGAAGAGTTCTATTGTATATCTCCGAAGATCAGCATCAAATCTTCACCAAATTAAAATGGGATCACCTCAGGAGTATACTTTTTCAAGTAAAAAAAGAATTTTGAGAATCGGTCCACAAATGGGAGAGAAATCAGGTAAATTGTACACTTCTGCGTACCCCCTCAGAGCATACAGGCGTGATGTTCCGTCATGATATTGTATAAACAATGAACATCCAACCGATTGGAGCTATCACAACAGATTTGCCGTCTCTTTTTGAAGAGTTCCATTGTATATCTCCGAAGGTCAGCATCAGATCTTCACCAAATTACCACCACCTCAGGAGTGTACTCTATCAAATGAAAAAAGAATTTTGAAAATCGGTCCACAAATGGGAGAGAAATCCGGTAACATACATAAAAAAAAAAAAAAAAATACATACACACGAACATATAACCTCCGCCTTTTTTGAAGTCGGTTAAAAATCAAGATGAACGCGGCTGTTAAATCAACATGTGAATTGTCTACAGTCAGAGGTAACGGCAATCGCCTTCCGAATTGATGGACTACTTTACACACCCAAGTGGGAGTTAAGATCCATTATGCATGTTTGTTTTCAATCGTGAAATGTTTATTTTGCTTAATTACTTCCAGCGAATTTCAATCGTTTGAAAGTAACGGTATGTGTATAAGTATATGAATCCTGAGTCATAAGTCTATTATAGAGAGCGCCCTAATCTAAGAGAATTGTTTACATTCTGTGTGCGTGGAACGCAATGACGTATTTACGACAAGCATTTTATCTCATAAAAATCCATTAAATGCCTTGCTAAAGGCTCCGCTTCCAGCCATCGATTCCCATCTTGACCTAAAGGAATTCGCCTCAAACGGGGACACGATAATATCGACATTTCTCGTCAACCTCAAGAGATATAATCATGGTAGCTTTCTTGAATATAAAATGTTGTCAGTCGTTATAAAATTATACAGCACACTGCAGCAAATAAAAATTACGAGGAGCAATACATCAGTCGGTTCTGCACTTATTGGGACAATGATCTTTAAACAGCTGGTTTATTTATGAAACAGTGCTCGATTGACTGGGAGGCCTCGACCTCAGAGACCGCTTTCATGTCCACTAAAAGGATTACCCGTCAGACGGCATCGAGAAAACAGTCTGCGGAATTGGGCTAATCCTCTTTGAGCTGCGGTGTCGACGCTGCCTCGAACGGTTGCCCCACGGACACCTGATTGAAAGACCATAAACTTTGGTACAAGAGCATAAAGCATAATGTACAAAGGCATGTTATATTAAGTGTCAAATCAATAACTCCTCCGCGCGACAGCAGCAGAAAGTTAGGAAGTGATGAGATGGCGAGCGAATAGAGACTTTAACTGAACGTGATAGGAACATGATTCGAATTACACGATTTCCGCGAGACAAGACGGTGAAAGCCCGTCTGCCCTTGCGATCTCTAGCTTCACAAGAACATAATTGCACACGTTCAGTAAAACGATTCAATGAATCAATGACATAAAAAGTCAACGAGAACTTAATCAATGTTATTTCAAAGAGAATCTTGTAAATTAAGAGTTATCGCATTATAGAACCTGATACTCTTGAAATTGACGTTATTAATGTAGTAAAAAAGAGCATAGTTGCAACTGTTTGATAAAAGGAATTTCAGCGATTTTGCATCGGATATAATAATTAGCGGCGACGGATGCAATTACCCACTGCAGTGGCTGCATTCCGAATGCGCGTCATCTTGCGCTCGCGGAATAGTCAACTTTATTCTTATTAGAAAGTGGCAAATTTTGACGTGAAGGAGGAGAGGGGTCGGCGACCGAAAATGATCATAAGCCTATCCTTTAATAGAGGAACATACTGATTAGCATTGTAAATATTACAGCATCAGCACATAGACCGCAGCTGAATTCTAGGCTACATCCGATGAATAACAAATTAACTTGATCATCTAACAAAGAGAGTACATACAAGCAATGTTACATGCAATTTTTTTGCATCCGAAGTAAATTGGCAAATTGCTTATTAATGTAGCAATTGAGACCAGTACAAGATTAATAAATCGCACATCGAAAACTACGTATTTAATAACATGATAAATAACCCGTCAATTCGAAATCACTGAGTTACGAATCGGAACAGGAAATTACTTCGACTTTGAGCCATCAGTAGACAAAAGAGTTTTGGAGAGAGCGAATAGTCCGAATACTGTTCCAAGAATTCACACTGCTAAAAATAAAGTTTTTACTAACTGTAGTTATTTGATTCTGAACGATGAGTGATGAATGACCTAGTCCTGAGATGTACTGGAGGCTCCAAATGGAGCACCAACAAAAAAGTTCAAACACTCATTTTCTATTTGTTTGAGTTCATTTTATTCGCGTCACGAGAGAGTTTGCATGTCGATGCTTACATACATTGATTCTGGAATTAAATGTAATGGTTTAAGAACATTGCTCATCATCCTTTTCAGTTTTAGCACTGCATATGGCCGCACGTGTGAAACTTAAGCGAAAGATGCTCGAAGTTCCTCAACCAAATGAATATGCATCTTGATGTGTTTGCCTTTGAGCAGTAAATTCTTCGTCACAACACCCATTGACTTTCAGCGCCGCTTTGAAAGTTGCCATTACATCGAAGTGTTCATTGTTATGTTTGTTTTCAGCAGTTTTATATCTTATTTATTAGTATCTTATTTGAACTGAGGAAGGCTAACGTCGGTTTACTTGGTAGATTTCACATTGAGATAGCTGTTTATAGTCAACCAGTTATGTATGAAGAAAAATAACGATTGATACAAAGTTGTAAATGCATTGCTTTGCTTGTAGACACATGTATTTGTTTATTTTATGTTTATTTATTCACAAGTGTGAGTACATAACTCTATTTCGCGTAAATGTGTATGACTGCTTTATGCACACAATTGTGGATTGGCGCTGAATACGTTATTCAAAGCTAAGTTGTACAAAATAAGGTAATGAGTATTAATGAATTTCTGTTCAATGTTTGCAGTACAAGTAATTATGTATTCGTGAATATATTTAGCTGGTTGATTGATGAATTGTCATCAAATCTATTAGTATGCAGCCTTCTTAACTTCTTGTTAGCATTAATGATAGCCTATTGTTCCCATCTATTACATTAAAGTTTTATATTACGCCGGGTTAGTACGCTTCTATAGGTTTGATCCTATTTAGTATAGTACCTACCTAGCTAAAAATCTGTTATAGCTGGAATAATGATTAGTAGGTACCTACTAAATCAACTCACTGTTTTATTGGTTTGTTCATGTTGTTTTATTAGCTTATGAACTAATTAACTCCGAAGTAGGTAATCGACCTGTAATTCCTGTAATGAGTGTACTAAAATAGACTTAGGTATATGATTACCTTATCAAGTACCGTCGAATATGAATTTCATAAATTCCAATGGGGGCTATCGTTTTTGAGCTCACCAGATGGCGCACTGTCGAGTAAGGTCCTGTCAGTAATTCTATTCGATACTTTACCACCAAGAACTTGATAAAAATGTTTATTTTATTACGTATAACAACTTAATGTAAGCTTTAGATATATATTTACAATATTCTTCCTAAAATTAGCAAGCATGAAACATTTAAAAATCATTCTACCTACAAGTACTAACAATATTATGATCTTATGTTGCTACTTAAAATCTTCAAGTCATATTTAATCAGGAATGGCTCAATCTAGAACACAATCGTGAGTATTAGTATAAATACGTGATAAAAAAGCACACAACGCGCGAACACTCTATGTCATCTGACATTTTGGAGGACCTTAAGTCTACACAAGCGCCTCTAGCGGAAAATTCACACGCGATAGCCCCCATTGCACCAATATTGATATAGGTATATCAATATTCGTAGGTAGGAGAAGCTCGTGGCTAAATAATAACAGCCGCTCGGGTCGATCGTTAGGTTAAGCCGTGCTTACCTAGGTTGCTCTGTGGATGGGTAACCACCCATTACATACCGAGATTTCTCCGTGCCTCGGAAAGCACGTTAAGCTGTTGGTCCCGGCTGTCATTTTCAGATCTTTGACAGTCGTTAGGTAGTCAGTGGCCCAAAAAGTCTGACAACCAGTCTTACCAAGGGGTATCGTATTACCCTGGGTTGTGGAGGTCTGATAGGCAGTCGCTCCATGTAAATTACTGGTATTCAGCTGCATCCGGTAAGACTGGAAGCCGACCCCAACATAGTTGAAAAAAGGCTAGGCAGATGAAAAATGAAACGAGTTTATTCGAACGCGCTTTCCTTAATTATTAGGAAATACCAATAACATTTTGGTTAAGCATATTTTTTGTTTTTGTTTTCATATTGTTAAGCCATACCAATAAACATAAAAAAAAAGAATTTAGCCAGCAGCAAAACAATATTTTAAATCCACACTCATACAAGTCACTTTGATATATAAACGAGTTGAAAGCCGCAAAAAGCTTCAGAAAATTGCTCGTGTATGCCGAAATATAGGTCAAGTAACTGCCTTGAACACTGTCTAGAAAAAAAAAACACTTTTAAAACTGGGATTACAAAAATAAACTAGACATCGGGACGCCTTGTGCTTAATTACATTTAGTTTCTATTTATGAAAAAGTCAGCCAATGAGCCAACGAAAGCTCACCAACACACCTAGGTGAAGATTTTACGAGCAGCAAGCTTTATGCGGCCGCCACACTATGCTCCTAGCGCTGCTCAATGCTATGCTCCTCGCGCTGCCGTGATTTGCCGCGATGTTGCCCTCTCTGCCCACACACTGCTCTACTCGCGCAATTAATCACGACGCTCCTCACTTGCCATTTGCCTTTGTTGGACAATGGACGATGAAACTGTGTTAGCGTGCGCGCAATGCATTTTTAGTATAGCTAATTATATCAATGTCATAAAAAGAAATATACATCGTCGTCGTTGTCCTCGCCAACGGAGATGGTGGATCACATCACTGCGACCGCGCGATTATGTAGCCAGCCACTCGCGCTCGTATTGCCGGTCCTTTGACTCGCGCACAAAAACCGACAAAATAGGAAGCGATGGGCACGACGAGGAGCATGACGTGCGGCATGACGAGTAATGTTGCCACACTATGTCTCTGCCTCATTTCCTCGCTACTTCCCATGCCACTCGTCGAGTGTGTGGCGGCCGCATTATAACAGGCATCAACGTCAATGATGGTGGTGTATGACCGATCGCATTCTCTTGACGCGATGAAAATTCCAGACATCGATATTTTTAGTACGATCGTTGATAGGTATCTCGGCTAACGTGAGAAACTACTATTAAATTAATTTCAAACCAGGAATGGAAGTGAATTATCTGGGTGCCGCATTCATTAGACATAATCAGAAGAAGCACTTATCGTAATTGAAATCTTAATCTGTTAAACGGTGTGCATTTTACCGATTAATCAAGTAATATGTTTGTGGATAATTGGCACGTCGCTTGTTAGTTAAAATCTGGACTAACTGCTGTAACGAGGCTTTTTAGCTCGTCACATAGATGCATAATATTCTCGTCGTTTACTTGACAAATTAGCTTGGGTGTTGCCTTTTAAAAAATTCATTGGTTGGTTGACTTGGATTCATGTAGTGGTCACACTGATTTTATACTGTCAAGTTCACTTTGACATTGCTCACTTTTCGACTCGTCAATTTTTTGGGTGATGGCGTAATTACAGCGCTCCTAAGAAATCGTTAAATATAGCTTCCAATGGGCGGCATCTAATCACCATTATGTGGTAGCCGATTGCCCTTGCCCGCATCCTAGTTGGATAACATATATTTTTGATGGTAAGCGAATTTTTCGTAATTTTGTTCGTTTCACATGTTTTGGTTATTTTCATAGCAGACGCTTTAGTTTCCGATATTTAATTGTTTCAGGATTTTTTAACTTGGACATAATATATTTGCTTGGATTGCATCATCTACTGGTGACTGCTTTTGGATATTTTGGAAGAAACGGTGAGTTTAATAGTATTTGTTCGATTGGCGTGGTCCGCCATTTTTTCATCAACGCTGTACTCCAGCTAACGAATTATTAATGTTTGTTCGCAGCCGTACGAGGCGTTTCTTTTCGACTTTTAGTTTTCTTTCTACGATTAGTTTTCTTTATACGATTAGTTTTTCTTCCGACGATCCTTCTTATTTTTTACAACGTAAATATTTGAACGCTCGCCTCTACCAAGATTTATGATGGACGCCGTTGGCATCACAGCGGAGGTCACCAAGATGAGCACGTATTTAGCTCATCGGATTTAAATTATTTGACAAAATTTTAGTATGGTTTGTGGTACCTATTTTATATTTTCCAAGGTGCAATAATGACAGGTCACAAAATAACACCCGTTTATTCTTAGTTTTACACCTTTATTCAGAACCTTATGTTTTAATATTAGAAAGGAATTTTTTTTTTTGTGTTTTTCTCCCAACCAGCAAGCCTTCGGGTAATAAAATAGATCTGTAACTTTCATGGTCGATTTTTATTGATACCTTCCCGCTTGAAGATTAAAATCCAACTCTCGCAGGTAAGTCTATCCTAGGCATAGTTTTGTGTGTACTCCTGGCGCCCGAATTTCCATTTTTATTTATTATTTTTATTTGGAGCACACTACACATTTTTTAACATTTATAATATAATTCATAAAACACCCATTCACACCTTCTTTTCTTTTTTTTATCATTACAATTGTCGCTCAGCGAACAGGGACTTGAAGTAGGTTTTGCTGGTAATTATATACTGTCATTATTGCACTATTAATTAATTAACACTTTCACTAATGAGTCTATTGTTTACAGTAATTTGTTCTGTGCATTATTAATTTCATAACTTTGTTTAATGTAACTTTGATAATTTGACTCATGAGTTGTTGTTTAACTTGTTGAATCTTTTGTAAACATTGTTTAGTTTTTACAATTGATAATTTTGTTTATAACCTGTTGTTTATAACATGTTTTTTTCCTTAGCATAACCAACAATTGTATAGCATAGACCGCTCTTTGTTGTTCTCAACAGTGAAGTTATTTCATAACTTAGTTTAACTTTTTAAGTAAATAATTTAATCTTAACATAAGTACATTATAGTACACCTTGTTTATCTAGATTTAAGCTGTTTGTAAGTGATTATTGCACTTTTTCAACGTTAAATAACTTAGTAGTTTTTTATAAAAATATCACATTGACTTTCATACTTAACCTCAAACTTAGAATTTTATTTTCAAAACTTTGATTTATTTTGAAACTTTTTGAAGTTTAGTCTTGCCTTTCGCTACTATTTGGTAGATCGTCCCATGCTTATGCTTTCAGTTGATATTATAGGAATCTTACCTAAAACTTATTCAGGACATAGATACATACTTTCAGTTGTTGATGTTTTTACTAAATATTGCTGGTTTTTCCCAATGATTAATGCTACCACTAGAGTAATTTGTAAACATTTTGAAAAAGAAATATTTCTTAAGTTTGGTTGTCCAAAAATAATAGTTTGTGACAATGGAACTCAATTTACCTCAAAACATTTTGTGGAATTTTTGAAAGGTTTTAATATAACTAAAATATTTTATAACACTTTGTATACACCTCAAAATAATCCTGTTGAGAGGTATAATAAGACGGTCGAAACTTGCATATCGTGTTTTGTTAAAGATGATCATAGAACTTGGTCAACTTTTTTGCCCAATGTTCAATTAGCTTTAAATAGTAGTGTAAACCTTGCTACAGAGTTTACACCTAACTTTCTTATGTTTGGTAGAGAGCTTGTTCTTGATGCTTCATTACATCATTTTAGTAATTCAGTTGATAACTTATCTCAACTAGAAATTTCCAATAGAAATGCTTATGCAGTTTCTCTTAATTCACTTAGTGATATTTTTGTTAAAGTTCAAGTTTATTTGTTGAAGGGGTATAAGCGAAATGCCGCTTATTATAATAAGGGTCGGAAAGTCATTTCTTTTGATGTGGGCGATATGGTGTGGAGAAGAAGTTTTGTTCAATCTCAAGCACCTGCTTATTTTTCGGCTAAGCTTGCACCTAAGTTCTTAAAGTGTAGAATAACTGAAAAAGTTTCTGATAACGTTTATGTTTTGAAAGATTTAAATAAGGGTTCAGTAGGGCGTTATCATGTTAAAGATATTATTAAATTTTAATTTGGTTTCCAAGTGTTAATCTTGATTTAGATAATTTTGTTTGAAGGTCACTTGTGATAGTGTGATGTATGATGGGATGTATGATAGGTTATCGGTGATTTGAATGAAGCTGCATGTTAGGTAACTTCTTATAAATTTATTGAATTCGAACTCTTAACATTCTAAAATAAAACTTAGGTCACATCGGTTAATTTAAAAGTATTTTTTTTCACACTAAATATTTTTCACATCAAAGGATCTTATTTGTTTGTTTTGTTTTCTTGTTTGAATTGTATGGGATCTTAATTTTACTTTTACATATAGGGTAACCTTGTTTTTTACCTGTGTTTACATTTATTTGAGATCTTATATAATTTCACACTTGTTTTTTTACATTTAGAGATTTAAAAGCTTAAATTTAATTTCAAGTTTTTATAATCCTACCTTTTTCTTAGATTAAAATCATTCTATTTCATCTTTAGTCTTAAATAGTTATTGATTTGTAAGTCTGTTTCTACTGTTTATTGACAGTGTTTACCATTTCTTATCTCGAGATTCATTCGACATTGCTCGGATGTGACTTTGTTAGTAACGCGTTCATCCTGGACTTTACTTTTTAGGGTCATTCTGTAACCTTTGTTACAAAATGCCTTATTATTTTTGGATCTTGGTGTAACTTTTGACCTTGATTTCAACTATTTTTTCCATTGTGCTCGGGAAGTCGGTGGTGTTGTGCCGATCACAATGTGGGATTTCGGCCCCGGCCATATTTTTTCCTTTTTCCATTGTGTTGGACATGTTGTTCCAATCACAATGCGGATATTTCTTTTGACTTTCGTCATTCTTTTTCTTTGCGTTCGGAAGTTCGGTGGTGATGTGCCGATCGCATTGTGAAGCTTTGGCTTTACCATTTATTTTTTCTATTGTGCTCGGAAAGTTGGTGGCGTTGCGCCGATCACAATATGAAATTTTTTGGCTTTCGCCTTTTGTTATTGAGATTTCTCATTGGAGATCTCAATGTTTTTGTTTGGATTGGTTTCTGAAGAGGCACTTGCCGATTGCATTCCTTTCCACTTTCAGCTATTGTGTTCGGAAGTTCGGTGGTGATAGGCCGACCACAATATGCTTTTCTTGTTGCAGGTTGTTGCTGTAACAAAATTTCTTGGATATAGTCCTTCAACTTTATCTAATACTTTCGTTTGGGGATAGAAATTTTCGGATTGTTTGTTGTGGAGATAGATAGATAGTCAGTGGCGATGGAGCTTAACTGCACTCGTGGAGATGGAAGAGATGGAAGCAGTCGACTTTGTAGTCAGTGGCTATGGTGCCTAACTGCACTCTAAGTTGTACTTGTTCCAAGTTGTTTGAAATTTTTAGTCAGTGGCGATGGTGCTTAACTGAACTTAAATTTGTGGTATGAGTAGATAGGTGAGACGGATTTTGAAATTTTTAGTCAGTGGCTATGGCGCTTAACTGAACTACTATTGGGTTTTGGGAAGCTTAGGGATTTTCTTCTTTTATTAAGTTTTTTATAACTTACATTTTATTTTTAAATTTCTGTAGGTTTGTGGAATTTATTCAGCGGCTATAGTGCCTAGCTGTACTGTTTTGGAGTTTAGTAGAATTGGAAAGTTTTTCTTTCTTTCATTTATTGATAAAGTTTTTATAACTTATAATTTTTTCTGTTCTTCACAGATTTCGTTTTTGACTTTTTGTCATTTGCATTTTTTACTTTTATTAAATTCTTGAGACCTTGTCGTTTGACGTTTTCAGAATTCATTTACACTTTGAATCTTTAGTGATTTTTCCTGTGGAATTATAAAATTATTAAGACTGGTTTATTTGGTTAAATAATTCTTTTTTTAATAAAAGAAAGTTCCTTTCTTTTATTTTCGGGGAGGGATGTAATGTAACGAGGCTTTTTAGCTCGTCACATAGATGCATAATATTCTCGTCGTTTACTTGACAAATTAGCTTGGGTGTTGCCTTTTAAAAAATTCATTGGTTGGTTGACTTGGATTCATGTAGTGGTCACACTGATTTTATACTGTCAAGTTCACTTTGACATTGCTCACTTTTCGACTCGTCAATTTTTTGGGTGATGGCGTAATTACAGCGCTCCTAAGAAATCGTTAAATATAGCTTCCAATGGGCGGCATCTAATCACCATTATGTGGTAGCCGATTGCCCTTGCCCGCATCCTAGTTGGATAACATATATTTTTGATGGTAAGCGAATTTTTCGTAATTTTGTTCGTTTCACATGTTTTGGTTATTTTCATAGCAGACGCTTTAGTTTCCGATATTTAATTGTTTCAGGATTTTTTAACTTGGACATAATATATTTGCTTGGATTGCATCATCTACTGGTGACTGCTTTTGGATATTTTGGAAGAAACGGTGAGTTTAATAGTATTTGTTCGATTGGCGTGGTCCGCCATTTTTTCATCAACGCTGTACTCCAGCTAACGAATTATTAATGTTTGTTCGCAGCCGTACGAGGCGTTTCTTTTCGACTTTTAGTTTTCTTTCTACGATTAGTTTTCTTTATACGATTAGTTTTTCTTCCGACGATCCTTCTTATTTTTTACAACGTAAATATTTGAACGCTCGCCTCTACCAAGATTTATGATGGACGCCGTTGGCATCACAGCGGAGGTCACCAAGATGAGCACGTATTTAGCTCATCGGATTTAAATTATTTGACAAAATTTTAGTATGGTTTGTGGTACCTATTTTATATTTTCCAAGGTGCAATAATGACAGGTCACAAAATAACACCCGTTTATTCTTAGTTTTACACCTTTATTCAGAACCTTATGTTTTAATATTAGAAAGGAATTTTTTTTTTTGTGTTTTTCTCCCAACCAGCAAGCCTTCGGGTAATAAAATAGATCTGTAACTTTCATGGTCGATTTTTATTGATACCTTCCCGCTTGAAGATTAAAATCCAACTCTCGCAGGTAAGTCTATCCTAGGCATAGTTTTGTGTGTACTCCTGGCGCCCGAATTTCCATTTTTATTTATTATTTTTATTTGGAGCACACTACACATTTTTTAACATTTATAATATAATTCATAAAACACCCATTCACACCTTCTTTTCTTTTTTTTATCATTACACTGCATAGTTAGTCTGGGCAGTCTTGACAGAGATAACGACAAAATCGCTAACTTTTGATTACTAACGAATAAATACGGTTGCTACGAGGGGCGTTCAATGTATTCTCGGTATCGGGGTGACTCGATATTATTGTGGGTAATTAAAATATATCATTAGTTAACAACATTATCTGAAAGTAACACATCTTGGATGTAGAGACTTAGAGACTTGCGTTACTCGCAAGCATCATTCATCAGTCACTGATCAGAATCTGATCAAGTCCAAACCTATAAGAAAGCCCATTAAAATTCGTACAAAAAAAAACTTTGTTGACGTCATCAACAACATGTTTTGTGTTAACTTACATAATATTTTGTAATAATTCAAATATTAGAAAACGAAATGGTGTGACGAGTTGACGACTTAGAAGTGTTTTTGACAGATTGGCTGGAACTAGATTGAAAAGCGCATAGAGAGAAGAGTGGAAGGCTATAGGGGAAGGCCTTTGCCCAGCAGTGGGACAAAAAAGGCTAAGAAAAAAAAAACAGAATATTGTTATACTTAAATGACACTGTTAGTAACGGAATCAGAGCGTGTACTATGAAAGGTATTGTGACTTCAATAAAAGTTCTCCCTCCTTTTTTTTTACTAAATCGATAACAAAAGGGACAAAAGACAATAAACTGAGTAAAGAGCAAAGAAATTTACGTGGTACGACCTGGTGCGGTACCATGACCTTGGTACGCTCGTTTGCGAAATGAACCTCAAAGTAATCGATGGGCGTATTCTTAGTACATAAACATAGGGCTCCCTGTATCGCAATCAGCTAATTGTAGTTCAACTAATCAATATTCTGGCTAAATCTGGGCTATTAATGTAGCGAGACTCTTTTAATAGCATTGTTATAATTGGAGTTTTAAATTAACTTTAATGGAGCTTACCGATAGTCTCCATTAATAGTATTTAATGCGAAGCTTTTTAATCACTTGGAAATTGTCAATCTACACTATTAAAAGGAAAAGTTCGGATGCAGAAGACCTCACAACACAACACAAACTCATACGAATTCAAAAATTCTTCATAGCAGAGAGCCATAGGATTTTTGTTGTTCCTTAAAATAAGAGTCATCACGCGGGCGAAGTCGCCTGCAGAAACAAGTTTAAATCAAATAAAGTCTTTTATATTTAATTAAACGACTTGATTTATTTTTCACATAATTTTTTTTTCAAAGACTTAATAAAGACTTCAGCGCACATACTCACATAAATCCAGAATGATTGAATAATTTATATTCTCCCGGTCTGATACATTATGTTCTAATGTATATCCATTTCCATACTGAGGGCAGCGATTAAATAAATCATGGATTCCTGACACATGATGCCATCCATCAAGCCAACGAAGCTCACCTTACTTCAGCCACCGGAGTAAATTGTTTAGCCGCTTTAGCGTTTCAATAGGCATGACGACAGTATCAAAATTGCGAATCTATTTACACTCACTTGCAAGAAAGATTTTTATCTTTTTAATGCCACTTTAAACCCTAATGTTTCATTAAAGCATTGCAGGAAAGAAAATAAGATGCATTTTAAAGGTCCTTTAAATTTTAATTATGGAAATGTCAAACTTATCTAATGAAGTGTCATACCACCGGCATACCACCCATTAACGGTATTTTGTATTGCACGAAGTGACTTTAGCGCATCAGAGCTCATTAAATTACATTTTAGAGGTTATCATTTTTAATGGGTCGACGACGGGCCATTAAACTGATTTTACGTAGTGTTTACTTTTATTTTCGCTGCTAAATATGTCGTTGACCAGCCTATCGTCGCTGTCTGATCCAGAACATGTTCCTCGCCACCGCCAGATCCTAACCCAAAATAAATTTATTCGAAAAACATGATGGAGAAGAGCTCTGGTTGTGCTACTGAATTTCAAAGGAGGCAGCGCTGCAGCTTCGTGACTGCCTTAATCTGGAGCCACAGACCCTGAGGAGTAAGGCCATTTGTGGTCTTACCCAGCTTCTAATCTGTTTGCGGTTCTTCGCGATGGGGTTCTTCCAGATGGTACTAGCTGATCTGACGAACATAAACAGCTCTACAGTTTGCCAAATAGTACAAAAGGTGTAGATCCTAGACAAAATAAATTTATTCGAAAAACATGATGGAGAAGAGCTCTGGTTGTGCTACTGAATTTCAAAGGAGGCAGCGCTGCAGCTTCGTGACCGCCTTAATCTGGAGCCACAGACCCTGAGGAGTAAGGCCATTTGTGGTCTTACCCAGCTTCTAATCTGTTTGCGGTTCTTCGCGATGGGGTTCTTCCAGATGGTACTAGCTGATCTGACGAACATAAACAGCTCTACAGTTTGCCGAATAGTACAAAAGGTGTCTCGCAAGCTGGCTGCATTAACCTCCACCTACATCAATATGCCTGAACGGAACGAGCTATGCATGAGCATTGGGGGCTCATAAGCTGAAATGTTCCGCTGCAGAAAAGGATATTTTTCCATTAAGTAATGTTTTATGAGATCAGCCAATAGTGCTTTTTCTTCTGGAGTGAAGTTTGCACCTCCTTCACGTTTTTTGTTTTGGTTTTCAGACATTTTCACTCACAAACAAAATAAAACCATAATAACACGCGACTTTCACATCCAATGAATTTGAAAGAAAAATTTTAGTCGTCAAATAAACCGTATTACGTCTCAAACGCGTTTTGTATCGGCCAATTAATACACAAATTGTGAATACTTTAAAAAAAAAACGCAACCACTCGTTCAATCCATTCATTTTTTCCATTTATTGTTGGCAACAATGTTTAATGCTCTCATTAGTTAAAGGATCAAGTTTTTAGCCTAAAGTAGTTTGATGCAACAAACTAATGAAATCATTATTTTAATGATTTCATTAGCGATAAAGTGGCATTAACTAAAGAAGATTTAATGTGAAGCTTCTTGCAATTGAGTGTTAGTCCGTCAGTTAAAGTATTGGAAAATAATGGACACATTCTTTTTTTTTTTGTAAATCAATGAATATCGACAAAGATAAAACGCATCAAAACTCAGGAGTGGGGGGGGCTCGTGACGTCAGAACTAGCTAAAAATTATACCTAGGCGTGACGTATTGAGAATTTTAAAAGCGTCATATCTTCGTCAATTTTGGTTTACGTAACAAAAGAAAAAATATTTTTTGGAAATCTATCTGACGGACTAATTAGATTTTTGTTGTCGTCTCGCCTATTACGAATATTAAAATCCCTAATTATCACTAATTAGGCTATAAATCTCCGCTTTAGTATACTGCGTACAGTTAAGGACAAAATACTGCGACTTTTAAATTGAATGTGGCTTTTTGCAAAAGTGACATTTTGAAATTGTTGAGCCAGAAGACTAGGAGACGGGCGTCGGTCGTTGGTTTGATGACCTGGCATTTGAGGTCATCAAACAGGGAAGACTCGCCAGCAGTGAGATAATTTACGTTGATTTACAAATTTACGTTGATTTACAAAAAATGCTCTTAATTTTAATTGATAGTGAAGCAGAAAAGTGCTGCCAAAATTGTTATTTTTTTTTTTGCATTTTTTATTTATTTATTTAACACTTCAAGCACAAAGTACAGAGGCGGACTTAAAGCCATAGGCGTTTTCTACCAGTCAACCTTTAGGTGATGCAAGCACAACAGATGCAGATCAAGCAGTGGTAGGTGTCACTTCTGAAATCTTCTTCTGTCATCATTATGACTGAATCACTCCCACAAAAACCACGTCAAACTTTAATGTGAATTTAAAACATGCATTTTGTATTCACGAGGCCAGGGCCCCGGCATCCGAGCTGCATCCGACAGGGACGCACTTTATGTTAATCTTCATTCATTGCAAATAAGCACGGATCATGTCTAAACTCAGATTACAAGGAGTGCTAGTCATGAAACATCGAGTACTATGGAGCTAACAGATTCCTTTTTAATAACTATTGTTGAGATAACGATATTGAATTCATCAGAATTATAGGGATTGATGAACAAAAAACGTGATTTGTTTATTAAGATTATGAACCTTGAGATGTTTTTGCGAAGATTTATTTTTTGTTACAACCAAACAACACGTTCCTTTTAATAACCTCACAAAACTGTAACCTTCTTGGTTGGGTTGACGTCAATTATCTATGACATGTGTCGACCTAACTTGTCATTGGTCGCACACTCGCACTACTTCTCGATTACAAACAAAACGTACGGTACGTGCCACACGTTCGCCTTAATTATATTTTATCAATGAGGATGAATCGACACTGGCAGCTTCACTGTAACGGTAAATGAGCATAGTAGGTATTCAGAGTTAAAAATAGAACGAGTGCTTACTTTCCGTTACAGACTCAGCAAAAAAATAAAATAAGGCAAACTGTCAAATCATCAAGGAAAGTAAAATGTTGATTTTCCTGTTGTACTCATTCGCGCACGAGCGTTTATTTTGATTACATATCTTTAGGCGTGTCAGCGTGTGTCGCGAATTCGCGATAGAATTGAGGACTTAGGTATGAGAGCATGACCTGCTTTAGGTATAGCTAGCTTCTTGGCATTTGACGATTTCGATTTTGTCTAGTGAAAAAGAAATCTGGGAAATTCGAAAACGCGTTGGGCTCACGAAATTGACAAGGTCCAGGAAACACTTGGACACAGTGGCTTGCAGTGGTTGTCCACGGTGGGTAGGCCACGAAATAATGATAGCAAAAAAAAATTTCGTCGGCGCCATCTTGGATTTTCATTTTGACCTCATTTTTATTGTTAACTACCCCGAAAACCCCCAAAACGACACCCATGAAGAAAAAACTGAAAATTTTCATCGGCGCCATTTTGGATTTTCAATTTGTCCTCATTTCTATTATCAGCAACCCCAAAAACCTCGAAAACGACACCCATGAAGAAAAACCTGAAAATTTTCATCGGCGCCATCTTGGATTTTTTTTTTTACCTCAATTTCTTTATCAGCGACTCCAAAAACCACGAAAACGACCCCCAAGAAGAAAAAAACGAAAAATTTCGTCGGCGCCACTTTGAATTTTCATTTTGACCTCATTTCCATTATCAGCGACCCCAAAAATCTCGAAAACGACACCCACTGAAAATTTTAGTCTGCGCCATCTTGGATTTTCATTTTGACCTCATTTTCATTATCAGCGACCCCAAAAATCTCGAAAACGGCACCCATGAAGAAAAAACTAAAATTTTTCGTCGCCGCCATCTTGGATTTTCATTTTGACCTCATTTTCATTATCAGCGACCCCAAAAATCTCGAAAACGGCACCCATGAAGAAACATATAATAACAATAATATTATTTATAATTATAATAATAATACGCGCCAATAACCCCCGGTAATCATTATTTTAATCAACATACAACCTAGCACTGGCCTGCAAATTGCAAAAAACGTAAGGAAATTTGAATTTCGCGGGCTAAAGAACATCCACCTTGAATCCTGGCCTTGTGTTGTAGCAGCCAATCACAGCCCAGCTACACTCGCAGGATATACCGCCCAAAAATGGCTGCAATATATACATGTGTGCGGTTCATACACACGAAAATATGCACCAATGTGCCGCTGTGTGCGTAAATTTATCAATGGGTTTTAGCACAGAACATATAAAGGAGATTAGAAGGGCCTTGTGGGCGGGGCACGCGCGCCGCGGTTATGAGCAAATGCTCAATAACAACCGAAATTTAATTTACCGGCCAGCAATCGCTCTCTTGTTTTGACAGCGTACGTAAGCTCCGCAAAAAATATTAAATTATGCCGTCTTGCGCTATTATAACGTGTCGGAAAAGAAGCCAGGTGTGTAGTGTAGCACGAGAAGGGATTTCTTTCCACCGGTAAGTCCAAAAACATTAAAATACTTGTGATATTTGTAATTATAACATTAGCATTATGAAGTTTGTAGACAAAAACGAAATAATCGCAAGCAGACGAATAGTAATACATTGCTTGCAATAGATGGACTATACATTTTGCATTACGTGAGCGATCGCGCAATGTATTACGTTCACTGCGAGAGTCCCGAGTGCCGAACCAAAGGTGTAATTCCACGAACTCTAGGCACATCGATAGTGCTGTGCCAATTTGTAAACAATGTCGATAATTACTATGATACAATGGATTATTATCAATAGTACACTTTATAACTAAAATAATATTATTTATTACGACCGATTGTTAATAACACAAATCATATCGTATGTTAATATAGATTTTGAGTGAGGTTTTTGTATATTTTTTTGTATTAGTACTAACTATAAGTTTTATGTAATTTTTCAATGTTGAAACTGACATAATTATGATTTAATATGTTTTAGGTTTCCTACAGATCCAGGTATAAGAAAACTGTGGATTGAGACAACTGGTAGAATTGATTGGATCCCTACTAAATGTAGCACAATTTGTTCGCAACATTTCGATGATGATAATTACGTAACAACAAAGTTTGCTTGTTAGCTTGGGACTAGATAGCGTTGTGTGATAGTTGTGGAATATTATTATTATATTCGCATGAATAATGTTCACAACATGCATTACAGAAGTCCGCATAGTCCACAATACTTGCAAAGTTAGAAGCAAGATTACATTAATTTTATCGATATCAACAATCGACCTTTTAGTCGCCCTAGCATACATGAGCTTTTACGCGTGTATGAGTGTACGTCAAACGCAGTGACTGCGTTAGTGTGACAACCAATAGCAAACTCACGATCTAAGTGCGTGTTGTTTATTTGTGTGCGTAATCCGCGTAGGCATTGGTCTCTTGCTTGTAGTGAAGTTAAAGAGTGGGAGTCAAGCGGCGACACGCGTTCTGATACAAATCAGGATCTATTTCCTTTCTAACCACCTTTATATGTGAAGGATTTCGTGGATTCGATTGATTTATTAAATAGAAAATGCAGAATGAAAAATATGAAACAGTCTTTTATTACAAGTTTGACAGAACAGAGGGAAAAATTATTAAAAAGCTAAACGAGGCAATGACAATAGTGTTTCCACCTATACAGCCTAAATTGGGTGCGTTCCAAATTACTTAACACTCCCTACGGAACGCAAACCCATTTTCTTTATACAATACAAATGTTTCTCATATGGAGTACCTTTGGTTAAATTATCCGCTACCATGTTAGAACTATTAACAAACTTAAAATTGACTCTAGATTTTACAATATGTTCTCTAAGGAAATGGAAGCGAATATCAATGTGCTTAGTCCTAGGTTTATAACAGTCTGTAGACGCTAACTTTAATGCACTTTGATTGTCACAGTGTATTTTCAAAGCACTGTTCACATTCTGACCAAGTTCTCCTTGAAGTTGACGTAGCCACAAAGCCTCCTGAGTTGCAGACGCCATGGCCATGTATTCTGCTTCTGCAGTTGAGAGGGCAACAGTTTTCTGCTTGCAAGAATTCCACGCCACGCTCCCCTTCTGGAACAGGAACACATATCCAGTGCAGGACCTCCTATCTATCTGGTCACTGGCCCAGTCTGCATCACAGTAACCGGTGACTTCAAGTGACATATCTCTCTGGAAACAAAGCTTCAGGTCTTTTGTTCCTTGTAGATATCTTAAGATGCGTTTGACTCCAAGCCAATGCTGATTTCCAGCTGAATTACAAAACTGACTAAGTTTATTGACCGCAAAACTGATATCAGGTCTAGTTGCTTGAGCTAGATATAACAAACATCCAATGGCCTGACGATAGGGAATGTCTTCATTCTTCTCACCTTCTATGTCAAATTTAGCATTCACCTCTATTGGAGTTTTAACAGACTTTGACTCAGACATACCAAAGCGCTCCAATATCTCTTTGACATAGTTTTCTTGGTCAAGCATCACTATACCTTCCTTGCGATTTCTGCTTATATTCAAGCCAATAAACTGCTTAGATTCTCCAAGGTCTTTCATATGAAATTCTCCTTTTAATTTCATTTTAATTTCAGTTTTCAAATCATTATTATTTGAAAATATGATGAGGTCATCGACCCAAACAGCAAGAAAAAATATAACATCTTGTTTTATACAATAATAGATGCACGGATCTATTTTTGATCTTTTTAGACCAATTTTCTGCAATACACCATCCAGTTTCACATTCCATTGGCGGCTGGCCTGCTTTAGACCATAAATAGATTTTTGCAGCAGGCATACCTTGGTGCCTTCCTCATAGAGCTTCGGTTGGGTCATAAAAATCTCATTCTCCAAGTCTCCTTGCAGAAATGCTGTTATTGCATCCATCTGGTCTATATCAAGGTTGTATCGAGCAGCCAATGCAATCAGGTATCTTACAGATATGTATCTTACAACTGGTGAGTATATTTCATCATAATCGACTCCTCTCTTTTGTGCATAACCTTTACCAACAAGTCTTGCTTTGTACCTATTCACAGCGCCTGTTTCATCACATTTCGTCTTGAAAATCCATTTACACGGTAGAACTTTCTTTCCAGGAGGCAGGTCAGCCAGTATCCAGGTCTTATTACTCTGTAGAGACTGAAATTCTTCATCCATAGCTTGTTTCCACTTCTCAGCATTTTCAGAGGATAAAGCTTCATTTACAGTTTCCGGATCTCTTAAAGTCTTGGAAGAACAATAAAAACTGGTTTTTGTACTGCTTCCAGGATCTCGAGGCTTGTTTCTTGGACGTAAGGTGATGTTGCTATCAGGTAAGTTTCTGAATATATTTTCTGATAATCTGCTAGGTACATACTCACTTTCATCTGAATTTGTCTCATATTCAGAGCTATCACTAACAAATATATCAGATGTATCTAATGACTGTTTTTCTGTTTCAGGTTCAGGTGCTGAAGACGTCGGAGTAGCGGGTGTTGGTGTTGCAGGTGTCGGAGTATCAGTTGTCGGAGTTGCAGCTGTCGGAGTTGCAGGTGCTGGCTGTGCAACGGTGCTGTCAACATCACAAGGTAAGTATATGTTACAGTTCATCTTCAAGTTTTCCAAAAATTCTACATCTCTACTCTTAACAATCTTTCTAGTTTCAGGGTCAACGAGCCGGTATCCTTTGGTGTTGTCACAATATCCTACGAATATCATTTTTCGTGCCTTCGGGTCCCATTTCTTTCGTTTCTCCTTGGGAACTTGCATCATGACTTCAGAACCAAAGATCTTCATGTTAGATAAATCGGGTATCCTACTAAACCATATTTCATATGGGGTCCTCTTATCAAGTGACGTAGTAGGCGAGCGGTTAATCACATAAGCCGCGGTAGCAGTCGCCTCGGCCCAAAATAGTTTAGGTAAGTTAGCATCTAACAACATGCACTTTGCTCTCTCAACAAGAGTGCGATTCATTCGCTCTGCGAGACCATTTTGTTGCGGAGAATATGGGGTGCTTGTCTGGTGTCTTATACCATATTCATTCAAATAATTGTCAAAATCTTTGTTGCAATACTCTAGGCCATTATCTGTGCGTATAACTTTAACTTTCTTATTCAATTCATTTTCTACTTTCTTGTGAAAATCTTTAAATGCATTTAAAATACTGAGCTTGTCTTTCAGGAAGTATACATGCACTAATCTGGAGTAGTCGTCTATGAAAGTTATAAAATACTTCATACCTCCTAGGGATGGAGTCTCCATTGGACCACACAAGTCGGAATGTATCACCTCTAGCTGTTCTGAAGCTCTGGACCCAACATTGTTGAAATGTAGTCTCGACTGTTTTCCCTCTAGGCAGGTAGTGCAGGTCACAGGTAGTTTGACCTTCTCAGTAGACAGGCGCACTCCTTCAGTACATGCTGGCAGTCTGTTCACATCTGTATTGTGTTTTCATTATTACCATGTAACATCAGATTAACTTTTCCTATGCCTTTCACAGGAAGCGGGGACTTGTTGGCAACAGTGATGGCCGATATTGGTGGACTTGTGACATCATACATCCAGTCGCTGCAATTGGTCATATGCATCGACGCACCCGAGTCCACATACCACTTGTCACGCTTAGTTGTCACAGAAGCTATGAATGCTGCCACAAAACCTTTGTCCTCACTCTTTACTGCATCTTTTTCATCAGTTTTATTTGATGTTTTCTTCTTTGCACGGCAATTTTTGCTTATATGGCCATACTTATTGCAACTGAAGCACCTTGGGCCTTTTGACTTAGTATTACTGCTCTGTTTCTCTGATTTCACAGAAGTTTTCTTCTTGGCATAAAATGCTGTTTGTTCGGAACTCGGAACTTCTTGTATAAGTTTAGTTTTAACCATGTCAGCACTTATTTTGACTCCTGAGCTTTCCAATGCCATTAACATAGGTTTGTATAATTCCGGCAAACCTGCTAGCATAAGTGTACCAAGCCACTCGTCGTCGACAGAAAATCCAATATTTCTCAGTTTATGTGCGGTCGTCATAATCTTGTTCACATAATCTTCAACATTTTTCGAAGAATCCAGTGTAGTGGTGACGAGATCTCTAAGAAGTGACACTTTTCTCATCAAACCATTGTCATCGAAAGCTTTTTCCAAGTTTTGCCACACTTCTTTCGATGTATTCGCGTCTTGAATGTGCATAAAATTGATGGGATCAACCAATAAAATCAATTTTGTTTTGGCTTTCTTGTCTTTTGCTGGATCAAGTTTGACATCTGGTTTGGCGGGATTACTCTCGTATTTTACACAGTCCCACAAATCTTCGTGTTCAAGATATGCCTTCACACAGAACTTCCAGTCGGCATAATTTTCACGGCCGATGAGTTTATCAATGCTGAACATCGAGTTTGAAGACATTTTTCCAGGTTATGTGACGAGATTTCAAATTTTTCCAATTACGCCACGCTGCCGGTAAAACTGACGCCGTACCTAAGCGATTTTTCGACTTCGGTTTTTACTGCACTTTTCGGAGTAATCAACAATTACTGTTATTCCTGATGAATCACGGCAAACCACGCTCTGCTACCATGAAGGATTTCGTGGATTCGATTGATTTATTAAATAGAAAATGCAGAATGAAAAATATGAAACAGTCTTTTATTACAAGTTTGACAGAACAGAGGGAAAAATTATTAAAAAGCTAAACGAGGCAATGACAATAGTGTTTCCACCTATACAGCCTAAATTGGGTGCGTTCCAAATTACTTAACAATATGTTCTGTGGGTTTTAGGCTAGTGGAGTGTTTGCCTATGAGATGCGTCCGGCGCCGGAGGGTGAGCGTCGAGCTTCGTAGCAACTTCCAGTACAGTGTTCGTTACGTAACAAGGGCGCGAAAATTTGCTATAAGTATTCGAACAGGTCTTTGAACTTTTTTAAAATATTTTGTACAAAGTGTTATTTGCTATAAGTATTCGAACAGGAATTTGAACTTTTTTTAAAATATTATGTACAAAGTGTTATTAGCCGAGTGCAATTAGACAGAAAATACTCAAAAGGTGGAACGAAGAAATTCGCCGAATTCATATTGTAGCGTAATAGTGCTATCTGCGTGCATCCATTAAATGCTAATTTGGTCTGTTTCTTTGTTCATTGTTGTCGATGTAATGTATATTTAAAGTATTTTTGAAAATTTCCTGATTTCTGCAATTTAAGACAGATTTCTGAGGTAACTGATACTTTTTCACAGTTTAATGGATGCACGCAGGTCACACTATTACGCTACAATATGAATTCATTGAATTTGAAGTTATTCAAAGAAGAAAAATATTTCAAAGGAAATTAAAAAAAAAAAAAAGTCGCGAGCGTCGAATTTTTTTTTAAACTTTCTTCTCTTCTAGGAACTCAATAAAAAAGTCCCATGAAAATCCGAGCACTATAAACTTCGTTCCACCTAATTATCTAATTGCACTCGACTATATTACATTAATAATAATTTATTAGTTATAAATTGCCCCGGTAGGGTAGGCTTTGCCTAATTGCCTCTTCGTAGCGCACGCCCATGCTTGGACAGGATACACGAAAACGTGAAGAAAATGGCAGGAAGAATGGGGTCTATACCCAATTACCTATCCAGCAGTTGGTGGTCTGAGATAAGATGAATTCAGTGTTAAAAAAATACAGTGTTAGATGGGGAACTTACGGCTGGGGTCTTCAAAATTACTGATGGAATAATATTTCTTCAATTTAAATGATTCTGAGTTTGAAGCCAAATTCTAAACGTACACCTTTAAGGACCTACCGAAACAGCCCCGCTTAGCATGACCACCGAAGAAACGAAAGAGAATCGACAAATCTTTTGTTCATCTGTCATTTTGCTGTCATTGAATCGACAAAATGACAGATGAACAAAAGTTTTGTCGATTCTCTTTCGTTTCTTCGGTGGTTATGCTAAGCGGGCTGAGTTCATTGCTAGAATAGGAGTGGTAAGTGGTAAATACTCCAATGGTTCTTTTCCTTGAGCAATAATTGAGAAAGCATATTAAAAGGAATTTAGATTACAGTGAACTCTATGTTAAGCAATTTAATAAAAAATAATTAAATATTAAGAACTAATTACTTAATTAACCGACAGCACTGCTGGTTGTTAGAATTAACTTTATCTTTCAATTAAAAATACAAAGGTATTTATTGTTAAAGAGATGATACAATAAACTTATAACACAATAGCAATCAATAAGTAGGTAACTACATGATCGATTACGAAAGACCAGACAGAAAAATAGGAAGTAATACCTATTAAGTAATCCGTGATATTACAGGCCTTTATTTGATGTCGTTATGCAATATTGATCCAGCATCTGTCTAGACGACATGAGGTCTGAAGATTTCAATTATTGATAGATGTTGTTACATGAGGCGTTTGGCATACTGCGATTCATTCGCCAAAATATGTAATATCATCATCAATAGCGAAACTAACTAGGTACCTACTTTCTATTTACAAAGAGTAATATCGTGTCATTTTTTAGGCTTGACCGGCGCGCGGGCGGGGGATTGGACGGTGCCAATGAACTTGGCGGGAAAGCAAATGCAGCCTCGCGCCACTGGGTCACACAGGTACTGTCGCGGAACGAACGCTACCCGAACACCTTCGCATACACCATAAATTCATAACGGCCCCGTATCAAACAACTAACCACGTAATTTAGCCGCCTTGCACACAATTTATGGCTATAATTTTCATTGGGCGCACCGCTACGTACAACCAATAAAGCGTTGCGTTTGAATTGCAAATGCCTCTACAAAATGCAGCAGCTAAGTAGATATATTCCCACGTCTATTAGGCCCAAATGCGAAGCTAGAGGGCATCGCTACGAGTCAAATAGCTCGCGCGATAATTTAAGCTCGGTCAAACTGATTTTAAGCGCAAATAAATAGTTTAAGTATGGCAATTGTAACGCAATAAATTCTGTAAGGATGATACTTACATTCATTAAGACTGGCAATGTGCCATTCTGAGGACGTTTCCGGCAAGCGTCGGCAGTCGCCGATTCGTTCTGGCGACGCCTGAATTACAATTGCAAGCGGACGCGGTTCTGCCATGTGTCATTTGATACACAAGAAAAAGTATTTGCATTTGGAGCAAATAATGCTTAGACAGCACCAAATTGAACAGTTTTATAGTCCAAAGTTTAGTAACTAGCGGTGTCGGAGAAACATCTATCCATGTGGGTCAACAAACCGAGAAGCTTTTATCAAACGCAATATACATTTCTGTATCGATAGCAAACTGGAACCGCACGCGGCGTGCAAACCTTATCTAAACTCCAACGCTTCCCACTTCGCAATAAAGCCTTAGTATATCGCACTTGTTATTTCTTATATGAATTCCGAATAGAATCTGTGAATTGTATGAACAAACTACGACACATTTTACTTTTGAATCTTGCTTTTATAATATTTTTCTAACAAAGCATCGCATGATGGGAGACTTTAAAACTGAACATTTAGTACCTATTGCAAGCAAAAAGTTTATGAATTAAACAACTGCCTTCTAGGGAGGCTGACAGTACACTAAGCAGTCTGGCTGTGACAGTGAATTTGAAGTGAGTTCAGTGGGTTGAATTGGGTAAGTCAAGCAGCAGCATAGCAGATCTCTTGGAGGACTTTAAGGCCAGGATCTTTCAAAATTAGCAACTCTATTTGTGGCGGTTCAAACTTCGTTTGAAAAACTGTTGGAATAAAGTTCTAAACAGCATGCACTACAAAGTGGTTGTTACGTCGGTCACTGCAGGCCAAATAGTGCGAAATGAGTGGTTTTTATTTAATTAAAAAAAAAAAATACCTCAGAAGAATGTAGACAATGTAATTTCTCATTTTTCAGTGTATTTTTTTAATTAGTGTTAATAATCTTTAAGTAAAACTTGAAAATAGTCCTATACTTACCTATCCTTGCATGTTTTTATGATCGAGAGAAGTAATAACGATCGTGTTTTGAGCCTAAGAATAATCAAGAACAGTTCATGAACAATTCTGGATTAAAAGAAAGACTATTTCATTCCTTAAAACTCAACCAAAAACAGGTCGATTGGAAGATCCTGGCCTTAAGCTGTCAGTTTAAATATTACGTTTGAAATCTTTACAGTGCCGCGTCCACTGTCAAGTTTATAACACTTCGAAAACAAAGAACGATAAACGGTTTATAATTAGAAATAATGTGCTGGTACAGAGGTCAACTCGCATCGCTCGCAATTTCCAATGGCTCGGTTATATTTTATAATAGTCACACATTTTATCAGATTATTGAACCTAACATAAGTATGCGCCTGTCATATCTTACAAATGTTACTATCGGATGAATTTATAATGCATCCTATCAATTTTTTTTTTTGTTTTGTATGGCGCCTGCATTCTGTCATGACTTTATCGAAGCATTATCTTCGTCGATTTACGAAGTTTAGACTAGTTAGATATGTCCGCTCCTCAGTAACAAAGGATCGCCGATAATCAATTACTTATCTATCAGCAAACAATCAAAGATATCAATTTATTTGAATTTTAACACCACCTTGATAAGTTTGATCGCAATTTTCACGCTTGTCTGCCACAGTTGACAGATGCTAAATTATGTAAAAGAGTCACGTCATGAAACGAGTTACCTACTTAAATAAATAGGTTTTGTGTTATTGAATCAATTACGTAGGTACTTTATTAGTTTGCAGAGTTTTTAGCGCTATAACACTTGAATGTTTGATTTATTAAACGATATCGTCTGGTAATCGTTTGTTTAATTATTTTGTTCAATCTGAGGTCACAGCGCTAATTAGCTGGCGTGGAAACATTCGAGGAATGCACGTGAGATCCACCAGTCCATCGGCCTCTTGACTGGTTTAATTATTTGCACGAAACGATTCAAAATGTGGCATCCATTATGTGAAGCAGATCGCTATCATAATTATGCACGAGAACAAGCAAATTCGTTAAAATTATTTAAACAATGCGCTGTTGGACAAAAACTAAATCGATCGCAAAAGTGAAAGCGACTTTAAAATTTATAGCCGCTGTATAGTACAAGCTTTACTTGCAATAAATCTTATCGATATTTGGAATTGTTAAGGCGCTACCGAGCAAACGATACGTAATTCCAAAATAATTGCATTCACTTGATCCCTTACTGCATCGTTATTACTTATCCTTCAGTTATGCAATTAATATGTAAGATATTTAAGGATTCACTCAATACATCGTACGCTTTAGAAACACGATTAGGGTAAATACGCTAAACGTCGGCCCCCCTTACAGATTTTCTAATTGCTTTGCTCTGGCTCCATCAGTTTGCAACAAAAGGATAGCTTGTGATGCGGTTTTAGACAGGTTGATAATTCAATTTTATGTTTATAGGCAAAAGGTTGACTTTTCTACTAAAAGAAAAAAGTATGAAGGTTTAAATGCGTCGAGATCGAAAAAACCCTAAAGTCGGTCGTTCACGGCCCATGGTCGGTCGCATTTTTCCCAAATGTCGGCCAGGTGCCTAGAGGATATAGGGTGTTTTAAATTAAGACATTTAAAAATATTATTAATATGATTTATTTTAGCAGCAGTATAATATCACACTTAGTTTAAATTTGTATTTGTTTAATTGTAATTTAAATTTTTAATTTCAATGTTAATATAATTATAACAAAGTTAAACATCACAATAAAATAAAATTAAAATTGGAATTTTAAACAGAATAGAATTTTGAATAAGTTAGAGGACTAAAATAATACAAGATGGCAAAAGTAATTGTTTGCTAAACTTTTAACGTCTTCGTAACAAAAAAAAAGGGTTAAAGAAAATAAGTTTAATAAATAAAAAAATAGTAGGTACCCAACTACCCACATAAGCCAATGAAAAAATACAAAAGTCATCAGCCTGTATAGTGATGCTCGAATTCGAGACTGGCCGACATTACGATCTTTAATATTTCTAAAGTCGGCCCCTGTTTCGTATACCTTATTTCTCAAGATTCAACTAATATCACCCCGGCCGGTATTTGGCGATTAAAAGTAAAATATATTTATTTACCTATATGCTTTGCAAATTCTCCTATTAAGCCAATGGCATGGGTAGAATTGGAATTTATAAAACAGACTGCATTTACTTTAAAGTCGGCCCCGGCCGAGAATCCGGTTTTAAGTCGAAACTAGTATCCTAATGGCGGCCCCCTATTTTTCCCATAAAGCAATACGCAAAACACTGAAAAAACTATCTCAAAATATAGTAAAAATAACTTTTTATTGTTATCAAAGCTTAAAATAAAAAAAATAAACGTCTTATCGTAGTCATATCAATCCCCGGAGCATGGGTATGCGCAGCAAGTAAGCTACTTTAGCCACGAACTTGACTCTTCAACGGCGCCATCGCTGCTGATGCTCAGTGTGCGAAGAGCGAGTGACCAATCGGATAGTAACGGTTTGTACGTATAGATTATGAACCAAAGTTGCAATTGGAGTGGCAAAATTTTCAAATAATCACCTTTTGAACGAACGCAAGCTGAAAATGTGCAGACGGCCGAAGATTGGGGGGAGGCCGATGTATGGCGTATTTACCCTACTTTTAGTTTCCTCGATAGAAAAAAAATCCAAAGTAATCTCTAAAAAACAAAATAAACCCTAAGTACGGCGTAAATACTTCACGGAAGATCATCAGATTTTGAATAATAACAAAACTACATGTTTCCTATAACGTATACGTTTTACATTTTCGAAATGTGTCTTTGTTTGAATATTATGAAGGAAATACCTAAATTAGCGTGCGTGCCGCCCGTTCTAACCAGAGCCGCCACGCTTCCCCCCTATCCGCTTTAGTCCTGCTTCGGCTGTTGGACGGGGAGCTTGTGTCGCTTGTTGATTTTTGCGGCGCGCCATAGAAATATAATTTATTAAATTTCGACTTTCGGACCGCGATCGTAACAACAACAACGTGACGACTGTACTATTTTTGCAATAAATACATTGCTCTTTGACCACTACGTAAGTTTGTCGCTAAGTCACTGGACAAGCAATGTAAAAATCACACAACGATACTTCATTAGGCGGATACTTCGCGTAGTACAGCCGCTTCTTCTTGCGACTAGTTAGGGATGTGCGTGTGGAGATCCACTGACGTAGGCTGTCGACAATATCGACTGACGAATGAAATATTGCTATTTTAGTCGATTTTTTTTTAATTTGTCAAACGTTTTAACCCGGTTGGAATATCGATTTGTAATAATGTTTTTACGTATTTTGATTATTTTACAGCTTAATAGAGAAACGCGTAACCTACTTTCGTAAAGTAAGTTAATTAAATTTGAGGTTAAATCGGTGGAGTGTTTTTGGCTTTGAATTATCGTATATTATACCTAATCCTCGTGCTACTAACTACTGTTTCAATACGCCATGACAGCCTAAATCAGTGGTCGGCAACCTTTTGGCAGGCAAGGGCCACAAGGTGGCAAAATAAACTAAAGGCGGGCCGCACTTGTGATATTAACTTTATAAGGCCAATATACCTACGTATCATACCCATAGAAAAAATGAAAAGCGCTTGTTGAGGTTGCACTTGTCGCGGGCTCAAAACTCACTGTTGCGCGTGCCCAAAAAGCACGCTGTCTCACCTGGCATCGTGCCCGACAGAATGAGCTCAGTGAGATGCAAGATAATTCATAGTAAAAGGTGCCTAAAAAAATACGAAAAGAACTTTGGAAAATCGAGTTTTATGAAAAAAACCAGCGCATAAATCAAGTACAAATCAAAGTTGCGTTAAAATTGGCAATAAAAAGCAAAACGAATCTTTGGTAGCTCGTAACTCTTTAAGGCGAATGCTTCAGGGTAGCCCGCGAAATTCAAATTTTCTTACGTTTTTTGCAATTTGCAGGCCAGTGCTAGGTTGTATGTTGATTAAAATATTATTCGCGGTTGTAAGACGTATGTAGTTACAGAATTATATTCATCAAAATCATCAATACAACCTTCAAAGTTCATAGAGGTGGAAAAATTACTTTTTTAAGGTCAAAATCATTCTTGCACCTTTATGAACTTGGAGGGTTGTATTGATGATTATAATTCTGTAACTACATACGTCTTAAAGTCGCAAACAAACAATTTTAATCAACATACAACCTAGCACTGGCCTGCGAATTGCAAAAAACGTAAGAAAATTTAAAATTTCGCGGGTTACCCTGGAGCATCAGCCTTAATGGCTTTTTATTTTACTATTCTGTTTCCTGTTGTGCTGTTCTGTGTTGTGTGTGTGTAAAATTATTATTGAGAAACGATATCATGTATAACTTTGGAGTTTGTATGTACAGTATCCAACAGTGGAGTAATTCCCTCCCGAAATTTCTATGGAAAAAATATCGACTACCTTAAGGCTGGATTCCCACTATACGGTCGATTGTGGTTTGTTCATGCATTTATTTTATTTTGATAATTATAACTTATTTACAAAACTTTTACGGGCCGCAAGTGAGACGGCCGCGGGTTGCCGACCGCTGGCTTAAACCAACGTAACCGGATATTTTATTGTTTTAATTTACTTATTAATATATTTTTTAGCTACATATTGTTTATTTTTATTATAATATTATTTTCCGGACATTATTTTTTATCTAATTATTTTCAGGATCCCAAAAAAATAATTGTACAATTATAAATGGAAGATTCGATATCTTTCCGATTTAGTCAATCACTAGCGTACAGTGCTTTTGCGGGTGTGCCTTACGCACACATACGTGGAGCACATAGAATACCTAAAATCTATTAGCGCCAGAAGCTCGGCCCGCTCTTAATAGTTTTCATATCACGGGTTGTATTATCTCCGTTTATTATCAGTCAACAAACTTTATTGAAGTGTGATTATTGAGGACCATAAGTTTGATACAGTTTTTATATTGCACTCAACCTACTAATGTTTGGCATAGAATTTTAAGTGTTCGTGTGTCGTGGAGGAATCTGTGACTAAATACCTTATTAGAGAAGCACATGCAAACAGTCTCAATGGCACAATAGCCTCTCAATTAAAAGTTTTTTCTGTACCCAAAATGTTTAGCATATTACTTACAGCTCGTGTGTAACATCCCTAAAATAAACAAAACTTTATTTACAACGCTCGACTACAGACTGGCTATTAGTATAACGACATGATACTGCGCAGTAATAGACACTTTATCGGGGCCACGCTGTTCCTCAATGCTGTGCAAAAAATCTGTTTTTTTTGTGGCGTTCACGAAATGAAAAAGAATCAGACGGTGTGCACGCGTCGTTCGGCGGACTTCGGCGCGTTTTTTCAAGCCCTGGACGTCCTTGCGAGGCGCGCCATCGTCACGCACCGCCGACCTACAGCTGTTTGTTTGACAACAAACTACGCGATATGGAACATGTTATCAAAGCATATTCAATGGTAACACTTCACACGACTGCTGTGACGTAGCACATGAAGCGTCGACCTATCTATCGATACTGTACGGCTGTACCAATGGAAAACTTATGGCGATCGGGTGACTCCACAAATTGTTATCACACATGGTTAACGCATACGAGTGTGTATGACGTTCCTATTCGTGAAATTGATTCAGCGGTGTATTGAGTGAAAAGATGACGTATTGACGCCATTTCACCTACGCAACTTCTTTAATAAAATGTTAACATTAATCAGCAGGTGTCTGATTAAGTAAACAATACCAAAACTGATCAATTAAACTATACTGTCGAGTATTTAAAAATATTAGCCCAATCATCATGACATAAAGCGTGTAATACCAATAAAATTCGAGAACCCATAAAATTGGCAAAACTTGTTTCGGTACCATGTAACACGCCCACATATTTTTACAAATGGCCGTTTTATTTGACAAAATGAACAGCGCGCAGATCGCAGTCAAGAAGGTATTTTGTGCATCCACTTTCACCAATATAATCACGCCAATAGACTGCACGGCGAGGTAGAAAACGTACGCGCGGATAAATTCTCTGTCTGCAGACTGCAAACATTCTATCCAGATGCGAAGAAGTCTGGAGTACTTGAGCAAAGATACATGGTCATCAATAAGGCAGATGTTCCATTTTTAACCAACTTCCAGAAGGAGTCCGAGGTTCTCAATTCGATTGGTATTTTTTTTTTAATTTTTATGTTTGTACACCGATTACGCTGACATTTATTATTCGATTTACGTGATTTTTCTTTTGTTTGATGCGTAATAGTTGCCATTTGGTCCCATAAAAAATTAACATAGTTTAGCCCAGTAGTTTTCATTTTATGAACATTTTTAATTCAGTTGTGTTGTATAATTTCATGTATGTTCACCGATTTCTCCTCCATTTGGGGAGCGATTCTCAAAATAATTTGGTGAAGATCTGATGCTGATCTTCGGAGATATACAATGGAACTCTTCAAAACTAGATTGTAAATCGGTCGTGATTGCTGCAATCGCTTGGATGTTTATTGTTTATACAACAACATGATGTACCATCACGCCTGTATGCTCTGAGGGGTACGCAGTTGTGTACAATACACCCAAATTTCGACAGTTTAGGTATGTTAAGTTCCATTTATTGGGGATGAGCCTATTACCGTGACATGTATTGTTAACAATGTAAAATAAATGCATAGCAAATATTTGTATAGGATATTACAACTAAAAATGGAAAAATAAAAAAAACTTTTTTGCAAAAAAAATAAAACCGACTTCAAAAAACACAAAAAAGTGAAAAATAACTTTTGCTTCAGAAGTCGGTGACAAAAAAAAACTAAATGAATCAAACAAAGGTCACCGACTTCTGAAGCTAAAGTTATTTTTCACTTTTTTTGTTTTTTTTCATGTCGGTTTTATTTTTTTGCAAAAAAGTTTTTTCACTTAAATATTTAGTATAAGTAACAGTCATACTAGACTAGTAAGTAAGTAATGTACCCGAGATAAGTGTGTTACATTATTAAGTGGGTTAGAAATCTACTTGGCTTGCACGTTAAATTTAATTAATTGATCTTTGTTCTGGTCTCTGTATAATACGTGTTCATGTAACATTCTACTATTAAAGTAAATGTGAGCAATGTTGATGCACTCTCGTTGCTTCCATAATATAAATGAGAAGAAGACGTAGTAGGTACCTACATTAAGCATTTTTGCGATGATCTATGGTCTATAAAATGATACAACGTTTATTGGAATTACTTACAGAAATACAGACCTACCTCGAGTTTGCATTGGCTAAACCGCTAAACCAATTATGAATAATGAAATCCATTAAAATAGGGTCAATAGTTCTCGCGATTAGACGGCTTGTACATTGAGATAATAAATACTACGACCTGATTTAACAATGGAATTACTACGCCCTACGTGTTGCAGAATAGCAAAATCGTGTCCAATGAAGATGTTTCTAGGATCCGTCACAAACTATCCATCAGAACAAAATAAACGAAATTGAAGAGCGTTTCTCCCTCCTTCGTTCGTCGCTGTTTTTTACTATTTTTCAGTATAAATCCTCTTTGCTGTCTTATAATACTGTTTAAGAGATTGATTTTCAGTCCATGGAGTATCCGTACACGATTATGATTCCGTGAATGACAGGAGTTCAAAAACACTACGTTTAGACAATGGGCCATTGAAAAAACTCGCGGAATCTTTACAAGCAATAAAATAACGGGAGCTGACATAAGTGCTATTTTAAGGTGCTATGTCCAATAACAAAATAACAATGTGTTCAAGAAACCCTATGAAATCAAATTCAAAACAGTCTTCTGCTTAAGTATCTTAGTCATATTAAGTGAGTACTTAGCTGAACTATTTTAAGCACAAATGGTAGTGCATGTGAGTCGATCAGAAGCGAATGGAAGGTTCGGGTTTCACGGCCTTCGGTCCTCTACTCGATTACCAACGACGCCAGTGACGTAGTTGCGCTGGCGCCTATACCAACTTCTCTGCGGCTTCGTGTCATGAATACATGAGGAAGTCTTTAGAGCTGTGAATAAATTCGCGGTTTAACTCAGGGTTATTCAAGGAATGCGGTTTAAGTAACCGAGTGAGTTTCGATCCAGTAATAATATGTACGTGACCCCAATCACAGTACCGGCGCAACTGCAAAAATGCGAAGTGTGAACAATGCCGAAAATTAACCAAGGATCCGTGAAAGGATCGCGAGAAATCTAGTGCAAAAAAAGGAGTACGTATCGTCGAGCAGGCCAGACGAAAAAGAACGCACGACGGTCGCTTTTTTAGCCAGGCAGTAGATCGGGTGCGTTGCGCGTGAGTCACCGGCATACCGGCGCGCACCATGCACCGTACGTGTCAACCACCTATTTATGTCGCTGGTCGCAGGACGAAGCGCAAATAAACAGCATCAAAGGGACGTTGGATTCCGCACGGCGACGGTGCTAGCACCAACCTAAAGGAACGAAAACAACCACCATTGTCTACGGATGAGTTATTTTCGCAAATAGATACGGATTCGCCACTGCTGTATGCAAGTTCTGTAGCTATCCAAGGATTTTAAGTTAAGATTCTTACGGCTTCCAGTTTAGAAATAAGCTGCTTGATATTTAGATCTGTTACTGTATGAGATTCGAAATTTAAATTGGTTGACTCGTGTGATTTTGATCAGTAGTATGATTTCATAAATCTGAATCAATTGAAGTTTGCCGATGTTTATGTTATAAATTGTAAAAAACCTTGCAGAACTTATTTTTTTAAGCACTTTGTGCTGCTGGACTTTTAAAAATAATTGATATTTTTCAACAGTAACAAGTTCTTAAAAAAATAACAATACAAGCAAACTGTCCTTGACTCAATCATTAGTATAAAGAAAAATATGAGATATTGAAGTATCTTTTTACAAACGAAAAAAAAGAGTTTCATAGAGTACACTTTAAAAATGTTGAGTTTCATTCATTACCAAAATTGTCTGTGTTCTAATGGTACTGATAAATAATGACATTCTTTAGTTAATGGCTTAATTACTTACATTATTACCAAAAACAAAGCATTATAAAACCAAAATGTCCTGCTTACAATTTTAAATTAGTGTAACCAAGGGCAAAATCAATTACAAACAAGTTTCAATGAAAATTAAAGATTTCTTAATTACCAAAATGTGTTTGAATTACCTACCTGGTATATGGTGGTGGTTGGTGGTATTGGTTAAATGTGTTTGACCAATGTGGAATGTATTATTATTAAATTTGAATTTTTATCCCGACTTTACGATGATTAGTTAATTAATATTGTGTTACATTTATTATTGTTATAACCCACTGTTCGACACAAATGTAAATTTGTTGAAGAATAATAATAAATAAATAAATAACTACAATCACTTACTTTGTAAATACAGGAAAAGTTCCATTTTCAGATTGTTCCAAGTATGAATTTCAATTAAAACACCTGGTACAATAGCTGCAATTGTTTTTTTGAAATGGTTTAATATTTTTAACAAATTAAATGAATAATAACACAAAAATAACACTATCATGGTGGAAGGAAATTTAAAAATTCAATAGTTACCCAAATAACCCAACCAATACCCACTGAAGTTTAGTCAAGTATACATGACAATATTTTGTCTTGTCTAGCTTCCTTCTTAATCTTTTTTGTTTATCCTAGACAATTTCAGAAAGTTTAGCTATTAACCGCTAATATTAGACAAGTTTAATCAATTGAAATATGGGATAATTCTGCCATCCAAATGTAAATAAGGCAATGGCCACACAACAAACAAGATATTCTGACAGAAAATTATTGCATAAATTGTAATTAGCAGGATCAATAACAGGCCCTTTGAGGATAATTGAATCGGAACACATTAGGTAAGAAAAATTCACAGGAAGTGTTTACATGTAAAGGAAAATAATTTAAATATTGAATGTTAACTGACCTTTCATCCTCGGGCGGCGGAGCGGCCGGCGTCTCGTCCTTGCCGTCGCCGGTGTCACCAGCCTGCAGCGTGTCCGCGGACACATCCGGAGCACCACTATCACACGCATTCACATTGACACTACTCATCACTGCACCACTGATGGCATGAGACACCGCACTCACGGGGCTACCGAAGCCCTGACTGTCATGGCCCGGCTGCGCCGTGTTCGCCGCGTACGCGGTAGAATTCACCGGCATCGACACCACCGGCGAGTTAGTCCCAGACACGGTCGCCTCCACCGGGGCCACACTACTCTGCGACATCACCGGCACCACGTTCCCGTACCCCAGACCCATGCTGGTCTGAGACTGCACCACGTTCGGGTGGACTCCGCCGCCCATACCGACCGGCATGTTCGGCTGCATCGACATCGGAATGTTCTGGTGCGCCATGGACACTTGCGCTACCGGTTGGTTGGGCACGTACTGCACGCCGCCCATCTGCCCCTGCCCGCCCACCTGCTGCGGTAGCAGATTCTGCTGCCCCATGTGCTGGGCGACAGGCATCTGCTGACCGACGTTCGTTGGCTGCATGAATATAGGATCTGAGGCGGGTATCTGCATACTTGGCTGATTCCCGTCTAGAGTCATCTGCATATTCTGCGGAGGCGCAGTCATCATTTGTATATTTCCTTGAGGCACATTCCCTTGCTGAGGAGCAATAGTGTGCACTGTAGTTGGCTGCTGCTGACCAGTGAGACTCTGGAGATTTGCAGGCAATGTCGAGCCTTGTGGTTGAGAAGGCATTGGTTGAAGGTTTGACGGTAGCGTTGCACCTTGCTGTGATGTAACTATAGAAGTGAGCACCTCTTGAGGCAAAGTTTGGCCCTGCTGGCTCATTTGTGATTGCTGTGTGTGGTATTGAGGAACATTATGTTGAGGTTGAACCATCTGCTGCTGAGAAGATGGCATATTGGCAGTAATCATTGACTGAGCATTAGACTGCTGACTGACAGCTTGATTATATTGCTGCTGCACTCCTGACATGCCTTGTTGTTGCATTTGAGGATGCATGCCAGGCACAACTGACTGCTGGGGCTGTGATGACATCTGATGCATTTGAGGTTGCATCTGTGTCATCTGTTGATTAGCGCCAGTGAGTTGAGTAGGCATTTGCATCTGCTGAATGTGATTAGGCAATTGCTGATTTTGCAGAGCCTGTATCTGTGCTTGGCTTGGCAAATGCTGAAGTTGGGCCTGTTGAGCTCCCATCGCCTGTTGTCCTTGCATATGATGAGTCTGACCCATATTGGGCATTTGAGCTTGTTGCATATGCATTTGAGGATTTGGTTGGCCTTGTATTTGCTGCATCTGCATCTGTTGCATCTGAGGCTGCTGAGGGGCTACTTGAGTAATCTGTCCTTGATTCGGCATAGTCTGCATCTGCGGCATTTGTTGCTGCATCTGTGGCATGTTAGGCATTTGCGCTTGAGGCATGTGTTGACCCATTTGCTGCATCTGCTGGTTCGGTAGTTGTTGCATTTGCTGCGGCATTTGTTGGTGCATTGGGATCTGTTGCATTGCCATACCCTGAGATTGAGCAATAACTTGCTGAAGCTGGTGTTGAGGGAAGCTTTGAGGGATCTGCTGCACTTGCTGTTGTTGTTGTGTCTGCTGCGGGTGATTCTGAGCCGCATTCTGCATAGTGATGTGTGTCATACTCTGAGGGTGCTGCTGTCCAACCTGCTGCTGGTTAGGCTGCATGTTTGGATTTGGCATTTGTTGTGGTATTTCTAAAGGTGGAGACTGCACTGATACTGACTGAGAAACAGGCTGCATCTGCTGTTGCACTGCATTAATAGGTTGAGTCAAAGACTGGCCCGGAGAAGCCATCGGAAATTGTTTTTGAAGAGTTTGTTCTAGTTGCTGCACAGTTGGAGCATTACCTTGCATATCTTTAGGCCCTTTGTTGCTCAGATCATTACACATTTCATCATGTTGACTATCGTTTATCACCACACCACTGTCAGGAGCCTGCAACGCATTAGTCTCGGTCACATCAAGGTTGTTGTTTAACGTAATAGGTGCATTTTGCTGCGTAGTATGATCCAAGTAATCCATACACATCCACCGGCCCCTACGGAAAGGTTCAGTGCTTTCAATTTTCACAACTTTAAACCGTTCATTCCTAACATGTTCTTGTATTTCTTTCATACCTTCTTGGGGTTTAGCATTTCCTATGAGATTAATAATGCTGCCAGTTCCGGCGTTAGTAACGCTGACATGCATGTCAGACACTTCTGTATTATTACTATTTGGCACTGCTCCTCCTATCTGGTTGTTAGCGTTGTCCTGACCAACGATCGCGAGCCCGTACTGCGAGCTGGTCGGGATGACGGGGGCGCAACCTAATGATGCACTCGACGCGTTGTAAAACACATCATCTTTCGAGAACGTGTCCTCGGAATAACTAGGCGTTTCATTCTCAATGTCAGTCACTCTCGATATGTCGTCGGTGTGAGATTCATCAAGATCGTCAGCGGAGTCTTCGCCAGCATCAGTGCTCACTCGAGAGCCGACCGTCACACTGGTGATCTGAAATGAAGATATTTTCCTTGGGTTATGGGCGGCTTGCAGACTTGTCGGGTGAGTCACTCCCTTCTCCGACTCGTTCAGTCGAAGAGATTCACTCGTCGTACGGTGAACAACGTTGTTATACTTGTTTTTCTCACTAGTTTTATGTGACTTTTGAATCAGATTGTCAGCCATTATGCCGTCCGAACCGAATGACTATCTAAAGAAAATTTCACTGTTTATTGGCTTCAGAGACATTTGATAGAGCTTTCAATCACAATAAGACATGAAATATAAAATCATTGTACACTCACAATTTCACAAACACAGTAATTTAACTATTAAAGTTCTTAAAATTCATTAGTAAACACACACAGTTGCGAACATCTTTCAGACGGCAGCAACATGGCGGCCATTTATGCGCAATGCATTATGGTTGACAATTTGCAGTAGACTATAGACATTCTAGAGTTATTTGGCCTAGTACATATTTATGGTCGATAGATGGCAGTATAAGCGTTCAAAATAAAAGATAGAAAACTAGTAAAGAGCCTATGTGAATTAATCTTATTTCTTTTCTGTCTAAGTAAAAAAATACAGTTTATTTTCATTGCAGATTTTATGTAATCAAACCAACTTCTTTGCGTTGCATGTGTTGGCATGAAAACGTACTTTATTTCGTGAATCGAAACACAGCTGGCAAATTGATTTGGTTTTATTTTTAGATTTTTGTAAAACATTCCAATGCTCACTAAACATTAGATAGAAACCTTACTACTGTTATGAACTCAGTATAATAGGGTTACTTTAGCTGTCATCTACGTTTAAAGTAAGTATTTCACAAGTCTATTACAGTAAAGTATACTTACATATAGCTGACGGAGATAGTATAAAATAAGTAACATCACTAACATAATCAAATCACGCAATATTTTCTCCGAGTAATTGAACATTATAACGTAATTCAACAGTACTGCTATTCCACAACAGATGGCGCTGAAAGAAACGCAAACACTTACTTCGAATACCGAAAGATGGCAGAAAATCAGTATCTATTCAGAAATGATTAGAAGTAAAACCTATTTCGCGAGCTCGCGAGTCCGAGCCAAAAAAATGTTTTTGGTGGCCAAAGAATATAAAAAGATTTTCGGGCCTCAACTGTCATTTGTTTTGACTCTCATATTCTTTTTCTTTTGCCTTGTTAAAACGAAACGCGAGCAGGTTTGTTTATAGGTACGGTCACAAAATAAATAAATTGGTAGGTACAGTCAACAGCCAAACGAGATGATTTTTAGTTTTATTATAAGAAAGGTATTCGTTCCCATTCAAGGTTTACAAACAAAATTTGAGAAAAAGCGATTTTTAAATTTTCTATATGATCCACAGAGCATGACGCCTCAGCCGGCGGCCAGATACGAAATCTTGGGGAATGGTCAAAATATAATGGAAAAAAATAAGCAACAAAAGAAGAATGCCCAATTTTGTACGGGAGTTCGGCTGTTCTTGCGTCTCGACTGAACTAGATGCATTTGCATTTAGATTTTTATGTTTATGGCACTAATATTATTTATGCCATTGATAATTGAAAGTACATAAAGATAAAAAAAAAACTGGTATAATTTGGCTGTAAAATAATATAAAAAAAAAGAAAAATATGGCTGTCATGGCTGATGATTGGCTTCAAAACAATAGACTAGTTCCCTATTTATTGTTATCTGCTAAACCTGCTGCCTGTTGCTTCAGACTAAAATAAATAAGCTAATTGAAAAAAAGATTTTTGCACGACGCAGCTACAACACGCGTTAAGGCATTTTCCTTTTATAGCAACTGAAACGATACCGTTGGTTTTATGGCAAATATTTTTAACATTCTCAGCTGGGAATCGAACCAACATCACCATTTTCCGATCGAGTAAGTTGTTTTTGTGTAACAATCACTTTAGAATCCGGGCTCTGATTTAAATTAGGTAATATGAGAAGTCCGAAGTGTCGAGGCACTCACTACTCTCAGTATAGAAATACCTACCTGCGACCACTGCGACTGCGAATGTAACAAGTAGGTATGACCTTCGTAAAGGTCAAAAGGGCAGAAAGTATGAATTTGTTTTGTCATAATGTAATTGATAATATTTTATTACAAATACATTCGGAATTTTAAATAAGTAAAAACAGTTTCAGGATTATTGTAATTTAGTTTTTGTAAATTTAATATTTTTCAGCGGGGAATACCGAAGCAGTGAGTTCGAAAGTTTTATAAATATCTTCGAAATAAAACAGAATGAATGTGGATGAACGTCGTCATACAGTAAAATTACAATAGAAGCCAGGAAACGCTAGCGCTAAATTGTAAAAGTTGCAACAAGACCATGAAAATTATAAATCTCCAGTAATTATCACTTTACCCGTGCATTTTTCTAATAAACAGAAAAGAAAATCAAATTCAACTTACTTACAAATGGCGAGCAGCTGCAAAGTTCGCGCTAATTCGCGATGCGCGCCTTCGTGTCGGGAACTAAAGGAGCGAGCGCCCCGACCCCAGCCATTACCCACAAGGTCTTCGGATCGCCAGCCGATTTAACCAACATCCCCACCAATCGCCGTGACACTTCTTAAACGAAGGTAATTTGCTATTATTTGTAAATTGGTGTGCCGAGCGACGTCCGCCGAGAACTGACCGCGTCGCAGTCGTTCGGGAGCACGGGACCCTCCCTGGCTCTCCCGGTGTCTCCGAACACTCGTATGTAAACCAAGTAGAACTCGGTGAAGAACCCTTGTGTAAATAAGCGTCACACCACCGACAGCCTTTGCTACCGAATCGAGCGCCAGTCGATAAGATATAGCCCACGAACAAACATCCTTTCGTTATGAACATGTGAATGTTAGTGACTCGGAGATGACGAAGTCTGTTGAAGTGAATAAAAACAGTGAAGACGATTTCACCATGGACGGGGATAGTGACGAGGAGTTGGGGTGTATAGGGAGGCTGATGGCCAGGCTGCGGATCAACCCCAACCTGGTCATGTTGAAAGTGACTCTGTTTGTAATGTACGGAGCCACTGCATCTCTCCTGCCGTATTTGACTATACACATGCAGAGTATAGGACTGACTGTGCCAGAAATATCATTTGTGTATTTAGCGTTGCCGTTCACCACATTTTTAAGTCCACCGATTACCGGTAAGTTTAAATGTTTAATAATAACGTGACTCTATTTACAATATCTTTAGGAGATTTTAATGGTTTTAGGATTTCTGGTGGATCGTTTTGGGGAGTACAAGCCGGTCGTGATCACTGCTTTGATTCTGAATGCTGCATTCCATCACTCGTTATTGCTGATACCTCATCAGGAGACGCCAGGGATGATGCCATCAGCTTACGTCATGCGTCACCCAATCACGAATAGCGTAGAGGTACATACACTTGTTTCGAAATCGACCCCTTAAGACCTTGTTACGTACTAACAGAGAATACACCTAAGAATTTGAGCAAATCGTTCTCATCCGGCCCCAGGGCGAATTAACTAGTAGTGTCTTGTGATCCTGTTTGTTTGAATTAGTTAAGGGAATTAAGCTAAATTTATGCACGTTGGACTTTACCCTTGAATGCTGTAATGGTTCATCCGTTTGGAACCTATCATTTTGGTTCATCATCCTGAGATAAGGTGGAAAATCCGGTGGAAATTAAACTGTTGGTGACCGCCATTGTTTTATTGCACAATCTACAAAGATTGAATATCTTTTGCGACTGTTAGATCTTATACATATCTATCTTTGTAGATTTGGTGGAGTCCATGTCCTAGCAGGGAATGTCCTGGAGAGGATGAGACGGTAGATTTTGTGCTGGATCGTTGCGTAGACCATTGCCTGTTGTCGAAACCTACAGAGAGCCCATCTAGTGATCCCGCTGATGACAAAGATGACTTGGATTTCCACATTAGTCATACGGTCAAACTGCCAAACTTAAAGACCAACTCTAGGTAAGTATATTGATAAAATACTTTCTAGGATTCGTTAAGTCATTCATAACAATTTTTTCTCCCTGAAGGAACAATCTACGAAGTAACCAACCGTAGTTATTCATGTAATAACTTAGATTTTAATAAAGTTAAATGCGCAGCAGTAATCATGTAAATGGTGCTATTACTCATATTAAATAACAGTGATAACAATGTGCTACAGTTTCAGACAAAGATTACGGTACTTTCTTGGTAACCCTCGGCTCTGTGTATCAAGTTTAATGTTAAGCTAGTTTCATTGGAATTACGAATTACGGAGGCTTTGTAAACCAAACGAAACATGTTGTTCGAAATACTCCCAAATATGTATTTTTGCGCATTTGACAGTCCCAAGAGTGCAAAATTACCACGATCAATAGTGCTCTTCATCCGAGTACTTAATAATAAGTAATTTTTACAGTTTCTTAAACGGCACCGATGACGAAGATTTCAATGATGCAGCTTACTTTTTGATCGAAGTTCACGATGATTTGGAAGAGCCCAAAGAGCAACTTGGCATTGAAATGGAAAGGGTAAGAACATAAACATTTGAATTCAAACTTGAATTCGTTCATTTGCTTTAAACAAGTAATTTTACTGAAATCATCTTTACAGGACGAAGACGATCAGATAACAGATTTCAGATCAAGGTTTGGGGAAAAACTGTTAATAGCACAAGGCATAAACATAACAGCACTTGATAAAGAGGACCTGCGATGCGGCGGCCTCGTCATGTTACATAATATGACTAAGCTCTCCAAGCAACGGCTTGAGATACTGTCTGCAGATTGCATGGTACAAAAATGTGACTTCAGGTAATGTGGCAACAGGCATTTCTACTAATACCACTATTTGATTATATATTTGTAAACCTACTACTTAATATTTATCTAAAGATACACAAACGGCTATCTAAAGGTAAATTATCATTGGAATATTACAGGAGAGGCGGCCCCGATACGTGCCCACCGGATTATAAGGAGAGCGATGATAAAACGTTCTACATATATTTCTTCTTGAGATTCATGGGGACCATCATGTTGTCTGCCGGAGTCACTATCATGGACCCTATTGCTTTGACGATGATCCAAAAATACGGTGGAGACTTCGGCAGAGAAAGACTGTTTTCTAGTATCGGCATGGCTATATTCTCCCCCATAACAGGCATGTTAATAGATATGAGGAGTAAACAAGTTGGTACGTATATTGTTGGCATCTTGTAATTGTTATCGTTAATGTCAATAACGTGTTACTAAATGTTTACATCTGTTTGTTGATTACAGGATACACCGACTATTCAGCAGCGTTTTATACGTATGATGTTCTGCTTTTAGTATCGGCCGTAACCGTCGCTGTCATGCCTCTTGGAGCCAAACTACCCGCTGATAACTTACTGCGAGATTTAGTCAACATTATCAAAATGCCACACATAATTGTTTTCATATTTTTCCTGTTTGCTTTAGGAAACTTTTGGGGATTTATCGAATCTTATCTGTTTATATACTTGAAGGAACTGGGAGCTCCTAATTTCTTGTTAGGTGAGTGTGACAGATTAATGTATCTATAACGTTGCAATTGCAATGTCGAGCTTATCAGTGCAAGCAATGTTGGTAATGATCATAATATTGAGTGGCTCGTGTGTCCAGGAATAACCGTGACCGTGGGCACGCTGAGCAGTATCCCGTTCCTCTACGGCGCGGATGCCATCACTGCGCGCATCGGCCACGTGAATGTCATCATCGTCGCGTTCTTCTCCCACGCCGCGAGGCTCGTCGGCTACTCGTTTATCGAGTGAGTATCTCTACTCCTTTCCGTGTTAGTTCAGTCATGCCATCTGCACAGTCTGCACGTGAATTTTCTGTTTATGTGTGTTTAATTTATGTCTTGTAGCGTCTGATTATCCCGTAAAGCTTCAGCGCGATAACATTGTTACTATAATTGTTAGATAGTTCATTACAGTTTGTATAATACGCGTCTTGTAAACGTTAAAATAATGCTAGATAAAGTTTGAATATCTAAACATTTTGTCGCAACTAATTAACGTGGTCGTGGAAACTGATGTGGAATGACAAAACAATGCCTGAACTATGAGTGAAGATAAATATATGAAACATATCATATATTTATTGTCTTACCACAATATTACACAATAATATAGAGCATCTGATAAGTGCAACCCTGGCACTGACATATTTAGATACATTGTTTCAATGTAGGCGATGCATAGGTTGAATTAACTGACAAATAGCATAAACGGCGACAACCAAATTCCGAGATTAGTTCCAACGTCCCCCATCTGTGGACAACACAAAACTATAAAAGTTTTATAAAACATACGATAGGAGAAAATAGATGAAATAGATAAATAAATGGTTAAAGGCCAAATGACGTCGTATGCGGAAATATCTTGAAGCTGTATAATCTATTCGAAGGAAACGCTACTATAATACTGAAACACAACCGATGCTTATCCATCCCACACACCATGATGACCTGTTTCCTTTAGTCTTGACATCCTTCCAATCATGGTTAAAAATTGTAGCTTTTATACAAAATTTGAATAAGTGCGCAGTATTGCTGAATCACCTGGTGACATAATGAAGACGTGTAGTTTACCAACTACAGAAAGACCTCAGAGACGGAAAAGCATTGATGATCACAGTTCCTCGCTATACGTTGGTGATTGTGGTTCATACTCTAAGTCCAGGTCTCTTCATGATGATTTTCTTCACCATTAGATAATGAAAATGGGCATAGCAATTATAAGTACTGAGATGATTGTTGTTAGAGGAGTTTTTTGAGGCTGGAAAGGAGGTGACTGTTGAGATGATGAGTAAGAGAGATGGATGTAAGAAGAAGACATGCTACGCCGACCCCAAATGAATTGGGATAAGGCAGGAGAATGATGATTGTTAGATTGATAAATGTATTCATGCTGCGCAGACCTCAAATACGGCGTTGGAATCAACGCAGAGGACAATGATGAAGTCAATGATGTCCAGGCCTACAAGACTTTGAAAGTATGAATTTCAAGGCGGAAACGTATATTGTAGCTTCACCTAGTTACAAAACAACTACTGCAGTTATGTCCTTAGGCATTAAAACTCCATTTTCAAGATTAATGTATTTACGACGGCATTGCCAAGTTTATGAGCACAATGATGTTGTGTGGGAGGGCACTAATGTAAACACTTACCTGATATAGTGCTGTAGTAACTCAGTCTGTGAACAATGGATTGAATAATAGATAATGGAAACATTTGAAGGGAATGAAAATGGATTTTATTGATAAATAAAAGAGAAATTGAACAACTAGTTTTTAGATTAACTGTATCGACTGATTTGAGCTTTGAAGGACAATGTTGTTTGTTCTAGATAAATGCAAGATGAGAAAAAGGTACATGTGTTAATAAATCCTCTTGAAAAGCGAGGCCTCGTGGGAAATCAGACTTGCGGGATAATTGCGTAACACACTTACATTCCAAACGCTATGAATTTTTACAATTCAACAATATTCATTTCGTTATTTACGTCGAAGCACTCGAAGCAGATGAATTTTTCAAACTTATGTTTACGAATTGCCTTCAAAATTATTCGGATTGTAATGTAACTGTATAATGTAACTGCTGAGTAGCCAACCATCTGTAACCATCTCAGATCCTTTTTTATAAAGTTCTTCATATTTCTGTTTTAACATATTTTATTTTTCAGAAACTCCTGGTGGTGCTTCCCGTTCGAAGCTATGGAGTCCTTATCAGTGCATCTCATGTGGGTGGCAGCAGCCACCTACTGCGCAATGCTGGCTCCTAAGAGTCTGCTAGCTACATTGATAGGAGTGCTCGGAATGGCTCACTTCAGTCTTGGTTAGTAACTTTTACTACTTAATGACGAAGGTAAAGATTTAAATTGGCAAACAGCGGCAATAAACTGGAATGAATCATGGCTCCAATGAGAATATTTGTTTCTACTACTAATTAGTGTGATTGTTAACTGTGGAAGGATGATTACAGACTAGTCAATGGAGAATCCAATAGTCAGGGTAGAACACCAGTAAGGGTACTTCCAAAAGAGGGATCAATCTCCAATTAAAAGAAAGAAGTCGTTCTTAGAAGTACATTTTTTTAAGTAATTTTGAAATAATTTGGTGTCTGGATCAAAAACCTTTCCTTGTAGAGTTTCTGCCATAGTTATTTTCGATCATTCGACTTTGGTTTGAAGATATTCAGTTAAATATTGATTTTCAACGTAATGTGAAATTACTTGTATTAAGCTGAATAATTTAAAAGAAATCATAAAACTGTTTGAGGGAAATAAGATAAACGTTCGTCTTCTCATCTTTGTACAAATATAGAAAAATCTAAGCCACACAAAGAATTACAATTTTCGCTACGATTCGAATTCAGATAACATTATTAACGTCATGTGAAAACAACCGTTTAAGCCTGCTGCTGTGCTACTGGGTGTAGAAAAGTGTATGAAATATTACACAATTCTATAGAAGGATTTTTTTGGATGAATAAGTTCTAACTGGGTTGTGGGGGTCAGATAGGCAATCGCTCCATGTAAAATACACGTATTCAGCTGCATCCGGCTAGACTGGAGGTCGACCCCAAAATGATTGGGAAAAGGCTAGGCAGATGATGTTTGGATGAATAAAGCGAAGATGGAATAAGGAATTCACAGCTTAAAGGTGGCCCATGAAAGTCTAAGGTTCACCAATGAAAGTGAACGCGATCAGCACACCTAAATTGCGTTCAAGACCTTTAATATGTAGTATTCTATAGCAATTATGACACCGAGAGCTCAAGACTTAATTGCTCTGTTTTCAATGTCTCTTTACATAGGGATGTAATGATGATGTCTTTGGCTTTGGTACTGTTATTGATCACTGTAACTACTTTTTTCTTTCTTCCTATCTAATGTTTTATATCATCTCCTCAGGTAGGGGCAGCGGCAGCTTCGGTGGCGGTCTTCTCATCGCAAGCCTCGGCACAAGAGAAGCCTTCCGCTACATGGGTCTCATCGCGTTCCTCGGTGGAGTCCTGTATGGCCTCCTGCATTACTTCTGGCTCAAGAATATTGACATGACCGGGATGCAGAATGCTTGTGAACCAGAGGGAAATGAAACTATTGGTAAAAATGATGAATACTGCTCTAAAATATTTTCGTAGCTTTTAAAGTCGTTATGGGATACAGCGGCACATTAAATTCTTATTGAGCAGCTTTCTTCAGCTTCTTCAGCTCTCCGGCAGCTTTCTTTGTGGTCGAGAAATGCGTAGTAAATTTACCCGTAAAAGGGTCTATTATCGTTATTTTTATTTCACAGAGACCAATAGACCCATTTACGGGTAGGGTAACACATTCAATTATTTCTATCATAACATTCTCCAGAGTTTGTTCGTCTTCATCTGACAGATTCGGGGTTTTAGCCAAGAAGTATACCAAACGGAAGTCCTAGTCCACTCTACGACGGGTTAATAATCTCATGTTATCCGATGTGACTCCATTCTTTGTTCTTCTTCTAACAGAAAGTGGAGAAGCCGACAAGCTGAATGCTGAGCCGTTGACCAAAGATGCAGAGACCATGATATCTCTGGAGCGTCTGCACATGATCACGCGGTTCAATCCACTGGGCTCTCTACATTCTTTGCCGAGAGGATCACGTTCACGGGTAAGTAGAGTTATGGTTTTATTGGTAATTCAGCAGTAGTGCAGTATGGTTCATTTGGCGGTTGAATGATATTGCGCTTTTGGTAAACAATTGTGAAAATGCATTGAAAAAACAAAATGGCGTTATTTTTTACTATGTCCAAGCACCAAAATTACCATGTAGCACTACAAACATTGTAAAGTTTTGTCTTTTAATATTTCTAATCGACAGACTATGGCGAACATTATTATTGTCCAAAAGCTACATGATCTCTTAAATCACCAGATATTCAAATTTTTTTTAGATGCCTCTTTCCCTAAACCTTTATGTATTTTTTTTTTTTTTTGTTAGCCTTGAATGTCCCACTGCTGGGCAAACGCCTCCCCCATATCCTTCCTTTATGTATTACACTTTAAATTTTTCCAAACAAAATTAACCATTCCAATCATTCTTAATTGTAGGTAGAGTCCTGCTTACAAGGTTGATTTTTGTTTGCGTTTTCCAGTTCTCCCAAGGTGACATCAACGAGCACTGTCGTAGTCGCAGCGGCAGCAACAGCCAGAGACGAGGCAGCAACTACGAAGGTTCTGCTTCTAAGGTTGATATGCTTCGGTCTGCTATAGAAATTAGTCATCATCATGGGAGAGGACACATCTCAAATAACAGCCTCAACAGCAGTAGAACTTCTAATCATTATAAGGTAAGCATTGTTATATATTGATTGTAGCCGTATTCTTCTCGTGATAAGTCGTATCATCGTCCACCCGACTTTACTGACTGTTGACCCATCTCTCCTTGTTTCTGCCAGTCTGTACATTCTTTGTAACTTATATAACATTGTTTCTAGCAGAATTTAAATATCCTTTGTTTCTAACATAATCTTAAGTTTAAAAATAGAAACAAAGGACAACCACCTCGTTCTTCTGTGATTTTTAACAAATATTTTACTAACAGTTTTTCATATGTACGTAATTTGTGAAGGCTATAAATGTATTGGCATTATTTAATTAGCTGATACAATAGCAAATAGTATGAAACCTTGCTTATGATCTTTGTTATTCCTTTATTTGCTCACTCTATCTACTATGACGCAGCTTTTAAAATTTACAACCCTGATTAATATACAAGTAGTAGCTTAAGATAGGAAAAAAAAAGTACAAAAAATATAGGTATTCACGGTTATAAATAAGTTAAGTAAGTACCAGGCAGTAAATCATCTTCAGATTTTTTATCAAATTGTTTTTTCACATGAGTAGAATGAGGATTTTATTTGTCTCATAAGTAGTTTCTGTTATTCACATGATACATAGGCAGTGATATGTAAACAAGTTTTACCTGCAGTATTCCTGCAAACTCTGGGATAAATACTGACAAGGTCTCATCTTTCATTCAAATAATTGGCATGAAAGTTTTACTGAGGATAAATTAGCATCAATACAATTTGATCTGTCTTCCATATTCTTCACACTTCCTTTAAATATTTCAGCAGGCCCAAAGCGCACCGAAGCTAGGTCTTATAGGACTGGGGCAAAGAAACAACATATCCCAACCGGCTCTCTCAGAATACGACCCGAGACGTCGTGATTCTATCCCCGAAGAAGCTGAGGAGGACCGCCTAGCTGTGCAAGCTAAACCTCCCACTAAGACTAAGAGCGACAACCTTCCACCACCGCCAAGCTATGATGAAGCTACTGGAGAACCCAGGAAAAGTTGGCATTCGGACGACAGTACTCCAACTTAAGACAATCCATCAGTTTGTCAAACTTTGCCAAGATGGTAAAAGTTTTAAACTTTGCTAAGATCGTAAAAGTTTTCAACTTTGTCAAGATTGCACAAGATTGCGACATTTTAAAAATGGTCAAATTCGGCTATTCGAGAATCGTGTAAAAGACATAATGATAATGTATCGTCTAATGCACAGAGCATATTGTTAGAAAAAAATAAACGAACTAACGTCTGTTCAATTCATAAATCAACTTTATGGTAAATTGACACAATCTACCAAAAATCCAAAACTGGTATTTGTTTATAATATGTAGTTTCCAAACTGAATTGAATTAATTAGTATGAAGATGCGCACTGGATGCTTCATTTGGTTTTCTTGGCTTTGCCCAAGGATATGTTCTTTAGGTGTATAGAATTTTAAACTTAAGATATCGGGAGTAAGACCGAATGGTTGGCCGTCGTCATCGAATCGCATAATTTTAATCGCATTATTATTTTAGTAATAAAGTAAGCAATTTTTGTAAAGGCTTTAATTTATTTATGTTGTAGATAATGGATATTATACATTTCTGTTGTGAAATATTTGTTTTTATTCTTATTCTAAATAATCCTTATACATGAGAATAATATGATAATGTACACATGATTCCAATTATACTACACTAATATACTATGTACTGGAAGGTGCGATATACGTATTGAAGTAAATAAATATTTCTTCACTAAAATATTTAAATACTTCAATGGAACATAGAGTTTTGGGACATGTTTCATTAGTTGCGTCCATTTTCATAAGCTTTTAAAGCAAAGTGACAATATGGTCATGGAAACGGACACTAAAAGCATTATTTTATGAGTAATAAATGCATGACTGCTTATCACGAAATCGAACTTACAATACAATTATTAAGCGTCTTAAAAACTAAATAAAATATATGATACGAAGTACTGTGAGATATCCAATTCAATTAGGTAGGTATTAAGGTACAATTCCGAATGTGAATGCAACCGCAAATCGTAGGAGCAAAGCAACAATGGCTATGATAGCCGATTGCAATAGACGGCAATGTACGATTAAGACGGCCAAAAGCTGGCCCGATGCATAACGAACTACGCAAGTACTCCAGTACCCCGACCCAAAGTAGTTTAGGGCACTGTGTGGATTTAGTTAGTACGAGTCTTAAAAGACCTCATCGCCCACCCCGGGACAATAGACATCCATGAGAATTTCAAAACGGAAAAAAAGACCGCCCAATAGTGGTTTAACTCTCTGCAAAAGCTTCACTAGATGGCGACCTAGCAATCTATTGCAGTCGTCTGTCATAGCCCATTGCTGCTTTGCAAACGCGGTTCGCAGCGACGGTGGTCTTCGGAACTGTACCTTCAAGATTAGAATTGGTTTTAGTTTTGTTTTTCTGGCCTCTGAAGGCTTCTCAATCATCCCTCCTGTCCTAGCCAGATGAATGTGTATTTCTCTGGCCCTCGCTATCCAAGAATTTTGCAAAGGTTTTTCTCTCTTAATATCTATTAGTTAGAAGCTTCCTTGCAATCTTTCTGGTTCGTCCTGATGAGGAACGCTCGGCTGATGTGGTTCTTGTCCAATATTGAATACGTTTTCTCCAACACAGATACCGGTGGGTTTCTTTCTCTTGTGAGGATCCATGCGTTGACTGCAATTTAAAAAATTACTCTTAAATTAATTTTGTTGTTTATACCGTTCTACCTTAAGAAAATAATATTAACAATTTAACATGCATGAAACAGCAATGACATCGTTTGGTTTCATAATTTCTTTCAGTATTAAATTAATCATAGTAGTTTAGACTTAAGGTACATTGTCGCTCGCTCCTCTTGGTGTCAGTTTTCGTAGAAACAATTTCGAAAACGGTTGAGTTGAACGTGAACAAATAAATTTCCAGAAAAAAACAAAAATCTTATCAAAAGCAGAAAACCAACCTGTATGAAACAGGCCAAACTCATAGCAACTCCACACGACGGAGTAAGTGTCGTAATCGGTGTCGATGACCCAGTAGGGAGCCTCAATGTTGACCGGAAGCGACGGGAAGGAGACCGCCAGCTTCGCCTCGTTTGATTTGCTCACTTGAGTCGCCTGCCCTTGGATCTCAGACTGTGTTCCTGACCTGGAAACATAGATGTTAGAAATTATATTAGGTGTATGAAGTTTAATCTGCACTTTTTTTCAGTACTTTTAAAAATTATTAACTAATCTATTACAATTCCTAATTACCAATTATAAACCGGCCAAGTGCGAGTCGGACTCGTGCACGAAGGGTTCCGTACCAATTATTATAAAAAAAATCACGTTTGTTGTATGGGAGCCCCCCTTAAATATTAATTTTATTCTGTTTTTAGTATTTGTTGTTATAGCGGCAACAGTAATACATCATCTGTGAAAATTTCAACTGTCTAGCTGTCACGGTTCATGAGATACAGCCTGGTGACAGACAGACGGACAGACGGACAGACAGACGGACAGACAGCGAAGTCTTAGTAATAGGGTTCCGTTTTTACCCTTTGGGTACGGAACCCTAATAACAAAACACATTTACATTAAACATAAACTAAAATATAACGTCAAAAAATTCCTCCTCCACGCTATCAACCGGTAATGTGCCCAAGAGTCTGGTGGCATTGCCACGTTGTATGGCAATGCTAAGCCTCTGGTCATGGTAAAAACCAGCCCTTGGGTCACGGGAAGCGTCAACTAACCGTTTCGATATTTCCCTAAAACTTTATGAGACTTGCCTTTCTATGCAGCAATAACAGACGGTGATGTAGATATCTGAAAAAGTAATTGCTACCCAAAGTAGCTATAGGAAATAATCAAGGAATTTGTTTAAGACAATTTTCAATAATTTCATAGTAATTTTATGGGAAAGTGGATTACTCATTGTGTAAATTAAGGAACCAAGGAGGATTTACCAGAACAGCAAGTGCTAAGTTGGACAAAAATGAAGAGCAAACTCGAGGTTTGATGATATGTCCGATTTGTTTTTACGATAGTTCTGAGTTTAGTGAGTTATTTACTGTGAATATTTTGTTAGGGACATTGGACAAAATAAGAGTGATAATATGAAAGCTCCGCAAGAGAACCAAGGTTACCGACGTAGCCCGAAGAATTCCCAAACTTAAGTGGCAGTGGGCAAGGCACATTGCTCGCAGAACGGATGGCCGATGGGGCCGAAAAGTTTTGGGAGTGGCGACCGCGAACCAGAAGAAGTTGCGTTGGAAGGCCTCCCACTAGGTGGACCGATGACCTGGTGAAGGTTGCGGGAATCTGCTGGATGCGAGTCGCACGGGACCGATCAGTGTGGCGACACTTGGGGGAGGCCTATGTCCAGCAGTGGACGTCTTTTGGCTGACATTATGATGATGATATGAAAGAAAAGAGAGTAAATGATAGCGTGACGGTTGACAGAGGAGAATGGGAGAAAAAAACGTGTTGCGCCGACCGAAAGTAACATGGGACCAGGGCTGGAAGACGATGATAATTTTGTAGGGACATTAATGTGTGTTCATTGATGAAGTTTGTGATAAGGCTAGGACATACCACTCAAAAGTGGTAGATCACTCTTAGAAGTGCAGTTAGACTAAGGCCCAGCGCACACCGCTGGAGGCGCAGCGCAGCGCATTTGAAGACAACAATTTATTATAAACCTTAACGACCACGATATACGGTCGCACGCATGCTCATGTAGTAGCTTGAGGGCGCCTCGAGTACCGCGTGCGAAATTATTCTTATATTGACGTATATCAAGGTGGTTAAGGTTTATATTAAATTGTTGTCTTCAAATGCGCTGCGCTGCGCCTCCAGCGGTGTGCGCTGGGCCTAATACTCCTTTCTGTTTGTATTAGTTGCGAGTTTCACGATAACTACTCTAGGTTAAATCACGCAGCTAGTTTGGTTTAGGTACAATTTAAACACAAGGCCAGACTAAAGCCGTTGAATTAGTAAATTGGGAGTTAATAACTATTTTCAAGACACACCTTGCTGGTAAATTACAGGCCATAAAATGGAGCTTAGAAATAACAATATCTCTAATAGCTCTGCATTTAAAACTTTCAGAAAATGCTAAAGGAAATTGTGTTAGTTGGAATTGGAACAAAAAATGAGTTCATAGGAGGAAGTCTGAAAATGGCAACGATGACTGTAATATTGTGTAAAAATCTGTTGTCATTCTATGAGCATGTATTGCGGTTTACGGAAGACAGAGGAAACCGTAGGTCGTGTAGAAGATTTTGATTAGATATGGATGGCTATAAAAGCATTCGCTATTAGAAGTAGAAGGATACCAAAGAAACGATAGATAGGCTGTGAAAGATGATAAAGGGGTCACCCCTTTTCTAGCAGTATCATTATACTGAGATGGAAAAATAATACAAAAAATATGGTAGGAGACTACTTGCTGCGCTGTCCACAAATTTATTGGTATAAAGGCACGAGAATGATGATAGTTTCATTTGGGGAGCAAAGAATAGGATGGACTGTGTGAAAGAATAGGATGGACTGTGTGAAAGCTAACATGGCTAGAAAGGGAGTTAGATCTGATAGGGATAACTTTTAGGGATTCAGCATATAACCTCTTGACAACAACAGTGATGAACATACCAGTTTTCGCTACATATTGGTGTTTGCTATTAATACAGTAGTGTAAGCATAAAAGGTTAAAGGAACAAAGTGTGTCTTTTTTGAGTTTCAAATTGATGACCGTTTTTCAAGGTAACACTAGGCGACTAAGTCTGAATAAAAACCCAAAAAACATTGCAGTAATACGTAAGTTACGTTTTGCCCAGTTAAAACGAGCATGGCAAAGCAATTTCGTAAAACAAGAGCTCAAAAGAGAGAGGAAACCAATTTCGGAACCAAAGTAACGGTAAAGATTTAACCGTTTGTTTTTCGTAATATGTTTGAGGCACAATGAAATAGAAAGGTTAATTACTTAGGTCCCTAATCACAGAAAATGGAACTTAAAATCGATTTAAACTCAGGTTTAGGAGTTTACCCATTTAAATTAAAAGTCTCATGAATCAATAAGTGCGGAAGTAAATTCATTGAACTGTGAACTATTGACCTTTTTCATTCATCGGTCGGTAGAATTTAGGCCTACATTAGTTTTCTAGTTTTAGGAATCGTGACATGAATCCAGAGTACAATGACCGTTCTGTGTGGTTATTTTAAGGATCTGGATCAATCACATTTGGTTTAAGAAGTTCTCTATAATCCAATTGCTACGAGGGCTGACGAGGGACTAAATACTGTTTTTTGGTTTTTTAATAAAAAAAAATTGGGTTTTTCATCGGGAAATTCGCATGTAGGGGAATTTTCGGTACTAGAGGACATGTCGATTTCCTCTCGATGTTTTGCTCCACCGTTTTGAGAGCAGTGTTGAAGTAATTTAAACAAAGTAATATGCCTGTCTTTTAAGGTTCGGGACCCTATTACTAAGACTCCACTGTCTTTCAATGTATGGAGTTTACAAAATGTGACGAATTTACTTTGTGGCGAATGTACACTAACCCATCTCACGAACCGTGATAGCTAGTTTATTTTCAGTTGTAAATAAAAATTAAAGGGGGCTGTACATTTCGTAGCACGTATGGAACCCTTCTTGCGCGAGTTCGACCCGCACTTGGCCGGATTATTTGTTTTTGGGGCCTAGTGCCTGTGGTTTTAATTTTAAGAGTGGTTCCAATCTACAAAAGAAAATGACTGCATAAAAAATCCAAATGAGCAGGATCAGTTGACTAAAGAGCCAGCCAGGCCTACACCCTGAAACTTGGCACAGGCACGACACGCGCCAATGTCTGGTGCCCACGAAGGTTATTAACGTTCATACTTACAGTACACTGATCTGCTTGTTAACAACGCCAACGACTCCATTCTCCTTCAAGCTGTAGTCGGCTGTGATGCACTTGCCTCCGAACTCGAATAAGAAGAAATACTTCTCAGCCTCGTACCATTTTCCCAAGTACTGAAATATTGGGAAGAACAGGTTTCAGATGGTTCATTAACATAAAGCGAACGCGATTATTTGGACATAATTATTCAGGTGATTCATGTAGATGAAAACAGTTAACTGGTGAATACTATTACTTATAGAAGTCAAAGTGGTTGTTCTAATATACGAAGTCAATGGACGAGATAATTAGTAGCTAATACTTACCTACATGTTGAATTAGTCAAATATTTTCAGTAACCTACTTTTCTTTTAAACATCGTGGCTGCACTTTGTTTAAGTACTAGTCAAAATGCGGATGGCTTGAAGACGAGTACACCAAAGAAACGATGAACGAGATGGCATGAAAGATTGTTAGACCGAAAAGGGGATGGGAAAACTGAGATGATGGCTGACAGAAATGTGTGGACGAAGAAGACCACATGAATTAAAGAAGATGGTTATAATGCAAGGCAATTTGTCTTTGGTTTTCATTGCCATTATTACAGGGTGTAAACATGGTGTAAACAGCCTCATCACGAAGCCGTCAACCAAGCATTCTGTAGTATTCTGTACATCAAACTAAACTTTACGCAAAAATTATTGTAGTGAAACGTCTTTTTTTTGGGGTGAAGTATCATGTTTTGTGGTACAACTCAATTTAACGCACTCAAAACATTGTGCTAATTGATTGTTTAGTTAGTTAATTGGATTGAATAGTACGGGGGTCGTGGAGGGGTTTAAAGTAAAAATCTTACATTAATAACTTGTATTTAAAAAAAAAAGACAAAAAGTTGGAACTTTGACCACCAACGTAACTAGAAGCACAGTAATATTATGATCTAGAAGCGTCCCAAGTATGGTGTAAAACAAAAAAATATCGCAATGACGGGGAGAACAAGCGCTTTTCGGATTCGTTAAGAGGTTTTTTACACCCTTAAGAGTTTGAATCATCGTCATCATCTACCTAGCCTTTTTACAACCTATGTCGTGGACGGGTTTCAGTTTAACTGGATGCAGCTGAATACCAGTATTTACATAGAGTCATTGCTTATTTGACTTCCACAACCCAATTAGTACTGAGTAAGTAATACAATGCCCGTTGGTAAGACTGGTTATCTTCGTTCGTTAATCATTCGATTAAATATTATACAAACAAAATCTGTATTTCTTAACCAAAAACTTTTACATTAGTTGGTGATTGGAGCCTCCTTTTAAGCAAGTAATACCTGTGTTAGGAGACTCCGCTTTTCCACAGCAATATACAATAAACTTAGTACCTTCGATATAAACATTATTTGTGTGTGTGTGGGTGTTTGTGTGTTTAATTTTGTGTGTTGCAATAGTGCCTCAGTATCTGCGTAATTTAGTGTCTTTATTCAAGTTGTTAGATTTTTTTTTGCACTCGTGTAATTATATATTATATATTGGTGATAGAGACTTACTCGAGACGCATCAAAGTTTTCCATAGCCTTCATATCGGGACAGGATCCCGGCATGATGATCTGAGCTCTGCATATCCTCAGAGATAGGAAACCGCACAGGAATACTGCTATCGCTCGCAGAACTGACATCTGGAATTTTCAATATGTTGGTATCATTGATAGTTTCTTTTATTCTACGTTCTGTTCGTAGAACTACTTCTAAGGGTTGAACCTACATGGAATCGCATTTTCCATGCTCCTATCCTTTTTGTCGCTCAGAACCGTAGTTTGCTAGAGCGAGAAACGGATAGTGCTGCCATGCCGATCGCATTCCCACTCTGCTTCTCGCTCTAGACCAACGAGGCAGTAGTTTTTTTCTATCGACGACCAATCAAACATCGTTGTGTTTTAGGCAATGATATTCTATTATACAGATATGATGTGAGCGCGCAATCGTGAAGACTCGAAAACGGGCCAATTGGCCTGTTTTGCCTTTATTCTGCGTCACTGCGTGTATGTGAGCTGGCTCTGCCCCTTTTTTCGGTGGTTTTGTAGGTGTCTAACATATCTGTTAATTAGAATATCATTGGTTTTAGGCCACAGTCTACACAAAATATTATAAATCTGATGTAAGTCGCGTCACGTAAAAATAACGCTGAGCGACAGTTAAAGGGATGTGCTTGTGCACAGGTAATGTCGCATCCTAAAATACTATGCTAACTGTTTTATTCTAGAATGATAGCGGGTACTTTACTAGCTACTCAATATGTTGGATCAGACTTTAATTTAAAAAAATAGATAATGTTTACTTGATCGCTTAGCGTTCTTTATAGCGTGGCGCGATCTCTGTATATCAAAAACTGACCTTTATAAATTGAATTTCAAAGTCAGGTTCTATTTTTATATTGAACTCTACCGGATCAATATTTCAACGTGGATCGTGTTCTTCACATTTGCACTGTAAATCAAAATCATTCCTTATTATTTTACTTAGTATATGAATTAATATGCGTCAGTAACACTCCTTTTGTCAAGCTCAAGAAGGAGTGCTGTCTAATGTATGTATTTTTGTACACTAATTGTGTACTTTGACCACTCCAATGCTTTTATGTTTGCGTACCATATTATTGATATGATTACACGTTCGTCGCTTGTTTTTTTGTCTCTGTATTGTAGCTTGTGCACAATAGTTTCTAAACTTTTGTAATTAAAAATAAAACTTTTTTGCCAAAAATAAAACCGACTTCAAAAAAACAACAAACAAAAAAAACACAAAAAGAAAAGGACAAAAAAATACACTAAAAGAAAAACAAAAAAAAAAACTAAAACAAAACCACAAAAAAGTGAAAAATAACTTTAGCTTCAGAAGCCGGTGAGAAAAACACCAAATCAATCAAAGGTCAAGTTTCAGAAGTCGGTGACCTTGTTTAATTGATTTGGTGTTTTTCTCACCGGCTTCTGAAGCTAAAGTTATTTTTCACTTTTTTGTGGTTTTGTTTTAGTTTTTTTTTTTGTTTTTCTTTTAGTGTATTTTTTTGTCCTTTTCTTTTTGTGTTTTTTTTGTTTGTTGTTTTTTTGAAGTCGGTTTTATTTTTGGCAAAAAAGTTTTATTTTATTTATCCATTTTTAGTTGTAATATCCTATACTTACAAATATTTGCTATGCATTCATTGTACATGGTTAACAATACATGTCATGGTAATAGGCTTATCCCCAATAAATGGAACATAACATGCCATAACTGTCGAAATCTGGGTGTACTGTACACATCAGCTATGTACCCCTCAGAGCAAACAGGTGTAATGTTACGTCATGATGTTGTTTAAACAATGAACATCCAACCGATTGGAGCTATCACAACAGATTTGCCGTCTATTTTTGAAGAGTTCCATTGTATATCTCCGAAGATCAGCATCAGATCTTCACCAAATTAAAATGGGACCACCTCAGGAGTATACTCTTTCAAGTAAAAAAAGAATTTTGAAAATCGGTCCACAAATGGGAGAGAAATCAGGTAAATTGTACACATCTGCGTACCCCCTCAGAGCATACAGGCGTGATGTTACGTCATGATATTGTATAAACAATGAACATCCAACCGATTGGAGCTATCACAACAGATTTGCCGTCCCTTTTTGAAGAGTTCTATTGTATATCTCCGAAGATCAGCATCAGATCTTCACCAAATTAAAATGGGACCACTTCAGGAGTATACTTTTTCAAATAAAAAAAGAATTTTGAGAATCGGTCCACAAATGGGAGAGAAATCAGGTAAATTGTACACTTCTGCGTACCCCCTCAGAGCATACAGGCGTGATGTTCCGTCATGATATTGTATAAACAATGAACATCCAACCGATTGGAGCTATCACAACAGATTTGCCGTCTCTTTTTGAAGAGTTCCATTGTATATCTCCGAAGGTCAGCATCAGATCTTCACCAAATTAAAATGGGACCACCTCAGGAGTGTACTCTATCAAATGAAAAAAGAATTTTGAAAATCGGTCCACAAATGGGAGAGAAATCAGGTAACATACATAAAAAAAAAAAAAAAAAATACATACACACGAACATATAACCTCCGCCTTTTTTGAAGTCGGTTAAAAAGAAACTAGTCTGTCTAGGAAGATTCAGAAAACAAAGACTATTTTAAATGATCATTGTTATTCACCGAACCAGATTACGAATCATGAATAATAATAGATAGCCAAAAATAACTGTTTCATTCTTAAATTATGTAAATTATTACAAATAGAGTAATGAACTCAGTCTGTCGTATTTCTTTAATAGTTTTTATTGAGTATTTTCATTACGACTGTGACTGCGAATTACATCCAATATACCTATTTACTGACGCAATATTATTTTTCAAATGTAGGTTAAATAATACCAACAAAGAACCTATTGCAATCCCATGACATGACTGGCCTATACAATTTAAAAATCGAACCAGAGAAATAAAAGTTCGTCGACAAAAGTAGAGCGAAGAAAAATCTCTTCTGAAAGAAAAAAAGTAGGTATCAAAGAAACACCTTATTAGCTGCAAGTAAAACATTCAAATGTATGCAACAGACAGGGTCATCGGCCCACAATACGAATCTCATACTAATTAACAACGTATATAAATGTAAATGATCTTCGTGACAAGAAAAATGTTCGATGGTCGCTCCATTGTTTTCTTTGTTCGATATTGAAAGAGAAAACCGGTCAAGTGCGAGACAGTCATGCGTGGAAGTGTGGAAGTACAACTCTTTTATTTGTGAAAGGGACAATAAAAATAAGTAGGTATATACTTTTGAAAGTAATGTAAGGTCTGCTGTCTACTTGTATGCAGATTTCTTATGTGCCTACGCAGTTTATACGAATAAATAAATAATTATTGATTTGAAAAAAGTGGCTAGGAACGTGTAACCTCATAAACCAGTGCTGTTATAAAAAATAAGGTTGCGATATAAAAAGATGTAGATTTAGCTAATTCTAAAAGTAATGTGTGAAAAAACTAGTTTGAATTTTAACTTCCGTATATTAAAATATACATACGTGTGTGTATTTTTTGTTCCTTGGTAGTAACATAATAATAATTGTGCAATAATTCTGTACGAGATATTTTTAAACTATTATAAGAATAATTAAAATAAGGTAAATACATCATTGACATTTGCCAATAACTAATGAATTTCAATACCTACTTGACATTCAAAAAGTGCATTCAAATCTGAATATTCTTTTGAAATTAGTTGTTTACTTTATTTATGTAAATGAAATTGATTCGGTCACATTCAGCCGTCGTGTGCTATAAACAAAAATTCGAAGACCTGTGAGTCCTGTGACGTTTAGCGGGCTGTGTTGTACTGCAGGCCACTACCTCTCATAGGCTGGATACTCGTGTCCCAGCTGTGGGGACCGTTATAGGTAGATTATTATGTAGAACGTTTATTTATGCAGAGCATAATGACCATTCCGTGCGTGGTAACGAGGAGTGAGGAGGTATAACCTATACTTCGGCAGGACGCCTGTAAAGCTAAGCGTCCACCTGTCCGCATCGTACGCATCGCATCAAACGGATCGTATATTCTTTGTATAGAAAGTCACACAAATGCGGCCACCTGTCTGCATCGTACGCATCGGAATCTGTTCAATAATACTATGATCCGTTTGATGCGATGCATCCGATGCGTATGATGCGTACGATGCAGACAGGTGGATGCTTATCATAACACACCTGTGGGAACATTATATTATAGGCTGATTATACTAATGCTGGCTAAAATCTTTATAGTGAACTTGGGCGGTTCCGTCATAATATTTTAAAAATTAGTAACCCGCATTTTCTTTGTGGTTTAAAATAAGATAATTTCAAATATCGTTTATTATCCCCTAAACTCTGTAATTTCAGCAATAACAAACCTAAATTAACTTTGGAACCAAAAACGCACTCAATTGTTTCATTTTTCTATAAATAATATAATACACGAGGAAAAGGTTTTTTTCATTTACAAAAGCTTGGTTTTTCCAAATCTACGAACGAATGCTAATGTGCCTATTTCTGATTATGCTATGTAAATACCTGTCTAATTAATCTAAAGTAACCATGATAATTACACTGATTAACATTTGTGTACGTAAGCTTAATCAGTTTAATGATCATTAGGTATATAAGACCAATGTTATAAAAATATTTAAAACTTAAAAAACCCACACATTTGCGAAAAAGAAGCTAACATTTAACGGAGAAAAAGTAAGTAATGGAATTCGGAAAAATTTTTGGTCCAAGAATTTGCAATTTGCCATTCCAGTGGCCATCCTGCCAGCCTTCTGGGCACTTTTTCCGTTGACAGCGACACGATACGCTGACAGAAAAAATATGTACAAGTATCAAAAGGATTACCTACTACTACTACTACAACAGCCCATAACGTCCACTGCTGGACATAAGCCTCTCCCATGATGGGAGGAATTTGCCGTAATCTCCACGCTTGGCAGGCGGATTGGAGATCGCAGTGATGAAAGACTAACAGAAAACGCTGCTGCCCATTCTCTGGTCTACGGAGGCGCAAGGTGTTCTGCCTCAGACATTAGTCGCCTTATACGACACCCGTTACGAAAGGATTACCTACAGGGTCAAATTTTCGTCCACAATAATCGAATATTTTGACGTATTTTTAGTATTTGAGTTTGTGTAGAGTTTATAAATCCATACATCTGTCCATCCATCCACTCTAATAAGTGCGAAAGTTTGTATCTGTGTGTGTATGTTTGTTACTCTTTCACGCATAAACTACTGAACGAATTTGGATGAAATTTTGCTCTCAGATAGTTTATAACCTGGATTAACACATAGGATACTATTTATTCCGGTATTATAATACCGGAATCCTGTGGGCCATTATCGAACTCCACTCGAGCGAAGCCGCGTGCATAAATGATAGTGTATGAATATTCCAATTCTAGTTTTGTCCGATGGTCATCATAAATCATCGCAGCGAAGTTTTTATTAACATTTTCATCGATTGCAGTGATTTTAGTCGTTAGTCTAGAGACCTTTCAAGTAATGAGCAGTAAGGTCAGTTCAGTCAGTCAGTCAGTGGGGCGATGCAAATCGAAGCGAAGTCAATTGTAGGTATGTAAAAATCAAGATTTCAATGTTGTTACTTGTTAGGTGTCTGTTATTATAATTTCGTTTCTCGTGGGCGTATAAGCAGAATCATCTTAAGTGCATAAGTATGAAATGAGAAAAGTCCATCATAATCAATAAACTTAGTCTTTTGCAGTCCACTGCTGGACATAGACCCATCCACCCTAAAGCTGCGCTAAAATAATCTGCTCTCCGCTTTTCTCATCTAGTCTGTCCTAGACACCGTTTGAAGGTCATGCATGGGCCTTTATAAGTTATGCTTGCCGAACCGTGTTCGTGACTTCAGACCTTAAGAGGGCTGTTACATTTTTTTCGCAAATTTTTGATTTTAACTTCCTGGATCAAATTTTTTCGACCGGCCTACACGACTCGATAATAATATTGATCTCCAGACGATTGTCGATTGTTATTGACGAAAATTAGAGACGAGACTGACATGAGACTGAGGTGCGAGCTGAATTGACGCAGAATTATAGTTCTCCAATTTTATTTATTGTGATTTTGTCTTATTATATTGACAAATGAAAATTAATAAAAACGTATTCGTTGTAGATCGAAGTTTTATATCATATTAATTTATTTGATAAAATTGAGTTTATTTGGAATATAATGGACGCTGAAAATGCATACATTTTAGATCAATATTGCTTTTGAATATCGTTTTTTTTTGCGTCGATTCAGTTTTTATTTCAATATTCTAAGCAATCTACAACCTTGAGGACTATATGACCAGTACATATATATTTTTTAGATTTTTTCGTGTTACCAGTTTGATACAAATGGCAGGAGAAAACCTAATGTTTAACGTTTGCTTGAAATTGGCTGTCGGAAAATTGCTATTTCTCGTAATATTAACTACTAGCTGACCCGCACAACTTCGTCTGCGTCACATGAGAGAGAGAGGGTTAGAGAGAGTATGACACAACCTTAAAAGAGAGACATAGCTATCGCGGATATTTTTTTTTTTACTTTATAAGAGGAACAATTTATACATGATTATTGCGTAACTTTAACCGTTTATGTAGCACTCGCAACGGAAGCTCTCAAAAGAAATACGTTTTCCCGTTTATCAACATTTATCATTGATGCTTCGCTCCTATTAGTTGTAGCGTGATGTTAGATAACCTATATAGCCTTCCTCGATAAATGGACTATCCAACACTAAAAGTTTTTTTTTTAATTCGAACCAGTAGTTCCTGAAATTAGCGCGTTCAACCAACCAAACAAACAAACTCTTGAGCTTTGTTATATTAGTATAGATTCAAGTGTGTAACAATTTAATTTCTCCGATATATTTGCATTAATCGCCAAAATAATCTACTTATGTTTTTCGAAATAAGGGCTTGCCTCGACAGCCTTACTTACGTCTTCATCCTTAGACACTCGATGACAGTCATACTCCAGTAAGGTCGAAAGTTCTCATCAAGGTGCATAAAATAAGCCGGGACACGATCAAGCTGCTGTAAACTGTTGCGGAACTCTTGCAACTGCCTTCTGTCTCCATCTTATATATAGATCGCCGATGACAGTCATAGCAGCTAGGTCTATAGTTCTCATCAAAGGTGCATGAAATGAGGCCAATAACATTATAGCTGCTGTAAACTCTTGCAACTGCCTTCTGTCTCCACGACCGCTAGACCTTCGATGACAGTCATACTCTAGCTAGGTTTAAAGTTCTCATCAAAGGTGCAGGAAATGAGCCCAAACACGATTTTTCAATTTTAAATGGGACCAACTTCGAGATTTACCATGATTATTTTTCTTTAATAGCGTAGAACCTACGCTATTAAAAAAAAAGGATCATGCGTAACGGACTTCTCTCGTGGTCATACATAAAAAATACAGCGGTTGAATTGAGAACTTCCTTCTGTTGTTTCGTCGGTTAAAAAACCAAACTTTAGGAGTTGAGGCAACTGACACGTGCGAAGGGTCATTCTTTCACGGAAAATCTTAACACCGCGATTCAGAAAATGGAGTGAAATGAACAACGGCATCCATCGACCAAGATATTATTAAACTGCTAAAATATAATGCACGGAAATGGTATGTAAATTTTCAAACCAGCGTCATGTAGACTAATCTAGAGTTATGCTTTAATAACTTTTTATTTAGATTTAAAAGTTATCTGGTGAGCACATTTTTAGTCATTAGTACCATTTTAGTGCAATGGATGTCGTTGCATCTTACATTTGATGATTAGTTCTTCTTGAACACTTAAAATTCATATATCTTTTGATAGAATTAACCGATTACGATGAAATAATACCTCAAGATACGCGCAATTTTTCTGTATAAAAGTTATCTATATTGGTTTCGTATATTTTACGTGATGCTTGATCATCGAAACAGACAAACAGATAAACAGACAAAAATTCCAAAAATGCTGGAAATGAGTTCTGTTGGTTATCCTTTAACACCCTGGCAATTTTTTTTCAAAATATTTTCGATGTACATAACGATTTTTCTACAGATTTATTATATGTATAGATTATAACAAAATTCTAATCAATCTACGAACTAAAACAAAGCCAGATTTATGATTTTTCATTGAAATATTATGCCATTATCTTTATATAACAAATATCGAGGACTTGGAAAAGTACGTATTTTTGGTCAAACGCCCAAAATATGTGAGCACGCTCTTAATTCCTCTTAGTCGTACACTCTTGGTCGTGGTCATGGGTCGCCCACAACTGCGGTCGCTGGCTTCGCGATCCTTTTCCACCGGTCTCTAATGGCTGCATGGCGAGCACGTTCTGCCACAGCAGGGATCTTAGTGACAGATTTGATGGAATCTGTCCATCGGGTTGGTAATCGACCACGTGATCGAGCCTTCGACTCTAACCTGAATAGGGTAGATGACAAGAAAAATCGAATTAGTCCGTCAGATAGATTTCCAAAAAATATTGGACACAATTTTTTTCTTTTTTCACGTAAACAAAAAATGAAGTCGATACAGTGCGTCGAAAACTCGTGTGACGTCACATTTGAGTACATTTTTTACTTAAATGTGACGTCACAAGCCCACACTCATGATCTTTGACACGTTTTATATATGTCAATTTTTATTAATTTGATAAAACAAAAAACACGTATCCAATATTTTTCAATAATCTAACTGGCGGACTAAACAGAAATCATATTTTTTTTAGTCAGTCATCATCCCTGTTATCGAAAGCTCCATGGGATGATTCTTTCCTAACACGAAATAGTTAAACAATTGAATTTATTCTCGGCGAAAATAATATCCATCTCCTACTGAGATCAAAACCTCTGAACACAATATAAACATATAACAACAAGCAATATTCAATGGAAAAAAAATCTATAAGCCGCAGTGGGTCAATAATGTCCTTAGTAAGTGTGTTAGCTGTACGTTTACCGTACCGAGTAACGGTAGTCGGCGCCCGCGCATGTTCGCGTCGACAGTTAATGAGCGAAAGCGATTTGTGAGATGCGCATGCGTTCCGCTGATGAGGTACTGTTATAAAAGATTATGTTATTGAGTATAGTGTTGCTTTTATTGTTAGCTAATTGAACAGTGCGACGGTCGTCACGATGATTTATTTTTGTATGCTAGAATTTCTTTTTATGAGTATTTGACCGAGAAAGCCTTTAATCTCATAGCGACACTTAAAACTTTTGAATACCTACTTATATTGTGAAGATAATTTGTATGGCCTTTATCTTCCATTTATTCATCATTATCAATAATTTCAAGTAGTATGAGACAGTTGTAAAAAGAGGTAGATCCCCAGATACTTGTTAACTTTTGTTAAATATTTTTCTGTTTTAAGTTTTTTTTTTGTAAGTAGTAAGTAACGACCTATTGTCGGGGCTACGCTGTCCCTCCATACTTAAATACTAATGCTGTAACAAAATAATATTGTAATACCTATAACCTAACGATTTGAAAAGAGTAACCATAGAGTTTCTTGCCGGTTCTTCTCCATGGAAACGACTAACCCGAACCGTGCACCATTTTCGACGTTTAATAAGTGCTCATCTAGGCCTATGTCAAATAAAATATTTTGATATTGATTTAGGTAAGTATGATTATGGATAGCTAAATAATAACAGCCGCTCGGGTCGATCGTTAGGTTAAGCCGTGCTTGCCTAGGTTGGTCTGTGGATGGGTGACCGCCCATTACATACCGAGTTTCCTCCGTGCCTCGGAAAGCACGTTAAGCCGTTGGTCCCGGCTGTCATTTGTAGATCTTTGACAGTCGTTAGGTACCTAGTCAGAGGCCCGAAAAGTCTGACAACCAGTCTTACCAAGGGGTATCGTATTACCTGGTACTAACTGGGTTGTGGAGGTCAGATAGGCAGTCGCTCCATGTAAAATACTGGTAATCAGCTGTATCCGGTAAAACTGGAAGCCGACCCCAACACAGTTGGGAAAAGGCTAGGCAGATGATGATGATTATGGATAGCTATCAGACAAGAGCAAACTAAAAATAAATTGCTAAACTAAGAAAGAGCACTGAGACAACGGTCTTCGGAAGATGAAGACAAGTTATGTCTACTCCATTCTCTAAGAAGAATGACAAGGGATACTTATTAAGGGTACACGCTACGTCCTCTATCTTAATCCTCAGGAAAGTGCACTTGCAACTCGTCGAAAGCAAAGTGAGATGCACTCAATTTGAGAGACGTTTGTATGCTGCGAGCGAATTGAGGGCATATCATCACACTTCAGAATGCGTGGTCGTCAAGAGGAAAGTCTTGCCCTCTTTAAGTTTTTCAAGTAGGGGAAATTCGGTTTACATCTTAACCTGTAATACTGCCATGCTTTGTACACACAAAGTTGAAAGGATACAGTAAAAAACTTATAAAGCAAAAACGGTAAATTAAAATATCAACAGACTTAAATTTGCAATCATGATGAAGTTTTTTGCCATGTCATAAATAGCATAGGCTCATTAGGCTCTATGAAATAAAAAACTTAAAAAAAAAATGTAGGTATCAGAATTGAAGGTCTAACCATTTTAATAATTAATCTACACAAGTACACCATACTACTGCGTTGTGCGGTTTAGAAAAATGGTGAGACAGAGAATACAAAATGCTTCTGAACGTTTGTATTGATTTCATTCTTCTGAATTGTACATTCTAATACTTAGTCAAAACAGGCAACATACACATATACACTCAATAGCCTTCTACGTTACTCAAATATCTAGATTGGAAAACTTCATCTTATACTCCCCTCAATAAAACATGTAGCCTGACTTATCCATCTAGTACAAACTATTTATTTATGTAAGTACTTCAATCTATTAACAAGTCTGTCAGTCGAATCTATTTCTGACTGATGCTGACTCATACAAACTTGACAATGAACTATGATATTTCATGAGAAAAATAACGTACCGGGGTGCTAAAAAATGGCATTCGTACATACATACGTCTTAAAATAGTTCAGACAAATAATTTGGAGTTATTCAATGCATATGTTTAATGACAGGAAATAATAAAATAAAACCACAAAGCAGAACCCTTTTTTGAACCTTTTTTCCTAATTAGCGTTCGGAATTAATCAAAGAACCGGCGGCGGCAGGTACCATATAGGTACATGGTAAACACGTATAAATTATCACTAATTCGGCAGTGCATTGTTGGAGCTGTGCTTGTCCGGATTAGGAGGCCCTGTCCTCAATCATTGACATTACTTTCGGTATATGCATAAAGGCTAATCAACTCGAACGTCTAAAGTTGTTGTTTGTTTGTCTTTATGTCGCGAGTTAATAGGCTTCTTTTGCATTAGCTCGTTCCATTGTCAACCTCACCTCTGTGCTCAGGATTAGTTTGAGGTCAAGAATCGGCCCATATTATTAAAAAAAACGGGCACAAGTAAATCAACTACCGCTTGCTACTGAGAAGTTCTTAATACAAGAACGAGCGAGCCCAACCTCCAGGTTGGGCATTATTAACGTAAGCTACAGGGTTCGTCTTCCAAGTCGATCCCATGAACTTGCAAGAGGCCTATGCACTTAGCAGTCGCTTTTGCACCTTTTTGATCTACATTTATAAAAACAATAAATAAAATAATAGCCCTGACCACCGGTTGCTCGAACCCTGTTCCCAGCGCTGGTGGGCTACTATTTTTTTATTTTATCATTTTTAATAAAACAAATTATAGTGTTTTATATAGAAATATTTATAAATGTTAAAAATATGTAAAATAATGAATAAAGAATGAAATAATAATAATAATTATCAATAAAATATCTTGACTTGGCACACGAGGTTCGCGACATGTGGAATATGAACTCGGTTATCATTGTGCCGATTGGCGTGACGGCCAATGGCCTTATAGCCAAGAGCTTCGATGACCATCTATCGAAGCTCTCCTTATGCGGTTGGATCAAGGGCCTGATTCAGAAGGCAGTACTCCTCGATACGGCTCGCATTGTGAGGAGGTTCCTGTCTCTGCAGCCCTAACCACTGGTGGCTAGGACCCTGCTCCCGACACCGGCGGACTACTATTTTTTTATATTTTTAAATGTTTTTATAATGTTTTTTTAAGAAATATTTAAAAATATAATCTAAAAAGATGTTAAAAGGAATAAATAAAATAATTATCAATAATTATTATTATAATGTATTTTTTAATTACATAAATATCGAAAATTACTTTAGTAGGACGTGGTAGTGTAGTCCATGGAATTGGTACATTTTGCCTTGCATCAAATAATGTAGTTCTGGTTTTTTTTATATGTTGTGGGTGATGAAGTAGTTACGTCAAATACAATTTTATGACCCCAAAAACTCTCCGCTCATTTTCAATTTTTTTTAAAACCATATTTTTAATTTTTGACGGACCTTTGCAGTAAAAGTCACTATGAAAGTTTTTAAGAAGACTAAATTTCAAGAACATAGTTCCACCAGTCAGTTGTAGGTATAGGGAACGTGCAGGAACTATAGGTGGCAGCACTAATCGATAAAAGAGACACTATGCGGACAGAAAAGGAAACTTATCACTTCTCATCGTGCTTTCAATTTACTTAGACAAAATTGTCTCTTCAATTATATTATTTTTGAATATGCTAAAAGGTATAAAATATGAGTTCCGGTTTATCAATAACGATCGTCAGCGTAATATAAATGTTTAATAATATGAATTTTATATCTTTCGTTTACTTTCTGATGAAAATTGTTGTGTATGAAGACATGGTGGCTGGCATAACTAAGATAGCTTTCTTATTTTCAACACATGTTATAATGGAAGGGAATCCTTTATCAGCGAGAACAGTATCTCCAGGCTCTAATAAATCAATTAGTTCACAATCATTTGATGAAGCAATCAATAAAATGCAGTCCGTAGCATTTAAATACAAAACTTAAAAAACCAAAGGAGTGCAGCCAACTAAAAATATTATTGTGGGTATAACCATGTTTATATTCTGAGTACATGTGGAGTCTTTGATTAACTGTTGAGGGATATTCGGTGTGAACTTTAGTGCGGTCTAGTAGAACACGTGTATGGTGAAGTATAAATGGTTCCGGTATGTTTGCATGGACGGTTGATTTTGAGGGCCTTTTCAATGCAGAGTGTAACAAAAACAAGTTGTTTTCAAATATTTTTCTTTACTGCGTTTATCCATTTTTTGCGTTTTTCACCAAAACATGGTATGATAGTAGTATTCTTTGGAAAGTAATAGAATTTTACGCTAATTGATTTATTTTCATTTTTGTGGATGTATTGGTACATTTCATTTTAGTGGTAGTTAATTAATTTTCACTATAAAATTAATTCTGTTTGCTTGTTAGAAAAGTCTATGTCAAGCATTAATAGAGCACAAGATTCGGATTGGCGACGCCAGTTGGCAGCACCGTCGTTGTGCACGTTCCCTATAACATGACAACTTTAACTGATGTTTAAAACATGTGAAGAATAGTTGTTGGAAGTAAAAGCCTATTGAAAGTAAACAATAGAAAGAGGATTTCCCTACTTTCACTGCACTACGGAATGATTTAACATAGCTTAGCTCCAACACATGACATGGCATATCATAGACATCAGTGATTATTATCACTATGGACGCGAGAGCTCAAAGTTTATTTCTCTATCATTTTGTCGGTTACTACTTAAGGGCCTGAACTACATCAAATGGCTTAGCATGATCCTCCGTTACGCCTAAAATACTGCAGAATTAATTTTGAAATAAATATATGGTAAAGTTGAGGATTAATGCTAAGTACCATGTGTGACGAAAACACGATTCTATAAACTTTACTCGATAGAACAAAAATCCAAAGTCCAAAGTTTCATGATCTAATTTGAAGTACTTTTTTAATACCAGCGGTTTATTGTTTGATTTGGAGGTACAAATCAAACAATAAACCGCTGGTATTAAAAAAAGTACTTCAAATTAGATCATGAAACTTTGCATACTAACTGAACTAACTATAAAGCAGGTCTTATGTTTTATTTTTTAGTCCTTTAAATAGATTTTTTGTACATCGCAAAAAACCACTCATTTCGCACTATTCGGCCGCAGTGACTGATAAGAACCACTTTGTAGTGCAAGCTGATTAGAATTTTTTTCTAAAAGTATTTCAAACGAAGTTTGAACCACCACCACCATAGAGTTGCTAATTTGAGGTTGTATAGGCTCTTAACGAGTGTCAATAATTACTTTTCCATTATTTTAGTTAGACTCATCATCATTATGCCTCCTCCTGCTTTTATCCCAATTTATCTGTGGTCGGCGCACCATGTCTTCTTCTTTCATACTTCTCTCTTCTTCTGTCATTCTTCGTTAAGTCCATCCATCGTTTCTTTGGTCTTCCGCTACTCTTCACATTTTAGTTAGACTGAAGTACCCAAAATAAAATGTGCACATAATACAAATTTAATATAGGCAGATTTATTTTACTACGCACAAAAGGTCATAAAAAAATAATCGTATTTTTTATTGTTTTGTTTTTTAGTGTCATAAAAAAATGTGGGAATGGCTTCAAAATCAATTATGATATATACTAGTAAAATCATCGTTAAGTGTAATAAACAACGAGGCTGAATAGTGAATAGGTCTAACTAACGTTTTTGATGATATAAACATGCTAATGTTTTGGTTATACAAAAAGCCTTTTCACGTGTGCTGTCAACGTAATATTTAAGTACCAAGTAATAAATGATGAGTAAATAGAAGTCAAGGTGAGTGTATTATACCGTGATGATGTTTTAGTGAACTTCCTCATACATACTTATTTGAACTGTCAAGGAACCGTGGCAGTGTTTGCTTGAAGTGCAGAATATGTATAGAACTAAGATTTAAATGATTAGATGTGCCCTCATTGTACTTAGGTATACGAAAAAGTGTTTAAATACGATTTTATCAAAGAGTCAATAACTATGTAAACATTTTTCGATGCGGTACGGTGAATCTTACGATTAGTCGCGTAAATACGAGTAATCTTTGATTGAAAATACTAATCTGGAATGATATGGCACTGTTAGCTGTTGATCTACCTCCTACAACAACAACAGCCCATAACGTCCACTGCTGGACATAAGCCTCTCCCATGATGGGAGGAGTATGCCGTAATCTCCACGCTTGCATGCCAGGCGGATTGGAGATCGTAGTGATGAAAGACTAACAGAAAACGCTGCTGCCCATTCTCTGGTCTACGGAGGCGCAAGGTGTTCTGCCTCAGACATTAGTCGCCTTATACGACACCCGTGAGTGTAATGGGTTGGTTCTATTCTACGATACCACACGGCTAGCTCTACCTATAAAATGTTGTTAATATTCTACATGTAAAGAATGCTCTTGAATTGTGTGCTAGGAAATTGCTTGGAGAAAAGTTATTTTGAAATTAGAGGCGACAATGTCAGTATGATAAGTATATGATCAAGTTATGAATGATGTTAGGAAAAAAGACATCATGGATTGTGAGAAATGAAACTCGAAAAGTTTTTCAGGAAAGAAATGGATAAATACGGGGTTCTGGTGGCTTTATGAGTGTTTATCATTTAACTGTGCATTTACGTGTTTGTGTTTTTCTTTCTGTTCATCAAATAATAGTACATTACTGCAGCGGTCAGTAACAGAGGCATTGAAGGACGAACGTGTAAATGTGGGCCGAGGCACACATACGTGAGTCCATCAATTCCTACTTAGTTGTGTCTAAGGCTTGTATAGTACTTTTCTCAAATAATGCAAGAAAATGAAAACTCTCGCGTTGAAGAGTTCATTTGTTTTTTTTTTTAAATAAACCGCATTCTATTTGCAAGCCAATTCTAAATTTAAATAAAACCTTTGATAAGTTACCTCCTTGGTTGCCATGTTTTAGAGTAAAAGATCGTTCCATTTTTAAAGAACACGACAGATATGAGTTTTTGTATGTAATTTATTTGGCCCATAAACACGACAGATATAGATTTTCATACAAGTTTTGCCGGCCGCTGGTCGCATGTATCTGGCGGGGCCAGAACAGCATTTTCGATTTATCACGAAGGTTATCAAAATAATGCTCAAATTTCCAAGCATGTTTGAGAAAACGATTATCTATCAATATTTCTATGACGAATAGAGATTCATGGAAGAAAACGACTAAAGTACTGCAACTTGCTTATCTATTCCTCAAATCTACATAATATTGTGAAAAATCAGTAGGTACCTACTATAACAATGGTGGAGCTAATATAACATAAATATTATAATTCGAAGACTTGTATGCACTAAATTTTCCACTCAATTTGGGGGTCACAAGGTTCCTCAGCAGTCGAATGAAGTAACATTCTCAACTCTGAAATTTAAATACAATTCTTGCCAGTTATGATGACAATAGCGGTCATTGCCCTTTCCCTAATATCTCTTCGTACGAACCAAAACAAATAAACCATGTATCGTTTTTCATTACAAAAAATGTTAAAGATCACGATAGATGACGATTCAAGACTTAAGGGCTATATATCCCTCAAATGGCTTGGCATGATCCTCCGTTATGCCTAAAATACTGCAGCATTAATTTTAGAATAAATATAATTGGTAAAGTTGAGGATTATGCTAAGGCCAATGTGTAACGAAAACACGATTCCATAAACTTTTCTCGATAGAAAAAAAATCCAAAGTACCTCCAAATCGAAAAATAAACTTCTGGTATTAAAAAAGTAAAATGTAAGGTGTCAAATTTGATCATGAAACTTTGCATACTAACTGAACTAACTATAAAGCAGGTCTTATGTGTTTTATTTTTTTTGTCCAATCAATAGATTTTTTGTAAATCGCAAAAACTACTCATTTCGCACTATTCGGCCGCAGTGACTGACGTAACAACCGCTTTGTAGTGCAAGCTGATTAGAACTTTATTCTAACAGCATTTCAAACGAAGTTTGAACCACCACAAATAGAGTTGCTAATTTTAGGGTAAAAATAAGCCTGTTTAAGGCCCTTCTAGGGCCTTAAACAGGCTTATTTTTGGTTTTCAAAGTCAAGAAGTTTAATAAAAGTAGGTGGGCCATTGACCGCTATTCTCATCTTAATTCGCACCAACTATAGACCATATTTGTCAAAATTGACGGGTAATTTCGACTAGGTAAGTAATTCGCCAAGTAAATGTTATTTTTAGAGACGCCATGAAAACTTGTTTCGTTCTATTTATGTTTACAAGTTGTTTATTTATGTTTTCATCTATGTGCTATAGTATTATGCTATACTTACGCCTCATATTCACCATTCATAATACTATTTATCATCCTTTTTATTTGTTTATATATTATCTACACTCAGTAAATCGATTTAAATACGATTCTTTAACTTGGAAATAGCTGAAATAAAATTTTATCAAAATTTTCATGTTGTGACACTTACGAATCAAATTGTCAAACTCTCAGTTTCTGCTTAGTCTATGATATTTACTTTTTGGTTTGTAAAATTTAAATTATTTTTATCAATATGTGTTTTAGCCATTATATTTTGTAGATTATTACGATTGTTTAGTAAATAACTTATTACAAAATTATTTTATAAAATCTTTACGCACTCATGGATTTGTCCTGGCCAACGACACTTGTCAGATGAGATGATGGCCACACTAAGAAAACTAGTATTTAGAAAAGGAAGAATACTTTGGAGAAACGAGCTGACGGACGGCTGAAAAAGTCTACTCTTGGATCTGATTAGATGAGCATCAGATAACCGCTTGGTTTTCGCTGAGATACTTAAACTACCCAGGGGATCCAGCTAAAGATCCACCTGGGACTATTACTCCCGATCTTCGGAAGCTAGCTACGTGCCTGACTTTCCACTTGTCTCGCAAAGATATCCTGACGCTGAGCTATTCTGGCCCTGAAATCAACGCTGCCCTACTACAGAGCTGACCTGTTGGACTCTGAGATCTGCACGACGCCCTTCCAGCTGAGGTTTCCTGAAGGTGATCCTCGACGTCTCACTGGTATTGACCTGCTACCCTGACGCCTGTTCCCGTTCCTACAGTGGTGAATTCATTCTTATCCATCTAAGTGCGTGAACTATAAAACTATAGAGAGTGCGTGCTAGGTAGGTTTTATATAACTAGCTGTATTCTTTATCTTTTACCTATTAAATTTTAAATTGAACAAGTCTGCTTATCCTTTTATTCAATAGGAGCAAGTAGATTTGTTACAGTGCACACAAAACATGCAAGTGCGTTTGTAGCATCAGAGAAAAATATCGTGGAAATGAGAGTTAGCTTAGAGTTTTTCTACAAATTACTGAAAATAAAGCCAGGATCTTTCAACAAATATATAGAGAAGAGTGGTGTTTTGTCACTAAATATAATAAAACAAAGTCCTCCGCTGCGTCTGTCTGTCTGTTCGCGATAAACTCAAAAACTGCTGCACCGATTTTCATGCTGTTTTCACCAATGGATAGAGTGGTTCTCGAGGAAGGTTTGAGTATATAATTTGTCAAGTTTTTGTATACATTGGCTAAAATATAATGATATTCGTTGGAGGTGTTGGAAAAAAATAAATCTGGGAGCGATAACCGACATCCACGAGGGCGAAGCCGCGGGCATCAGCTAGTATTTAATATATCAATGATAGGGAACACAACTTGCGTTCGGCTCCAATATGTATGCTTTTAGGAAAGCTTAGAAAAGTTTGGACCTAAACGAAAGTAAGCAAGTATTTTTTTATGTTAACAATTATTGCGTTACAAGACTAGCTTGTAACTTTACTTAACTATCCTGAAACTAATTCTAGATCGTTATGATGTGAGGTATTGTCCTACACCACAATCATCTCGACGATAATGTCTTGTAGATATATTGTGGTTCAAACGGTCAGGGCGTACCTGTAATTATGTATCATCTCTTGCTTGTACTAAATGAATAAATGGGTAGAGGGGTATGGGCTGTAAAGTGGTAAAAAAAAACAAGATTCCTGTACATACGATCAATAAAATTTAAAGAAAGAAACAAACAAAAATGAAAGAGAAAGGAAATGAAGAATTGATGATACGTAGTATTAAATGTATTCTTGCAAAATATTAGCTACTTAATTAAATATCTGTGTAAAATAGCTGTATTAAATAGCTATTTAATTAAATATCTGTCGCATTAGGTTTGAATTTTAGATATTTTTTTTGTTTTTTTTTTTTCACTCCACCCTAACGATAACCATAAGATAAAATTTATTATGTTTGAAAAATGATAAAAATTGAACGCCTCATTTGAGTAAAGGAACCTGTGCTCAGGAAGCTACGTAGAATATGAATATAGATGGCTATACGAATGAATGGACTGTGTGAAGGATGATATGGCTGAAAAGGAGGTGTTTGCTGAGATGAGGAGTAAGAGAGATGTATGGAAGAAGAAGACATGCTGCGCCGACCACAAATAAATTGGATAAGGTCAAGAGAAGGATTGGAGTAAAAGAACCGCTTTGATTCGATTATCAAGGTTTAGTATAACCCCCGGGAAACGCCTCGGGCGACGGAGGCCACCACGTGGCCCCCGGCTACCGTAGGCGCGGGCCTGTGGACGGTGAGCTATGGGCTAGCTCGCCGTCCGTCCGTCTCATGACGACAGGCCGTGTCGACGGCGCAGGAGTGTTCCACGCGCGCCTCAAAGAGAGTCAGCAAAAACGAAGGGGTCCGTAAGGACCGATGCCTGCTGGGGTTGCGGGACTGTTCGAAAGAGATACCGTGGCCCCGGAACACAAAGGGCGATGAAGGATACCGTAGGCGCGGGCCTGTGGACGGTGGGCTATGGGCTAGCTCGCCGTCCGTCCGTCTCATGACGACAGGCCGTGTCGACGGCGCAGGAGTGTTCCACGCGCGCCTCAAAGAGAGTCAGCAAAAGGAAGGGGTCCGCAAGGGCCGACGCCTGCCGGGGTTGCGGGACTGTTTGAAAGAGATACCGTGGCCCCGGAACACAAAGGGCGATGAAGGAACATGGATGGGTTTTAGTCAGTAAAAGTCTGACACTCCCTCCTGCTCCGCCCAGAACGGGAGGAGTCATTTGATGATTTCCCATCCGAAAAAAAAAGGTTTAGTATAACAAAGTTTGAGTACTTTTTCTCACAAGAAAATTCGCAGTCAATAATATCATCACCGGTGACCTGTAGCCTGTAGGTGCAAAAACAAAATACCTGCCTACGCCAGGTAGTACGTATGCGTGACGGAGGATTATGAACTCATTATATACAAACTAGAATACATTATGTATCATGTAAATAAACTTAACAACATAAAATCATATTAATAATTTTGGTACACATGTAAACGGGTATTTATCGCGAATTTTACATTTAATATAAGCCCGACGTTAATACGACAGCGATAATATAAAAATAAAATAAAAAATGGAATGGATGGATGGATGTAATAATTTTGGTAGCTTTGATTTAATTGCCGAGATATTATAATTGACTACGGATGACGCTGAAATAAAATCCTTAATAGAACCTTGGCAATCACATGCAAATAAATCCTTACCTTGACTTTTTTATTTATCACAACAAATACTGGTGGAACACAATCACAACACACGTCCGTTCACTCTGACTGTTGCATGTCATCTGAGAGCACGCTTCAACTGTTTACATGCGTGTGCGCCGATTTAGTACGTTAATGTTTTGTTGGATTATTAATCATTGTAGATCACTCATTGTCGAATTTAATTTTTTGCTACTGGTTTTTCTAATGTTTTACGAGAAAAACTTTAATGTATTTGGAGCTTCGTGTGCGAGTCTTCGTGTGACTTACGATTGGTCGACTGATAAAAAAATATGTTGATCTATTAAGTCCTACGGATCCTACGAAGAGCTCGTGGCTAAATAATAACAGCAGCGCGGGACGATCGTTAGGTTAAGCCATGTTTGCCTAGGTTGGTCTGTGGATAGGTAACCGCCCATTACATACCGAGTTTCCTCCGTGCCTCGGAAAGCGCGTTAAACCGTTGGTCCCGGCTGTTATTTGTAGATCTTTGACAGTCGTTGGATAGTCAGAGGCCCAAAAAGTCTGACAACCAGTGTTACCCAGGGGTATCGTATCACCCGGTACTAACTGGGTTGTGGAGGTCAGATAGGCAGTCGCTCCATTTAAAATACTGGTATTCAGCTGCGTCCGGTAAAACTGGAAGCCGACCCCAACATAGTTGGGAAAAAGGCTAGGCAGATGATGATCTATTAAGTCCTACGTTTACCATTTTAGGATCATTTGAAACGTTTTCCTCTGTCTCTCTTCTTCAACCGTTGGTCATCCAATGCTGAGTGCATACTTTTGGCGGTTTTGTGACATGGGTATTCAGCTTCTTCCGGCTTAATCCAGGTTAGGCATTTGAATTGATAGTAAATATTAAACGCCTACCATTGCCATTTTGAGTTCTCATCATCATCATTTCAGCCGAAAGACGTCCAATGCTGGACATAGGCCTCCCCAAGTGTCGCCACATTGACCGGTCCCATGCGACTCGCATCCAGCGGATTCCCGCAACCTTCACCAGGTCATCGGTCCACCTAGTGGGAGGCCTTCCAACGCAACGTCTTCCGGTTCGCGGTCGCCACTCCAGAACTTTTCGGCTTTTTGAGTTCTCAGTCAACCAAGAAAAACGTGATGATCAGTGATTGACTTTTCCTATCATACACTACTGAAGCTGCTGATTAAGAACGAAAGAGGACAACTTTCTATTTCTAAGTATTTGAAGATGAAAGAATCATCATGTTTACTCGTATCTCAGCTTGTAACTTTCAATCATATAAAAAGTGCGGTTGTTAGATTATCTTTGACCGTTGATCCACAAGCCTCAATTACTTTATAAGTGGGTATTTACTTAGTGAGATGCACTTCGTTATGTAGGTTCAGCTCTCATTCAAAGGAATAGACGATTACATGGAAATGTATTTTCATTTTATTTTCAATCAGACTGCCACGTTGGTCTAGTGGTCACGATCGCGACTGCTGAGCGTGAAGTCTCCGGGTTCGATTCCCGGGTCGGGCTAATTGTTGTTGGGATTTTCCAACAGGATTTTCTCAGTAGCAGACACGGAGTCTGGATTTGTGCCCAGTTGATGGCAATAGGCTCGCCTCCTGTTACATAGAAGTTAAACGTAACTGGCAAAATGTGGGTGTAACAAAAATCCGGTGTGTTATGTTTCTATTCAATCAGAGTCAAGGGTTCCCTTTAATCAATTATTTTTCTACTTTAATCAATTATGAGTGAAGTTGTAGCACCTCAGTATTGTTTGTCCTAGTGGTAAACGTCCCTTTATGTTCATAATCTAACTCTATTCTGGGGAAGTGATACTGTGATTTTTTTCTCTATTTTGCTGTTCTTTTTGGAATAATATCATTTCGGGATCTAAGATAGTTTATTGTTTATTCTGGAATCGACGATATTCATTAATGCCGACTCGTCACCACTATGGATTATGGCTTTCTGGAGATGCATTTTACGGAGATGTAAGAGAAAACAGAGTTCAAATAGTTAAACAAGAAGAAAACGATTCTCTAGTTGTTGTTGCCGGGCAAACTAAAAAGATATGCGGTTAAAATAGTATGTTACGAGCGAAATCTTCGGGTGATTTCGAAGCAAAAAAGATAGAAATAGTTGTTCCTGAAGTGTTTACAGAACGTTAATTCAGTTAATAACATAACATCATATTTATGTAAATGGGTTTACCTCTTAGAAAAGGAATATTAATTCGTGTGCAGCTAAGTAACGAGTAAAGAATACAGTAAACTGATAGATGGTGCCGATGCAGTTTTACAAAAAAAAAAATAGTGACTAGGAGCTCTTGAAAGATTTCAAGATTATTACTAACATTACTATAATCATCGGTGAAGGAAAACATCATGAGGAAACCTGGACTTATCTATATACATACTTAAAAGAAAAAATAAAGAAAAAGAAAGAAAGAAAACGTATTTATTTGGCTTTAGCCGCAAATGCACACAACAAAATAAGAATAAAATAAAAAATAAGAAACTTAAAACTACACAATAAAAAAAAATTAAAAGTAAGCAAAAAAATAAGAGAAATAATATTGCGTGACTCACGGCTGCGCCAAATAGGCCCAGTTCAGCAAACTGCCGAGCAGCTAGTGCCCGACGCTGGTCACAAAGAAAAAAAATAAACAAAAAAAACAATCCACTCACTGACTGACCGACCACTCATCACGAAATCTCGGAAACTGCTGGGCCGTTAGGTCTAAAATTTGGCACAAGCACTCTGGGGTGCAGGCACGCACTAAGACAGGATTTTTTAAAATTCGCACCCCAAGGGGTTGAAAGGGGGTGTCAAAGTTTGTATGAAGGTCCTATTTTTTGATTGTGTAGCAATGATATTTTTTATGTTGTACAAATGGAGTTATTTCATATCAAAGAAGTTGTGCAATAGTTACTATAACTTGATATTTTGGTTGCGATTGAATACAACAACAGCCCATAACGTCTACTGCTGGACATAAGCCTCTTCCATGATGGGAGGAATTTGCCGTATTCTCCACGCTTGGCAGGCGGGTTGGAAATCGCAGTGATGAAAGACTAACAGAAAACGCTGCTGCCCATTCTCTGGTCTACGGAGGCGCAAGGTGTTCTGCCTCAGACATTAGTCGCCTTATACGACACCCGTGAGTGTAATGGGTTGGCTCTATTCTACTCTGCCGGATACCACACGGCTTCTACGATTGAATATTACGTTTAAAATAAAATGTTTGCTATGACATACTGATAATTATAATGTAAATAACCTTGCAATATAAATCTGGTAAATTTTAAAAATGCCGTCTACAAGTACACCGACTGCTCACTAACGCCCTCTGCTAGACAACTGTGTAACTGTTATGTAGGTACGCTCATGATAACTTTAGGTAAGTACATACTTTGGTAGTACGTACTATCGCCTGAAGGTGGCGCTTAACTATCGAGCCAATTGTGTTTTTTTATTTAAAACTAGAAGGAAAATGTTTACTGGATTAAAACAATATTTAGTTAAAAACATGCAAAATTGATAGAAAATTAGTCTGTACTGATTTGTAACAAAAAAAATGTGACGTAATTTTGTTGGGTTCGAATCCACGTCATTTTTGAAGCAAGTGCTCGAATATTTCGACACTACTTTCGACTGGGAGCGTGGCGTCTCCTGTAATCCGGCTTCTCGGAGGTCGGGCACGGAGGATGGTTTGAGGTCGGGGGTCCTGGTGCTGAGTGGCCCATGTTGACTGGACGTCCACACTAAGCCTGGTATTGATATGGATCCCCCGGAGGAGTCTGGGGGATGCAGGTCATCTAAGGAGGGGCGAACCGGGCCAGGGGGGAAACCCAGCAGCCAAAAGTCCCCGTATCGGGCAGTAGTGGGATAGCGGCCGGGAGTGGGCGCTCAGTATCAGCCTGACCAATATAATCAGACCCGTTCCTTTTGCCATTTTCACAGTAAATTGCGTTTGTTCGGAAATTTTGTAGTGTGTAATTTTGATCTTATTCTGTTTGTAACTTACTTTTGTTAACTTTATTTTATATTCTTTAATAAAAGTGACTTCAAGTAAGTTCAATTCAAGTAACGGTCAGTGGTAGTCTTATGTTGCAGAGTTAGTACGCGCCAATTTTCTAGTAGATGTTGCAGTGCTGCTGCTGTTGTTTTAAACATATTTTAGCAAGTTTATTTATTTCAGCATTCTTGTTTCACTGCTTGTCTGGTTGGACTACTAACAATTTAGGATTTGAATTAACCAAATCGGTTGTAGTGTATAAGCATATACCTATTATAGTTCGACATATGTAACCTATATAATAACTGTTTACCCATAATAAAGTTAGTATCATTTCATCCGAGCTTGCGTTTGAATCTATTAACAATCCCAACATTATATGGCGACCCTGCCAGAGCGGTCTGCCTCGCGCAAGCAAATTTGATACCAAGGCCTTAAATGGCTAGTGATTAATAAACTGTCGCACAAAATGAAGAATTCAAAGGGACAATATAGTGATTTGCCGTGTTCGTTGGGACAATATCTTCGTTGCGGTACAGAAAAAGTCAAAGATGGGCACCACGCAGAGTAACACGAAAGAAGAAGTAGTGATCGCGCAAACAGCAGCCGGTAATGGCCAAAATTCAGCAAAAACAGAACAACTGCTATATCACGCAAGTACCACCAACATAATACTTCTAATTATTGCACTGCTCCTGGGTATAGGAGGCATTTTTATGGTGTATAAAATGTATCGGCGATGTCACGAAAAATTGGTGGAGAGGCAAGTGAACGACTTGGTCTTGAGAAGATATGCGAGTATACTTCGTGGTCAGCGTAAAGGGACGCAGCCGGGAGAAATCGTGTAAAAGGGACGCAGCCGGGAGAAATCGCGGAAACACGCCAACAAAAGTGCATGGTGCAGTGGAAGTGCGGTTCATAATCGGAATAAGCTAAAAGTGCGTAATCGTAATACATAATTATATTAAAAGTGCGGAATTGTAAATCGTAGCACCACGGCAGTGAATTATGCGCGTAAAATGAACTTAAGACTACATTTTTAAGTAAAATATTATAGAGACAGTATCGGTACTTATGCAGTAATAATGGTATGTATTAATAAATAACTTGTATGTACGATTAATCAGTAGTAATATTAATTTTATGGCAGACTTTATTAAGGAATTGCATAGTGACTTATTGAAAATACGAACATATTTAATTAAAATTGGCCCAAGTAGGAGGCAAGAAAATATATGTAGTAAAAAGCTAAATGAGGCTAATATTTTGTATGAACAATACAATAATTATATAGAAGAAATAAAAAGAATAAAGAAATTTAAAAGTGTATCAGAAATAAGAGATATAGATGAATACGGAGCTAAGTTTAATAAATTTTACTTAGAAGTTACTAATTTGTGTAAAAGCGAGCCAATAGCTTCAGCCACGATGTCTAAGTTTGATTTAAAATAGCGCTGAGCTTATTACCAGTAATGAATGATACAGAAATAGTTACAAAACAATTAATAGATGCTGTTTTAAGCTTTCACGGTTCATAACTTTACTACAAATGTCACTTACGGGATATCTTCCGTGATTATTTATTATTTTGAGCTCCCGATATTTCGACGCTGTTGCAAGCGCCATGATCGCGGGTTAACTGGAGAATGCGGGTGGCTGGAAAAAAGCGCAAGCCACGTATTTTGTCAACAGACAAACATTACTTTCAAAGGCTGACAAGAGAAGCAATTGAAATAAGAAGACATAAAAATTTCAATCGAGAGAATGGCTTCAAATAGTCAAGTACGTGGAATCCAGTATTGAATATGCTCAAAAGTAGCAGCCAGCAACATAATAAGGACTCCACAAAACCTAGTGATACTGTGAGTGTTTTTTGCCGTGACTTAGTGTCGAGTTCCAGTAGTGCGCGTAGCAAAAGACAAAGAAAGAAGGTAGACAGATTTGTCTGCTCCTAACAATTTTTTCCAGCCACCCGCATTCTCCAGTTAACCCGCGATCATGGCGCTTGCAACATCGTCGAAATATCGGGAGCTCAAAATAATAAATAATCACGGAAGATATCCCGTAAGTGACATTTGTAGTATAATTAATAGATGGTATCGAATATTACGATTCAGTTTTAGAGGACGCATCGAAGAATGAGTTAAGGAGTTTGTTCTAAAAAGTCGATTATCGCAGTTTGCTAAATTAAGACTAGCTAAAAAATATAGAGACGTTCCAGAATTATTAAAGGATATGAAGATACATTTGTTACCCAAAAAATCATTCACGGCTATATCTAGCAAATTACAGTCAATTAAGCAAAACGAAAAAACTATAACGGACTACGGCCAAGAACTATCGAGTTTATTTGTTGACCTCACGATTTCGCAGTCCGAAGGACATGAGGAAAGCTAGGATTCATTGAAACGCGTAAATGAAAAACTTGCATTAAAACGCTTTGCCGACGGATTGCGAAACCGTAGGTTGAGCACAATTATAGCTGCGAGAAATTATGACTCCCTAAGTGATGCTATACAGGCAGCGATAGATGAAGAAACTTCATCATCAGATTACTCTTCATCAAATATTATGTCAATGAGAACGGACGTTACAATAATTATAGAGGCAATCACAGAGGTCACTATTCAGCAACGAGAGGTAGGTATTATCATAACAGCAGCCATCCACGCGGCAGCAACAGACGAGGAGTTGGAAGATACAATCACCAGCGCGGAGCTGGGCGAGGCAGACAGGAACCCATAAGAGGGAATCCTCCAGGACGCGGACATCGAGGTCAGTTTAATAATAATTACTATAATAATAGAAGTACACAGGAAAATCAGAACCAACGGGTGATGACGGCGAATAAAGATGATGACGCAGCCAAGGAAAACGTTTTACAATTTTTTCGAGACTAAAAGAAAACACATTTTTTCATATGATAATTCAGTAGTTGCTAGGCTATCCATAAATGGTTCACAATATTCATGGTTAATTGACACTGGAGCATCGATTTTGGCCATTGGCCATAGTGGGATTATAAAACAAAACATTCCAATACACAAATGGAGAACTACACTAAATGGTATTGGGGGCAAAGTCGAAGCAATTGGATTCGTTTATTTACAGTTAGAGACGCAGGGACACTATTTTAGTCACAAGTTTTATGTTTTTAATTCCTTACCATGTAAGGCAGATGGCATAATTGGGTACGACTTTTTAAACAAGTACAGATCAAGCATCATTCTAGAACATAAACAATTACATCTAAACACTTCAACAAATGTTAGGATACTTTTAAATTTAAGTTGTCAGGAAAAACAAACCTTTAACATACCGTCGAGGTCGGAATCAATACATTATATAGATACAAATGTAAATGAAGAGTGCGGAGTCTGTGCGACACAGCTATGCGAAGGTGTCTTTATGGCTAGTAGTATAGGGTCACCAGTTAATGGCAAGATCCCAATCAAAATATTAAATACAACTAAAAATTCACTAACATTAAATGAAATTAAACATACATATACATAAGCTAAGTGAATATAATATGTGTACATTTGATAGTTGTTTACGTAACGCGGAGCGCGTAAAATCTTTGTTATCTCAGCTAAACTTAAAACATTTAAATTCGGAAGAACAGATTTCTATACAAAAATTATGTGCTAAATATGCGGATATTTTTTATTTACCAGGTGACACTTTCACCACTACACCAATATACAATCATAAAATCAAACTGAAAGAAAATGCTGACACCGTTTACGTAAAACCCTACAGATTGCCACACTCCCAAAAAGCAGAGGTTCAAAAACAAATAAATGACATGTTGTCTCAAAATATAATAGAGCCCAGTAAAAGTGAATGGTCTAGTCCGGTGTTGTTAGTACCTAAGAAACAAGACGCCTCCGGGGAAAAGAAATGGCGTTTAGTCATTGACTATAGGAAATTGAACAATTGCATTAAAGACAATGATATTATAACTAAAAAGGTGTAGATGCGTTATAAGCGCTCAGCAAGCGGTACGTTAAAATGTGGCTAATTAGCAAACCTTGACCTCAGTGTGACGTTGCCGGCGTCGACAGACGCACTTCACGTAAACACAGTGCATTAAAAGTGAAAGTGACCCAAAACTACCGAAAATGCCGTCGTGTGTCATGAGATATTGTACAAATTATACTAGCAAAACTTCTAAAAGTCAAGGAATCACATATCATTCGTAAGTATACTATTTATCTTAATATTTTCACAAAACAAACATTACGTTTTTAAAATAATGGCGTCCGAAAAGAAAGAGTGCAACAACAATTTCTCTATCAACAAGTGCGATAGAGATAGACGTCATTACCGATCATAGAGTAAAATTATATGTACGAAACAGACAAGTCAGTTGACTTTCAATGCATTTTTATTACATTACTTTTACTACATGAACTCTTGAGTGAATCGCATTTTTAGGCATAAATCACGGTGTAAGGTAATGTCATATCTGATTTATTAATTCTACATCGTTTCTAGTACACTTGACGACGCACTGTCGCGAATTATATTTGTCTCTTTTTCACTCGCGATACTTGAATCATGCCATCCTATTTTGACGACTAATTGTAATGTAGTGTGTTATTGCAATATTTTTAGTTATTCATGTGTGCGGTGTGCCGTTTTTGAAGATAGAATGTCGTTTAGGTAACGTATCTACACCTTTTTACTTATAATATCATTGATTAAAGATGACAAGTTCCCATTGCCAAATATTACAGAAATACTTGACTCTCTATCAGGATGCGTTTATTTTACCCACCTAGATCTATACCAAGGATTTTTTAATGTTAACCTAGATAAAGAAAGTCGGAAATACACAGCATTTAATTCCGGACAATACCAAATGACCAGAATGCCAATGGGACTTAAAACAAGCCCAAATTCGTTTTCAAGAATGATGAACATTGCCATGGCTGGTCTAACATATGACAAATGTCTTGTATATTTAGACGATTTGATTGTTTATGGAAAAAACTTAGATTCAGCAATTAAAAATTTACAAGATGTGTTTGAATGGTTGCGAAAAACCAATCTCAAATTGAAACACGTTAAATGTAATTTCTTGAGGAAGGAGATGTTATATTTAGGCCATGTAATATCAGCAGAGGGTGTTTTACCGGACCCACAAAAATTAGAAGTTGTAAAAAACTATCCAAAACCAAGTAATTCGGATGAGGTCAAGCGATTTGTCGCATTTGCCAATTATTACAGGAAATTCATTAAGAATTTTGCTGCAATTACACAACCTTTAAACAATTTATCAAAGAAAAACCGGCCAAGAGCGTGTCGGGCCACGCTCAGTGTAGGTTTCCGTAGTTTCCCGTCCGTCACAATAAGTGTTCCCACTCTTAGTCCAGAAATTATTTTGTACAACTTTTTGTCTTTTTTGTAGAAAAACTGTTGTTTCCATCAAGTTCAAAATAATTTTCCTAGAAAGTCCTTATAAAGTTCTACTTTTCAGATTTTTTTCATATTTTCTAAACTTATGGTGCAAAAGTTAGAGGGGGGAGGACACATTGTTTTTTCACTTTTGGAGCGATTATTTCCGAAATTATTGACATTATTAAAAAAATATTTTAGAAAACCCCTATTCATTTTTAAATACCTTTCCAACAATATATCACACATTAGGGTAGAAATAAAAAAAAAATCACTTCCCACTTTACATATAGGGGGGCTACCCTAATAAAACATTTTTTTCCAATTTTTATTTTACTACTTTGTCGGCGTGATTGATATACATATTGGTACCAAATTTCAGCTTTCTAGTGCTAACGGTCACAGAGATTAAGCGAGGACGGACAGACGGACGGACGGACAGACATGGCGAATCTATAAGGGTTCCTAGTTGACTACGGAACCCTAAAAATATACAATTCGAGTGGACAGAAAATTGCCAAAAAGGATATGACTTATTAAAACAAAAATTAATTGCACCACCAGTACTACAGTACCCTGATTTTTCGATTGAAAATGAGGTTGTCCTTCAGACAGACGCTTCTGGGTTCGCGATTGGAGCTGTTTTAGCTAACCAAAATGGGAAACCAGTAGCATACGCAAGTAGAACTTTAAATAAAGCGGAAAAACTATACCCGACAATTGAAAAAGAGCTGCTAGCGATTGTTTGGTCTGTGAAATATTTCAGACCATACCTTTATGGTCGCAAATTTAAAATCAAGACCGATCACAAACCTTTAATATATTTATTTAATATAAAAGAGCCATCGAGTAGGTTACTGAAATTTAGATTGTCATTAGAAGAGTATGATTTTAGTGTGGAGTATGTTAAAGGCACGGACAATGCAGCTGCAGACGCATTGTCTAGAGTCGTCATAACATATAAAGATTTGCGAGACATGCATGAAAGCATGATGAATGTGATGACGCGAGCACAGAAAAGAAGGTTACTTCCTACCCAAGACACTTCGGATGCTATAGTCTCTACTGATGACTGGTCTGATCAACCAAGCGTTGTGGAAACTCATAGTAAACCAAAGATGTCTACTGAGCTCAGATTTATAAGTAAACAGACTATACGTAAATTACGGAAAGAACAAATGATAGAGGAGGAAAATGAAACGTTTCTGTTTGTACCAAAACAAATGATTATTTACATACAACCAGCTACTCGATCGCAACTGACGCCAGGCGCTTTTGCGAGAGAACTGGAAAAGTACTGTAAAAAGATAAATATAAATGAAGTGTATATCATAAGGGATACATTAAATAATTCTTTTATAGAAAAACTAGCACAAACTATAAAAAACAATAACTAGTTGGACCGGTCCCCGCTTATGTATATTAAAAGATGTAGAAAGGATAGAAGATAAAGACGAGAAAAGAGTTATTCTCAACGATTTTCATCTGTTACCTACTAGTGGCCACGCAGGTATCAGACGAATGGTCAATAATATAAAAAAATATAATTTCTGGGCAGGACTAGAGCGAGATGTTACACAATTTATAAAGAGTTGTGACAAGTGTCAAAAACAAAAGCACTCAGTTCGTATTAAAGAACCAATGGTAATATCAACCACAGCCCACACTGCTTTTGAAAAGCTATATCTAGATGTAGTAGGTAGGTCCATTAGACCGAGATATGCATAACTCGTCATATATATTAACACTTCAGTGTGAGTTAACCAAATATGTAGAAGCTTATCCGTTATTAACCAAAAGCAGTACTGAAATCGCAAAAACCTTCGTGAACAACTTTGTACTACGTTATGGAATCCCCAAGGAAATAGCAACCGACAGAGGAGCTGAATTTATGTCAGCAATAATGAAAGAGGTATGTAAACTACTTTGTATAAATAAAATTAATTCAACAGCCTATCATCACGAGAGCATTGGTGCACTCGAAAACTCGCATAAAAATTTAGGTGCGTATTTGAGAATACATACAGATAATCATTCCGAATCATGGAGCAGTTGGCTTCCTTATTGGAGTTTCAGTTACAATACATCTGTTCATTCCGAGACCAAATATACACCCTTTGAACTAGTATTTGGTAAAAAATGTAATATACCCAGTAGTCTAACGAAAACCATAGAACCACTGTATAATCATGACAGCTATCCATTAGAACTAAAATATCGATTACAGGAGTCATTGAAAGAAGCCCGAGAAAATTTGATTCAATCCAAATAATTGCGGAAAGAAAAATATGACAAAAATTCAAATCCCATTAAATATAAAAAGGACGACTTGATTTTAGTACGGAATGAAACTGGTAATAAGTTATCTAATATCTATTTAGGTCCATATGTTGTTTTGAAAGATGAATCACCAAATGTACAAATATTAAAAGACGGCAAATCCGATACTGTACACAAAAACCGTACAAAATTGTACACACCAAAAGTAACCTAGTATAGATATATAAATGTAGTCTTTAAGTTAAGTAATAAATATGTAAGTAAAGAAATATGAAACTATATCAAATAAAATGGATATTAATTTAGCATTAAATTTAAAAATAAAATAAAGCCATAAAAGTTTTATTTTAATTTCCAAAAGGAGGGAGATGTAGTGTATAAGCATAAACCTATTATAGTTCGACATATGTCACATGTGATTGGGTTAATGTTTTATTCGTCATAAGCCGCTCACTCACCGGAGCAAATGTAACAATCCAAGATTCGAAAAAGGAAAAGTCACATTTGCCAGTAATATAATAATAATCATAATTAGATTTTTACATCATATTGATTGTTAGAAATTGTATCTTTCCTTTTTTAAGTGCTAAGCATGAGGTCCTTGGTTCGATGCCCGGGTCGGGGACAGTGCTATTGGGTTTTTCCATCAGAAATTTATAATAGCAGCCACGGAGTCTGAATTTGTGCCCAGTTGATGGCAATAGGCTCATCCCCTATTACATGAGACAAAATTAACTGGCGAAATGTGGGAATGGGAGGTGTACCTACCTTATATTATTGCTATTATATTATTGCATATTTTTGCTGTGGGGACGGGCTGCAGATATTGAGTCTATATTTATTCTGCAGAAAAGAGCCATCAGAGCCATATATAATCTTCGTAGGCGCGATTCTCTAAGGGAACTGTTTAAGGATATTGGCATCATGACGGTACATTGTCAATACATCTACGAAAACATAATGTACGTCAGAAAAAATCTGCACCTTTTTGGTAAAAGGGGTGACAGACATAATTACAGTACTAGAAATAGGGACCAACTAGTTCAGCCAGGTTTCAGACTCGCTAAAGTAGACTCATCTTTCATGGGGTACTGTTTGAGATGCTATAATAAAATTCCACAAAGTATTCTTGAACTGAATGAGACGAAATTTAAAACATGCATTAAACGCACACTATGTAAGCAAGCCTATTACAAGTTGAGCGATTATATCGCTGATAAAAATGCTTGGCTCAATGCTGGTCCTGCTCCACATGGACAGGGGCGCATAAATTGATAGCATTCAATTGTATTGTTGGAGCTGCTGAAGATTGTACAACTATCTTTGCATTGTATAGATTCAATCTATTTAGTATTATATAAATGCATAGCCCATATTGTGTGAGTACTATGTACTAGAAAGCTATCATTCACTGGAAACCTACGTCTTTTCTTGACTTGAATGTGCCCTGGCGGTTTGGAGTATGTCATGCTCACTCAATTGTCTCGCTGATGGTGGCGCATGTGTCGGATCGTTTAGTTCCCTTCAAAATGGTTGAGTTGAATGGTGCTGATCCATGCGTCATGTCCGTGAACGGGCGCTGTCAGTTGTGACTGGTCATCTCTTGGTTGCCATGGCTTATTTGAATGAATTATTTTGAATTGTATTTTTTTTTTGTTTGTGTGTTTTTGCTGTGGACACTTTTACCGTGCACATCTTGTTACATTGTTCTCACATAATATATCATCTCAACGTGAATGATGTAACCAAGATTTTGTAACAATATTCTGATTTAAAAGAGTGTCCATGGAGTTTCTTGCCCGTTCTTCTCCATAGAGATCTACGCTAGGGAATGGGCAACTACAGTACTTTCACAGTTTTTGTCTTGTGACTGGGACTGTAGCTACATTTAATTTTCATCTTTGTTTCGACAATTCAAAAGTGCCTGTAACTGGCTTACTTGAAATAAATGCTTTGATTTTGATTTTATGGTACACGGGGATTACAGGCATGTAATAATGAATGAAAATGTTATGTTATTTTTAGGTGTAGGGAAGGGAAATAAAAACATTAAATTCACTTACTATTTTATTTCAGAGCTGACTTCGCTTATTACAATGACTATCAAGTTAAAACTAAGCAAAGCTTGTACAAAACAAACAATGCTGCGTGTCGAGTAGGTACTTATTACTTATTTGGTAAAGTAGCCCTATTTGAGACACCACTGAAGGCTTCTGCTAATCACACATTTATCAAACCTCAAGGCTGTGAGAAGGACAATCTTGAAGTACATAAGATACTTTAAATTTCAGACAAAAGTGATATCTAATCTGTCAGCAGTAAGTTGAATTTGCTATGTCAAATGCTTTTAAGAAATCCAAATATATCGAACAAAGTCTCGCTTAATTTGTGTTTCTAAATTACTTATGATCATAGTATTGCTGACATGTCCTTTTGAGATATATCTACAGCCTTAAAGTTTCTTCCATACTCTACTTTCTTTCTACTGTACTACAGGAATATCCTTATTTTCCGTGACTTCTTTAGTTTCCGCTGCAACTATAGGTTCAATTTTCTCAATCTTTTCTTCCTTCTTCTCCGATTCAGACAAGATCAGTTCTGGGACTTGCATCGGTTTGACTTCTTCAGCTGGCTCTGGTACTGCTGATCTTTCTTCTGGAACCTCAGCTACCTTGACTTCGGGGTCGACTCTCTTCTGTTGGGAAAGTTAAATGTCCATTTATAATAAATGTTTTATCTTTATAGGACCAGGGTCTTATTTATGTTGTAAAACTGATTAGGTTCGGCAGGCCATGAATGAAATAATTGCTAATCAACAAGAATGGTGTTATTTGATTGATGATGACTGGCTACTAAGTAGATCTTTCTGTACTTTGACTGTCAAGACCACTCAAGACAGTTGCAGCAAACGTTTAAAGCTAGAATTCAAAAACGTTAATGAGCCCGTGCCTTTACTTAGACATGTTTCCGTTTCTATCTTACATTTGTCGTTTTAGTTGTGCAAGAATGACGAAAATAACAGTTAGTCAAAGCACCTACATGTTATGTCATAAAGTTTACGGATCTCGGCCTAGTATTTAGATCATAGTAAATTGAAATCTTATTACTATGCTACGAATTCATTATGAAACAATTATGAACAATGCTAGTAAAATAATCAACATAAGAATTAATTAGTTAATTAGGTAATCAATTATTTTACAATTAATTAACACAACAATTAACGAAACAATTAATTTTTTTTTTTCTTCGCAGACCTGCTGGTAGAAAATATTTTGTAATAAGCAGTGTCTTTGTACTCTAAGTTATGTTCATTACTCTTACCTCAACAGGCTGTTCCTCCTTCGCCTCCTCAACAGGCGACTCCTGAGGAACAGGCACATCGGCATTCTTAGCATCAAGTTCACTGGCAGCAGCAGGCTCGGGCAGTATGGTGCAGTCAGCCTGGTTCGTCTTCAGGAAGAAGGTCCTGGAGATCTTGTATCTGTCGAGGACGGCGTACGCGTTCTGCATCACGGCGAGAGATGGGAGTCTGTCACGGGAGAGGAGCCAGGTGTTTTCTGGAGGCAAACATTTTGGATTTTAATAAAACTAATCTATGTGTTCCTGTAGGTCCACCCCCACTTATCACATGGGAGACATAATCGGTGAAATGTAGGTAAACAGTGGAATAGAATTCTGTGTATCGCTTTGGGTTGAAAGGCATGGTGCTATGTAAGTAGTTAAGTACGTTCCAGTCTATCTCTCATCAAAGAATGTCTTCCCGATGTTTAATAAAGGGAAACATCTCCGAGTGCAAGCCGATAGTAAAATTCCCTAAATACATTATTTCTCACAGATTTTTTTTCTCTATCATTAGATACACAAGTTTTGGATCGTAGTTTTAATAAGAATTAGGGGTTGTCTCTACAGGCCTAAACGACAGAGAAAAGAAAAAAACCTGCTTATTAATTACAGCAAAACCTAAAGATAAAAAACTCACGGGTATGCACAGGTCCAATACCGCTGCAAGACCACATGACGGCATAGCTATCGTAGTCGGTATCCAGGATACTGTACTCGAAGTCGTAGGGCAGAGGGGCTGAGGAGTACTTCACCATGACGCGACCCTCGCCTTCCCTGCCCACCTTCTGCAGGTGACCTTCCATTATCCGCTTGAAGCCGGTCCTAGAGAAATATTTCATTTATGAAATAATTAGGTATATACATTGAAATGTATTATTTAAAGTAGAAATCTACTGTGACGAAAATAAAGGGTGTAAAAAACCTCTTAACGAAGCTGAAAGGCACTTGTTTTCCCCGTCATTGCGATCATTCTTTTTTTTCCACACCATACCTGGGAACTTTCTAGTTACAGTCGAGATATTGGGGGTCAGAGTTCCAACTTTTTGACAACTTTTTTTTTTTAGTACAAATTTTTACTTTAGGATTATTACTTTAAACATCTCCACGACCCCCGTACTATTCAATCCGTCCATCAGCACAATGTTTTGAGTGCGTTACATTGAGTTCCACCAAAAAACATGATTTTTTCACCCCAAAAAAAAAGTCGCTTCCCAGCAATCATTTTTGCGTAAAGTTACTTCGTTTGATGTACAGAAATACAGAATGCTTGGTTAACGGCTTCGTAATGATGTTATTTACACCCTGTATGTCTCTACTAGGATTATAGAGTAGCAAACGTTCATACAAACATTTCGAGCCTATAGGATTTAGTCGTAAATTATTAGGTACCTAAGTAAGTTAGGTGCTAAAATAGTAATTTTCAATACGTAGGTAACGTGCTGAAAATAACTATTTTAGCACTTTGCAGCATTAGGTTCAAAAAGGCTGTTTCAGCGGTACAGCAAAAACATTGAAATTGGTATGTTGTAGTGATCTTAAAAACTTCTAACATATTCAAGTTAAGTACCCCGAAAACTTTACTTCTAACTTTCTCTCTTTGTTAATGTGGTTTAGGTACTGTCATGGAACATATTATGTTTAAAGTATAATATATATTGACAGCAGATCGTCACGCGTGTTTGCGTATGCGCCGCCTGACAAGAGGGAGGGGCTCACACGTCCATATCATTCTCCAAATCTCCACCCACATCATTCTAAATTGATGTTTCATCACGATCTAATATTGTGTTCTCACAGGTCACAATATTACAGCAATTTTGGTTTGACAGTTTTTATACAATAGAATTCCTGACACTTTGGCTAAGTATCTATCTACCAGTTCAAAATTCGTATTATTTCTTTTCAATCTAATATTTGTTGGTTCAGCACCAGAGTTCCATTAAAATGGGAGACACTATAAAGTATAGCGGGTTAAGTCGGCCAGGACGATAAGAAAAATCCATCGGATTTCTGAATTAAATGTCGTGTAATCTTTTATTTTATTTGAAAGTTGTTCTCAATCAGGCCATTTCTTTCTTTGTAAATGTTTCGCACGCGCAGTAATAAGCGCTCTCTATTAAGGCGACTACAGGAGCTAAATTAGCAACTCTATTTGTGGTGGTTCAAACTTCGTTTGAAATACTGTTAGAATAAAGTTCTTATCAGCTTGCACTACAAAGTGGTTGTTACGGCATGTCACTGCGGGCCGAATAGTAAGAAATGAGTGGGTTTTTGCGATTTACAAAAAATCTATTGATTGGACTAAAAAAATAAAACACTACGATGCCAATATGTGGTTTGTAGAATTATTTGCCAAAAAATCAGATTGATCGAATGAATTTTAGTAGGTATGGTTTTTACTGTTAAAATATTTTTTTAGAGATAAGTTCATGATTTTTTTTATCGTGTAAAATTTGTTGTATTATGTTTTCAAAACACTGTCGTACTAGTATATATCCTGAAGAATATCATATATTTTTCTGGTTTTGTTTATTGCAGTGAATCATATGCTTTTTTGCATTTTAAAACTCGCGTTTAGCTCCTGTAGTCGCCTTAACTGCGGGTGCCGACTGGCTAAGGTATCTTCAAACCACATCAAGAGCTATTTTCCCAACACAGGTTCCAATACGAGATACAAAAAGTTCATGACTCACAAGGAGTTAGTGATCTCATTGGTGACGAGGATCCTGCCTTCGGGAGTAGCGGTGTAGTGTGTGGTGACGCAGCGGGTGCCCAGCTCGGTGACCGTGAAGTACCTCTCCGCCTCGTACCATGTGCCCAGGAAACGGTTCATGTTGAAGTTTGCCATAGCCTATAAGAACAAAATATAAATAAAATGTAGTGAAAAAAAAAAAAAATAAGAAAAAAAAAATTAAGTAATGAAAAAAATAAAAAAAAATATGATGATGATGAATGAAATGTAATGTTTATACAATGTAATGGTAAATTATGTTTATTTTGCAAGTAGGTTTTTACAAACACTTTTACACGTCATTTTTCAAAACAATAGATGGGGCCGGTGTTTCGTACCTGACTACTCTGAGAAGAAACAGCCGAAACAAACCCCGAGGTCATAGTCTCTTTTGAAGTCCAGACATAATCTTGCTCAATTCACATGAGAACTATGCAGATTAGTGTCTGAGATGGTCTTTTGAAGAAAGAACCACACAGATTTGAGCGGACCTGTCCAGTCAGTGCAAGCATTTGTCAGTTATCGTGTAGCTCGACTTATAACTCAAGGAGCTCAACGTAGAGAAACAGATAGAGGCCGAGAAGTATCGAAAGCTTTTTCAGTTTATTTTTCCATCTAAGGAATTGACTGTCACTGCCTTAATGGCTGTTAAAGATCTACCAATGACAGTCGGCAACGGCTTAATGTGTTTTCCGAGGCACGGTGGACACTCGGTATGTAATTGGTGTTTACTCATCCAATGACCAACCTAGGCATGCGCGGCTTAACCTGAAGATAGACATGATTTTTATTTAGCCACGAGCTCTTCTAGCTGCTTACTATAGTCTGCGCCACTTAAGTAGGGAATAAAGGTCATTAACCCGCATACATTTATTCAAATACATAATTCCGAAAACAGAAATAATGACATAAGCTTGTCCCAAAACTACCTTTATCATGATCCTTGACTTTTTCTAGTAATAAAAATCGATTCATAATGTATTGTAGGGGTACCTACGCAGATAAATTAAGGAAAGAGCAATGACATTTAGTCCCTTAATTGGCGCAGACTATAATATGAATTAATTAAAAATCTTCTCCAAACGAAAGCAAACTGCGAGATTTTTCTTCCAACCAATACCCAACTTACGAGAGATAAATGAAAAGGAAAGTCCATAAGTACGGTGGATCCCGCGGTCGTCGCCCGACCAACCAGCCGACCAGCCGGGCAGCCCGACAACCAGTTACGAGTTGAGCACGGTCAGTGACGCGACGACTGTTACGTACACCACCAGGGTCAAGGTAATGGGAAGCTCTTGTTGGACAACCAAGGATAGGTTTTGCCTGGCAGGTTGATGGTGTAACGGTGTGACGTGTTGGTTTGTATTGTTAGATTCATTCAGAAATGTATTTATTAAACTTTATGAAATAACAAAAAAAATATGACAAAGGAATTCTCTACCAGTCAATCAAAGTAATAAGTACGTATACAATATCATACAATGATTATGTTAGCTATAAAAGCTAAAATATTTAAGACGAAACGTATAGTTATAAAGAAGGAATTTATCACCAACTGCTGATAATTAAAAAAGAAAATTTTATTCGCAGAAAACATCGTACTGAAAATAATGATGTTTCCGTTTCAGTAATACACATTGCGTTTTCATTTTAGTAAGTGTTGTAATGAGAATGTGAAAAACCAGTACATATATTTGGAAGGATATTGAAACGGAGAGTTCCAATTGGAACAATGGCTTTATAGTAGACGTTTAGACATTAACTTCCATAAACAAAGAAAGGATACACATAAGGTATGTACGGTCGAACAAGCTATTTGGTTTACAGTTTAACCCACAATTAATTACATTGTAAAATGTAAACCAAGTAGTTTGTTCGACCGTACAATCATTATTATTATTCCTAGACTCTTTTATATCTTTGTTTTTTCTATGATCATTGTAGGTTGTATATTATATAGCTTGCTTTAAGATACTTGTATTATTGTTTGTTGCATTGACTAATCACTAATGACTAGTCGATTTGAAGACTGTCATTGAACTTGAGCTAATACAACTAACAGACTGTAATAATTAGACTAACTTTACTGTAATTACCACTTCTTTTGTTTATCTAAATATAAGCATTCAAAGACAAACAAACAACTTACTTGAAAATCAGGACACCACCCGAGCGAAGGGATCTGCGCCGACGCAGTCGCAACGAAAGCCAATAACAGAAGCCGCCACATCTTGAAGCTGAAGAATGATGACCAGAAACCAAGAGGGATGAAGACTAGATGAGCTCCGGGAGCCAATACGGGAATGGCGTCAGAAGTCCCGAACAACGCTTATAAACCCTCGCAGCTGAGCCCGAACCGGTCTGAAACTTGAAAACGCATCTAATGGGACACCTTATCTAGTAAGCACTAGGGCAGTGGTTCTCAAGGTGGAGCTAGCCTTTAAGGAACTTGATAATGTAAAAGTGGCCAGTAACATGCAGAAAAATTAAAATATCTTCCCTAACGTCCTAACCTACGTTTCGCACTCCTATAATTTTGAAAAGATATTTGTTTAATTTTTTCATAATAAAAGTTGACAATATTATTTTGAAAGCAGCGGTGGCCCAGAGGTGGCGGCCCCGACTTACGAACAGTAAGTCGTGGGTTCGAACCCAGTCAGGCGCATTACTTTTAGAATTCAATTCATCACCGCTGCTCTCCCGGCATGTCCTAGAACCAAAAAATTCGAAGACATGTGACATCTACCAATCCGCACTGGGCCCATTGCCTTTCATAGAGAGGAGGCTTGTGTCTCAGCTGTGGGAACATTAATAGGCTGATGATGATGATATTATGACCTTATTATGGTAATGATATTCATTCTTTGCCAATATTGTGAGTACGAAAAAGATCTATTAACGCCTGCCTTCTTAGAAATATTTCCACAACAATGTTATGCTGGCTTTTCCTTTCCTATACTACTATGATTCCGATTTGTGTTCTCTTCTTATACATACGTTTAACATTAGCGTTAAATCTATCAGTTTTAGATTTAGATTCGTAAACATGATTGAATATCGCTCTAGCATTGCAGCATTTCCACAAAAAAAATTAGCAGATACTCATCATTTTTTTTTTAATTTTTTAATTCACTCATGTAGGTACCCAGAAAGCGATTAGCAAAGTTTGTATTGATTGTACCCGATTGGCGCAGCGGTAGTCAGGCTGCCTTAAGTTCTTAGGGTCCCGGGTTCGAATCCCGGTTGGAGCAAATGTTTGTGTGATGAGCATGGACATTTGTATCCGAGTCATGGATGTTTATATGCATAATAAGTACTATGTATTTTACAAACAAAAAGTATCTAAAGGGTGCAAAACACCTCTTAACGAAGCCGAAAGGCACTTGTTTTCCCCATCATTGCGATATTTTTTTTGTTCTACACCATACCTGGGAACCTTCTAGTTACGGAGATATTGGGGATCAAAGTTCCAACTTTTTGAAAAGTTTTTTTTTTTTTTAATACAAGTTTTTAATGTAAGATTTTTACTTTAAACACCTCCACGACCCCCGTACTATTCAATCAATCCATCAGCATAATGTTTTGACTGCGTTACATTGAGTTCTACCACAAAACATGATTTTACAACCCAAAAAAGAAAGTCGTTACCCAGCAATAATTTTTGCGTAAAGTTACATAGTTTTGCTGCTTGGTTGACGGCTTCGTGATGAGGTCTTTTACACCCTATATGTAGTATTTCAACTATCTGGTGTCCACGACACAAGCCTCGTTGCTTAGTGTGGCACTAGATGGCGCTGTGTGAAATGTCCAGCAATATTTATTTATTTATTTGTGCCCTTGAGAAAGATGGGACTTTCTCAAGGGCACAAACTTTGACACACACAATTCAAGGTTGATTTATGACGGCCGCTGCCGTAATGAATTTCGCAGCGATCCTTGTTAGGTAACGTGCGTGTGCGCAAGTGTGCGTTAATGGGGTTGCTTTGTTTGCTTTGTGCTCCACCGGATGTCTTCTTTGCAATTCTAGCTGCAAGTGCTGAGTAAATAAATATTGGCTAGTGGCAGGTCTAATGGGGTTATTATATGTTTAGCTAGTTGCGAGACGAGGGGTTAGAACTTCGATGAATTGTCAGGAACTCATGATTATGTTTAAGAAAATTTGTCTGGTTTCCTTAAGGAGGTCCTCAATTCAGCAGTGTTTTTTAAGTGAAAACTTCTTTAGGCACGTTGAGTACTTTGGGGTAAACTCTAAACTAAACTCGCGTCATCGTTCGTTTGTGCTCACTAAAACTCGAGAACGACTGGGCCGATTTAAATGATTTTGGTTTTGAAATGATTTTCGTAGTCCAGGGAAACTTTAAAGGAAAACAAACAAAAAACACTTCTTTACAAACCAAAACATAATTCAAAAATAATAATCTATATCTCGACGATACAATTTACAAGTTACTTAGTTTCCACTTCTACCGGTAGTCCCAAAAGACTACCCAGCATGTTTTTTGTCATGTCTTTTGATTATACTTGATAATTTTAGCCAACAGCTGATGATGATTGATGATTGAGCACCACACCCAGCCAGGAGCAAGCATGCTCTGGGATGGGAAAGGAAGCCCGACCAACCGCAGCCAGTCGGGCACAATCAGCCGACTATGCAGCCTCGAGCCAATATAGGAATAGTGGTAAAGACAGGTACAATCCATAGGAATGAGCATTGCTTTGACCTTCGTTTGATTGGTCTTTTCTATCATTGGAGAATCATGTTCGTTTCTGGTGGTTGCGATTCCATTCGATTTTGACACGGCTTAAAGTTGAAAATATTATTGTTCGCGTATATGTTTCATCGTCAGTAGTATTTGTTTCACTTTGTCAGTAAATGTTTCGCTAAGGTGATATATTTCCTGGGTAGCTGATTTTTTTCTTTTTGCTGCTAGCTGAATCCATTCTTTTTTGCTTTTATTGGAATATTCCATGCCTTGTTGGAGTGACTCGTTCCATGTATATAATGGTCTTCCTACTTTTAACTTGATAATTTTAGCCAACAGCTCTAGGAAAAATTTCAAATATGTATACCTTCATAAAATACCTATTCTAAGGAGTCCCTAGAAGCATTTTCTGAAGGGATACATTTTAGATATTTACAAAAATTTTCATATTTAGATTTTTTCCCCTCTACAGTAAAAAAACTAAAATCATTATAATTCTATGTAACCCTATCAAATACAGTTATCAACATCGACTACTTGTTCTGCTTACCCACAGTAACCGCAGAAACAAAGAATGTTCCCAGGACGAAATAAAAAGGCAGTATAGCCATCTGCCTCCCTACCGGTTCCAAGTCCCGACTCCAAGTTTTTATTTTCTATCTTTTCTATCTATTTTTATACCAAGACCTGTAGGACTAAATTGCTTGCCTAGCTCGTAATTTTAGGGTTCTCTAGCAGGGAATGGTTGCGAAAACCTTTTTATTGCAGGGGTATGCATAATAAAATAAATAAATCTATCTTCTATCTATTCTATACATAAAATAAATCTGTAGAAAAATAGTTTTTGTACATCGAAATTATTAGGGAAAAAAATTGCAGGGTGTTAGAGGATAACCAACAGAACTCATTTCCAGCATTTTTGGAATTTTTGTCTGTTTATCTGTTTGTCTGTTTCGATGATCAAGCATCACGCAAAATATACGAAACCAATACAGATAACTTTTATACTTAAAAATTGTGCGTATCTTGAGGTATTATTTAGTTTTTGTTTCATCGTAATCGATAAATGCTATCAAAAGATATATGAATTTAAAGTGTTCAAGAAGAACTAATCATCGGATGTAAGATGCAACGACATCTATTGCACTAAAATGGTACTAATGCCTAAAAATTTGCTCACCAGATAACTTTTAAATCGACTTACAGGCTTTAAGAAAAGTTATTATAGCATAAGGTACTCTAGATTAGTCTACATGACGCTGCTTTGAAAATTTACATCATGATTTCCGTACATTATGCGTGCGGTGTTAAGATTTTCCGTAAAAGAATGACCCCTCGCACGTGTCAGTTGCCTCAACTTCTTCAGTTTGGTTTTTTAACCGACGAAACAACAGGAGGAAGTTCTCAATTCGACCCGTATATTTTTTATGCATGACCACGAGAGAAGTCCGTTAAGCATGATCCTTTTTTTTCGAAAAGCGTACGTAATAGATATATCTCAAAGTTGGTTCCATTTAAAATAAAAAAAATCGTGTTTGGTCTCATTTCCTGCACCTTTGATGAGAACTTTAAACCTAGCTAGAGTATGACTGTCATCGAAGGTCTAACGGTGGAGACAGAAGGTAGTTGCAAGAGTTCTCTTGCCTTCTGTGTCCATCGTTAGATCCTACTTACTAGCTGATTAAATAACTTTTGAAGTAAAGTTATTTAATCATAAAGGTGGCACCTCAATCCAAACATTTAGATTGAGGTGCCACCTTTATGATTAAATAACTTTTGAAGTAATATACTACAAAATCAAGGATCGATCCTACAATTTTTTTTAAACTTACTACTAAATAAGTATATTAATTTCGTTAAGCTACAAAAAGTGGCTCCTCAATCCTTACGGACATCCAAAATTTAATGCAATTTTCAGCAATAGATAGAGTGATTCAAGAGCAAGGTTTATATGTATATGTTGTACCCGTGCGAATCCGAGGCGGGTTGCTTGTAAGATATAAATGAAAAAGTGCGGGCGTCGAAAACTCGAAATGTGCCCATCGGGTCTTCCAGGTGCTGTTTTATGTCTTGATAAGCTCATAAAAATGGATAATAATAAGTTATCTATCTGGACTTGAATAATTGAATAAATTGTTTCCAATTTTTGAACGCAACATTTACATATTAAACGGAACCCTCAAGATGTAAGGCGCAAACATAATCCAAGTTTTTATAATTTACACTTGTATACTAATTATGGTTATGTCGATTTAAAGAGGCTTCGCTATGTAAAAAGAATTATAAATAGTCATTGCAAAACAGGAATGTATGACTTATTTGTTCATCAGCGAATAAAATTACTTTCTGCACGAAAGTATGTTGACTACGTTACATTGTAGCGTTGAAACTGTTTTGCTGTTTTATCTTTACTTACTTTAAGAATATACCTAAGTTCTTTGGGTAATTTTTTGCCCTGACCATAATAAAAGTAAATATAATTATGAATGGTCGCTTATCAAAGAAATGTGGAAGATCATTATCTGCCTAGCGTTTTCCCGAGTTTTATTGGGGTCGGCTTCCAGTCTAACCGGATGCAGCTGAATACCAGTATTTTATATGGTGTGACTGCCTATCCCACAACGCAGTTAGTACTGGGTAATACGATACCCCTTGGTAAGACTGGTTGTCAGATTTTTTGGGCCACTGACTACCTGTAACGACTGCCAAAGATCGCAAAAAGCCGGGACCACCTGCTTAACGTGCTTTCCGAGGCACGGAGGATACTCGGTATGTAATGGGTGGTCACCCATCCACAGACCAACCTAGGGAAGCACGGCTTAACCTAAAGATCGACCCAAGCGGCTGTTATTATTTAGCCACGAGCTCCTCTCATCTCCTGGAAGATGAAGACATGATAAGCCAATCTATACTAATATTATAAAGAGGTAACATTTGTTTGTAAGTTTGTATGTAGGGGGTAATCTCCGGAAGTAATGAACCGATTTCAAAAATTCTTTCACCATTATAAGCTACATTCACCCTGAGTAACATATTTTATCCCCGTACTCCCACGGGAACGGGAACTACGCGGGTGAAACCGCGTGACGTCCGCTAGTCACAAATAAATTGGGATTAAAATCATGAGCATCATGATGTTGTGTGTGGTTGCTTAAGTTTAAGGGACTACTCTGCCTTATCCAGCTCTATTCAGCCTATGCCCATAGAAAACAACGATTATGTATAAAAAAAAAAAAAAAAAAACAAAAGCAGCAACAAAAAAAAAAAAATACAAAAACCAAAAAAAAAAAAAAAACACCATCTGAATAAGTGTGAGTAGTCCCTTACTGTGCATTGCGGTAAATATTGAAGCTACTATAAAATAACTGCTGGGGTTCTAAACTCAACACTATTTTAAATTAAATTCAGTTATTTGTCCAGTACATAACGTTGGTCCTACCACTACACTACACTACAACAGCCCATAACGTCCACTGCTGGACATAAGCCTCTCCCATGATGGGAGGAATTTGCCGTAATCTCCACGCTTGGCAGGCGAACGGATTGGAGATCGCAGTGATGAAAGACTAACAGAAAACGCAGCTGCCCATTCTCTGGTCTACGGAGGCGCAAGGTGTTCTGCCTCAGACATTAGTAGCCTTATACGACACCCGTGAGTGTAATGAGTTGGTTCTATTCTACTCTGCCGGATACCACACGGCCAACGTTGGTCCTCAAAGTACATAAATAAATAATGTTAACTTACAGAAGTGCAAAATTAATGAATTTAGGTACCTGGGGTATGTAAATTTTACAATCCATTTCAATTTATGATTATAGGAGTCGTAAAGTTTATGAGAAGTATAAATATTTCTGTAAGAACCGAGTGCTTGATATTAATTCAAGCCTTGCTACATTTAGCAACGAAACTACATATTAAAAGACAATTTCGAAAATAATATCAAATTGCACTTGGGCACTGACTTGACGAAACATTTAACAAGGTAATTTAAATAGAGAAGGGGATTGAACAGTAGCTAAATGGATACTGACGAAAATTATGAATCTGGGAATGTAAGAGGCTTGTTCCTCAGTAAATTGCTATGACTTACATACACAGTAATGCTTGAAATGCTTTGAGTTTGAGTATTACATAAATAAGCTCATACCATTTTGCCATAAGGTAAGCCAAAATTACAGAATGCTACGATCCTTTCATAGATATCCTTTCATAAAGGGTGAAAAACACCCCTTAAAAAAGCCGAAAGGCACTTGTTCTCCTCGTCATTGCGATCATTTTTACCCGACTGCGCCAGAAGGAGGGTTATGTTTTTCGAGAGTATGTATGTATGTGGGTATATTTCTTTGGCACGCTCTGCAGCCTAAACTGCTTGATGGATTTTAACTTGAGAGGTGTCGTTAGATTCGTCTTAAACGTGAGAGTGTCACTGGGTAGATAAAACTGGCCAAGTACGAGTCGAACTCGCGTGCAAAGGGTTCCGAACTAAAAATATTTTTTTTAAATATCTCACATTCTATCAAGTGGGGTATCAAAATAAAGGATTTTAAAAATGGTTTTCCAAAATATATATAACTTATATGTTTCAATTTAATTTGGACTGATAAATGCTAAAAACAACAAAATATTTTAAAACAAAAACCTAAGATAATAAATATACCAATATTGCCGAGCTTTTTGTTGTTGTCCCTGTGTGTGAGCAGACAACATTTATAAACCCTGGGCAACTGACAACAAGCTTGCGGCGTGTGCGCAGCAATCTAGACACGCGGGAGCGTGTCAAGCCAAGTTCTGGCGCGCAGCTCACAGTGTGTAATATTACACGAACCATTTGGAGCCACTTTTGAGCCCCTCATAACTCAAAAACTATTTCACCTAAACTTGTCAAATTTGGCTCATATATTGAAACTAGCGAGATATATATGTGTTCCAAATTGTATAAACATATCTCTAACGGTTATTTAGATACTAACGTCCAAAAATCATCATTTTTATGACTGACCTATAGATCAAAACTATAACCCAGTTCCAGATGACCTAGAAAGTTCAAATTTGGCATGCAGATAGGTAATTAGGTGAATACAAAGGAAAAAATCAGAAACTGGTAATTTTTTATCATTTTATTATAATTTTCACTTAACTTATTAATTAGTGCCTGTAAATCTCTATATGTGGATTTTATGATCTTTACGTGAATATATAACGAGTTGAATACCACCCTTAATTTTCTTTAATCCAAATATTTCCGTTTTTGTACTTATAAATAAGAATATAGTAGATTTTCGTATTTATTACGCGTAACTAACCGTATTCTACAACCACTAGCGCCACCTATTATCATTCTCAGAAACTCACTCACTACATCATGCCGCCTCCATTGATTTATTTAAAAGTGACACTAGATGGCGTATGTACAAAAAGTAATGATATCCCATCAAAAACATAAATGTGAAATGAGAGCCAAGTTCAATATTATGATACTATATGCCTTGGTTGTTGACTTCAAAACGACAAAAGAAGTGAAATCTAAATGGGTGCCAAGTTCAATGGTCAGTCCAGAAATTTATCTATAACAACATAAAATATCATTTTTTCTTATAACTTAGGAGAATATATTGTAGACTAAGGTCTGACTTGGCTAGTTTTCAAATACGAATTATATTATAGCCTTCGCAAGTTCAACCTGTTACTTCTACTTACTGTCGGTTCTTATTTTATTATTACGAAAATTTGGCTTGCTGATAAAAACTAACCATCGAACATAATAATTCGTATATGAGAACTAGCCAAGTCAGACCTTAGTCTACAATATATTCTCCTAAGTTATAAGAAAAAATGATATTTTATGTTGTTATAGATAAATTTCAGGACTGACCATTGAATTTGGCACCCATTTAGATTTCACTTCTTTTGTCTTTGAAGTCAACAACCAAGGCATATATCATAATATTGAACTTGGCTCTCATTTCACATTTATGTTTTTGATGGGATATTAATAACACAAGCTGGGAGTACCAGTGAAGGCGGTAACAGTTTATCTGGCTAAAACTCCCATTAAGACATATCCATTTCTTAATTGTACTAACTAACAATGAAATTCCCGTAAGCGATAAATTCATTCTATGCAAAAACTAAAAATTGTAAAATAAAAAAAAATATTTAAAAAAACAAAAAACCCGACTGCGTGAAAAAATGTAAAATAACAGAAAGGATAAAAACAAGCTAAGAAATATATTTTTTTTGGTTTTTAAGCGATCGTGGTGGACAATTTTCACAAACGCAGTCGGAGGCATCAAATGTTCACACCACGACAATGGTGTAGAGTTAACCGCTGCTGAGTCATCGTGTACAGTGTGTCTGTGAATGAATAGAAGACTGAATGGGATATAATTAGGATAAGAAGAAGAAGCTTGTGCAGCTTCTTTTTCTTATCTCAATTACATTGTGGTAAGATGCCGATGATAGAACGTATTGTGTATATTTGATGCCTCCGACTGCGTTTGTGAAAATTGTCCACCACGATCGCTTAAAAACCAAAAAAAATATATTTCTTAGCTTGTTTTTATCCTTTCTGTTATTTTTCATTTTTTCACGCAGTCGGGTTTTTTGTTTTTTTAAATAGTTTTTTTTTTTGTTCTACACCATACCTGGGAACCTTCTAGTTACGGAGGTATTGGGGGTCAAAGTCCCAACTTTTTGACAAGTTTTTTTTTAAACAATTTTTTAATGTAAGGTACTATTCAATCCATCCATCTGCACAATGTTTTGAGTGCGTTACATTGAGTTCTACCACAAAACGTGATTTTTCACAAAAAAAGTCGTTTCCCAGCAATAATTTTTGCGTAAAGTTACTAAGTTTGTACATAATGCTTGGTTGACGGCTTCGTGATGAGGTCTTTTACACCCTGTAGGTATGTATATTTGCATCAAACCTCGCACCAAAAATCACTGTCTTAAAATGATTATCTTCAAAAGAAAGACAAAATCCGGACTTTTTTAATGTCCGGTTTTGTCTATCTTTTGTGTGCACTAACACAGAAGTCATTGCACACAAACCTTGAAAGGTTATTTATCACTCTGAACACCTCGTTATTTAGGGTGTCTTTATAAGCCAAATGTTATTGTGTATCAGCCCCAACGTTCCTCTGACTATAGCCCAGTGCGAGTTGGTAGGAGTTTCTTCGTTTTGAGAGCAGAAGTGAATCCTAACGAACGGAGTTCGAATCCACAATAAAAAAATATAAAATTAGTTTAATTCTCACCATTACAAAGTTACAATTTAGTTTTACCGACATGAAATTATTACAATAGGCTTGTGTCCTGAAAAAATCTAATAAGTCCGTCAGCTAGATTATCAAAAATATTTGACACGTATTTTTTCTTTCGTTACGTAAACCAAAATTGACGAAGATACGACGCTTTTAAAATTCTCAATACGTCACGCCGTGCTATAATTTTTAGTGCTTTGTGACGTCACGAGCCCCCACTCTCGAGTTTTGATTCGTTTTTAGGGTTCCGTAGTCAACTAGGGACCCTTATAGTTTCGCCATGTCTGTCCGTCCGTCTGTCCGTCCTCGCTTAATCTCTGTGACCGTTAGCACTAGAAAGCTGAAATTTGGTACCAATATGTATCAATCACGCCGACAAAGTGGTCAAATAAAAATTGGAAAAAAATGTTTTATTAGGGTAGCCCCCCTATATGTAAAGTGGGAAGTGATTTTTTTTTAAATTTCAACCCTAACGTGTGATATATTGTTGGAAAGGTATTTAAAAATGAATAGGGGTTTTCTAAAATCATTTTTTGATAATGTCAATAATTTCGGAAATAATCGCTCGAAAAGTAAAAAATAATGTGTCCCCCCCCTCTAACTTTTGAACCATAAGTTTAGAAAATATGAAAAAAATCAGAAAAGTAGAACTTTATAAGGACTTTCTAGGAAAATCATTTTGAACTTGATGGAAACAACAGTTTTTGTAGAAAAAAGACAAAAAGGTGTACAAAATAATTTCTGGACTAAGTTTGTAGTATATTCGTATATGCAAGCATTTTTTACTTAATGGATACCCACCTTTAAACTCATAAGTGGGAACACTTATTGTGACGGACGGGAAACTACGGAACCCTACACTGAGCGTGGCCCGACACGCTCTTGGCCGGTTTTTACTTTTATCTTTGTCAATATTCATTGATTTACAAAAACAAAAAATACGTGTCAATTATTTTCCAATACTCTAACCAACGGACTAAATAGATTTGCAATTTATTGATGGTGGAAACTAGCCTATGGTTTTTCCTTTTTTTGTGGTGGTTATAACGAGGTTCACAGAGTTTTGCCTACCCTCTGAATTAAGCGGGAACCTATATCACAGGGGATAGTGTTCAGCCATTTACATTCTGATTCTTCATAAGACATTATTTTGAGTGTCACTGCTATAAATCAATCTCACACAATCTCTGACATGTAAGTCTTGGGCGTAACCACTGAGCCACAGAATAATTTTAATGTATCAAAACCATCCCTGAAATAGACAATAATTAGAAAATAATGATTATGTATCCACTCACCTGGCCAGCGTTAGGTCACAACTTGCAATGCTTCTCCACATCTAATGTAACGTACGGCTTCCTCGCGCGTGACTACGCGTAATACAATTTGCTTGGACCAATAGAAAGCTTTCCTTTAATTTCTTCATGTTATCCAGTTTACTTGGATGTTTCTTGTGAGATGTATTATGTTGGATTTCTATTGGTTGCTTCATTACGTTTGTCAAATCAAAGAAACGGAGGAACAAGGTTATGCAATCAGTTTGGAAGCTACTATCTTCGCCTACAATTTGTGACATTACCTTACTTTTCATCGATTCCCTAATCTACATTAGGTCATCTCTTTCCATATCAAAGATGATTATATTAATTGGATCTTATTTTTGATTTGCTACGTACTTACAGTCTTACTAAGGTCATCAGAATCGTCACAATGCTACAGCCATCATAATGTCATTTTTCTTAATAGTTCCAACTTTTCAATAACTTTTAAGTAGATATTCATTTCAGTATTGTAAATTCTTAAAGACTCACTGAAGGATTGTAACGGCTGGTGGTCATATTCCAAAATTCTGTTGGGATGCAACTTACTTTATATAAATATTCTTGTTTACTCAGTCGAACTTAGGTACATTACCTTCACATAATTGATGAACAATGTACTTGTAGGTACTACTCCATTAGTTCTAAAATTGATATTAATAAGAATGTGTTCTCCAGAATACTACTAACAACCAAAAAGACTATCCTTGGCCTTCTGAGTGCCAGTTCTAAATCTAAATTGAATTGGTGCAAGTAGTGCACCTTCAGTAGCGTCCATGCCATACCATGCTGATAATATAAGGTAGGACACTATATTAAGTGACCCATCATTTGGGAGCATAATTATATTAACAATAATTCACAAAAGAGTGCACACAATGTGATTAATAGTGGTTTCTGCTTCGGTACATCCGTGAATAGATGCGTACATACTTTTTACAACTTCAACTGACTCTTAGCTTTCATTAGCGCCATCTATAGCTTTGCTCAAGCACTAGGTTGTCTAGACTTGGCCTACGTGTACTAAATCGATAACGTATTGTGTAAACAAATGTCTATTCGTATCTTATAACATCTAGGGCGCTAATAGTTCAGGGTTTCGAGGATAGGTCACACTCATCATGTTTGACTGTTTTAAGTTTATTATAATCTACTGGTACGCTGTGTTTATTTCCGTTTAAATCTGTAGTTAGTTGGTTCTGAGCAACTTCTGTATCAAGAATTGCCACTATTTAGTCACTCACAACTCTTTTTAATATGACAGGATTGTGCCCAATATTTTTCTTTTCCAGTACTTTTACTTACTCATGACGAACAGTTTACAACATCTGTCCGTAGGTCTATAAACCAGGGTATCTCTTTTATATATTATGCTCCATTGTCAGCTTTCTTGCTCATATCATTATAGTCATTTGCTTGGGTCGGGGGGCTTTCGGGACCAGGACCGCGGTCCCGGATTCCCCTTAAATATTTTTGAGTGGTATTTTGGGACCACAAGAAAACAAAAGTTTTGATCTTCTTCTTGGGTTTTGTCTATATACCTTTTACTTGCAAAAGTACCTTACTTATAGTCTGTGCCAGATAAGTAGGAATTAAAGGTCATTAACCCGCATACATTTATTCAAATACACAATTCCGAAAACAGAAATAATTACATAAACTTGTCCCGAAACGACCTTCATCATGATCCTTGACTTTTTCTAGTAATAAAAAACTAATACTAATGGTATTGTCGGGGTACCTACGCAGAGAAATCAAGGAAAGAGCAATGACCTTTAATTCCAATTTATCTGGCGCAGGCTACAGTGTTTCTCATTCAACCCTACATTTATTCATGTTTTGTTTTTTTTAGTCTATGTTGCATCAGGTAAATGATTAAACTATCTGTCTAAACCAAATACTAGCTGTTTTTATTGAAGAGAAAGATATATTAAGGTAAGCGTTGATTCCTGTAATACTTGCATCTGTAACTCATCATTACTTTGTGTGCGACGCGCGACCGAGCGAGAGCGCGGTCGTGTTTCTTGTTGTCTATTATTATTATTGTAAATATAACCTACTACTAAATCTAAATGAGTGTTAAATGTAACGGCTGTAATGCCGATATAAGTGGTAGTGGATACATAAAGTGTTCACTAGAAAAATGTAAGAAATTATATCATCTGGAGTGTCTTGTATCAACTAAGGAGAAAGTTGAAAATTTTACACAAGAGCATAAAATTAATTGGAAGTGCCCAGAATGTGCGTGCAAAACCCCGAGAAGTGATAATTCGGAAACACCAGTTCGAGTCACAACATTAAAAAATCCAACAACGGTTAGTCCTAGCAATTATGTAAACATGGAACGCGGTAGTCGACGTCATACAAAGGAAGAAATTGTGATGGACAGTGAGAAACAGTTGATAGAAGAACTTTGTATGTTTCGCCAAGAAATGAATACCCGGATGGAACAACAAATGAATGAGTATATTATCTTAAAAAACAAGTTTGATGATGCCGAAAAAGAATTACGAGAAATCAGGAAAATAATGGAGGTAGTGAGAGAAAAGGACAGTGAGTTGAACGCATTACAGTGTGAAATAAAAAAAATAACGGAGAGAAATGTATATTTAGAAGCAAGACTAAACAGTGCTAGACCCCCAAAGGACAATAATCTGGAAGAAGAAGGAAGTAAACAACCATTGATATCGTTTGCGAATGTTGCTAAACAAAAACAAAAGCAGGTAATCAGTAAAAATATTCAAAGGAAGGAAAGTGGGGCCACGAAAGCGACTGTTAAACCAGGGAACAGTGATAATAACGAACAAGAAAGAATCGACCCGAAAAGTACAGTTGGACATGAAATAAATGGAAGGAATCTGTCTGAAAAAAATACAGAAACAGAGGAATTATCATCTCCAAAGGAAGGTAACTGGATAACAGTAAATAAGAGGAAAAGTAGATACCCAAATACTGAAGTAAAAAAAGGTGGGAGCACGAGTGCAGTAGACATAAAGGGCACTGAACGTAAAAAGTTTTTGCATGTATGGCGCCTTTGTAAGGAAACTACAGTAGAAAACCTGGAAAAATACGTGAAGAAGATTTGTGGATCGTTAGTACCAGTCACGGTAGAAGCCATAAAACATAAGACAGAAAGGGATTATGCTTCTTTTATCATTGGTGTACCTGAAAGCAGTTATGATACCTTATGTAAGTCTGAAAATTGGGCAGTGAATATCGAATTCTGTGAATGGGTGTGGTTTCGTAGAACAACCAAAAAACCATAAAAAAACCAGCACAGATATTACGATTTATTACCAAAATGCGAGAGGATTGCGAACAAAATTGGAAGAGTTCTATGCAGGTGTATCATCTTCAGAAGCTGATTTGTTCGCCATTACTGAAACAGGCTGTAACAAATCCATGCATGACGCAGAAATAGTTCCACCTGGATATACAATACTGCGCTGCGATCGAGCTGACGGCCGAAAGCAAGGCGGCGCGTTTCTCGTGGCCACACCGCGTTTAGAGCTGCGGCGAGTGTTCGGCCCGAGTGACGTCAACATTGACGAAAAGGTGTTCGAACTAGTTTGTGCTACGGTTTATTTACAAAGTAGATTTTTATTTTTGTTGTGTATTACTTACATTCCGCCAAACAGTTGTGAGAATGAGTACATGATATTGTTTGGGATTATAGAACAGCTGTGTAGTAAATATAGTGATATAGTCGTAATTGGCGACTTCAATATGTATTCCTGTCCGATAAACGTGTGTAATTATTTTGAATATTTTCTATCATATTGTGGATTTACTCAGTGCAACACGATCGTTAATTGTAATAATCGATGTTTGGATTTAGTGTTAAGTACGCTTCCTAAGGATGGGAGTGTGAATGTGCGCGAGGCAGGGGCGCCTCTTGTGCCTGTGGATGCCTACCATCCGCCGCTCGATGTGTTAGTCGAACTACGGGCGCGCCGGGTTCCAGGTTTATTCGCGTACGAGTCTACTTCTGCTTCTGTACCCACAGGTTGGAATTTTAATAAAGCTGATTTTTTTACTTTATACTCATCAATAGCGGAAATAGATTGGACAGATATCTATGATCTTGATTTAGAAATGAGTTTAAATTATTTTTATGAAACTATTAACGCGACTATAGATGACTGTGTTCCCAAAAAACAGCGAAGTCGTGTAAGCTCGAAGTATGTTTACCCCGAGTTTTACACTGCTGAAATAATTCGCAACATACGTGATAAGGCCATTCATCACAAACGGTACAAAGCAAGTAAGAGCCAGGATGATTACGAGGCGTTTGCTCTGTGCAGGGCTAAAGTAAAACAGTTGATCAAATTAGCACAAGAGCAACATAGCAACAGGGTTCAAAATCAACTGCAGAAAGACCCAAAATCATTTTGGAAATATGTAAAGTCCAAAAGGGGTAGTCGAAATCCACAAAGGATTTTAAAAAATGGGGAGGTTTTGTCTGGTGAGCAATGTGTGAAAGAGTTTGCCAAGTACTTTCACTCTGTCTATAGCGCGAAACAACCCGAGTTGAATGTAGCCGCGGCAATAGAAGGGGCGGGTGGTGAGAATGGAGCGGCGAGAATACATCTGCAGGAACTACAGTTGAAGGATGTGCAAAGTGCGCTTGAACAGCTTAAACCGAAGAGGTCCGCGGGACCGGACGGTATTCCGCCTTACATTTTCAGAGACTGTAGATCTATGCTGGCTGAACCGTTGCTCCATATATTCAATAAGTGCTTGAAGACAGCCTTGTTTCCAGAGAGATGGAAAACCACTCGTGTCGTGCCCGTACCGAAAGGAGGTATAAGTAACGACAATGTTAGTGGCTACAGACCTATTGCAGTACTGTCATCGCCGGCTAAAGTGCTAGAGGGCGCTATTCATAACAGCATTTTTATGCAAGTGAGAGCGCAACTCTCAGATGCGCAGCACGGGTTTCGACCAATGAGGAGCACCACCAGTAACTTGATGAGCTACATGGCTCATGTGCTGCCGATTGTGGACGGTGGGGGGCAAGCTGACGCTGCTTACTTCGACTTTAAAAAAGCTTTCGACCTAGTCGATAATGACATATTGCTTAAAAAGTTAGCAGCTGTTGGTTTCACTCCGCACCTACTTAATTTCTTCGCCAGTTACATGAGAGATAGGCAGCAATACGTAGAGTACGAGGGACACCTGTCAGAGCCGTACTTTACGTGGTCTGGTGTTAGCCAAGGGACTAATCTCGGGCCTCTGCAATTTATTATTATGGTAAACGATTTGCCTAAAGTCGTTAAGGATGCAAATTGTTTATTATTTGCAGACGATCTTAAGTTATCCTTGGCAGTGAGGGGTGATGATGACTGCGCACGCTTACAGAAGGCCATAGATAGTGTGGTTACTTGGAGCAAGGCAAACCTTCTGCAATTCAACATCCAAAAATGTGTCACAATCACTTTCTCGCGTGCACGTAGGCCTATTGCTCACGAGTACAACATTGATGGGATCCCGATGACCAGGGTTACAGAGGTTAGGGACTTAGGAGTTAGTCTTAGCGCGGGGCTTGCGTTTCGTGGTCATGTTGAAAAGTGTTGTAAAAAGGCCTACAGAAATTTAGGGTTTCTTTTGCGTACTGTTCGTGGTTTCACAAATATTACGGCGATAATCACTTTATACAACACCTTGGTGAGAAGCCAATTAGAATGCAACGCAGTCATCTGGGCTCCACATGAGACTAAATATAGTCTCATGTTGGAGCGAATACAAAATAAGTTTGTAAGATTTTTATATTTGAGGCTCTACGGAGTATATCCTTTTTACCCGCTTATGTATCCAACCTTGTTTATATTAGGCATGGTTGGGTACAACGAGCTGAGAGTTAGGCGTGAGTTTGCACTTGTCTCCTATATATTTAAATTAATTAGAGGCAAAACACATAACGCCGACATTTTAGAATTAGTGTGTTTGAGTGTACCAGACAGATATGTGTGGCGGCGACGGCGGCCGCAGCTGCTGGCTGTACCTCGTGGCCGAACAAATCTGTTAAATGAGGCGCCTCTGACACGGGCACTTCGCACTCTTAACCTTGTAGCAGAGGAGATAGACATTTTTGCGTGTACTCGGAGTGAATTCACAAGGATGACATTGTATGTAATAAGTTTTAGAAAATAAGTTGTTATTATTAAGTTTGCTACACTATTGCATTGGGTTATATACCTGTAATAATAGTTGTAAGTGGTTATAAATAAATAAATAAATAAAACTTGTATATCCTATTTCGAAGTAGATGACAGCGTTTGGGTGGTGATCAATAGGACTGTGGAAATAATTGGAGGCTGTATCATTACGTTTGTTTTATTCTCTGTCACTATGTAACATCACTTTATGTTTACCATAAACAGACCATCGGCTATTCCATACATTACCAACCTACTCTGCGATTATTTTGAAATCTTTATTACTGTCTTCGTCTTCTTGTTATTGTCTTCTCATGAATATAAGTCATTTGGAATGAAATAAACAACATTGGAGTGTGTAACTAAAATATTCTCGTTATTTAATTTACTACGGTAAGAACACATTTTTACAGAATGTTATTTCCTAAACAATATCTACATAAAATTGTACAAGTATGTGAAAACTTATCAAATACTTTTTAATTTACAATTAACAGAGAAAAATCAATATTCAAGTTCAACAAGATTAAGTTAAGCTTTATTTACCATTAAAACTTAAAACTATTTACTATTTACATTTTTTTTCTTAACAACGTCATGTTTTTACAAATTAATATTTCGAATCGGTTTTTTTATGTTTCTTAGATATACTCCGCTAAGTTATTTTTGTTAAACTTTAATTTTATTGTTTAGTAAAAATGCTTAAAGTATTATTGCTTGAGTTTTAAAAATACTCTTCTTGTTTAATTTTAACATTGACAAAATAGTCTTGAATTCATTTTTGGCTTAGAGAGAAATACGCCTTGCACTTATGCATGTTTTTTAGGTTTCAGCTAGTAATATCTAAGAAACACTAAAATTACGTATTAAGTAAGTTACCTACTTGCATTGATATTTAATATTTTAAGGCAATTCCGACTTTCGCCGACATAATATCACAACGTTCCTATTCTACAAGTGGTTCCGAAGAAAATATTTATAAAAATACAATTTGTTCAAGTTACGTCTAAGTTAGGCAGCGGTTTTGTGGACGATTTTTTTTGTCATGCATCGTTGACTTAATTCTAATTTTTATTTACAGAGTATTGGAACACGCGGACATACTGAAGCATTTGTTGAACCAGAAGTACGCTGTATACAGGATATGCATAAGACAGTAATGAATAAGATAATACTTATTTCAGATGATGTCAATACGTATGCTTTCAATACACCCGAGTGTCCCAATACTAAAGATTTAAAAATGGAAAACGCAATGGAAGACAGCGTTCTCAACGTGCCTACTTAAGAGAAAACAGACAATTATCACATAGAATAAACCTAAACGATTTCTTGAAATCACAATCCTTAAAATTAAATTGTTCCCCAATCAATAATTACGTCAACATCGACGTCGAATATAACACGAAAAAACGATAAAAATCAGGTATAATAGGTAACGTTCGAAAGAGACATTAAAGCAACTCGACAATTTCTTAGTTTACTCTATGTTTTGAACAACTCGTTGGTAACTTTAGTTTTATTGAAGTAAACTTAAACAACAATAATTGCATTGACATAATTGGTAATATGTATCCGTATGATGACATTATAAAATATGGAATTCCAAATTAAAGTACGTATATACGGATTGTACAAAATGAGTATTACGGAAAATATTCTCCAATTGAGTGCAGTATCAAACTGACATATTGGAATACAATTTTATAAGAATCGAGGCACAATACAATGTATTGATGAATAAAAACTTTTGGCATCGTACTGACGAAACAATCGATCGCTAATTTTGTATACTTTGTATAATAGAAGCCTTAATTAAGTTGAACATCCAGCCTTCACTACAATAATAGCTTTAATATAACTGGCCACAGTAATGTGTTCGACAAAAAGCGACATCGAAAATAAGTTTCGAAGATTTTTAATAAAGCTAAAAAGTACTAGTTGATAAAAATATTCATTTGAAAATAATGCCTGGTAAGCTTCGTATTAACACTAAAGTAAATTAATCCAAAAATAAGAAGAATCAAGCTTCATAAAGTTCGCAACGGAATTACAGAAGTGGTTACAGAAAATTGAACGTTAGTAACTACAGATGAGATTATTAAATTGGTACCTACATACTTTAAGTTTAACAAAAATCAAAATCATTTCAGGTCCCTTTAATTTCTCTTAATTGTACACCAAAACGTTTTCATTGCTTTACAAATCTTTGGTGCTTATCCACATTGCAATAATCGGCACGAACGAATGGAAGGATGTGCATACTATAAATTATATTATTACGAACACATTTTTTTCTAGAAGTTACATACAATGATAAAACCTAATATTGAGATTGTAAATGTCGTAAAAAGCTGCGAAATGACAAGTCAGATTGTTTGGAACAAAGTGGGGATCAGTGACCCTGAAAATACAGTAAACGGAGTTTTTATTGATAACATTACAAATTATGTTATTGCAGTAGTAAACATTTTGCTAGAAGCACCAAGTACTGATGTAATGAAATTGGTAGCAATAGGATAAACTTACAACTGTGATAATTCTATGTCCCAAATCTGACTAGATGTATTGACGGTACACTTGTAGTAAGTATAAAGTCAATACGGACCTATGTTAACGCCACAGTAGATTCATCAAGATACTGATTTAAATTAGGAGGTAGTTTAAGTGACGTTATCTTTTTAGGCCGTTCACTTACTTCGCAACTTTTCTTTGACAAACATGTCTATTTTCTACGCTTAAGGAATTAATGTGTCGGTGGCTTTTAATAATATTTACCCTAATGAAATACATCTTTCAAATAAATACTATCTTGGAAGGTGTTGGTCCCGGATTATAATTTTTAAACAAATTATAACAATTTGGACCCATTCGGCAAACATGTGATTTTTCTTTTAAATTAGTCATCAACATCACACCCGCAGTAACCTCCTGCGAATGCCTCACTATGACTATCGCTCTGCGACATCACATGTCTTACAACTAAACACTTAAACATTATATCCTTCTAAACACATATCACAATTGAACTCTCACAATGAGAGAAGAAGTTTTAAAGTTCAAAGTTACGCGTGCGCCCGCGTCATATGCGCGGGCGTCATTCGTGTAGGTTTTTGCTAAGAAGCAAACTGTTGTGTGGTCCCGACAAGTGCCGGATGAGTTCTGGTAACGCCTCGAACGTGAGCTGACAAAAACAGCAGTTGAACCGGCCGGGCGTGTTGGTCCGCCCGTCGTTCTCGCTCGACGATATCACATTGCGATGCACCGAACATAAATGTTTCAGCAAGTGAGCCTTCTGTTTGAACATAGCGACGCACAGTCGACAAGCGAACGGCTTCTCTCCGGTGTGCACTCGTAAGTGAGTCTTGAGATTCCACGACATACCGAACTGCTTGCCGCAGTATTCACAACGATACTCTCGGACTGGCGCTTGTTTACTTGAACCCTGGTCGTGTTCCGTCGCGGGCGCGTCGTCTCCACCCATTTGTGGTTGACACAGCCACGGACCCCACGAGCCCGCACTTGGAGGTCGGTACTTGAGAACGTCCTCGTGCGTCGCTGTGGGGGGAGTGACACTCCTTTCAGGTAAGTACGGCGGTGCCGACGTGCTCAGCGGGTGTTGTAACACTCCGAGCCGAGCGCTGGCAACCGCGGCGGCACTGCCGGGCACTTGGGTATACCGCAGATGTGCCATTTCTTCTAAGTAACTTGGGGGGAATGATACAAACGGAGGGTTCTGTGACGGCGAATTGTGAAAGCCAGGTCTTCTTTTCCGATGAGGCGTGACGACGTAGTTTTCGGGAGAGGTCTGCTGCACAAGTGATATAAGGTCTTGGTCAGGTGGCTTAAGATGCGCGTAATCCTCTAATTTGACAGTTCGTAAATCTAATTCTGGGGGTTCTAGGTAATGTGATTTCCTTTTAGCTCTTTCTATTCCTCGACCTAACCGATCACTAAGCAATTGTCTCCTGTAGTGTGGTGGTTCCTGTGGTTGATCGTCTTGGCTTGATGATGTTGATCTTCTTCTCGCGATGTTCTGGAATAAACAGAAAAGTACAAATAAGTATTTGATAAATTGTTATTACATAAATAAAGATATTGATGGTTCACAATTGTGTTAATAATTACCTTTGCAGCAACTGTTTCCACATCTACGTCTTGTGAGTCCTCGTGTTCTTGTTCACTGCCTGTGTTTTCTGAATTTCTTGCTAGAGATAGGTTGACCGGGTTTGAAGAGCTTCTTCGTCGTGCAACAAGTCGTCCTGATTCCTTGTTTCTGTGTTCTCCGTCTTGTTCCTCATCCTCTCTTTCATCGTTACTACTGGTTGACATATTTTCTTTCTTTATGCTCATATTTTCATCGCCTTTGTCTTTGCTGTATCCCGCGCCAGGTGTAACGAGCTCGCTCTCTGAATGTGAGGATCCTGAAGGTGCATCGTGTTTACTGCTTTCATTGCTGTTGATATCTGTTTTCAATGTCTTTGATTTTAGTCGCTCGCATGATCGGTTCCGTTCTTCAGCCTGTTGTCGTTCCTTAGTTGATTTCCATACGTCTGATTTGATTTCCAATAATTCAAATAACTCTTGCATATCATCTATTTCACCAGACTGTAAGAGAGAAACATAATGATTTAGTTTCCTTGTTGGATTAATGAAATGCAAATGTTAAGTCGGAGTGAGACGCGTTACTTGGAAACTAATTAATGTTATGATAATATAGTAGTGTGTGGTGAATAAATAAAACAGATTAGATGCTAACCTCTATGTAGGCTTGGCCGCTGTACAAGAATACAAGGAGATGCCTCATGAGAGGGCTGCTGATGCCCGACATGTGGATCGTGACCGGACTCTCGACTGATGGCGTATCATCCAGTATTTTCCTGGAAAACAGACAATTAGTTAGATCTGCATTTTATTAGACACAGAGATTTCTCATAAATGACCTAACTTTGAATAAAATATGATAGATGCCAGCTGGCTATTGTAATTTTATTCTTATATCCTGGTCTAAAGTCTAGATACGACAGTGTGTATCTATCTTCCGTGTACATTCATTGCCTTACACCTACGAGATACCGGTTACTTCAGTGTGTTATTGGATTGGCTTACCAATTAACCTTATTAAATAATTAAGATTAGATTACAGTGATGGTCTATTCGAGAACTATTTTTTTTTTCATTGATATACCATCAATCTCAACTCTTCAATAAACATACCTGATGAGTGGGCTAGCGGCAGCCATGACGATTCTGTGCGCGGCCAGCGGCACAGCGTCGTCGCAGACCAGCACCAGGTCTGAGTAGCGGGCACCACGCCACGCTGCTCCAACCTCGTTCAGGATGCAGGCGTGGTGCTTGCCGTACGTCAAAGTCAGCAGGCCCTCGCCCATCATTCCAGCACTGAAAAAACACAAAAAGAAACATATCATAAGTATACGAAAATAGAATCTTCGCTCACTTTGCTGGAGTCAAATGCAAGGTAATGCAGAGTTATGAAGTGGTGAAGCGAAAATACAACCGTAGTATCTTGGTGTTTAACGCGACTCAGGGTGGAAGGGTCGAAGGTTTCGTCTGTTTACTGGAAATATTACACGACTGTAAATAAATAAGCTAACTAGGACTACTGACAATTTACTAAATGTCACAGGAAGTATTAAAACTAATCTTTGTTTAGAACATAAAGTTGGCTAGACTAACTTCCTGTATCGATTAGCATTTGCATAAGGTAGTAAGAGTTAAGAGAAAGTAACGGGCAGGTAGAACCATAACATAAATAGCTAATGAAGCTAGATTGTTGTGAGAGACTTTACTTCAATAATAAACCTATCGATATAATTGAAAGAGCTAAACAATAATAAAACTCGCGTTACAATCATAAAACCTATCTTGACGATCATCATACTCCCACTTTTTACAATTGTGTGAAATTCGAGGCGTAACAAATACCTATTGTACTTGACTAACGTGTGAAGACTTTGAAATCATTACATCTAAGTTTTTGTTGTCAGTCATAAGGAAGTGCAGCTATTATAATCCAAACTTTGATTGCGGTAAAAAAGTGGCAATTAACAGAATCGATTTACAAAATGATCAATTTCGTAAGCCGTTGTGTTTCTATGAATAATGTTATCTAATTGGAAGATGAGTTCAATTATTGTTTCGTGATCAGACGCGTTGTATAATTCAACACGTAAATAAGTGAAATCATACCAAAATTGAGGCTCGTCATGACGTTCTCGGTTCATTAGCCTTGTTCTATGCCAGACTAAAAACTAGTAGTTTAAAGGAAGACAAGGCTGTAACCAGTCGACTGTTACGATAACAAATGATTCAATATCAATACTCGCGAAATTGAAATCGATATCTACGTTGAAATCCAACGTTCACATAGAGCATTTAGATGCAGATAAAACACAATAGCTTTTAACCAAACAATTCTAATTTCCTAACCAAATTAAAAAGGTTAAAAGGTGAGTAGAATTTAAATTAACGTGAACAGCTGACGTGTTCTTGGACTGCCAAAAGTAGCAACAGAAGTCCTAGTCGCAGGTGTTAGAAAGCCTGTTGCAATAGGACCTTGGCCCGATAAAGCATCGCAACGTGCTATTAGCGTTGCGATAGAAGCGCAAGATCGTTTAAAAGACGATCAACAGGCGCTTCTTTTGCATTGTGTCGGAGTTTAGCAACAGTGGGGTCACAAGCGGTGGAACAGTACTCATTGTTGTCGGCAACTGCTGCTCTATTGTTGCACTGTTTCACTCAAAAGTCATATTTAATTGCGGTGGTACATAAAAGTGCAACGAGGGACAAGTAAGCGTGTGCGCACACACAGGAATGTTCTCGCACAAGACGATCTTGATCGTCCGCCATGTCACGACTTCGTAATGATTTCGTTTTCAATTGTTTGCTACTAAACTTTCCGTCTGCATGTGATTCTACCGTTTGTACCAAAAGATAGAAAACATCTGAGCTAATATCAATACTGATTAACGTCACGTGGTATGAGTTATGTTCAAATATTTTTGATTTCACGGCCAAATATAGCACATTATTCGTTAAGAACATGCAGAACCGTATTTACATGTCCATAATTTACTTTTCCGGGCGCTAATTAAGAACTGGATAAAAATTACACGAGTGAGTCGACAAAGAGTGAACATTTCCTTGAGCGCGGGAAACGAGCGTACATTGAAACGAGAATTAAGTGCTTTGTATATGTACATGGCCACAAAAAATGAGATATGTAATATGTTGAAGACCGTGATGTTGAATTTTCCTCGGGCTACGAATGTGGGCTGAGTCTGTTTTAATGAGACTCTAATTGAAGGCCACATAATTAAAGCCAAATGTAACAACTGAATATGTAGGATTTGAAAAATCGGCGTTAGAATATCTCGGTAAAATATCGTGAGTCGAAATTAGTAATGAATGTGGAACCAATCGAAGGTTAGAAACACTGGTAAAAGTAACAAGCATTGAAGATGGTTAGATAACATATGTAATAAAGTATAGGTATTTGTGATATGTATTTAGAATAATAAAAACGAGTAACTGTTACCTAAATATTCACTCACAGTTTTGTTTTAACCACACAAATTCATTTCCTGAGTTTGGCAGAACTAGATAAATCCGGTTTCCAAGAAACAACCGGTTGAATTTAAATTTAAATAAATTAACATGTTTCTATCAAAGTGTTGACGCTATCAGCTGTTTTAAGTTCCCGATCGTAATCAATCAATAAAATAAAAATGCATTTTATTATCATTAGACTTACTCAAAAGAATCTGACAACACACTATACATTACAAACACGTAGAAGTTTTCCTGCCCATAAAACATGTACCTACGTCTCTTTTCAACATGGGCGTACGTCGTCCGTCCTTGGGCGGTCGTGGGCGGGACCAAAGGCAATACTAAAGTGACTATCTAAACCGCACATATACCATAGTGGATACATAGCGTTATTTTCAGGACTGGAGCCAGCGGTGCGCGTCTGGCTCACCCGCCATTGTTGTTGCGTAGCCGGTCGAAACGATGCAGTTCCCATGTTTTGCATCAAATTAGCGATATCTAGGGTTGTCTCCTGAAGCCAGTTCAAGGTTCTCCGAATAACCGTTGATGTCCCTTTGTCACTTTTGCTCGGATACTCCATAAACCATCTTAATTTCTGAACAGTCGTTGACTTGAAATTTATCTTGTGTAACATCTATATCAATAGTCTTCAGAATTAGGTTAATACGCTCATGAAGGTTAATTTTAAATACAAAGTTCATTGAATTCGTTTACTATTGAAAACTTTTTCTATATCTAATCTATTTCAGGGTTGATTACAAGATTGTATCGATGACTCAAAGAGGCTGTCAATAGCCAATACATAATTACTTTTCGCTTCATTGCATCAATGGGAAAATTGACCGGAGACGTGACTGCTTGCTAGTAGATGAAATTATTCAAAGAAAACGAATAGCATCTATATAATCTTAATATAAATTACGTGTCACGTTGTTTGTCCGCTTTGGACTCCTAAACTACTTAACCGATTTTAATTTGCACACCGTGTGCAGTTTGATCTAACTTAAAAGATAGGATAGATAGATAGGATAGAATAGAAAAAAATAAAATGTCCACCCGTGCGAAGCCGGGACGGGCAGCTAGTAGTCTATAAAAAGTAGTTGAGATGTAAAATTTATTGTGAGTCAATCATTTTGAGTTGATTTGAATATTCAAGGTCAAACCACTACTGTCTAGTGTTATTATTGTTTTATTTACGTGTTCGTTTAGCTTATTTTTGATATTTTATTCAATAGACATGAAGGTTGCAATGTAAATTATTTCTTATACCTACAAATGTTCGTGAGCATTTTCAATGTGAAAATAATGCCTTTGAAATAATCTATCATGAAATGGCTATCGTTTTAAATAATGTTTCAACATCTTTTTCTTTTGTCTCTGTTCTTTTTCCGATGTTTTTTTGCCAACCCTAATTACAGCAGGTTGTAGTTTCAGTATAATATCTGCCGCTTCCTCAGATAGTGATCTTTTATCTAAAGAAGTTTCCACGAGCAATGGTTTTTATATCGTTACTTTTGTTTTTTAAGTATTTATTAATGCAGAAAATCAAGTTAAATGTTTCGCTGTTACTGAAAAAGTTTTTTTGAATGCTACTTATTAAATCTTATTTATTACAATTTAACTTGTCGAAACTTTATTCGTAATAACGAAATCTGATTCATAATCGCACACGCATGTTAACAAGATCCTTTATTAATATAAGATTCTCAGTATAATGCCCTCTAACATCAAAATTAGTCACTAGAACCACTTTCTCTTACTATCAGCTTTCCCTTAGATCACGCTAGATGGCGCTGTCGACAACTACCTCAATCTTCCAACAGATGGCACCACATGCCTCAACGATCTATAGATTTACGCAACGCAATTTTATCTAAACGTGAATGAAAGATAAAGCCTGCGTTTTTTCTTATGTTTGCATGGCCTTTTACAAGCGACCTTCGTTCAACAAACACTCACTTTCACCAACACTTTTCAGTAAACAAAAATCCGGATATTTAATAATAAACACAATCTCTTTACCTGTTACTTACTCATTTGGGAGCAAACGAAGGTAATTCGGTTAAGCAATTTAGTTCAAAACACTGTATTTAATTGTGTCTCTTTAAAAGCGTAAACAGTGTTTACATAAAAATAAAAACAAGATTGTAAAATTAAATAGTAGCGCGTTAACGATGTAGGAACCGAATACAGATAGTTATCAGCTCTTTATCTTTCGCAAGTTCTAAAAGTTAGCGAAATAGGTCAGTGGGTTAGGCTAGGTTAGTAACCAGTAATTATCGTGCGCTGTCGCAGTTTCGATTGTAATTTATGTACTCGTATTTGAAATATCATAATGTTACTGTCTAATTTGGGACATTTATAAGGCAAATAGGGCCATTCATTTTAGAAATATGTTGAGAAATCATTGTACATCAATCATTCAAAGTAAACATAAAAAAATGAAACTGTAAATAGTTAAATACCATGAAACTACTGAATGAAAAAACAACGAAAGAACCACACGAAAAAAATATATTTAAAAACGACAGCAATCCCAATCAGGAAGAACAACACCACGACAGTTGTTTACAATACCAGCAACATTTATAAAAATATCTCAATCAGTCCAAGTATCAAGGTTGGTTCATAAAAGAAACGTACGGTGGACTTACATAACTATAAGTACCTACACTAATTAACCACGGGTCGACCTAGAATGGACGTCCACATTACGATCTTACTCGATCAGTACCGATTCTAGATTGTAGCTCTCTTAATAGTTTTTATGTCAGTCATGCCACTGCAAAAGGAGGAACGGAACGACATAATTGTAACTCAATATGAACTTAGAAATAATTAGTTTCCAGTAGCATGTTTCTGTAACGAGAACTGTTCTTTAGAACTTATTAGGGAATTAATTGGTTCGGTCGATAGATTTGTAGCTGTAAATTTTAGCGCTGATAAGCCCTACAATGTTGCACCTATTACAAATTTTACAACATTAAAGGGAAATTAACACGATGCAATGTTTTATGATGTTAGTTTTTTGTATAATTGTATGTGTAAGTCTGAAATGGATTTAGAATGTACGCAAATTGTTGTTAATGAAAGGGTACAAGGGCATTGAAAAGTGCAAAATTTACTTGATTCTGCTTCAAACGCAAATGCAATAAGCGCTGTTCATTTCGTCAGTTTCTTTTCAGCTCATAGTAAAGCTAATTATAGGAAAACGTATACAGAAAAGAATACAGAATTAAATATTTCAGGAGAGGAAGTAACATTCAATGAACATCGCAAAGAAATCGCTGAAGCAAATCCGAATCCTAATAACGAAAGCGACAGAAAATTCGGATGTCAATTAATTGACCATACCAATCGATACTGTTAACGGTTAATAAAAGGTTTACGAAACATTGCTGCAAGGCTAGAAATTGTACAAGACAACCATTTGGCCTACTGGAGCGTATGATTGAAAAAAGTTCCAACTTTCGCTGTCTATTAGCAAATAATTGAAAGTTACGAAAATAACTATGTCAAATCAGTTGATTTATGAACTATGCTGATCTGCAAAGCATAATTCTGTAATTTGCATTGTTAATCGGTCACCATATTTGATGAAGATATTGATTGATTTTTTGCTGCGGATTCTTATAGAAAACCATTTCTGTTGTCACCGTTTGTTTGTAGCTAACTTTGGTAATGACTCAGCTTTAGACTTGAGTTTAATGTGAATTAGTTGTGTAAATTACATTATTATCATCGTCCAAATTCAAATGTTGTTTAGGGAAGAACCGATTTCGATATTGACATTGTACGTTAGAATGTTTTCCGCCGATGAAATGGACGGAAAAATATGCGCATTGACATCATAATAATGTTTTCCCGTTCGGTTAGTGACAGACAACAATTCATTACTTTTCTATATAAAAACGATATCTTGGAACACCGGGTGTTTCCCTGCGTGCGGTTTAAGAAAAGTATTCAGTGATCTTTCCTCTTGAGGAAAAGTGGAATTCTTTTTGTGGTTAGCGGACATTTGCTAATTATTATTACCACCTACTTTGGTAAACAACCGATCCAATATATTAGCTAGAAGCTTTGATAACGTCTCACGTTCTCATTTGACTGAAAAGTCCCCAAACAAAAAAAAAAACATGTAAATTTATGTCACTAAACACCACATACAATATTTTTGGTTGATAAATCGTTACAAGGGCTTTTAGCAGATGTGTCATCATCATCTGTTTCAATACAAAACTATTATGTACTTGAACATGGAAATTTATTTTAATTCCGTAGAAATTGATGACGATGATGCTAATGTTACTTGTATGTACAACAATATTTATGTTGGAACTTGTGTTCTTCAAGGACTACTCTTGAGCAACTTACGATTGAGGCGTCAAAGCCAAGTTGTCACATAAAATAGAAACTGTTAACTTTTTACAACTTAATAATTAAATAGCAAAACTAATAGGTACAGCCTTGTTAAAGTAAAAATAAAAATATTTAACACGTTGGCTATGAATGGTAGCGTGATAGAAACACACAAATTATGAAACAGCTAATTCCGAAATGAAGCAAGTATCCGCAGCACAAGCTGACAATGTTGTCTTAAAAAATATCCAAACTATCGCCAAACAATCAAAAATAAACTCAAACTCATAGAAAACACAGAAAAAGTATTCAGAGCCGCTATTACCACTTCATTGTTTCCAACTGATTGATATAATTTCACAATCTATGATCTTTATGAAGTTCAAGTTATAAATAAGTAAGCAAGACAAGCCGACGTCAGAGATGTCGTCACGGCGGAGGTCACTCGCATTACCGTTCTTGCAAGAGATGGCTCTCATAGAAATGACATTGTCGGTAATTGTCAATGAAATATTGTTATGCTAAACAATCTTGAAGATACCGTGGAAATAATCGGACAAGTTGAAAGCAGAAATGCTATTAATGAAGATAAAGATGACCGACAGTTACTTAATGCCACATATTCAATGCGAAGAGTCGAAGCTATCGTCTCAATAGTAGGAGTGACAGAAAATGAAGAATTCAAATTATATGCTAATGCTTATTTTAAAGCTAATGTAGACATTATGAGAGAATAAATAATTACCATTCGATTATTGGTAAAACGCATTCGCGTTAGAAAACAAAGCAATAAATCTGTTAGTTGAAAATTAACAACAATTACCAGATGGTGTATCCAGGTTAAATCTCAGCATGCTCTGATGGCTCGCGATTGACACCGGATCGACGCCATTCGGCCCGCTTGGTCACAATCGCAGATAATCTCATGAGCTGCATTTACGTGCTCGTAAACGGTTTTCTGCTCTACTTATATAACTGAAATGATCGGCTAAATTAAATTGTCCGTATCCATTTTAACGCCACTTCTATAATCCGTTGAAATTTTGCGACAATCTCCGAGGCACTTACTTCACGCCGATCACTTACGAAATGCAAATATATCAATTAAACACGCTATGGCCCAGAATGACATAACGAATGCTGGCATTTGAATATTTTAATAATAAGGAAGAGTTCTAAGTTACGAGTTTGGGAAGTCGTAATAATAATGCCGGTAGTACACGGCTTCAATGACAAACGTATGTACAAAAGTACTTAGCAACAGGCCAGACCCCTTTACAAACTTCTAACAGACGGGCGAGGTATGACAGAAAGCGATAGTGATGTAAGTCGATAGTCGTCAAACAGGAAACCGCGGGGCGCGCGTGGCCAGCGATACGCCGCACACGCTTTGTGCTGCTGGCCTTCGGATGAAATGTTCGCTAGCAGCAGCGCCTGCGCCGCACCACATACATTATGTAATGCCGACTCCACAACAAATGCCAGTTCATTCATATCGACCACTCGCTTCAGCATTCTAAGCCCCATCGATGCACTCCCCACCGATTCCCACACTCATTGTCACCGAGCATCTTGTATCTGTTACGAAAACAAACTAAAGAATTTACGTCTCAATCGATAAGCTTATCGCAGATAATTTCCTTTTGCGTTGTAAAAACAAGGAACTATCCAAATTAGTTATTTTAATCAGTGTCGACTTGAGTCAAATGAGATCATTGCCATTACGATAATTTATATGATAAAATTGGCTTTACGTTTTACAATATGTTTTAAAATATTTTGATGGTTTCATTCACTAGTCAAGTATTTTATAATCATCTGCATTTTTAATATTAGTTTGTATTTAGGCGTACGATAACCATGAGTTATTTCGTGTTGGGCGGCTATACTTTAGCTTTATGATGAGTGTCTCGAATGCCTGTGGGTGTGATTTGGAATGTCAGCGGCCAGCAGACTGATCAATAATCAAACATAACATTGCCGTCGTTGGCAACTGACAAACGTATTTATTTATAAATGCCATCGTACCCTTGTGCGAGAGAGTCTTGGGCCGAAAGCGCAAATCAGTTTTACCTTCGATGATGCTAAAATAGCTGCGCGGTTACACTCTCACCTTGCGTTTGATTGACGATCGATCCCTTGTGCCAGATACTTGTTAACTGTTACTGCAAACAACTCTAATGTACATACACACTTATTACAAATGTAACGTCGTTTCGGAATGCGATTGCGAAACTTTGACACCCGTCGAGTCAGATGAAGATTTCCTCTGTTCCAGAGGTAATGGCGTCGCGCAGCAGTGATCAACTCACCGCCTTTGGCGTATTTCTACATTTTCGCAACTGTTTTGGTTCGGAAACAAATCGAGTTCGTGTTCGACATTTTGCGATCACTGCGGCAGTTAGATGACTATTTATAAAGAACGTGTCTAAGAAAAGGTCGGATTTGATTGTCGGCAGTCATTTGAATATCTCTGGTGTTATTACAGCAAATTATGATGAATTAAATCGTCTATATAGAGGCGTTCTCACGCCGCGAAATTACTTGACCTTCGCATCTGTGGCCGCTTTGTAGCAAACCGAACATAACTTTATATGAATACAACTATTATTAATTCGATACTTATCTAAAAAGTTACATTCAATTGTTTGAAGTGTTTGTGCGATTGATCTTAACAATTCACAAGCAATTATATTTGAAAGCAAGCAGCTAACGAAACATAAAGACGTCTTCTTTGTTTGATTAATATCTATTAGCACCAATCTCTTCCGTTTACTCGGCGGTTCTGTACGAGCCGTCCGAGGTAAACCAGACTCGACCAAGGTCCGTTTTGAAATAGGATGGCACTTGACCTTCAGGATGAAAGTCAACAGTATTGCGCAACGTATCGGCGCGCGCGCCTCAGAACTCTATGCTAATAACCGCTCGAGACACATATTGGAACCTGGTCATGACCCACATCCATGTTCAAGGATTTCACATATTTGGAATTCGATGATTTCAAAACTGTCAGAATTTTAAGGTGTGTTTTGTTAGCGTGCCGCAGATGTATAAATGGATGAATGGAATAATTTTATGGCCTTTGTGAATAAATATTAAAATGAAAAAAGTATATTTTCTTCGGTTTTTCCGTGCCCGTAATGACGCAAAAGAAGACCGCACAATAGATCGGGAGTGTCGAGTGATTCATTTCATTAATCACTGTGTTGTTAGAAGTTCCTTCTGTGCGATCACTTGTACAAAGAATTACATGCCAATCTTTAGAATGTTGTAAGGTTGTAGGACCGGACTAGATTTTTCACCGCTCCTTTCTACACATTCAACTGATTAACTCACACATGAGTTGCACGTGTTGTTTGTGTTTGTTTGGGCATGTGTCGGTGTGCGTGCGCGCATGTGTGTTGGTGTACGCACACGGAGGCGTGCGCGCGTGTGCGCGTGTGCGCGTGGAGCGTGCGTAGATCCGCGGGCACGTTGCACAGGAGGGGGGAGTTAGCGCCGGCGAGCGGCCGCGGTTTTGTAACAGCGTTTTATTTCAAGGTCACTCGAGCAGTTTTTAGAAAGTTACTTCACTCAAGTCTTAGGTAAAAACTCACATTTGCATCGTTCCACTCAACATTGAACCTAAAGTAACAATTTTATTCTTACTATAAAAGAATTTATGGTAATTTACAGGTCTGCTTGATTTTTTTTTAATTGAATGTTTCCTGTTCTAACTTGAGTTAATAACCAATACCGGTCTCAGTCCACTGTGCCTAAGAAGTTCTTGTTGTTATTGATTGTTTTGCATAATAATTAATACATTGCTCTATAGACAGACCATAAAAGCCGTTATGAAGTTTAATCCGTTATGGCCACATTTCTATTCCAGTTTAACCTTCCTAATTTACGAAGACAACTGTACGTAATTGGAAAGAGGTTTCTAAATTGAGCAGTGACGTAATTTCCGAATGCGGTGTAAAGCGAAGTAAATCAGCTAGAAGTGTCCGAATGCACATAAAACGAATAAAAAACGCCACGTTTTCTTTGAAAATAACATCGGGACATTTCTTATTTCGCCACATCGTCGCTCACTTCCATATATGAGCCGTGATCTTCTCTGTAGTCGAAATGATGAAATTGAGTCGACTGCCATTTCGTAAAGTTGCATAACAGCGAACGCTAAATTTTGCTGCGAGAGAAAGTATGCGAAAGGCTTTACGTAATGCGACCACGTAACTGTTGTAGCGACTCAGTTTTGATTTCCTTGCTTTTATGTCCATCACGGTTACGTGAATATTTTTCGGGGTAATTTTGAGAAGGCCTTAGCTAATGTTGCAATCTCAATTCTCATTTTGCATTTTTTTTCTGATAGTGTCATCTTTTTCATCTTTGGTGAATGTGATGTATCATGCATTTTTTGTTATCTATATCCTTCTACCTGTCTAGCCAGTATCTTCTTAAAAAAACTCTTTCTATCTTTCCATACTCTTCTATCTTCTGTTATTGTGAACCAGTCCTTTCAATCATTTTCGAGTAGTTACTATGTATATCAAATAGTATCCGACTCCTAGAATCTATTAAGAGTAAGTCTCAAGAATTTATTCGTCATTCATACAGACATTTCCTTTTAAGTCTATATCATGCATATTTATGGAATTAATATCTTTTTATAATTGAATATCTTTATTCAATTCTTATATCTTGTATGTGTCCTTATACGGTTTATTGTTTGATTGGTATGATACTAGATAGTAATTTTTAATTGCAATCAATACAATAGGTACATCACGAATCACGTGTATTTTTAACAGAAAAATGTCCGTATTTTTCCTAAATTATTCGAATACGGACGTAAGTGTTAAAGAGCAAACAAAAGTCGGAAAAAACACTTATGAACAACATTGACGTGATTCGTTAGGTGATGAACCTATTGAAAAAAAAGTCATTTCTCACAGTGAATAAGTAATGAAAAGAAACGACTAATTCTGAATTATCATTCTTATAAGAATTGCAGACAAACTGGTTAACCCAATACAGGTAAAAGAGACAAGAATGACGGTAACATTCCGTGAGTTTTCTATCACACACTATTTATCGTTGTTGGAGTATATTATTATGTTGAAACAACGATTGATTTAACAGATAACCTAAGAAAATTACAAGGTAAAGTTTTGAAAAGTTCCTGAGACATTGCGCACATGCAAAATGATTAAACCCTTCAACGTCAAGTAAGTTTGTAAGCGAAGATTAAGCACGGAACGCAACTGAGAACCACAATACAATCTTTGTCCTAATTTCCGAGTTATCAACAAGTCAAATATAAACGGAGCGGTACACGCTACTACTGCTGAAGATAAGCAAAACCACGGATTTGTGACTGAAGTATTGCAGTTTCCAACGGAAAGATTTGTTGACTTTGATTCCGATAAATCAATCGGAGGTTTGTGATTGATTTCGATAAAGGGAAGCCATAGACTAAGGTGAAACTATAGAATGAAGTAAGAGAAGAAGCTGAAGATAAATAGTACTGTTTAATAAAACATATTTGTAATTTCCTATTGGGATATTTGTAGTGTTTTCTTGGCCTATGACCGATTTTCTGGAGTATCTTTTGATCTAAAGGGCATTCCTAATGTTCCTTAACCTGATTTCCTAAGGACTAAGGACTATTGTGGATACCCAAATGAATTAATAACCCAGATTAGTTAGTCTCATAATTACAGTTTATAGAAAAGAAGAAAGAGGCCTTCTTTTGTAACTTCAGCTTTTCAAAACACATTATAAAATATTTTAAAAGGTTTGTTTCTCACTAGAAAAGAGATAAAACGATGTATAGAAAAAAATATATTTTTGTTACATTTGCACCAACCACGTGTAACGGTTGCTCAAGTGGGAAAATGTGCCGTAATTTTACTGAGATAACCATCGTCTTTCGCAACCAGTGCAAACATTGAACACGTTTGGAAAATAGAGCGATGGAAATGAAAATAGTATTTTTTTGTAATTTCGTCATTATGCCAGTTTTCGTGAGCTATACGTAAGTTAACATGTTGATGTTAATCTACAAGAAACTATTGATGTAAATGGTGGTTTTTAGGTAAAATAGCAACATTAAGTAGAAGTGGTGTAATACTAGCAGTTAATGTTTGAACAATCTTACAGATGAAGAAGATCCTAATGGATGCATAGAAAACAATAGCTTTTAAAGATTACTTTTGAGAAATACTTAATCAAAGTATAAGGTAGAACTGTTATAAATAGAATTATAGAGACGTTTATTAGGTGAACACTTATGGAAATAGTTGTTAAAGTGGTCCCTATTATCTATAATAGAACAGGAAAACTACAGGAGGAAACTTGTGTAAATATGAAATTACTATGTATATGCACTTATTTATGTGGAATAGTGGAACAAGCACAATACTTAGAGAATAGTCGGCCGATTGCGAACAGGGTTACTGTGTTTAACTAATGATGTTCTAAATGTGTTATTCATATGAATAACTTCGTTAACTATATAGTTATTGTGACTTTTACCTTATGGTGTTGTGAGCGAGTATAAAATAGGTCTATAGGAACAGGTGTAACGATGACCTTGAGCTTCTAATACTTAATTTACAATAATGTGTCACCCACTCTTTTCCTAGTAGAAATGTTGAGTCATGCTTTTTATCTCTTCTAAAATTTCCATTCTGTTTTTCTAGTTGCTTCTAGAAGATTTGCGAAGCTTTGCTTCAATTCAAACATTTTATTAATTTCATGCATGTGTCATCTCGTTTCCTCTTAGCAAATCCAGCATACACTCAGAAGCAATATCTAAGTACAAGTATTGGATTAGGCGGAACAATTACTAAAGGCTTTAAAGAGGAATACTTTATGGACTTACACAACAACCATGATGCTACTTTTATATTCACAGCAGGAATTTCAAAGGATTGTAAAATATTCAGCACAAATATAGGTACGGCTTTTTACGGTGAAGATTACTTGTTCAAGTAAGGACAATGAAGCTATAAAAGTTAAGTTTATAGCAAGGATACGTTACGTTTATAATATTTTGTATACGAATATAATAGGTTGTAAAAAGGAAGATGGATTCAATGATGTAAGGTCACAGTTCGACACTTTGAATGGTTTCCACTACTATGCATGCAATGTTTTCAGGTAAGGCAGGAGAAATTGCAATAGGTTATTTCATATTTGTACGACCAGACTTTATAGAATATTTGAAAAGTTTTTTTTTCTAATTAGAAAAAAATGTAAAAAGTGGATCAGATTCTTATTTAATCAAGACTGCTGGAAAGTACTAGACAAGAATAGTGACACGTAGAAGTTAAAAGGACTTTACACAGAAGACAATATGGTGGAATAAATAGGCAATAATGAAGTTCAACGAAGCGATAAACCAAATAATAATACTTGGAACAATGCTCATAAAGGATCTAAATTCAACGATGATCTATTCGTGGACTCTTTCGCTAAAATAGTGTTTGAAACAATTGAATCATACATTGACAAAGTCGAAACGCTGAGTCATAAAAATGTACCTAATATTCCGAGCACATGTGATGCTATTATGTTTACTTTCTACAGTCGTGTAGTACATTTAAAGAAATGGCAGCTCATACAACATTATTCATTCCAATAGTTCTAGTCTAATTAGAAGAACAAAATTTAAATATTCATAGACCAGTGATAAAAAGTTTTGAGAATACGAACAAAAAAACTGTTGATCTGGACATAGGAGCACCAAAGTTATTCATGTTTTTAGATTTGGTTAGTATAAACGTGATAATATAATGTATGATGGAATGTTTCAGCATAACAAGATGACTGACGAAATTTTAGAAGGAATAGAAACAAGGAAAAGACAAATGGTAGTAGAATGAATCATAAGTAAAGTTCAAAGTGTAACATGTGAGTCGTATACAAGAAAACAAGCAAAACTGGCCGAGGTTAAATGAATGGAGAGATAAGAAATAATGAAAGCTTGTTACGTAACTTTCATTACGATAGTCAATGGCTCTTATCAAAATTTCAGTCATAATAGTAACTGACCTACCCGTACGCTCGCATTTCGCTAAAAATACAAATGTTTGGCGTGAAACGTGTGCTTTCGTTCACGATACTTCAGTTTTATTACTCTACTCTAGGGTTTGTTTGTGTGCGTGCGCGTACGCCGAATAGTGGGGGTTTGTGGGAAATTTCGCGACAGTGTGAGTGCACTCACACACGCACAACACGCCCTACTCCGGATGTGAGCGCAGATTTGTGCGCCTGTGAATGTGCTAGACTAAATTGATAGGTCTTTGCGTTATCTATGAAACACTATTTATTGCGTGCCGGTGTGCCAACTACATGGCCGTGTGTGAGTTATTGTTTGGAAGCCTTGAGGTCTTTAAGTTATTTTACAACTTGCCACTAATCGAATTGCCTATAAAATTGTGAACAATCAGACTTTATGCGTAGATGAGAATTTTTATTGCCCACTGTGACAAGCGACCATAATTAATTTATTGGCGTGGTCAAGGTTCCAAAGGTTATTATTAAAGTAATGCATTGGGTGTATTGGTTAGACCATAAAACAGTCAGTGTAATGCACATGTCGAGGTGCATCGTATAATACGAAATAATGAAACGAAGAACCTTGTTGATGAAGTACAGTGAAGAACGCGCTAGCAAGGGTCTGTCGAAAGCGTTAGGCTATAAATATTAAATATTCAACGCAAGGGTAACTGCGTAATAAAACTAATAGACCAAAACACTCTGGCCTTAAAGACTCGTAATGACATTATATTATGAAAATATAAATCCGACACCTTTTCAATTTTATTGACCCGTCGGCCTTAAGAAAGTATGTTTTCGATTTGGTACGAAAGCGGAAGCCGTTTGAAACCGCACCCATAGACATCAACGATGATATTGAAGATTCCGAAGGCAAACTAGTACAAGGACTTCTGAGAGTTATAAAGGATGAACCCTAATTGAGTTGGGGGCTCGTTCGTGTGCGTAAACGTTTGAAAATCGAACGCGGCTCGGGCGTGCGTGTGAGCATTGCGTGTGCGCAGACTAGCCGATAACAATAAACTATTTCCGAAGTGACCCAGTTTCCAACGTCCTTCGGTAATTTGTACCGTGAACGGGAACAAGAAAGGGCTGGGAGTCATTTGACAACGACCATTCCGAATTTTATTGTCCTGCACAATACTTCTCTTTGAACTACCATATCTGCCGCTTAGTTTTTATGCTTACTTTTATAATAATTTCAAATAGCGTCATTTATGGCCTTGACTTAAACAAATTCAAAGTTAAAAAGTACCGACCAAGACGTTCCTTTAGTCTAGACATGAAAATTTAAAATGCCGCCGGTAAAACCTCAGAATTGGCTGCAATAAATGTTTGGTCGAATTGGAACTTGTTAACTGTGCTATAAGAAGAGGACGGACAGTGACCGTCACATTCGAATGGTAAAGATACATTAAAATTCGATTAAATAATGATTAAAACCAAAACGAAAAGATGTTAATGAGCCTCTATAAAACTACTGTCCAAATGTTACGAGTGTTTCACAACTGAGGCACAGTACTGACAAACATATCGAGCCCTCTGATAACGCTTTTTAATTCAGTTCAATGTCAAATGGTACGGAGAACTATGAAGAAATTACATGAAACGATAAAGAAGTCGACACATTTGTGTTCGGATGGAAAACCGAAGTGGTTCCAAACTGCCGAATATATTTGTAGTTCTGAGAAAATGTTTATGTCGACTTAGCAAGGAGCAAATGCCGATTGCGAAATAGCGTCGAGTAGCTTGGCTCTCGCATTTGGGATTTTAGAAATGTTTGCGTTTCTACGTTGTAAACCTAGTTTCTCGGAACGTTAAATACGTGCACAAAGCCTGCTAACAAACGATGCGTTTTACTAATTATGACTCCATTGAAAATTCATATTTTCGCGCAACCAGTTCTGCCACTTAGGCTTTTTGCCAGTGAACGTCCGCTGTTTTTAAGAACGTTTATATTGCCTTATTTTCTATACTTCCTACGTCTATTTTTATTCAAGACAATTACAGATGGTAATATTAATTAAATTCAAGATTTTTCCTATTGCTATGCAACGTTCGTATAATGGTCGTGATAAATTCATAGTACCAGCGCCATATTTCCAGGAAATAGGAGTTACAATCGAATCATAGCGTGACCTAATTACATCAGTAACATTTGTGGTTATATTACAATTATTAGTAACGAATAGATTATAACTGAGCAAACAGAGGCCCTTGGACGTGTTCATAATTAGTTTATGCAAACTGCAGACGGGAAAAGATCTAGTTTTTAACCACGTGTATACGATAACCGTGTGGATTGTTCCACACGGAAGTTACAATTGATATTGCGTAAAATAAATATTATCGTGTAATTAAATGTTATGTTTGACAATGCGAAACTAATTATTTGATTGTGTACCATTTAATTTAATGACACAAATATTATTATTTATTTTTATTATATTATTATTTTGTATGTAATCGAACACAGTTTATGTACCTGCAGCTATTAGCGCATACAACAAACATTTAATATTCTAACAACTAAAAAATAATCTCTATTAGAACGATAAGAAATCATATTATTATGCACCTGCAGTTAGCTAAGAATCTTGTCCAACTGGAGAAACTAATTAGACATCATCTTATAGGAAACATATACCACTAACAGACGTATTAGACAATAAGACAACAGTCTTACTAGCTAGTTCAGAATGTCTTCTTGGAATCTAAAGCCAAAGTACAGTAGATAGTAATTACGGTTAAGTTTATCAAAATCTAAAGGTTACAGAAATCAAAAAATCTTATCGAACTGTTAACAGTGGGTCTTATCGAAGTGACCATCGTGTTAATCAGACAATACGAAGGCCAGTATACACGTTTTAAAATCTTACAGCTACAGTTTGTAAAGGTTTCATAACATATTTGAATACCAAGGTTCGTTGTTTATTAAAATATTTATAAGACGAAATTTGTTGATGATATACTCATCATAATTTATTTAAAATGTATATTTAATGTATAGCATCAACATAGAAAAGTTCAAGGAGCCATTATCATAATATCGACGTTAAAATCAAAGCAACACGAATCACATGAAAGCAACATTGCTGATACAAAACTTTAGAGTTTAAAATATTGGAGCTTTTCTGTTTAGCGAGTAGCTCATTGATCTTCTTCGTCTATTTGAGATCTTCGCTAATAGAAGAAGAAGCTTTGTCGGAACGCAATTTTGGTTATTAACAAGATTCTCACAAAAACGATCCCCTTGACTTACAAAGTCTTAAATCATGATCTAAAAGCTATTGCTCTGTAGTTGGAATGTAGTCTTATGAGTTTAACATTTTCCATTTCGCCATGATCCAATTGGTCTACAAGACAATGGTCTTCTCCAATTTTAGAACACTGTATATTGATACGATTAATCCGATGTTATTCAGTCTATTTCAGTTTCATTGCGGAACACTATAAATACGCGTGATATTCGTTAAGTCAAATAGAAAAACGGCATTGGGCGATCATTCGTACTCGCCCTTTAATTGTTCACTCGTGCCAACTGCCGTCACTTCTGCTTCATTGACACAATTCTCTCTCTCAGCATCACTATCAATTCTCATTGCGTAATTTTCGTTCACAACGCGATTGTCTACATCAATTTTGGAGTAAATGTCAAGAATAGTCGTGGCAGCTGCAAAATATGGAATTTTGTTTGCATTTAACCTCAGATTAGATTTACAATGTTTGTTTGTTCAATCAATAATTCAATCAAATCAATCAGATAGTTTTCTATTGAGACATTATAAAAGTTAGTTCTTATAGGGTTTCGACTTTACTTTGTCCGGAGAAAAATAGGTATGTTCAGGAATTTGTAGTTAGCTTCTATTTCAATTTTCAACCAAGGGCATTTTAGTTATGATTATCGTTTTTCATGTAATCTGTGATGTCTATATAGCTTTGGGTTCTTTCACGGTCTTAGTAAACAAAAAAACAACCAGTATTTACATGATCAAAAACTTGTTATCATGTTGGGCACGGTCAATTCATTTATCATTTTATGTTTTAAAACTGCGCAGTGGCATACGGTCTACCGATCTATCAGTAAGCTATGAGAACCTTTCGTTTTCTTTGTAGTTTTAGTAATTGAAGAAATATTTAGAACAATATTCTTGTAGATATCACACGTATTTCAATTTATAAGTTTTTCTGTGTATGTGTTGAACGGGTTTAAATTGTAATTTCCAATGCTAACAGTATGCGTCATATTGTAGACAAACTGATTGTTTTCAGGCACGATGAATAAGTAAATGTTTTGTTGTTTATTCAACCAAATATTTTTATCAATTCTATATCAATATGTGAATAACATGATACTTAAAGCTGCTGTTACAAAAACAAAATTTCCAGGAACCAATATTTTTGTTAATCAAAATAGGTAGTTGATTAAGGAAGTGATCGTTGGTTGATCAATGATCACGCATGAATCTTACAATCAAAACAATATTAGTCAATACCACTCATTATCAACAAGATTACTTCGAAGCCTTGGACAGGTAATTAATGGATGATAATAACGATTAATAGAAAATAACTCGAATTATTTAATGAGATTAGTTTTTTCTTGCGCAAGGTCTAGATGAAACGGACAAAACTAAATTACAAAAATTTACAAAGAAAATTCACTTGAAACAGCAACGTTAAAAGATCAAGATATTACTGGGAACGCAATATTTTAAACCAAAATCGATTCCCGTAAATATATTCGGTAATTACGTGCCAAAAGCAATGAATCGACTTTTACTATTGCGAAACGAGTATTTATCAGTTCCGAAATCGATTTAATGCTCGAGCAATCAGAAGTGAAATTCGCGCTTAAACAGGTAATAATTAATTGGCGTTCATTAACGTGTTTCGGTAAACGATGAGAGTTTCAGAAATAATTGTTTGGAAACTAACTCGTTAATTTTTCATTAAATTGAATTAGCTTTGCAACAAGAAAATTCAATAATATTAGGAGTTAATTTTATGGTACCTCTATGAGAGTTTACTTATAGATCAAGTATCTTTATATTTTTGTTTCCGCTATTGAATTTAGATTTATGTTAAATGATATCAAATCATTGATGAAATGTGATTAGGAAAAGTGTGAATGGTCGCTTTTATTTATTGAACGACTCAGTGTGTCGAATGCGCGCGAAACCAACCGTGGAAAAGCGGCGCGGGCGCAGTTCATACGCTGAGCTCAGTCAGTCGATTTCGCAAACCACCATCTAATGTGAACCTATTAACCTCTTCGCCGAGCGAGGCTCAGGCGAAGGCGAGAGGCGGATGAAGCGGCGAATAGTGCGTTCATTAGAGCCAAGGTTGTGCCGACCGTCCCACCGGACCGACGATGTGACTACCTACCCACCGCCCACACCTACATGCGCATCCCCGCGTACCTACAAAATTTAAGGTAAACAAACAAAACAACCTTACCTTGCCAACTGTAGTGCACTTCTATTAGCAATCTCATTGTAGAAATTATAAAGAATGTTACTATCGAACATATTAGCACTTTATCACAGCCATATTTTTCACAAAAATAAATTTCATAAACAAAAACAATCCGGAGCACCAGCGATCACAGGATAACACAACGCCGGAACCTAGGCACGTCCGTGCGCGAGCGACGTCAAATCAAACTGGCCCGGTCAAAATGACGAAAGTGAAAACATCGCACGCACAGAAAAAAAGGTTGGCGCGGTTCAGTCCTTGCAGGCACCTCTCGCGCGAGCTCTAGTGACACACTAACTGCGAAGCGCGCGCATCGCACGTCGCCTATATAATGAAGCGCTCAGAGGCTCAAACTTCAAACGCCACCGGACGGCACAAAAAGAAGATCCCTCGCAACGGTAGCTAGGAAAGATTGAACACAAAGAATAGCGACACGTGGGAGCGTGTGCGTTCACGTGCGAGTGTCGGTGTGCGGGGAGATAGGCGGCCGCAGGAAACTCCGTTCTCTTCCACTAGGAAAGACCTTGGATATGAATCGGCACGTTGCAATGTGTACCGCCATCGCCTACGCCGCTGTTACCTACTTGACGGTACCGACAGATTAAACGATGCTTCCATATAAGATGTTTATAATCTATCCAGAGATGTGATGCAGAACTAAACAAATAGCCAGGTCAAAAATAAATATTGGAGTAGTTATAAGTTAACGAGGGTAGCAGATAGCTTTATTGTTATAACAAGCACTGGTCGCCTGGACAAACACTATAATTAAAACCGATGATGACGATGATGCAATGAAAGTTGATAATGCTATTAGCAATTTGACACGTATTTAGCGTGGGTGGTCAGTGAGAAATGAAAACCGTGGCGCAACTACTGTAGGTGAAGACGTTTAAGATAATACGGTTAAGTAGGTCGTTAGAGAGTTCGCAAATGGTTTTAATGAAACACATTTGTTTTGAGCAAATAAAACTGTTACTGGGTGAAAGAATTAAGAATGTATAAAATTTGAGTTTCGTTCTGCAATAATGTGAAAATTATAATGGACTTCAGTTTTTCGAAAGACAGGTTTTACTTGTGGTACCTATTTATGGGGGAAAACTTTCGCAAAGCACCAGCTTTTTAAGACCTAACATTAATTTGCATTCTATAAAGTGGAGATTATTAATTCGACCTAAGAAAAGAATGCATACATAGATTTTTGGGTCAAAATTTAAATTGTCCTTCCGCAGCTAATTTTTTTTAGCAATACGGATGTCCTCGCAACATTTACACACAAAATGTTGGATCTTTTAATAATGCTGTGAAAAATAAAGGTTGCGTGCAACAACAAAAAAATCAGTGTTTTGTTTTTATTATCATTTTTTACGAATCATTATCATATTGATGAATATGTAGATTCTTATATAGATCACCCTGAACAGACCAGATGGTTCTGTGTCTACAGTTTATAACGTGCTAATGCGACTATAAACCGTTCGTTCCGTTCTCGTAACAGCTTTCCACTTTCATTTCCTCACTATCATTGTCTAAACAGATTGGATAACACAGTGAATTTCTTCAAAAGTCACAAATTACGTAAAGTCGTCATCAGCTACTGTGAGAATTACTTTAATTGCTCCTTGTTTTGGACTCTCTGTTTAATTTTTGTTATTGAGACTTTATTTTCGTAACAAAGTAAGAGGCTCCCACAGCGGCCGGGTCGTGTATAATTCTATTGTTTGTCTCGATGTGAACATTTACTACATATTTATTGCCATTGAATTAATTAAACACGGAAACATGATATCATGCAAAAGTGATATTTTATAAATGGATCTATTGATGAATTAATAGTGAACTGTCGTTGTGCAGAACTATTCATTTATCATAGTATTAGTAACAGGCATTTTCATATGCGTTGCAAAACAATGGTCTGTTCACGGTTTTACGAAATATCTATGTTCTACTAAAACACAGTCATTAGTGTAAAATAACAACAATTGAATAGTTTCTTTGATAAAAATACGTTCACACTCGTATTTGGCAAATATTTGGTATCTTGTTAATTCATGGGCCGTTTTATGTTCACATACGTCAGCTCATACTTCAACAGAGAGATAAAACACCAAAAATTCACACGCCATATATGCAAAGTCTACTTTAGTGATACGGTCTGCAAAGTCTATTATCATATTTCGTCACCGACCATCTTTATGATTCACTGTAAAAGAACTCGGAAGTATACTGTAATTGTGTTTCCTGATAATAAACTTACACTTGCAAAATAGGTAATTTGATAAATCTTTCTACGACCTTAAAGCGTTCGTCGAGCATGAAAACAGAAAGCGTCGCGTATTCGGCCGTGCATACATCACATCCTCGAATTTCAACTCATAATTTCGTTACATTGGTTTGTGAAATCGGGATGAAATCATCCGATGTACGGCGACCTTACTTTCGCGTCGCCATTTCTTCGGGTGAAAGTTTAACTATATTCATTGTACTTTTGTCACTGGCTAATCACGATGTTTATCACAAATCTTAATCCTGACATTTAGCGGCACGCCCACTTATGTTCGCATTTGAAAAGGAAAGCGTTTAAGCAGTTATTGCACGCGTGAATTGCATAACTTGTTTCTTATCACGATGTATTGATAGATTAACAGATCTTTTAGAAAGGATTATGAAAACGTCGAAGAAAGACAGTTTATGTAAGAGAAAGACAGCCTACTATGTATCATGTTGCCTTCAACAGTGCACCAGTTTAGTCATATGAGAACAATGTGTCCTTTTCGCTAGCCACGTGTATCCGTAATGGTTTTCTAAAGCGTGTGAAATTGAGATTCTAAAATAGAAAAGCAATTTTTCAACAAATCGTTGAATTCGCTGTGACGATACAAAGAGTTCGTATCTCTCGCATAGCAACTAAACTAATTCCGTGAAATGAATTTCGTCAATTACGAACGATTATATCATTTATATCGTGTCGTTTTATTATTTCGATTTGGCTCGGTTGTTGTGATGGTGGCGGCTGTTCGCGTGAAAGTGTTTCGGTCACAGTGATCCTATGCATCCGCGTGCACCATTGGATCCGTCACGATCGGCCGTGCTTGCCATTTATTAATATTAAACGAAAATTCGTTATCCAAGTGGCCTTGGACCGTGTTCCTTTCAGTTCTCCTTAATGATGACAGTTGCTCGGAGCGTGCTGTTTGTAATAGCTTCAACTCAATGACTCAGTTGTGGTCACGGAGAGTACAAGGTTTCCCTCTGCCACATGTGCTCGCCGCACTTTTCACATTTTCATCACCAGCCGAGCCAACGAGTGTTGAAACGTCCATTACTTCACAAATCAAATTTCTAACAGCGATAACTTTCGAAAGAAAATTCGACATGCCGGAGGTTTTGTAATAGTTATTGAAAGCGCGGCTCGTCGAGCGAGGCTCGGCGCAGACGTCGAAAGTGAGACCGAGAGGTTGCGCAGGCGCGTTACGAAGTTTTTATTGTCGGCCGCGCGCGAAATCACTTGAAAGTTGTATTGTCCTTGGATATTTCACTTCTTTATTTGTAGCGTTTCCGACACCCGAGCCGAAGTTCAGTCGGCGGTGACGCCAATTGTGCGCTTTGAGTGTGTTGGTGACACCAGTCCCCTTCACTAATATCTCTGACGTTTAGAACCGAATGCGCGGGATGGAGCCTTATGCTCTCTCGACCTTTAATTACTGCTTTTCTCTGTAAACTTCACTTTCTAATACACACATTATATCCTAGCAACCAGTATACGTCGATGATGCTTACCAGGGGACAATGTTAAAAGATAATCCAGTGTTGCCGGGGCAATCCAGGGTATGTGTGTTGTGGAGCGCGCGCGTCGGCTTCCCGGCGCTTGCGCCACTTCCCCGCTTGCGACACGCTTCCTGCGGGAGAGTGCGAGGCCGCGCGCGAGTTCCGCGCGCAACAACTTGCACAACGCTTATCGGCGACCCGGTTTCTACTTTCGCCACGGGAATCACTGAAACTGAATCCTGTGATGCACTGGGAGTATCACTGTAATCCGGGCAGAGTCACAGTCGCGGGCGTGTTGGGAGCGCGGTATATTCGGCGCGACGGCGCTGCGGGCCGCGGGCGCCGGGCGAGTGGCGCGCGCGCTCCGGCGCCGCACTCGGTTGCGCCACACTGGAAAGTAAAAGTGAGCGGCGCGGGGCGCGGCGGCACATTTCTCCCACTTTCGCTGCCGTGATTCATTCCTCGATCGGCGTCAAGGTCGCTTCCCGCGAGTCCCGCGGCCGCTCCTCCCGTGCCGGCGTCGTCCCGCGCCCGTCCCGCGGCCGCCGCGCCACTGGAGGCGCCGTCAGCCCGCTCAGCGTGACGTATGCTGCAGCCACCAGCGCCAAACACGTTTCCATTGCGATTTGAAAGTACATGCACCTACCGTGAGAGGTACTTGAAGCGTGCGTTAAATGTTGTGATGTAAATTGTATTTTTGCGCATTACAACATCGTGTTTTGTGCCATAACATGTGCTGAGTGATAAGATTAAGAGTGGTGGAATGGAAGACAGATACCAAAACTAGGTTAATTTGACGGAGGCCCTCCATCTTGTAAAACCATGTCAAGCGCATGATGATAACTTTAACATATAAACTGCTATTTATGTTCATCTCAATAGATAGATGAATGGAAAACTAACAAAGCGATCCATCAATAGACATAATACAAACATGTTTTATCCCATTCTACGCAGTTTTCACACAAACACGTTATTATTCGGAAGTGCGCACCATACAAACATATACGAGCACACACATACATAGCTATAGCATAGCTATTACGAGTTTACGACTTCTTACTACTGCGAGCTTCCATACAAACAAACAAACTATGTATGTACGTAATGTATATTAGTACTCCGAGCTACTGGACTGGAGGAAAAATGTTTGACTTTTGAACCGCCATTATTATTAGTCAGTAACTAACCGTTTGATTGAGGGAATTACAGTATTTATTATAATAGTTGAGAAACTGAAGGCAGAATGATCCAATTGTCTCTTCATCGTTCAATACCATCGACCAAAATCAGGTGATTTTGGTCACCAGCGGTGACCACCAGCGTTGAGGTGCGGAGGTACGCACCTCACCTGAATGGTGATCTATTAGATGATTAACAAATGATCACCAATCACGTTGGCAAGTGTGGTTATTATGGCAATAGCACCAGATAATTGTTATTTTTCGGAAATATCCACCCTTCAGCAGGAAATAGCTTCAATTTCCATCATATTATTATACACTAGCTGTTGCCCGCGGCTTCGCCCGCGTGCAGTTCGGTAACTGACCCACTGAATCATACTTAAGGGATAAATAGTGTCCTACATGTTAATTTAGGTTATAAACTATCTATGTGCCAAATTTCATAATCATCACAATTTATTATTATCATCAATATCACAACCACCAACATTATCACAATCATTATCACAATCACCATCACTATCACAACCACCATCATTGTCACAATCATTATCAAAATCACCATCACTATCACAACCACCATCATTATCACAATCATGATCACAATCACCATCACTATCACTGTCACCATCAATATCACAATCACCATCACAATCCCCATCACCATCGCTATCACCATCACAATCACCGTCACTATCACAATCACCATCACCTGATAGTGATTTTGATGGTTATTGTGATCAATAACCATCAAAATCACTATCACAATCACCATCATCGTTATCACAATCATTATCATCGTAATTACGATCACCATCACTATCACAATCACCATCATCGTTATCACAATCATTATCATCGTAATTACGATCACCATCACTATCACAATCACCATCATCGTTATCACAATCATTATCATCGTAATTACGATCACCATCACTATCACAATCACCATCACAATCACCAACACAATCACCATCACAATCACCATCACAATCACCATCACAATCACCATCACAATCACCATCACAATCACCATCACAATCACCATCACAATCACCATCACAATCACCATCACAACCACCATCAAAATCACCATCACAATCTCGATCACAATCTCAATCACAATCACTATCATCATTTTAACAATCATTATCATCGTAATCACAATGATCATCATCACAATCATCATCGTAACCACAATCATTATCATCGTAATCACAATCATCATCATCACAATCAACATCATCATTATAACAATGATCATCATCGTTATCACAATCATCACAATAAATCAACAATAACCCTAGAAGTTGAATCTATTGCTTATCTATTGCTATCTTCTAGATCTCAAAATAAATGCCATTTTCGACATCAGCACCCCTGATAATCTCGGTTTCGACACCCATATTGATTTTTAGACATTTCAACCCCATCGCACCCCAACAGGGAATGATGGTAATTCAGGTCCGCCACATTAAATCTTAAAATCGTTGTTTTTGTAATACACCCGACCCAATTCACCATACAAACAATACCTATGTTTTATTTCAGGCTTCGTTACCCCATTTCCCCCTTTAGGGGTTGAATTCTGAAAAAATCTGAAACACAAATGTTAATTCATTTATCGATAGGAGTACTCCTGTTAAGTTTCGAATAAAGTAGTCTAACTAATCTTATTTGCCCATGTAATCTTTGGACCCCCTTTCAACCCCTTAGGGGGTTAATTTTGAAAAATCCTTTCTTAATGCACCCCTAAACCCCATAAAGTGTCTATGTGTCAAATTTGGAATCTCCAGACTCAGTGGTTTGGGCTGTGCATTGATTTTTATAATTTGCCACCCCATTATCCCCTCTTAGGGGTTGAATTCAGAAAAAACCTGAAACCCGTTTCTACTCATTTATCAATAGAAGCACTCCTGTGAAGTTTCGAATAAAATAGTTTAACTAATCTTGTTTCCCCATACAAACTTTGGAGCCCCGTTTAACCCCCCTAGGGGATGAATTTTGCAAAATCCTTTCTTAGTGCACCCTTAGACCACAAAAGGAACCAATGTGCCAAATGTGGAATCTCTAGACTCAGCGGTTTGGGCTGTGCATTGATTTTTAGACTTTGTCACCCCATTTCCCCCTTCTTAGGGGTTGAATTCTGAAAAATCCTGAAACCCGTTTCTACTCATTTATCAATAGGAGCACTCCTGTAAAGTTTCGAATAAAACAGACTAACTAATCTTGTTTCCCCATACAAGCTTCGGGGCCCCGTTTAACCCCCTTAGGGGGTGAATTTTGAAAAATCCTTTCTTAGTGCACCCCTAGACCACATAAGGAACCTACTTGCCAAATTTGGAATCTGTAGACCCAGCGGTTTGGGCTGTGCGTTGATAGATGAGTCAGTCAGTCAGTCAGTCAGTCAGTCAGTTTCTTCTTTTATAATAATACTAGCTGTGGCCCGCGGCTTCGCCCGCGTAAAGTTCGGTAATTGTCCCACTGGATCATAATAAAGGGATAAATAGTATGTTAATCCAGGTTACAAACTATATATGTGCCAAATTTCATAATCATCACAATTTATTATTATCATCAAAATCACCATCACTATCACAACCACCATCACTACCACAGCCACCATCACTACCACAACTGCCATCACTACCACAACCACCATCATTATCAGTATCACAATCACTATCACAATCACTATCACAATCACTATCACAATCACAATCACTATCACAATCACAATCACTATCACTATCACAATCACAATCACTATCACTATCACAATCACAATCACTATCACAATCACAATCACAATCACTATCACAATCACTATCACAATCACTATCACAATCACCAATATCATCACAATCACCCATCACTATCACGATCACAACCACTATCACAATCACTTACATCATTATCGCAATCATTATCATCGTAATCACAACCAGTATCATCTTAATCACAATCATCATGATTACAATCGCCATCACTATCACAACCACAATCATTATCACAATCACCATCACTATCACAATCACCATCATTAACACAATCACACCCACCATCACATTCACAATCGCTATCCTCGTTATCACAATCATTAACACAATCACACCCACCATCACATTCACAATCGCTATCCTCGTTATCACAATCATTATCATCGTAATCACAATCATCTATGTCATTATCACAATCACCATCTCTGTCACAATCACAATCACCATCACCATCACTATCACCATCACAATCACCGTCACTATCACAATCACCATCAAAATCACTATCACAATCACCATCATCGTTTTCACAATCATTATCGTCGTAATTACAATCATTATCATCGTAATAACAATCATTATCATCTCAATCACAATTATCATGATCACAATCACAATCACCATCACAATCATTCTCGCAATCACTATCCTCGTTATCACAATCATTATCATCGTAATCACAATCATCTTCATCATTAACACCGTTGCTGTCACAATCACAATCACCATCCCCATCGCTATCACTATCACAATCACCATCACTATCACAATGACCATCACTAACACAATCACAATCACCATCACCATCACAATCATTCTCGCAATCACTATCCTCGTTATCACAATCATTATCATCGTAATCACAATCATCTTCATCATTAACACCGTTGCTGTCACAATCACAATCACCATCCCCATCGCTATCACTATCACAATCACCATCACTATCACAATCACGATCACCATCGCTATCACCATCACAATCACCGTCACTATCACAATCACAATCACCATCACAATCACCATCAAAATCACTACCACAATCACCATCATCGTTATCACAATCATCATCATCGTAAAACAATCATTATCATCCTAATAAATATCATCATCATCACAATCATCATCATCGTAATCACAATCATTATCATCGTTATCACAATCATCACAATAAATCAACAATAACCCTGTATAGAAGTCGAATCCACCATTTTCTGGATCTCAAAATAAATGCCATTTTCGTAATCAGCACATCTGATAATCTCGGTATCGACACCCATATTGATTTTTAGACATTTCAACCCCATCGCACCCCAATAGGGAATGATGTTATTTTAGGGCCGCCACATTAAATTTTAAAATCGTTGTTTTTGTAATACACCCAACCCAATTCACCATACAAACAATACCTATGTTGAATTTCAGGCTTTGTTACCCCATTTCCCCCTTTAGGGGTTGAATTCTGAAAAAACCTGAAACACAAACGTTAACTCATTTATCGATAGGAGTACTCCTGTTGAGTTTCGAATAAAGTAGTCTAACTAATCTTACTTCCCCATGTAATCTTTGGACTCCCGTTCCAACCCCTAAGGGGGTTAATTTTGAAAAATCCTTTCTTAATGCACCCCTTAACCTCATAAAGAACCTTTGTGCCAAATTTTGAATCTCTAGACTCAGCGGTTTGGGCTGTGCATTGATTTTTATACTTTGCCACCCCATTTCCCCCTCTTAGGGGTTGAATTCTGAAAAAACCTGAAACCGGTTTCTACTCATTTATCAATAGGAGCACTCCTGTGAAGTTTCGAATAAAATAGTCTAACTAATCTTGTTTCCCCATACAAACTTTGAAGCCCCGTTTAACCCCCATAGGGGGTGAATTTTGAAAAATCCTTTCTTAGTGCACCCCTAGACCACATAAGGAACCTACTTGCCAAATTTGGAATCTGTAGACCCAGCGGTTTGGGCTGTGCGTTGATAGATGAGTCAGTCAGTCAGTCAGTCAGTCAGTCAGTCAGTCAGTTTCTTCTTTTATATATTTAGATATTTAGATAAGCACTGTAAATTTCAAATGAAACGTTTTTTAAACTATGCATAGTTGAAGACCAGTAGCCATTATTCGAATAAATATTCACTTTCTAAACCCTAAAGTTAATGAATGACAGTTTCCGTAAACGAGTGAAATTGGTTAATCTGTTTACTATACATGTGTCGCAGGTATATGCAATAATACTGTTTGGTATAAGTAGGTAACGCACTTTCATTAGCAGTAAGTAGATAAGTACTTATAAGAGAAAATGTTTGGGCGTAGTGTATGTACCTATGTATGTAGTTGTTTTTTTTATTGTTGTGTTGGTGTAGAATCCATTTTTTTGGTTGTGTGGGTTACTTTCTTTTTCGTTGTCATGGTAATAGTCGAGTTTTTGAAAATTAATGTTAATTTACGGCAACTCTTTTAATTTGGGACTACGTTTTTAGCCTGACCTAGCGGTCGCAAGCACGACTGCTGAGCATGACCCTGGGTTCCATTCGGTCGGGCACAATGTTATTGGGGATTTGGGGCTTTGCATCAGGAATTTCTTAGTTGCAGCCACGGAGCTGGCATTTGTGCCCAGTTTTTGGCAATAGGCTCGTCAACTATTTATTACAGGGGACTAAAACATAACTGCTGCCATGTGGGTATTCTATATAATATATGTATGCCTGTGTCCCAGCAGTGGGAACATTAATCGGCTGATGATGATGATGATGATGTGGGTATTCTATTAACTACTAACTCTTCGGGGATTACAGCCGTGATGACATGTTATCTTATATTTTCGCGCCTTTTTATGAAAAGTAGCTCATGGCAGTGGACACTTTGTTAGCCTAAGGCTCATTTGAAAATGACTTCATCTCAGGGTTAATTCTTCCAGCTGTCACAGTTTTGATATTTTCAGCCGTATAATAAAAGTTTGATCATAATTCTTGTGACTTCTGCCCATAGTCCGACTTATTTAAGGAATGGTGCAACAGTATTATTTACATTAGCATAAAGTCATCGCATTCAAGAAGAACTTATCCGCCTAAATAATTTTCAGCAAGATTTCTAACAAAATAATGATCAACTTCAATTTATCCATTTTTTTCAGAGATTTCTTTACATTTTATCATAAAACGCTTTACACCTCAATTTACTTTGGCAGCAGAAGTTCTTATGAAGTGAAAATTAAAGAACATTGCGTAATGCCGAACTGTTACTGCTTGCTAGTCAACCGCTAACGTTTAGTAACTTGAGGCCTTGTTGCAAGTGATAAAATTTTCTTTTATTTTGTAGTTTTTCTTAATAATAATCAAATTTAGTCTGTTGTTTCTGATGCCGAAGGCCGATAGGGTGTTTTTACCCGACTGCGCCAGAAGAAGGGTTATGTTTTTCGAGAGTATGTATGTATGTAAGTATGTATGTATGTATAATTGTTTGGCACGCTCTGTGGCCTGAACGGCTCGATGGATTTTAGCTTGAGAGGTGTCGTTAGATTCGTATTCACTGTGAGAGTGACAATGGGTATATCAAAAAATAAAAAACAAAATGGCGGATTTTTGGCGCCAAATTCAAATGTTTGGCACGCTCTGCAAGCTAAACGGCTCGATGGATTTTAGCTTGAGAGGAGTCGTTAGATTCGTATTTACTGTGAGAGTGACACGAGGTATATAAAAAGAAAAACAAAATGGCCGATTTCTGGCGCCAAATTCAAATGTTTGTCACGCTCTGCAGCCTGAACGGCTTGATAAAGGGCTCATCATGAGGATTTTAAAATGTTATATCTAAGTAACTAAAAAGTGTAAAATAAAAAAAAAAAATTAAAAAAATTAAAAAACCCGACTGCGTAAAAAATACTTAACTAATATTCTAAATAAAAACTGTAAAGAATAAAACAAGTTCAAGAGACAGGACATATTGACTGCAACAGTCGGGACCCATATTGGATGTACAGATTTTAGTCTAGATTATTTACGCAGTCGGGTTTCTTATTTTTTATTTTTTTTTATTTGATTGTGTTTTCAAAATATTTATAAATGTTAAATCTATACTAATAATATTATAAAGCTGCAGTGTTTGTTTGTTTGAACGCGCTAATCTCTGGAACTTCTGGTCCGATTTGAATGATTCTTTCAGTGTTGGGTAGTCCATTTATCGAGGAAGGCTATAGCACAGTATATACAGTAGTGTATCTCGGCCGCATGATAGAAATAAAAGCCTACAGCCGCGCGGTACGTAAACATGCGTAAGGGCTGCCCATCTCCAGCATTTTAATTACATTTGCCTACTTTCTGTTTCTATTTAGTTTTGTGATTGTAAATATCCTTTTTATATAAATAAATGAAATACTTTGTATATTGAATAGGAAGTGTTCAATAAAAATGCGTGTTGTTTTTTGATTGGTAGATTTGCAAACTAACAAATTTATTTAGAATTTAGAATTATGCAAACTAACAAAACACACATGCACCGAAGTTTTAACACAAGCGTAAGTAGGTAGGTACCTACCGTATCATGATTCATTCAGAACCGCATATAACTACCTTTTTCACTCGTCTCAATAACTTTCCGTTACTCTATTCGATTTATGTATTAATCCAAACACATTTTTTTTGTGAGATAAAGGAAATACTTAGGTATCCATTAAAAAGACACACATTATGTACCTAACTAATAGTAAGTAAAATTATTTTATAGTCTTACCTTTCAGAGTTTCCAGGTAATTTAATAAAACTTATGTCTGGATGGGTTATTGACGAATTCATACAACCAAAAACAGCACAATACTTCCTACTCGTCATATTAACTGATTTTTAGAGAAAAAATCGCGCGGTTATTGTTAAAAAAACAACACACCGTCCGTTCGACACTGCGGTACAGCCGTGACTGTCTGCGCCCCGGGCGCACCCTTAGATCGAGGCGCGTAGGTATAGCTCGCGTTTCGTCCGTTTCTATGAAGTCGGAGTACTGTATTATAATATTACCGTGGCCACGTGGCTATAGGCTATATAACATCACGCTGCCACCAAAAGGAGCGGAGAATAAATGAAAAATATTGCAAAAACGGGGAAAAATGTATTCCTTTTGTGAGCTGTTTCTCTTTTATGTGACGCAGACGAAGTCGCGTGGGTCAGCTAGTAATTTATGTATAGAAAATAAATGAATGAGATCATAGGTATCTCATGCTTAGGTATTGGAAGGTACAGACAAGATGCGATTGATTCAGCATAAGACCTCGAGAAAACATGGAAAATTGCTAAGAAAATTAGGTTGAAGTGAAAGTCAATCTGAGTGACAGTATTTTAATACTTAACCATTTTGTGTTTCTGCAAAGTCTTCAAACAGGATTGACATAAGGTAATCCAAAACCTTTTTTTTTACTTTTTTAAGCATTGTTATCAGCGATAGAATGTAACTATGTCAAGAGAACAATAAAGAAAATGCTCAGAAGAAAACCTAAATGACACTGAAATCATTAGGAAACGTGAATTTCATCAATGAGAAGCTTGTTGCTTTATGCATTTTCAGCGTCACCGTGTGGGTTATTTTTAATCCCTATTGTCGTGATTCACCTTTCACTGTTCGCAGAAGTCTATGACAAATTAACAAAGCTTATTTTCTTTCTTGAACGATATCCAAAAGTGAAATAAGAGATGTTTTTTTTTTTTTTTCTTTATTTATTTGGGGACATTTAACCGCATTGCGTATGCCAGTCCCATCGTACCCTAAATACATATTAATCATATCTGGGCCATGAACCTGAACAGACTCTTCGCATCATCACTATTTGGTTGAGCCAAAATTTTATTGAATGTGCCTACTTCAAGTCTATTCAACTTCAAGACCCTAAACAAATCATTTCTCTCAGACTCATACCGCACACAGTCCATTAATAAGTGGAGTAAGTCCTCAACAACTCCACATTCCACACAAGAGATGTTATCTATACTAATATTATAAAGAGGTAACATTTGTTTGTAAGTTTGTATGTAGGGGGTAATTTCCGGAAGTAATGAACCGATTTCAAAAAATCTTTCACCATTAGAAAGCTACATTCACCCTGAGTAACATAGGCTAGTACTAAATATTTGACAGACTTTTTTTTAATTTCCTTAAGCAATAATTAGTTTAATATCTGTTAAAATATTAACAGATATTAAACTGATTACCGGTGAATACACCGGTGAATGTTTTATAGTGTTCATATATTTTTGATGTTGCATGTGACTTACAAAATCTTGGATGTGAAACATCATACTGAACTTCCCTACTCTGAGCTTAAATATAAACATAATTTAATCTTTTTTAGGGTTCCGTACCCAAAGGGTAAAAACGGAACCCTATTACTAAGACTTCGCTGTCTGTCCGTCTGTCCGTCTGTCCGTCTGTCCGTCTGTCTGTCACCAGGCTGTATCTCATGAACCGTGACAGCTAGACAGTTGAAATTTTCACAGATGATGTATTTCTGTTGCCGCTATAACAACAAATACTAAAAACAGAATAAAATTAATATTTAAGGGGGCTCCCATACAACAAACGTGATTTTTTTGCCGTTTTGTCTAATGTACCTATAGATAATGGTACGGAACCCTTCGTGCGCGAGTCTGACTCGCACTTGGCCGGTTTTTTCATGTTCCTAAAATGTAATACCTACTTAATTTAATTTAATTTTAAATAAAATAATATAATAATAATAATATCTCTTTGCTTTTAACTGTCATAAAATCATGTAAAGAATTTTGAGACGATATTCACGCATTCATTTTCAATGAGCATGAAATAGTACATTTTGATACAAGTGGAGAAAGTTTGTTATTGCATTCGAGGCGGAATTATAACACACGAGCCGTAGGCGAGGGTGTTTTTGAGCCGAGAATTGCAATAACAAATGTCCACGTGTATCAAACGACGTTTTTCAATACACTTTTGAAGAAATAAAATAAAATAACGAAAAATATTTTTGGCACGAACTATGAAACTATGATTTTTATTTTCTTTTTTTTTCACGCTTTGGTTTCGCCAGGTTGAAGGAGAAGCAAAGGTATGAAGCCGTTAAACAGCCTAATATAAAAAAATAGATTTATTTTATATTTTTGAATTAAGAACACAAATAAATGTTAATTTGTGTATAAATATAAAAAATAGATTTATTTTATATTTTTGAATTAAGAACACAAATAAATGTTAATTTGTGTATAAAAGTAACTATTAGTTTTTAATAGTCATGTTTATCTATGATATTCTATTTATAAACACAATTTGAATATTCAAAAAATATTTATGCCGTAAAGACGCGTAGTGCTTTGCCGAAATAAAAAAAAAAAAAAAAATCACCTCAGACTATAGATATTGAACCAATTTGGACTTAGTATAGGTATAGTTATCTGTGGCATTTTCATTCCCGCACACGTGCGGGAAATTGGAAAAAATCGCACGCGTGTGAAATACGTTGCATGTTGTACCTAATCGTAGTGCGTTATGGACCAGTTTTCTAGGAAGTGTATTGAAAAAGCATTTTCCTTTCGTTGCACCGTAGCACGCGTAGCAATCTATTCGGTGGGTTATCAAGAGTTATGAAAGTCTACGAGCTGTGTCACTGAAATTTTAAGAATGCTGTGATGATTTGTATCAATATTATGATGGCGTAATGGGAGGCTGGCTCAAGGTGGTGCAGAAAAAAGTACCAGGAAGGTTTTGGGAGAAGTTTTTTCGTGCGTGTATGTATTTATGAAATACTATAAAAACAATCCTAGCGTTATATTGGAAGGTCTGTAATGGTCACTTGTGTGTTTATGAGTTCATAATCAAATGATCATATCTGTTTAACCTTTTCCCAACTATGTTGTGGTCAGCTTCCAGTCTAACCGGATGCAGCTGCATATAGGTCGCGGCACGTAAGTCTAGCGCTGAACGAAACGTGGAGGGGATTACTGCGCATGTTCTACGACTGGAGAGCCAATCGGCGCAACGCATGTCCCAAGACATTCATAATTTTTACTTCTGCGCACTAACGGTCACCGCTAGAGTTACGTGCCACGACCTGTACCAGCATTTTACACACACTTATCTAACCTCTAAAACCTAGTTAGTACTGGGTAATACGATACTTTATGAGTTCAAATGGTAATGAGTACAAAAAAGTCTCTGCAATGCGTGATGTTTATGAAAATCGTGTTTCTTTAAAAGCGATTAATTTGGCGCTTGCAATCAAAGCATGATTTATTGTTGAAGTGTAGTGTGTTCAAGTGTGACGCGTCTCGCTACATAAAACTTGTCTGTCTGTCGACACTAACTTCTTTATTTATTTACCTTTGTTTTAACTTTATTTTTAGCAATGTTCTTGCCTATCCTTGGGTTATAATGATCAATATTAACCACGGCCTACATGCAGTTGTAAATTTTATTATGCGGCTCTTTAAAGATTTCCTTATGATTGAAATGTAACTAAATCAATTAAATATGTAAATACGTAAGTTTTTAAAATACATACGTTAGTAAAAACGTCCTAATATATTTTCAACAAAATTAGTATGTCAATGACATAGCATTATTTATTTTCCTCTAATTCCTCATTTTAGAAATTCTTATTCCTCTCTTTCAATACTTCACAATACTCGCATTTCAAAGTATTCATTTGTGCCCAATTGATACCCAAAGCACATGATGAGGTGGCTAGGTTATATTAATGAAACGCGAAAAACTTCTTGCTAAAAAAAACACCTAAGAATTTCTAAAATGAGGAATTAGAGGAAAATAAATAATGCTATGTCATTGACATACTAATTTTGTTGAAAATATATTAGGACGTTTTTACTAACGTATGTATTTTAAAAACTTACGTATTTACATATTTAATTGATTTAGTTACATTTCAATCATAAGGAAATCTTTAAAGAGCCGCATAATAAAATTTACAACTGCATGTAGGCCGTGGTTAATATTGATCATTATAACCCAAGGATAGGCAAGAACATTGCTAAAAATAAAGTTAAAACAAAGGTAAATAAATAAAGAAGTTAGTGTCGACAGACAGACAAGTTTTATGTAGCGAGACGCGTCACACTTGAACACACTACACTTCAACAATAAATCATGCTTTGATTGCAAGCGCCAAATTAATCGCTTTTAAAGAAACACGATTTTCATAAACATCACGCATTGCAGAGACTTTTTTGTACTCATTACCATTTGAACTCATAAAGTATCGTATTACCCAGTACTAACTAGGTTTTAGAGGTTAGATAAGTGTGTGTAAAATGCTGGTACAGGTCGTGGCACGTAACTCTAGCGGTGACCGTTAGTGCGCAGAAGTAAAAATTATGAATGTCTTGGGACATGCGTTGCGCCGATTGGCTCTCCAGTCGTAGAACATGCGCAGTAATCCCCTCCACGTTTCGTTCAGCGCTAGACTTACGTGCCGCGACCTATATGCAGCTGCATCCGGTTAGACTGGAAGCTGACCACAACATAGTTGGGAAAAGGTTAAACAGATATGATCATTTGATTATGAACTCATAAACACACAAGTGACCATTACAGACCTTCCAATATAACGCTAGGATTGTTTTTATAGTATTTCATAAATACATACACGCACGAAAAAACTTCTCCCAAAACCTTCCTGGTACTTTTTTCTGCACCACCTTGAGCCAGCCTCCCATTACGCCATCATAATATTGATACAAATCATCACAGCATTCTTAAAATTTCAGTGACACAGCTCGTAGACTTTCATAACTCTTGATAACCCACCGAATAGATTGCTACGCGTGCTACGGTGCAACGAAAGGAAAATGCTTTTTCAATACACTTCCTAGAAAACTGGTCCATAACGCACTACGATTAGGTACAACATGCAACGTATTTCACACGCGTGCGATTTTTTCCAATTTCCCGCACGTGTGCGGGAATGAAAATGCCACAGATAACTATACCTATACTAAGTCCAAATTGGTTCAATATCTATAGTCTGAGGTGATTTTTTTTTTTTTTTTTATTTCGGCAAAGCACTACGCGTCTTTACGGCATAAATATTTTTTGAATATTCAAATTGTGTTTATAAATAGAATATCATAGATAAACATGACTATTAAAAACTAATAGTTACTTTTATACACAAATTAACATTTATTTGTGTTCTTAATTCAAAAATATAAAATAAATCTATTTTTTATATTTATACACAAATTAACATTTATTTGTGTTCTTAATTCAAAAATATAAAATAAATCTATTTTTTTATATTAGGCTGTTTAACGGCTTCATACCTTTGCTTCTCCTTCAACCTGGCGAAACCAAAGCGTGAAAAAAAAAGAAAATAAAAATCATAGTTTCATAGTTCGTGCCAAAAATATTTTTCGTTATTTTATTTTATTTCTTCAAAAGTGTATTGAAAAACGTCGTTTGATACACGTGGACATTTGTTATTGCAATTCTCGGCTCAAAAACACCCTCGCCTACGGCTCGTGTGTTATAATTCCGCCTCGAATGCAATAACAAACTTTCTCCACTTGTATCAAAATGTACTATTTCATGCTCATTGAAAATGAATGCGTGAATATCGTCTCAAAATTCTTTACATGATTTTATGACAGTTAAAAGCAAAGAGATATTATTATTATTATATTATTTTATTTAAAATTAAATTAAATTAAGTAGGTATTACATTTTAGGAACATGAAAAAACCGGCCAAGTGCGAGTCAGACTCGCGCACGAAGGGTTCCGTACCATTATCTATAGGTACATTAGACAAAACGGCAAAAAAATCACGTTTGTTGTATGGGAGCCCCCTTAAATATTAATTTTATTCTGTTTTTAGTATTTGTTGTTATAGCGGCAACAGAAATACATCATCTGTGAAAATTTCAACTGTCTAGCTGTCACGGTTCATGAGATACAGCCTGGTGACAGACAGACGGACAGACGGACAGACGGACAGACGGACAGACAGCGAAGTCTTAGTAATAGGGTTCCGTTTTTACCCTTTGGGTACGGAACCCTAAAAAAGATTAAATTATGTTTATATTTAAGCTCAGAGTAGGGAAGTTCAGTATGATGTTTCACATCCAAGATTTTGTAAGTCACATGCAACATCAAAAATATATGAACACTATAAAACATTCACCGGTGTATTCACCGGTAATCAGTTTAATATCTGTTAATATTTTAACAGATATTAAACTAATTATTGCTTAAGGAAATTAAAAAAAAGTCTGTCAAATATTTAGTACTAGCCTATGTTACTCAGGGTGAATGTAGCTTTCTAATGGTGAAAGATTTTTTGAAATCGGTTCATTACTTCCGGAAATTACCCCCTACATACAAACTTACAAACAAATGTTACCTCTTTATAATATTAGTATAGATAACATCTCTTGTGTGGAATGTGGAGTTGTTGAGGACTTACTCCACTTATTAATGGACTGTGTGCGGTATGAGTCTGAGAGAAATGATTTGTTTAGGGTCTTGAAGTTGAATAGACTTGAAGTAGGCACATTCAATAAAATTTTGGCTCAACCAAATAGTGATGATGCGAAGAGTCTGTTCAGGTTCATGGCCCAGATATGATTAATATGTATTTAGGGTACGATGGGACTGGCATACGCAATGCGGTTAAATGTCCCCAAATAAATAAAGAAAAAAAAAAAAAAAACATCTCTTATTTCACTTTTGGATATCGTTCAAGAAAGAAAATAAGCTTTGTTAATTTGTCATAGACTTCTGCGAACAGTGAAAGGTGAATCACGACAATAGGGATTAAAAATAACCCACACGGTGACGCTGAAAATGCATAAAGCAACAAGCTTCTCATTGATGAAATTCACGTTTCCTAATGATTTCAGTGTCATTTAGGTTTTCTTCTGAGCATTTTCTTTATTGTTCTCTTGACATAGTTACATTCTATCGCTGATAACAATGCTTAAAAAAGTAAAAAAAAGGTTTTGGATTACCTTATGTCAATCCTGTTTGAAGACTTTGCAGAAACACAAAATGGTTAAGTATTAAAATACTGTCACTCAGATTGACTTTCACTTCAACCTAATTTTCTTAGCAATTTTCCATGTTTTCTCGAGGTCTTATGCTGAATCAATCGCATCTTGTCTGTACCTTCCAATACCTAAGCATGAGATACCTATGATCTCATTCATTTATTTTCTATACATAAATTACTAGCTGACCCACGCGACTTCGTCTGCGTCACATAAAAGAGAAACAGCTCACAAAAGGAATACATTTTTCCCCGTTTTTGCAATATTTTTCATTTATTCTCCGCTCCTTTTGGTGGCAGCGTGATGTTATATAGCCTATAGCCACGTGGCCACGGTAATATTATAATACAGTACTCCGACTTCATAGAAACGGACGAAACGCGAGCTATACCTACGCGCCTCGATCTAAGGGTGCGCCCGGGGCGCAGACAGTCACGGCTGTACCGCAGTGTCGAACGGACGGTGTGTTGTTTTTTTAACAATAACCGCGCGATTTTTTCTCTAAAAATCAGTTAATATGACGAGTAGGAAGTATTGTGCTGTTTTTGGTTGTATGAATTCGTCAATAACCCATCCAGACATAAGTTTTATTAAATTACCTGGAAACTCTGAAAGGTAAGACTATAAAATAATTTTACTTACTATTAGTTAGGTACATAATGTGTGTCTTTTTAATGGATACCTAAGTATTTCCTTTATCTCACAAAAAAAATGTGTTTGGATTAATACATAAATCGAATAGAGTAACGGAAAGTTATTGAGACGAGTGAAAAAGGTAGTTATATGCGGTTCTGAATGAATCATGATACGGTAGGTACCTACCTACTTACGCTTGTGTTAAAACTTCGGTGCATGTGTGTTTTGTTAGTTTGCATAATTCTAAATTCTAAATAAATTTGTTAGTTTGCAAATCTACCAATCAAAAAACAACACGCATTTTTATTGAACACTTCCTATTCAATATACAAAGTATTTCATTTATTTATATAAAAAGGATATTTACAATCACAAAACTAAATAGAAACAGAAAGTAGGCAAATGTAATTAAAATGCTGGAGATGGGCAGCCCTTACGCATGTTTACGTACCGCGCGGCTGTAGGCTTTTATTTCTATCATGCGGCCGAGATACACTACTGTATATACTGTGCTATAGCCTTCCTCGATAAATGGACTACCCAACACTGAAAGAATCATTCAAATCGGACCAGAAGTTCCAGAGATTAGCGCGTTCAAACAAACAAACACTGCAGCTTTATAATATTATTAGTATAGATTTAACATTTATAAATATTTTGAAAACACAATCAAATAAAAAAAAATAAAAAATAAGAAACCCGACTGCGTAAATAATCTAGACTAAAATCTGTACATCCAATATGGGTCCCGACTGTTGCAGTCAATATGTCCTGTCTCTTGAACTTGTTTTATTCTTTACAGTTTTTATTTAGAATATTAGTTAAGTATTTTTTACGCAGTCGGGTTTTTTAATTTGTTAGGTGTAAATGTCAATTGTCAGATAATTTTTGTTTGTAAATACATACTTATTATACATATAATAAGTATGTATTTACAAACAAAAATTATCTATGTAGTATATCAACTATCTGGTGTCCACGACACAAGCCTCGTTGCTTAGTGTGGCACTAGATGGCGCTGTGTATTCATGTCCAGCGATATTTATTTATTTACGTAAACGAACAAACTATTTTATTTATTGATCATCATCTGCCTAGTCTTTTTCCAGCTATTTCCAGTCTAACCGGATGCAGATGAATACCAGTATTTGAGCGACTGCCTATCTGACCTCGACAACCCTAAATGATGTTGAATTAAACTACTAAAGTTAGGATATGAGCAGAAGATTAAACAAACATTGCCTTGCAAATAGGTAGAGCAAGATGTCACCATCTATCTCTAACTACCTGCACCTAAAACTAATTTCAGCTTCGAAGGCCTAGCCTAGAAATAGTAAACCCCAACAACATTTACCATAACGCTATATCTTTAAAACTGAACAAGAACGCAGTACCTACTTTTGTTTTTACTACTTGGAGTTTTGCCCACTAGGTACACTACAAGTGCGCAACACGAATGGACGTGGTGCATCGTACAATAGCGTGTGTAAACAGTTGTGGTTAGGAAAGGTTAGTACCTAATGTTCCTTTCATTTGCCGTGAGATTTTCCACCACAAAAATTGTCGTGAATTTCCCTGGTTATACTATAAATGTCACTTACGGGATATCTAAACAAAGAAAGAGGGTAGACAGATTTGTCTGCTCCTAACAATTTTTTCCAGCCACCCGCATTCTCCAGTTAACCCGCGATCCTGACGCTTGCAACAGCGTCGAAATATCCGGAGCTCAAAAATAAACAATAATCACGGAAGATATCCCGTAAGTGACATTTATAGTATAGTTATGAACCGTGAAAGCTTAAAACAGTATTTTCTTGGTTGTCGAAAATCAGAAACGGGGTGGGATGATGGCTCACTTGACGATATTTTACTCGTCATCAAGTGCAAGGGCGGATCCAGCTTTGGCGCCAGGGGGGGGTCACATTGAGTCACAATAAGTTACAATTTAATTTTGATAATAATAGATACAAGTTAAAAGTAGGTATTTTATAAATAAATTTAAGTAGTTTACTTAAAAATACCTAACTATATTAAATTAACAAAATCAAATTTTATTTTACGTCTTCTCACGAAACGCGCTATCACTTCATCTACTTCAATGGGTACGTTTTTATGGACGTGGAGAATAGCGTCAGTTCGTTTAGACGTTCTTCAACTATTGAAGCTTTTGTAGCCACGATTTGATTTTTCGTAACGTAGAGAAAGATCTTTCCGCTGTCGCTACACAGCAGGCGCAATTTTAATTTGATTTTACCTATCTTACGGAAAATTCATTAAAAAAATTGATGTCATTTAATCGACATAAGGCATTTTAACAACAAAGTGAACTAAGGCTCCAAGAACGAGCGAAACGAGCTCGAAAATGTTAACACTACCTTGGGTAGGTTTCAATTGGTTGGTTGGTTACCTTTCTTATAGGAGTTATTAGATAGACCCTCAGTTAAAAAAAGGCAACATTCAAGAGGAAGTAGGCTGCAAGAGCGAGCGCAGCGAGCTCGAAATTTTTATGACACCTTGCCTTGGACAGGCAAGAATGGTTTCGATTATTCATATAGGAGTTACTTGGTTGACTTATAGATAAATCCAAAGAGAAAGTAGCCTGTACAGCGAGCGAAGCGAGCTCGAAAATTTTAACACATTATCTACCTTGAACTAGGTTAGAATTGTTTCGACCTACTAGAGTTACCTGGGTCTCATATACACAAAATTAAGACTCAAGAAAAACTAGGCTGCAAGAGCGAGGGAAGCGAGCTCGCAATTATTACATCATTGCCTAAGATAATTATGCTATAATTGCATAATATAAGGCTTCGGGGCGAGGGGCTCCTATGAGATACATCTCAAAATCGCAATTTAGAATAAGGTCAGAAATCGACTGCGGTATGTCCTGACTCCGCTGCCACTTCCACTCCAGTTTCTGTCGTTGTAAACGAATATTGGCTGAAGATGGTGATCCACAGCCAATATTCGTTTACAACGACAGACACTGGAGTATTATCTAGTAACAATATATAGTCGGTTGCTATTCTTTTCACAGTTTTCAATGTCTTGATTACTGTATTCGCTTTTTGGCATAAAAACGCTTAGCTGAAACAAAATAAGTATTCAAGGAGACATACGGTCCTGTAGGTCACTTATTATTAAATCCAGAAGAGGGATGTATATGGCTCTGCGGAAATATTCTTCAGCAGATTGAGCACGTTGGTTATTGGCCCTATGTATTTGTCTTGACATTGACACTATGTTTAACAATTTTAATTAGTGGTCCACCTAGGTCCTGGACCCAGCCCAGGGGGGACCCCCATGACCCCCCCCTGGATCCGCCCTTGATCAAGTGAGACACCATCTTCTTGTTTATCGTGTAGTTAGTGGCTAACCTGGTGTCGGAGTTTGAATGCCACCCATGAGTCTCTGATTTGGCTTTGCATGCCGTCGATAAATATCTCTCAGGCATGCTGGTTTCCTCACGAAGTTTTCCTTCACCGAAGCAAGTGATAATTATATAAAACGCACATGAATTTGTAAAATCAAAGGTGCGTGTCTTGAGTTCGAAGTTGAGACCTATGTCTCATAGCCAGTTAATAAACTATCTCATACAAAAAAGTTTCCTTCGAAAACTATACATCTTGTGCCGTGTGTTTTTCCCCCAAGAACAGTCGCCATCAATTTCTCTGTTTGTGGAAAATAAGGAGCGATGGTTAGAGCCTAAGATGTTCATCAAGGGGACCATCGTCCTAGCCAGTTACAAACTATCTCATACAAAAAGGTTTGCTTCAAAAACTGGTGATTTTTAAAGATATCTACACTAAAATCTACACTAATATTATAAAGAGGAAAGATTTGTATTTTTGTGTGTATGTTTGTAATGAATAAACTCAAAAACTCCTGCGCCGATTTCAAAAAATCTTTCACCATTAGAAAGCTACATTCATCCTGAGTAACATAGGCTATATTTATCCCCGTAGTCCCAAGGAAACGGGAACTACGCGGGTGAAACCACGTGACGTCCGCTAGTTATACATAAAAGGTTATAAACATAATATATTATTAGGTAGCGAAAATGGAATATTTAGCATAAATAATAACATTAATAATTCAGCGTCAAATAATACATTAGGTATTAAAAATGATTGCAGTTTTACCGTTGAAAATTCTTAACACACAGGTATTTGTTATTAACCACAATGTCCATAAAAGAAAACCACATTTTGGCCTAATGCATACGTGCAATTTCGTGGAAATCCCAATAGAAGCATTACCAAATAAATAATTATGGATATTACTGGGAAGGCCCCGCTATATTTTTCTCAATAGTTGCAGGAAAAGTAGGGGATGTCCTTTAATATTCCTCTTCCTTAAGGATTTCAATATCACCAATATTTAATCAAAATTCTGGGTATTTTTCTCTAAAACACATAATTAGGAAATACCTATCGCTCATGGTGATCGTCAAAACAGGATACCACGAATTTACACTGAATTTATTAGGGAATTCTTAATTATCTTGCATTTACCTGTTTATTTCATACTAGAACGCCGGATGTAAGTTTGATATAAAATTCAGCAAAAATAATTAAAATATATATATATATATTTTACAGAATGTCTTTTGCAATCAACGACTAATTGATCAAGCGATTTTTTGAGCTTGATTTTAGTAGGTACTTACTTCAAATTATAAAAAAAAGAAAATGTGACCAAAAGCAAATTTAATCTAGACGTTATTATTTCACTTTAAAAAAAATATACTCACCAGATGCATAACCTCCTCTTTTTTTTGGTAGTTAGTTAAAAAGAGGTTCTTTCAACGATAACGTATTTTAGCAGGTCCATGACTCAGGCGCAAAAAGTGTGCGTGAGAAAATTAACACAAACGGCTCGACTCTTCCGCCCTCAGAGGCCGCACGAAAACTTTGAGCCTAAGTGAGATCCGCATTGATACTATGAAAAATATATGAAGAAATTATTGCGTTGGAATTTTCAGAAATATTTTTGTTTATAAACTAGAGTTTATTTTGATTCGTGAAAAGTTTAGATTGACTTTTCCAATTATGTAGCTATCTCTAGAATACTTTTAGTGTACTTTTTTGAATCAGGTTTTATAGTTTTTCAAAATTATCTACATTTTTACCTACTTTGTTTGAGTTTAGAATAAATACATGGTGTTTTATGTCAACCGGTTCTCATAGTTTTCATTCTGATATGAAAAAAAAATATTTTTCCGTAACTTTGGCACCAAGCTTCTTTGTGTGTGACTCGTGTTTTTTTTTTGCATTTCTACCACTTTGCTCCAAATACATTTTAAGTATGTTGTCATCTGCGTTACCTTTTCCCAACTATGTTGGGGTCGGCTTCCAGTGTAACCGGATGGAGCTGAATATTATATATTTTACATAGAGCGACTGCCTATCTGACCTAAGTATTATTACACTAATATTACTGCGTCATCGGGTATTTGTTTTTCATAATCTTTAAGGAAAAGCTACATCCCTGGTTTTTTTCCACGTTGCTTCGATAACTTAATTTTTGGCTTATTTGTTTTGTAGTCCTGTAACATTGAATATACTGTAGTTGCCTGAATTCAGTTTAAATTTTCTTTTCTTTATTTCAATCCATTCAAAGGTCACCTGTTTGAGATCGTCATACATTTACCTACCTTATACATTTACCAAAATCAAAATATTTAATTTCACATGGGCACGTAACATAAAACGTCGAGAAGACGGTTGGTTGGTGGGGAGGTGCACGTTTCGGGTTAGTTGTTTCCTATTATTAGTAATTAAAAGAGGTTATAATCATGTAATCCAATTCTAAATACTTTATTTCACTGGACACACTTTTACCGCCAAAATCATCGAAATGTCAAGCCAGCAAGATAGTGATGTCCCACATAGCGTCCTCACGTTGTGTTGCTGTATCGATTGAGTAGGTTTTCGGTTTTCTTCCGTCTAACACTATGGAGAAGAACCGGCAAGAAACTTCATGGTTACTCTTTTAAAATTGTTTGGTTTTACAACGTTAAACTTAAGTATGAGAAGACACCTTCAAGCTAGATAAATTTCTTGAGTATAAGAAATAGAAACACGATAAAGGTGTGTAACCTGGAAAGGCAAGCTAAATACAAACTCCTCATAACCACGTGCCAAAATAGACAGCATGATTGACATTGCAATAAAACTAACAATTCAAAACCGTTAAACATTCCGTGACCCATATAAAACGTTACCAAATTCTAGTAACAATGAAGGATCAATCATCGCCAGGCGTCGTAACGACAACAAAACAAGAGGGTCTGGCAGCGGTCCAAATATTGTATTGTGAACAATCGATTTGTTTAAATCAATGTTTGTTGATATGCTAACGTTGCTAACTTGGTCGAGTCACGTAGAAAGTGGACGGAATTTATTGGTTCTAGTCTTTGACATGACTAGCTTGAACTTTCTGTTTAGTTGCGAGTTACAACATTTAATTGGAGGTGCTCGATTGGTTGGATGGAGACGGAATTTACAAATTTATTTTTTAAATTAAGAGATCTATTTAAACAGACGAATCTGCGCCATATCATTCCTGATTGCAAACGTGTTATGTTTCTAATTTGCTTCACGCACTCTCATAGTTATCGATCTGCCGATGTTGGCAAACTATTTAAAAGAAATTAAAAACTAAACTAAATTATATGATACGGATTTCATGGAAGAGGTGAGCATGCTGTAGGTATAGGAACAGACAAGGAGTTCCACCGTCGCTCCATGTCATTGCTGCACAGCTTGCTTCGGTAAACCTTTTTCCGCTTTCACCAGAGATTGTCTGTGAGAAATACGAAAATTAAAACATTAGGACATTGCACTTAAAGTACTTACGAGATAATATCCGTGATTTTCTTAAATGACGGATATTATCCCGTAAGTACTTTAAGTGTAGTGAAAAACCATGAAAGTCTAAAACAGTGCATTAGGAAATTGTCTTTTGTTTTGCGAAAAAAGAACTAATAATTAAAAAAATACCAGTACCAACGCACATTTACCATTAGCACTTGCCTCATCGAAAGTACTTTTACTAATCACTCACATCACACTCGCAAATTGCACTAATCAGCTTTGGCAGACACACTTTCCATTTTGCAATATTTTGGCAATTTATTAGCTCTTAAAATTGTAATATTTTTTGTCAATATTTCATCTTCATCATCATGATAGTATCGCCATGTCGGTCACCGAACACAGTTCAAAATGTATGTACTACTTATACCATTGCATGAGAATACTGTTACGAGGGGTATGGGATAAATTAATTACTACCGATTAAACAACAAATAACTTTTAATAATCACAAAACACTTAAAACTTAATCACAAATACAATACTGATCACTATTCGCTAGTGCATCCAAAATCAGACTGACTCTCCCGCAAACATGTCGGCTATTTAAATGGCGACCTGATGTCTTTTAGAGGTAGTTTTCGAATTTGTACCTACATCATTCGAGACTCGTCCTACCTACCTACCTTCTACTTACTTACTTGTAGGTGCCTACTATTAGTAGCTACTTATGTTGTAGGTACGGGTACGACGTAACAATACTATAAGCCAAATTCTGGGCCAACTCAATTTAGATTGCCATCGTCACGCTATGAAGGAGATAGGTAAGAAAACAGGATTATTTTGTTTTCCATGATATCTACTCATCATCACCCACGTTCCTGCTCTTGTACCATCCTACTCGGGGTCGGCACAACACGTTTTTTTCTTCAGACGTCAGACGTCACAGCATCATTTACTCCTCCCTCTTTCATTTCATTCCTCAAACAATCCATCCATCTTTTCTTTGGCCTTCCTCTCCCTCTCCATCCATCAACATAAATATCCATCATTTTTAGGGTTCCGTAGTCAACTAGGAACCCTTATAGTTTCGCCATGTCTGTCCGTCCGTCCGTCCGTCTGTCCGTCCTCGCTTAATCTCTGTGACCGTTAGCACTAGAAAGCTGAATTTGGTACCAATATGTATATCAATCACGCCGACAAAGTGGTAAAATAAAAATTGGAAAAAAATGTTTTATTAGGGTAGCCCCCTATATGTAAAGTGGGTTTTTTTTTTTTTTTTAATTTCAACCCTAACGCGTGATATATTGTTGGAAAGTTATTTAAAAATGAATAGGGGTTTCCTAAAATTATTTTTTGATAATGTCAATAATTTCGGAAATAATCGCTCCAAAAGTAAAAAACAATGAGTCCCCCCCCCTCTAACTTTTGAACCATAAGTTTAGAAAATATGAAAAAAATCTGAAAAGTAGAACTTTATAAGGACTTTCTAGGAAAATCATTTTGAACTTGATGGAAACAACAGTTTTTGTACAAAGAAGACAAAAAGTTGTACAAAATAATTTCTGGACTAAGTTTGTAGTATATTCGTATGTGCAAGCATTTTTACATAATGGATACCCACCTTTAACCTCATAAGTGGACACTTATTGTGACGGACGGGAAACTACGGAACCCTACACTGAGCGTGGGCCGACACGCTCTTGGCCGGTTTTTTTTACATGTGTTTCATTCCTCCTTATATAATTATGTCCATACCAAATTTGACGAGTTCCTTTCAATTTTTGTGTAACAGGCGTCACTTTCAAACTTCCTATATTTTACCTGCTCGTTGCTTCCTTTATCCATTCTTGTCACTTCACATAATATCACATTCTCATCTTTACTACATGCAATCTACTGTTCTGCAGTAATAAAAATATCAAAATCCTGTTCAACGACCCCCACAGCAAGAACAGTTTTTAATTTTCCAAACAGTTCATTACGATTACTTTTCATTCACCATCGGACTCTAATCACATAAATTGTATCGGTAGGCTGCGTACGATTTTCTCTAATCAGCATTTTAAACTTACGCCGTGGAGAAAGCAGCTATGTACTGTGTTTCTACCGTCTTTCATTCATTTCCCGTTTGCGATAGAAAAGCGAAAGCATCGCAGGAAACTTTGCAGTAGTTAGACGGGTTATGGGTGAGAGGCTCGATTCAAGGCATGGTTTATCATTGTATTATGTTTATTTATCAAAAAATATATTGTATACCACTTAAATCAAAAAATACAAACATACTACAAATGTCACTTACGGGATATCTTCCGTGATTATTTCCGTTATTATTCCCGAAATATCGGGAGCTCAAAAATAAAAAATAATCACGGAAGATATCCCGTAAGTGACATTTGTAGTATAGTTATGAACCGTGAAAGCAGTGTTTCAAATACAAACATATTTGAAACTAGTCTTCAATAAGTGGTCTTATCGCACATGGCGATCTTTTACGGACCTTTTAATGGTCCAAAAGAAAAGAGAGATATTTTAAATCCGTTTATAAAAAAAAAATAAGTGTCTGTTTGTAATTTCAAAATGACAGCTTTTTACTGAATGACCTATTATAGCAGATAGTTGATGTTATAAGAAGTACCTACCTAACTAAAGCTACTTTTATTTTATCAACTTTAATAGGGTTCCGTGTACAAAAATAAAAACCCTTGAAATGGTTAACAAAATCCGATTTAAATGAAGGGAAGTAATATACTTATTATAATAATTTTACGCGAACGAAGCTCTCGGGTAATAGCTAGTACCAAATAATATTCAAATCACGGCAATCGAATTTACCACCTCTCACGAACTAAATCATTATAAGATGGATGGATCATAATTTGCTAACTCTGCACAAATTCCGCACTGAACGTTTCAGTTCCGGATGACATACATAGTTACGATCCTTACTTGGCCCTATGTGACAGCTCACCAGCATCGCAAATAAATTATCGATATTCCTTGCAAAACTGTCATTGTATGCTCAGCTGACGGCACTGAATGTGCAAAGTTATTTTAAAATATTCTCTCAATAGCGTGTCCAATTTAAATGACACAATTTAATTATATTATCGACGAAAGGATCTAGTTATAACTGGTTAACGTATCTATCGCTGAATTGAGATGAAGTTGCATGACATTTAGGCGCTGTCAACGCTTATTTCTTTTTGCTGTCAAAGTGACATTTCCCGACGTCTCCCTGAGAGGACAACTGTCAGATGTAACCGATCCCTAGAGATAAGATTGTGTTAATTGTAGTCGTTTTAATTAAAATGTAAACGATTATTAATAAATTGTTGGCTAATTATATTTAATTGTAACTTTGTAAGCTTCAGTGTCGGAATAGGTGGAGTTGGAGAGAATTTAGATGATTTAATTAATGCATGCACATTATCAACTGAGTATTTGAGATTTTTCATTAAATCTGTGGTTTCTGTCCACCCCCGTGGGAAAAAGGCGTGATTTTATATATGGATGGATTAATTTATTAACACGTTTATAAGGTAGAAAACCTTAGTAAGTACTTGATTTTCAGTCCTTTTCAACAACTTACGAAAATTCAGTTTAAGGTGAAAACGATTTTAAGGCCTTTTTGATCTTGAATTTACTATCGCTAACATAATTATAATAAAACGTTCTCCAAATATGGTACCCTATTTCACTTTCATAAACAAATTGCACGATAACGTTATTTTTCCGCGGCTACTTTTCCTCTAAGCGATAACGACCTATCACATGATTATGAATAATAATAGAAAACTGTGACCAATCACAGCTTCCTTTTTATCAGAAGCACCTCCCATAATAAGCTTATCGCTGTTGACTTCTGAAAACATCATAACATGATGCTTGTAATTCTAGAAGGGTATAGGTATACCTACACCTCCTAGTTTTCGCCATTCATGTTTAAGTTCCATGTAAGTGTCTAAGCACACTATGCCGAAGGTACGCGACCGAAGTTCCGCGGCTGATTTTACGTTCCGAAGAATTCGGCTGATATGACACACCATAAGTGCTGAACTTACGCGGCAGATATTCAGTTGCCCAACTTGCGCAAACACGCGGGGCGCGGAAATACCTGCCTCCCGCTGCTCCCCACCCCGGATCTTCGTCGGCAATCGCACCGAAATTCGGCCGGTATAATGTGTGCCTACACGATAATACGTTGCCGCCGAATTGCCGCTGAACTTACACCCGACCGAAGTTCGGCTGTACGCTATGACGCGATGTAATTTCGGCATAGTGTGTCGTCAGTAATTCAAATAGCATTGCAGGCGTAATTGTGCTGAACTTCGGTCGCGTAACTTCGGCATTAGACACTAAAAGTGGGCGAGCCTACACAAGGTGTAAACAGACTCTTCACGAAGCCATCAATCAAGCATTCTGTACATCAAACTAAGTACTTAACTCTACGTTTTTTGTATAGTAAGCAACGACCTATTGTCGGGCCTACGCTGACCCCCATTTTTTACTGTTATTAGTCTACTGTTATTATAATACACTGTAAACGGGTATTTTCGCGAATTTTTACCTTTAATATAAGCCCGACGTTTCGACCGGATTGCACCAGCCGTGGTCGCGGGAAGACTGAAGTATTGGAGGTACCACCACAGCAAAGCGAAGGTGTTTATTCAACTACCCCCACTTGATCTTCATAAATGTTAATTAGGGCCGGTTCACACTAGGACAGCACACTACACTAACAGTGTCCGCATACTGAGATGATTTCACTTGACGAGTACACTTAGTGATCACTGGAACAACATAACATTTACATAACATACATACATTAAAATAGTTTGTACTATTTTATTTATGGATCATCATCTGGCTAGCCTTTTCCCTGTGTTGGGGTCGGCTTCCAGTTTTACTGGATGCAGCTGACTACCAGTATTTTACATGGAGCGACTGCCTATCTGACCTCCACAACCCAGTTAATACGGGTAATATGATACCCCTTGGTAAGACTGGTTGTCAGATTTTTTGGGCCTCTGACTACCTAACGACTGTCAAAGATCTACAAATGACAGCCGGGATCAACGGCTTAACGTGCTTTCCGAGGCACGGAGGAAACTCGGTATGTAACAGACCAACCTAGGCAAGCACGGCTTAACCTAACGATCGACCCGAGCGGCTGTTATTATTTAGCCACGAGTTTCTCTTATTTATCTCTTTATTTATTGATAAAAAGTACATTTATTGCAATCTGTCAATCATTATTTTCATCAATCTTTATCAGTCTCAGTGTTTCTCCATCGTTGCTATAATACCTATCTTCTTTTACACAATCATTTTATCTTATCGTAGGCCTACCTCTTTTATTGTGCCTTTGTTTTGTCATCCACTTTCGTACCTAAATTCACTTTCGTACAAATTTTAAACAACTCCTCACGACATCTTTTGGCTCGCGTTTTAAATTACTCATGATAGACTCAAAGAATTTTCTACACTAATATTATAAAGAGTAAAGATTTGTATTTTTGTGTGCATGTTTGTAATGAACAAACTCAAAAACTACTGCGCCGATTTCAAAAATTCTTTCACCATTAGAAAGCTACGTTAGACACAAAAACAAAACTAGCGAGTAACAAAGGCTATATTTTATCCCCGTACTCCGACGGGAACGGGAACTACGCGGGTGAAATCCCGTGACGTCCGCTAGTCTATACTAATATAATATTATAAAGAGGTAACATTTGTTTGTAAGTTTGTATGTTTGTAAGTTTGTATGTAGGGGGTAATCTCCGGAAGTAATGAACCGATTTTAAAAATTGTTTCACTGGTAGAAAGCTACATTATTCGTGAGTGCTATAGGCTATATTTTATCCCCGTACTCCGACGGGAACGGGAACTACGCGGGTGAAACCACGTGACGTCCGCTAGTATTATATAAAATGTATATAAATTAAAAAGAATATCTGCCTCGTTAGTCTACTGGTCGCTAGCGTGACTACTGAGCATAAGGTCCTGGGTTCGATTCCCAGGTCGGGCAAAGTGTTATTGGGTTTTTCCATCAGGAGTTTCTCAGTAGCAGTCATGGAGTCTGGATTTGTGTCCAGTTGATGGCAATAGGCTCGCCCCCTATTACATGGGACTTAAACATAACTAGTGAAATGTGGGTGTACTATTACGTACCCCTCTACCTAACCCTTTGGGGATTACATGCGTGATGTTATGTGTTAAAAGAAAATTCATAACCATGTACCTAAAATTCATTTTCTCGGTACAGATACACAATTTTTGGGGTTGTGTAGTGATCCCCATCCCCATCTTTGGAGGAGGCCTTTACCAAATATGGGGTTCCTGCAGACAATACTTAGTGAAACTAAATTGAAAAGTTAAGGTAGTTAATAACCCTGCCGGGGTTGCGGGACTGTCCGAAAGAGATACCGTGGCCCCGGAACACAAAGGGCGATGAAGGAACATGGATGGGTTTTAGTCAGTAAAAGTCTGACACTCCCTCCTGCTCCGCCCAGAGCGGGAGGAGTCATTTGATGATTTCCCATCCGAAAAAAAAAGGTAGTTAATAACCAACTAAAAGAAAAAAACTGGTTAACAAGTGTAAAAAATCATTCATCATCATTTCAGCCGAAAGACGTCCACTGCTGGACATAGGCCTCCCCCAAGTGTCGCCACATTGACCGGACCGGTCGCATCCAGCGGATTCCTGCAACCTTCACCAGGTCATCGGTCCACCTAGTGGGAGGCCTTACAAACGCAACGTCTTCCGGTTTGCGGTCGCCACTCCAGAACTTTTCGGCCCCATCGGCCATCCGTTCTGCGAGCAATGTGCCCTGCCCACTGCCACTTAAGTTTTATAGGTGTAAAAAATAAATAAAATTTAATATTCATAGAATAAAAATATATTTATGTATAGCAGTTTAGCTACGTGTATTAAAAATAGTTAACTTGTCTATACTAATAATATTATAAAGAGGAAAACTTTGTTTGTTTGTTTGTTTGTAATGAATAGGCTCAAAAACTACAGGACCGATTTAAAAAATTCTTTCACCATTCGAAAGCTACATTATCCACGAGTAACATAGGCTATATTTTATTCCCGTACTCCTACGGGAACGGGAACTACGCGGGTGAAACCGCGGGAAGTCCGCTAGTTACTTATAATAATGTAAGAGTAGGAAATAAAAGGCTTTCTTTTTTGACCCCCTTTGGAAAAAAGGCATGATTACTCTCTTGTAATAGTATACTCTGTCCGCCGCGCTAATAACAGCCGCTCGGGTCGATCGTTAGGTTAAGCTGTGCTTGCCTAGGTTGGTCTGTGGATGGGTGACCATAACATACCGAGTTACCTCCGTACCTCGGAAAGCACGTTAAGTCGTTGGTCCCGGCTGTCATTTGTAGATCTTTGACAGTCGTTAGGTAGTCAGAGGCCCAAAAGTCTGACAACCAGTCTTGCCAAGGGGTATCGTATTACCCGGTACTAACTGGGTTGTGGAGGTCAGATAGGCAGTCGCTTCATGTAAAATACTGGTATTCAGCTGCATCCGGTAAAACTGGAAGCTGACTCCAACATAGTTAGGAAAAGGCTAGACTGATAGAATAGTATACTCTGTCCGATAACAGTACCTTAACTTTTGTAATCTCATGCGTTTTCGCTGGCTACGACAGGAGCAAAACAAATGGAATGCCTAGTTAACCTACACCTTGAAAGTCCTCAGCTGAGTGACTATGAGTAATAGGCAATTGGCTGATGATTATTAATGAGGCCTTAACTAGTTTTAATAGTCTTAATTGAAACCTCTTTCACGGGAGAAACTTGTGACATTGGCTGTTTAGTTTGTGACCAGAATTTACGAGATTTTTCAGGAGTGTCAAATAGGGCAATGGCCCATGACCAGATTTCAGGAGCTAATTTAACAGCAATAGGGTAGATGACAAAAAAAAACCAATTAGTCCGTTAGATAGATTTCCAAAAAATATTGGACACATAATTTTTCTTTTTTCGCGGAAACAAAAAATGAAGACGATACAGTGCGTCGAAAACTCGTGTGACGTCACATTTGAGTACATTTTTTACCGGAAAGTAACGTCACAAGCCCCACATGATCTTTGACGCCTTTTAATTTCCTATTTTCTGGTGACGGGGTTTCAAGTCCCATAAATGTTTGTTTGGTGTTCATATTGTGGTTCATTATTGGTTCACATAAATCGTATTGTTAACCCAAGGTTTGTTTTGAGCCTAAAATTATTCACCGTTAAAAGGTTTTCTGTTTCTTTCATCTTATTAACAAAGTTATAACAATGGTAAAATAAACGCGTGTGTTGGTTACGATAATATAGATCTATTTTTAAATGAGTACGTATTGTTAAATTTTTTTCACCTACCAGTGACCTAATAACCTTTTCTAAAATGACTTACCACACATCTCTTACTACAGAAATATTTACACCAAGTCTGTGAATACTTTCTTATTAAAACCGTACAACCAAAAAGTTCGACTCATTTTCCCAAATGTGTCGTGCAAAACTATGACCTGTAACCGAAGCATAAACCCTAAAACAGCGTGTACATTCTCGCTGTAGCGGTCGTACGTTTAACCCAACAAAGGAACACTTGTGCAATTTATTGTTATTATTGAAGAAAACAAATAATAAAGCATGTAATGCTCAATAGCTCGACATTGAAAGTAGGCGTTGAGTTACGTAACCCTAGAATGGCGGGCGCGAGTATTGAATATCACTCGACGCACGTGGCACTCCAATGATGTACCCAAGTACGTGGGTACTAGGTACTCGGTCGAGAAGGTACCTGAAGGTTTCTTTAATGCTTGTAATACTGGTATGACAGAAGGTGGTTTTTTTTTCGGCTGGCCTCCGCTGGCAGAAAAGTTGACACTCAAGGGAGGAGTGTCATGCCGTGTTGACGGCGCGTTCGTGTTCCACGCGCGCCTCAAAGGGAATCAGCAAAAAGAAGGGGACCTGACTGTTCGAAAGAGATACCCTGGCCCCGGAACACAAAGGGCGATGAAGAAACATGGATGGGTTTTAGTCAGTAAAAGTCTGACACTCCCTTTTGCTCCGCCCAGAGCGGGAGGAGTCATTTGATGATGTCCCATCCGAAAAAAAAGGGAGGAGTGCCATCCTAAATTTCGACAGTTCATTATTTAGATACGTTCCCAATTTCTAAAAACAATAGTTCGACTACTCATTGCTTCTGTGCACTTCGATATGTACTTGTTGGGCGGATCGAAATAATGAACCATCGAAATTCATGATGACACCCGAAAGGGAGTCGTTTTTGGTATGAAGAAGAGCTGAAAGTCATGTGACTAAAAGAATAATGAATATGAATGATTTGAAAGATAAAGGGAAATGATAGCGTGAAGGCTGACAGGGGAGTATGGAAGAAATGGACAGGGACAGGAAGATGATGATGCCGCGTCAGTCCACTGGATGGATGTGAACTATTAATATAATTCGGATCTATCCATCTCTCTCGCGCACGTCTGCAGATGAGTGCGAGTGAGAGAGACGGATAGATCCGAATATACGGACGAAGCGTTAGAGAGTAGGGCCCAGAACCATTCGATGTTACTACGCCGACGGTCGTCCTAGGCGTCCCTCATGTTCATAATTGTTTTCGTCACAGTAAAAATATAAGAAAAAGAATTTTAAAGTTAACTAATGGGGAGACACACTGTGGAACTAATGGCGCTAGCATAGCTGGTTCCCAACATCGTCATTGGTTGAAAATGTGGTAATGTCATTTTGTATTTCAAAAAGCTTAACCTCATTGGTCAGGTTGAGACCAGCTATGGTGGCGCCATATTAGATTATCATTGCCTGTGTAACCTCCATTGCGTCGGTTTTCTTAAATGCAAAACCCAAAGCTTAAGAAACGATGGAGTTCATCATTTGAAAAAAATTCAGCAGATTTAATTAATCAAGGATATTTCGTGATGAGGTTTCTAATCTACAAAAAATGTTGCATAGAGGAAAATTAATTAAAAATCACGAGGTCATTAACCTCCAAATAAAGAAGTTGCATGTACAGAATTAGGATATTATCAGCATAGTCCATTATTATTGGCTTCCTCTTAATTAAAATTTTGGTACCTACCTTTGGATAATGGCTAAATAAGCAAGATTGTACTACAGTCACTACTCGAGTTATCACAGTTAAATAGTTGACACAGTAACTACACCTATTAGGTAATCGAGTTGCTATCTGCACTACAAGTAAAACAAAGACGCATTTTGCTTAAAATAATCTTAAAACCGGTGTTTCCTCGCATTTCTATATTATAAAATAGAGCAGCGAGTTTAATTTGATAACCCCGTAGTTTATCAAGAGATTCTCTCTCTTTCTAATGCATGTGGCCTAATTTCGGATGATTATAATTGGCGCGGATAAGCTCCGATGTTGTTTTGTTAATTAGTTCGTCGGTTTGCGGTTGGTTGTGTGGTCTTTTGTACCTTGAGACTGTCTTTGCACTAGGCGTTTCTTTAGCGTAAGAAACAATGTAAATAAACAATGTAATGTAAATGCTACAAGGCAGCGTGAGCTTAGCGTAGGCCGCGTAGTCACAACGTAGGCATCCCAGACGTAGCATAGGTGGATCAGGCGTAGGCGGTTCAGGTGTAGCGTAGGCCGTGAAGCCACAGCGTAGGCATCCCAGACGTAGAGTAGGTAGATCAGACTAAACGTAGGCAGTCCAGATGTAGCGTAGGCCGCGTAGCCGCAGCGTAGGCCTCGTAGCCGCAGCGTAAGCCTCGTAGCCGCACGGTACGCAGTTTAGATTTCGTGTAAGTAGCTCATTTGCAGTGTAAATGCAGCGCCATCTAAAAGCCTGTACAGAAGAGTGATATTTGTCATTGCAACGCATAAAAAATGCAACAAATAACTTATAGTACACTCACATTACACCAATCATTTTTCGGAGATTTTTGTCATCCGCGGACAAAAGTCCCTCGTTTGCGCAGTCTTTAATGGTGACTGCATTCCTCATGAGGTCACTTTTGTATAGTTAGTAATCATAAGGTAAAACCGATTCAGGATATTTTTGACTATTGACTGTACAATTTTCATGGTGATAAATTCATTGTACCATGTTTGGGTGAGTTAACTAATTGAGGAAACAGTTCAGAGCTATTTCGCCATAATAAGAAAAACTGTGTTGACAGAGGTTAGGTAGGTCAACTATCACAGCTCTAAATAATACCAGAAATTGGTTCGCTATGGATTTTTTTCAGGGTTGACGAATAATATTTTAAATTGTAATTAAAATTTATTAAGATAACACTGTCTGGGTAGCATTTATTCACTGCCTTGAAAATATAACAGTTTTTTTTTTAATTAAGTCCAGTGTAAATGTACCTATTAATAATAATTTTATCGTAGGTACATATATGTACATGTATGATGCGTCAGTATGCAAACGCCCGTCCGTTTGTGAAGTGCCAAAGGCGAATTGTAAAGTGCATTGTAGTTCATATAATTAAAATTCATGAATAAAACAAAAAAGCTTGTCTATTCCTTGTATTACAATTCTAGTAGGAATGTGTTAGTGGCTTAGTTTGTTGTATTAAATGTAATTGTTTATTTTGTTAGTTTTCTTCTTTTGCAAAGACGGATAAAGGCTTTCTCCAAAGATGCCGCCGATGCGTCTCTTTATTTTGCTATTCAAATTAATAACTAATATCAATTTTTGTGTTGTGAAATTGACTGTAGTTATTTTTATGACTCCCAATGCTATAAATACTCAATCAAAATTCACCAGAAGCCTTTCATCCGAAAAACAAACACTTTAAGAAAATATCTAAAAATAATCACATATCCCAAAGTAAATAGCGGTACATAAACGATAATACCTACTAAGAAACACTCGAAGATAACATAGTTAAAAGAAAATGTGTCACAACCTTGATTTGTACGATATTATATTACCAAACTGATAACCCCGTCGGGGATTCGTATCGGCTATCATTCAGATTCGGCTGTTACGCAAGCGGAAACCGCATTATATTCTCTGTGATGATTATTGTTGGATTTTATGAACGGTTTTTTTTCATTATCCGACCCGAATGGCACAGCGGTAGTGAGGCTGCCTTACGTTCTTAGGGTCCCAGGTAGGAGCAAATGTTTGTGTGATGAGCATGGACATTTGTTCCCGAGTCATGGATGTTTAAATCTATAAATACTGTATTTATAAACAAAACATATATATGTAGTAGATCAACCATCTGGTGTCCACGGCACAAACCTCGTTGCTTAGAGTGTCATTAGACAGCGCTGTGTGTAATGTCCAGCGATATTTATTTATTTATTTTATTTATTTATTATAAAACGTTGACGTGACGATTTAGACTCGTTCCTGATTGATTGGCCAGAGAAGGCAAAACACCGAGAGAGTTGGAAATGAATGGGGAAAGCCTTTTCCCAGCAGTGGGACAGAATAGGCTAATAAAAAAAATGTTATTACGAAAATCAAACAAAATTAAGTAGACCTTTGTTTGGAAAATAAGAAGTTTTTTTTTGTTCAGAATAACGTTTGTTTCGCTATTTTTTATTAGTAAGCCAGAGAACTGGTTCTACATTAAAATACCATAATAGATATTGCCATTTGTTGATGGATTTGATTATTCACTATGCTCGACCTGGGGATCGAACCCATGACCAGAAGTCGCGCAAGTGCGACCATTAAACCAACGAGGTAGTCAAAGTTCAACGAAGTTCTCATAAATAAATGGTGTAAGAAGTTCTTAACGAAGCCGAAACTTGTTCTGGAGAGAACAAGTGCCTATAGAACAAAAGAATGATCGCAATGACGGGGGTCATTGCAATCATTTTTTTGTTCTACACCATACCTGGGAACATTCTAACTACGGAGATATCGGGGGTCAAAGTTCCAACATTTTTAGTTAAGTTTTTTTTATACACTTGTTTTTAATGTAAGATTTTTACTTTAAACACCTTCACGACCCTCGTACTATTCAATCCATCCACCAGCACAATGTTTTAAGTGCGTAACATTGAGCCCTACCAAAAATCGTGATTTTTCACAGCAAAAAAAGTCTGTAAATTTTTTTGCGTAGTTACTTAGTTTCATGTACAGAATAATTGGTTGACGGCTTCGTGAAGCTGTTTACATCTACACTAATATAATAAAGAGGAAAGATTTGCATTTTTGTATGTGTATGTTTGTAGTAGTAGTAGTAGTAGGCGTAGTAGTTTTTGAGTTTATTCATAACTCAAAAACTACTACGCCGATTAAAAAAAATCTTTCACCATTAGAAAGCCACGTCTTTACTGAGTAACATAGGTTATGTTTTATCTCCGTACTCCCACGGGAACGAGAACTACGCGGGTGAAACCGCGTGACGTCCGCTTGTCCTGTGTAAAACTTCAGAATTCCGCGCATATCGCTTTGTGTAGGGTTATGTTCGTTAATTGACTTTGTTGTAAATGATAGGTACTATTCACTATTTCCCATTGGACACGTGATCGAGCCAATTAAATGGTTTATGGCCGCCTGTACGACCTCGTGAGAAGTAGCGAGAAATTAATAAATGTTCGGAATAGTTGGTGGAAGAAAATCATATTCGGATAGTTGTTGAATGCTAATGTTGGAAAAAGTGACCATAAAATAACATAACATCACGCCGGTAATCCCCGAAGGGGTAGGCAGAGGTGTACCTAATAGTACACATACATTTCGCCAGTTATGGTTAAGTCCCATGTAATAGGGGGTGAGCCTATTGCCAGCAACCGGGCACAAAGCCGTGACTGCTACGAGAAATTCCTGATGGAAAATCCCAATAACAATTTGCCCGACTCGGGAATTGAACCCATGGCCTCATGCTCAGTAGTCATGCATGCGACCACTCAACCATCGAGGCAGTCGTCTCTTCATTCTCACAGCATATTTCATTTATTACCTTTCCATAGGTCATTTTCGTTTGTAGCATTTTCTGTACATAGCTTTAAGGTGCAAGTTGGCAGCGGGCGACACGAAGTCGCCGCAGACGACGTGTCGTCGCTTCATGTACGATTGGATTCAGTAAGCTACAACAGTCACTTCATAGATAAGCCAACGTATGTCGTAATGTTCATTGTTTTGGTGCTACTATTTATCTATTCGTCCTCGGATTTCGGCCTCGGCACGCGATAAAAGAACTTGAACTGTAACTATTCGAACTGTGAAGATTTGTCTAGTAGGTCGGTAACCGGATCTGGTAGTGTGGGAAAATTTATATTCGATTCAGACGCATTATAGCTCTCGTGTTTTTCATAACGCTTTGCAGATTGGAACTTTTATGTTCCTACTCAAGTATAATTGTTACAGAAATCATCACCATCAACTGCCTTAGAACCTTTTCCCAACTATGTTGGGGTCGGCTTCCACTCTAACCGGATGCAGCTGAATACCAGTATTTTACCTGCAGCGAAATCCTATCTCACCTCCACAACTCAGTTAGTCCTGGTCCTAGGTAAGTCACTGACTGCATGTAACGACTGTCAAAGATCTACAATTAACAGCACTTGGGAATACGATACCTCTACATCCTAACATAATCAGTTTAATTATTAATCGTCTTGTATTCATGCATTTGATCACCAAATTTAGCGATATCAATAGTCTAAATTTTAGACTAAATAAAAGAAGCAGTACCATGTTCTACCGAGTTCACTCACGTTCGACCTATTTCAACCTTATTACTTAGGGCATAAGAGAGAAAACTGGCAGACCCTCAGTGCACTTCATCATCAGCCTATTAATGTTCCCACTGTTGGGACACAGGCCTCCTCTATATGAGAGGGAATGGGCTATTATCCACCACGCAGGCGCAGTGCGGATTGGTCAGTGCACTTGCTATTTCAGCATTTGCTGCACGAGTGTGTCTATCTAGCTGCATAGAATGTATACCACGATGGATTTCAATTGAATCTTCGTTCTTACATCGTGTGTGCGCTGTCCTATTTATTTATTAGGATTAAGATCGGATGCAGCGCAAAAAGACAGAAGTAGACTAGACCATTAAACTGTGTTAATAGTGCAGTATATAGGTAATTGAGATAAACTTTATTACTGTTACTGTGCTAGTTGTACTGTCTTTATTTTGGTCTAATAGTGGTCGCAGAAGAGGAGCTCGTGGCTAAATAATAACAGCCGCTCGGGTCGATCTTTAAGTTAAGCCGTGCTTGGTTAGGTTGGTCAGTGGATGGGTGACCACCCATTACATACCGAGTTTCCTTCGTGCCTCGGAAAGCACGTCAAGCAGTTGGTCCCGGCTGTTATTTGTGATCTTTGGCAGTCGTTACAGGTAGTCAGTGGCCCGAAAAAGTCTGACAACCAGTCTTACCAAGGGGTATCGTATTACCCGGTACTAACTGGGTTGTGGTAGTCGCTCCATGTAAAATACTGGTATTCAGCTGCATTCGGTAAAACTGGAAGCCAACCCCAATATATGTAGTTGGGAAAAGGCTAGGCAGATAAATAGTGCAGTGTATAGGTAATAGGATTTATGCATGATTTTTTTCATCACTCTAATAAAAGCGTATTAACATCAGAAATACCAAAGTGATTTTTTTTTTATATCTATAAAAAATACGATTATAAGCATTTGAAACTGCTGATTAGACAGAGAGGTCCGATACAGCGATTGACGTCATTCGCTGCATTGACGTACAAAATCCATACTAAATACCGTTTATCTAGAAAGAGATACAAACAAAAGTTTAAATGGTTATAACTTTTGTGTTGTTTGGCCGATTTATGTCTTGTTTTCGCTTTCTGTCATTATTTTTATAGTACTTTAACATTCTGTATCGAAATAATAAAACAAATTATGAACAGGGAATATGCATAAATTTTATTTTTTATTGAGATAATCTTTATTACTGTTACTGTGCTAGTTGTACTGTCTTTATTTTGGTCTAATAGTGGTCGCAGAAGATAGCGGGTAGAGCTGGGCAAAACCAACGACACAATAGCCCTGGATAGAAACAACTGGGAGTCAGTGGGACAGGCCTTTGCCCAACAGTGGGATGACGCAGGCTATCAGTATGAGTGCAATAGAATAGTGGTCGCAAGTGCGACTGCTGAGCCTCGGTTCGATTCCCAGGTCGTGCAAAGTGTTATTGGGTTTTTCTTTCAGGAATTTCTCAGTAGCAGCCACGGAGTCTGGATTTGTGCTCAGTTAATGGCAATAGGCTCGTCCTTATTACATGGTACTTAAACTCAACTGACAAAATGTGTGTGTAATATTAAGTACACCTGAGTGCCCAACCCTTCGAGAATTACAGGCGTGATGTTGTATTTTTACAAACACAGGGTTTAACTAGAATCTTCAATCATTTGTAGTAGGTATTGAATCTTGAAAAGGATATGAAACTTTTCAAGATTCAATGCCTAAAGCAAGATCTCATTCTGGGCCTATCCCAGTTGTAAACGCCCCTTTGTGCCTATTGGCCTTGTTTCGTTCTGCCTCCTGCTGATATGGAGGGAAGTAGAAATTACAGCTTTTTTCCTACTCCTCCACTATACTTTTCTGATTAATTTCGTTGCGGGATCCAAGACAGTTAAATTCAAAGTCAGTTCAGTTTCATTCTCTGGGACTTCGTCGAGCTTCATTGTCTCGGCGCTTTTCTGGTGGTCGCCACTGTTGATTCTGGCGCACAGGAGTTACAGTGGTTTGGGAATAGTGTGGCGGGCTTGTCCCAATAAAAAAAAAAGATTTCATTCTGATAAAGCAAGAGTTTAATCGAGTCCGTTACCCGTGGTCCCGATGGGTCGACCCATTACCAATTACCCGTGGTTCCATGGCATTACGGATTGTTCCCTGGACTTCTGAATATTTCGATAGAAAATACAAATCCATAATAACAGCATATCACATCTCACCGGGACCACGGGTAACGAGTGACTTACATATTAATGACCAAACAGTAAATTAAACAATCTAGTTTCCGCTGAATACAAAGTTATAGCTTTATATGAATGTGAATACGACTGGTTTTTCCTTCATCGATATACATTCAACATAATATTTTAATTATTAATATAAATAGTATCAGCCTATTATTATATAAACGATAGTGTAGGTATATGATCGAACTTTTATCGCTACATAGAAACCTAAATAGGCATATCATAATTATTATAATCAATTAGTTTCTAGTTTACAGCTAAAATGGTAACGCGTGAACTGTGATTAAATGAGTTCGACTGATATGATAAGATTTTGTTTGTTATTGATTTTTATTAAAGTAGACATTTGGTTTAAGGAGGAGCTCGTGGCTAAATAATAACAGCCGCTCGGGTCAATCGTTACATTAAGCCGTGCTTGCCTAGGTTGGTCTGTGGATGGGTGACCACCAAGTACATACCGAGTTTCCTCCGTGCCTCGGAAAGCACGTTAAGCCGTTGGTCCCGGCTGTCATTTGTAGATCTTTGACAGTCGTTAGGTAGTCAGAGGCCCAAAAAAGTCTGACAACCAGTTTTACCAAGGGGTATCGTATTACCCAGTAGTAACTGGGTTGTGGAGGTCAGATAGGCAGTCGCTCCATGTAAAATACTGGTATTCAGCTGCATCCGGTAAAACTGGAAGCCGATCCCAACATAGTTGGGAAAAGGCTAGGCAGATGATGATGATGATGATGAGACATAATAGGTTTAAGGTGAATGCTCCAACCAGCCCGCGAAATTCAAATTTTCTTACGTTTTTCCTCGAAGTTCATAAAGGTGTAGGAATAAAAAAAAACAGAAAAAAACATTTCTACACCCTTATGAACTTGGAGGGTTGTATTGATGATTTTGATGATTATAATTCTGTAACTACATACGTCTTACAGCCGCAAATAATATTTTAACAAACATACACCTTAGCACTGGCCTGCAAATTGCAAAAAACGTAAGAATATTTGAATTTCGCGGGCTGGTTGGAGCTTAGCGATTGGCTGTCCACAATACTTGCAGATTTCTAGATTCTTCAGATGTAATGAAAGGCCACCACATCTTGGAGAAGGTTGCCTTTTAAGTCGTTTTGGTTCAGAACCGTATGATGAGATGAAAACCGTTGTCAGTTCTTGGCCCTTTTTGAAAACTGGAAATGCGCTTTTGTCCGAAGGGCTCCTATCTGAAACTTTTCAAATATTCATGTAGAATTCTCTAATCACGCCCTACATACTCAGTTATAGACTAGTAGTTTTGATGTTGTTTTTTTTTTCTCTTAGCCTGTCATGTGTCCCACTGCTGGGAAAAGGCCTTCCCTTTCTCCTTCCAAACCTCTCTATCTTGTATGATATCTGGCCATGTTCGTCCCGCAAATAAGATCTTATCATATCTATTACATCTATTACATATAATAAAACAGTAGAAAAACTGTGTCTGTACATTGAATATATTAATCTATTACATATAATAAAACAGTAGAAAAACTGTGTTTGTACATTAAAAAATAAATAATTGAGGGGGGTTTAGAAACAGTAATAGAGCACGAATCCAAAAAAAAAAGTCTGTCTGTTTGTCTGTTTGTCTGTTTGTCTGTTTGTTTGTACACGCTAATCTTCGGAACTGCTGGACGGATTTGAATGATTTTTTTGTTGTTGTATAGGTATTAAGTCTGGGCAAGATATAGGCTATAATTTATCTTGGAAACTTGAACACCTGATGCAGAACCACAACAGACCAGCTGAACTATAAGAGATACAAAAATGGTACCATAGCAAAAATTGTTCCACGTGATGGGCATTTTCTGCTGAGAGAATAAATTTGAAGATCTGGAACACCTGATGTGGAACTCCAAGAGCCCAGCTACACTAACATATATATAGAAATGACGTTTTAGCAAAAGTTGTTCAATCTGATGAGCACTCTCTGTTGACTTATAAAAATCGAAGATCTGGAACACCTGTTGTGGAACTCCGAGAGCCCAGCTACACCATAACACATATAGGAATGACGTCTTAGCAAAAGTTGTTCGGTCTGATGGGCATTTCGTGTTGACTTATAAAAATTGAAGATCTGATGTGGAAATCAAAGCTATCACTAATTTCAATGTATAATTATAAAATATTCACGCGGTCAAGGTGGTAACAGTTTAGGACTGATTTTCGATGATAATGGTGTATCATTGAAAATTTGAGTCTACTGGCCAAAACTGTCTTCCGGCTTATGTTATTTTAGTGTTTAATTTCCTTTTCCATTTATCTACGTGGCACGGTAGCCTACCCGGTAACGCAGCGGAGCAGTCACTTAGATTTTAATAAAACTATAACCATGCCTAGAAAGAGGTCAAATCTTTCCCAGTGTTCCAAAGGAGCTAAAAGATTGAGGATCATAAGATCCCAAGAATCTACCGAAGAGCGTCAGGAGAGACTTAATGCTGTTCGAGAACATCAGGCTTCAACTTGCTCCGTGAAAACCTCTTCGGATCGCGAAGCACACCTGCGTTCTCAGCGTATTTACGCATCTACATCCAGGTGTCTAGAGACCAGTGAAGAAAATGATGCGCGACTGACCGCTGATCGTGAACGTCTGCATTGTCTCGCGAGTTGGAGACATTCACGGAAAGAGAATTACGCTTGAGTTTTCAGCGTATCTACACACCGACTTATAGGTATCTAGAGACAAGTGGGGAACGTGATACGCGACTGACTGTTGATCGTGAACGTCACGCATTGTCTCGCGAGTCGGAGACGTTCACGGATAGAGAATTGCGCTTCGACATCAGACGTATCAGATCTTCGATTTTGACGACACCGTTGTCGCTGGCATAAGCAACAGGTTCCGCGTACGAAGTCGCGGGCAGAAGCTAGTGTTGAATATGCTTGTTGAAAACCTTCTGGGCCCCTATCATACTGAAACAAAAAACAACTGTTTTTGGTACGGCATTTTCCATTAACCAGCTGAGAATCTAAAACCAATCGATTATTCATCAATCTCGTTGAGTCCAGAAATACAATAAGTGAAACACATTTAAAATAAAAACCAAAAAAGTAATTCTCCAACGAGAATAGTTTAACATAATCATGTAAACTTATCTCAACTTACAGGATATGTTATATCAAAATGCGAATAAAATGCACATTGTTGGAAAGTTCCACGATTTAAAAGTGTCGAGAGGAAACCGTAATCGACTATGTAGTATGTAATCCTGAGTCACGTGGTGCCTGTAAACGTGACCTAACATGTATCCATGTGTGTATAAATGCGAAAGTAGCTCTGTTTGTCTGCCTTTTGCGTTTTAAAGCCCTAACGGCTGAACGGATTTGAATAAAATTTAGAACAGTGTAGACCATGATCGTTGCGTTGGAAGGCCTCCCACTAGGTGGACTGATGACCTGGTGAAGGTTGCGGGAATCCGCTGGATGCGAGTCGCACGGGACCGTTCAATGTGGCGACACTTGGGGGAGGCCTATGTCCAGCAGTGGACGTCTTTCGGCTGAAATGATGATGATGAGACCATGATCTTGGTTAGGACATAGGATACTTTTGAACGTTAGACGTTTACTGTAGAACGTTCCCGTGGGATAATTTTCGACCTCCACGCGAGTAAAGTTGAAGGGAAAGCTAGTTTTTTACACGTGGAATTTGATTTTGTGATCTATAAAAGTCAATTTTATTGTTTTTGGGGGAATGAGCTCACTATTTAAATCTTTGGTTGTTGGGACGCCAGGTTCACGAATGTTATTCGCGCGTGTTGGCATTTTTTTTCATAATTTTTGATAGAGTTGAGATATTTCGTTTTTTAGCTTTTTCTGTTATGCTAAGTTAGTACTTATACTAATTTTAGGACTCTGAAAGCTCATTAAGACTTTAAAAAAAAATGTATAATCTATATAAAAAAATGTAATCGTTGTGACGTCACGAGCCCCCACTCTCGAGTTTTGATGCGTATTATCTTTGTCAATATTCATTGATTTACAAAAACAAAAAATACGTGTCCAGTATTTTCCAACACTCTAACTGATGGACTAAATAGATTTGCAATTTATTGATGGTACGGATCTGACGCAAAATGTCCCATTCGCACAATGTCCCATTCTCAAAAAGTCCCATTCTCAAAAGGTTACATTCTCAAAAGGTTCCATTCTCAAAAGGTCCCATTCGCCCAAATGTCCCATTCTCGAAAGGTCCTATTTTTAACCGACTTCAAAAAAGGAGGAGGTTATTATGTTCGTGAGAATGTATTTTTTTTATGTATGTTTCCTAATTTCTTCCCATTCGTGGACCTATTCTAAAAAATATTTTTGGATATTATGCCTGCGACCCACTGCGACCAACGAGGTACTCTTAGTATTATTAGACACGACACAGACAATCCATCTTTCAAAGCTTCCTACTGTCTTCGAAAACAAAAGTGCCTCAAACGAACCGGTACCTTCAAGCAAAGCGAATACAGACACGATACACAGTTAATTAGTGTTTTTGCGTTCTAATCGGTATGATTGTTTGTATGTATGTATGAAGCAGGAAACGAGTCGAGACGCTATCGTGAATTTCGTTCTCACTGATCCACTACAGTTCACGAGTATTGGCAACACTAATCTGCATAGTCCTCATGTGAATTGAGCAAGATTGTCTGGACTTTAAAAGAAACTAAGACCTCTGAGTTTGTTTCGACTGTTTCTTCTCAGAGTAGTCAGGTACGAAACACCGGCCCCATCTAGTTTAAAAAAATGACGTGTAAAAGTGTTTGTAAAAACCTACTTGCAAAATAAACATCATTTATCATTTAACTGCTTTTGATGGGTAAATTTGCCAGTGTTAAGGAGTCTACTCACTACACTGTAACATACGATGATCGTGCTATGAACGTATTTATAGCACTTTCCTTTGAAAGTTATAAAAATAATAAGTTATTACGTAAATATGTATGTTTTTATGAGAGAAATGTGGTTTTTGGTCTTCCTTTCTTGATTGCGGTGTTTTGGTAATTATTATTTGTTTAAGTTTTATTAAAATAAAAACAATAAAATTGATTTTTTTTAGTTTAAAACATGTTTAATTTACTTCTATAATCCAGGAATTGTGACGTTAGTTTGTTGTCAATCTATCCCCATATTAATAACATATTAACAAAAAAAAAACGTGTAGACTAGTACCTATGTTTACAACAAATGATAGACGCTCCTAGAAGCTTTATTCGTTTACACACAGAAGATTGGCGTCACTAAACATTTTATATTGGCTGACAATAGCGCTGCACATACTGCAATTCACAGCGACTAGATAAACTAATTTATCAACGGCCAATTCAATACGAACATACTCCGCGCGCATATTCAAGGTCGAACCGCTGATCTCACCAACCATTTTTTCTACACCAGTATTACATGACCATTTTACGATGTCTGAACAAATCCATGGGGTTTTATAGAGAAAAGGTGAAATGCATTGACTTTTAAAAATAGTTGGGTTGCCTATCGTTCACAAACTCGCATGCCACCCATTGTAAGTTTGTAACCGAACGAACCTTCTTTGAATATTTCATACATTTGTAGCACTTTTTTATTGTTTATATGTATTTTTTGTGGCGTTTTTTTGTCGGCGTCACATTCGGGCGCCTGAGGAGGCGTTTTGAGGACGACTCATGGTCAACTGTGTTGTTACACCAGACATATGCTGTAGCTACTTTAGTTTATTATAGGATCCAAGACGTCGTTTAGCGTTAGGACAACTTTATAAAAGGAATAGGTACAATTTATATCTAAGCTTTTGTTTTTTCATTTGTGCTGGCTTTTTTTATGTCATCATCATCATTTCAGCCAAAAGACGTCCACTGCTGGACATAGGCCTCCCCCAAGTGTCGCCACATTGACCGGTCCCGTGCGACTCGCATCCAGCGGATTCCCGCAACCTTCACCAGGTCGTCGGTCCACCTAGTGGGAGGCCTTCCAACGCAACGTCTTTCGTCTTCCCGTTTTATGTAAATAGCGTATAATCACGTTTGTCATGAAAGAAAGTAGCATAACCAATTAACCAGCCGAAGTTGTACAACGGCCAGTTTTCACAGCGAGGAACTGCTTGCCTGTGTCCTGTGTCCCAGCGGTGGGTTATGGAGTCATTAGCTCCTGCCATCGGCTTCGCCGGCGTGAAGTTTGATAATTGTCCCATGGGATCTTTCCACCGGGATAAAAAATACCCTATGTGTTAATCCAGGTTATAAACTATCTGAGAGCAAAATTTCATTCAAAGCCGTTCAGTAGTTTTTGCGTGAAAGAGTAATAAACATCTATACATCCATACTTATAAACTTTTGCATTTATAATTCTCGGGAGTGAGCCATAATCCTGCCAGGTTCCATTACAGCTGAAAGAAGTTAAGGTTGATGCTCCAGGATAGCACGTGAAATTCAAATTTTCTTACATTTTTTGCAATTTGCAGGCCAGTGCTAGGTTGTATGTTGATTAAAATATTGTTCGCGACTGTGAGACGTATGTATACGTAGTTACAGAATTAGTTCATAAAGGTGCAAGAACGACTTTGACCTTGAAAAAGTAATTTTTCCACCTTTATGAACTTGGAGGGTTGTATTGATGGTTTTGATGATTATAATTCTGTAACTACGTATACATACGTCTTACAGTCACGAACAATATTTTAATCAACATACAACCTAGCACTGGCCTGCAAATTGCAAAAAACGTAAGAAAATTTGAATTTCGCGTTCTATCCTGGAGCATCAACCTTAACTTCTTTCAGCTGTAATGGAACCTGGCAGGATTATGGCTCACTCCCGAGAATTATAAATGCAAGGCCGGTGCAACGGTTTTTTTTTTATCGATAAAAGTTTAGGGAATCGTGTTTTCGTCACACATAGTACTTAGCATTAATCCTCAACTTTACCATATGTTTAATTCAAAATTAATGCCGCAGTGTTTTAGGCGTAACGGAGGATCATGCTAAGCCATTTGAGGGAGTATAGGCCCCTAAAGCGGACTTCACCAATTGAACATCACAAGCTCTGCACATTTAAATCATGTTCAATAACTCATCATCTGCCTAGCCTTTTCCCAGCTATGATGAGGTCGGCTCCAGTCTAACCGGATACAGCGGATATCAGTATTTAACATGGAGCGACTGCTTATCTGACCTCCATAACCCAGTTAGTACTGGGTACTTAATATGATATCTCTTGGTAAGATTGGTTGTCACGCTTTCGGGCCACTGACTACCTGTAACGACTGTCAAAGATCTACAAATGACAGCTGTGACCAGTTATTTTGCAAAACTTGGCGCAGCCTCGGGACACACGTTATATATTTATATAACGTGTTATATGTTTTGTTTATTTTATATTTTAGCGCATTGGGGTGTCCTATTACTGGCCAAAGGTCTTCTGCTTCCAAACCTCTATATCCTGTGCAATATCTGGCTATGTTCGCCCGTAAACAAGATCAGATCGTCACACTACCTTCGCCACGGTCTACCTCTACGGCGACATCGTTAATCTGTTATTGTTCAGATTTGTTTTGTCCTCTCAGATAGAATCTCTGCTAACTAACCATCCTCTCCGCTGCTTTTACAAACTATTGTACTCGAACCACAGGCTTCCTTCAATCATGCTCGCACCAAATAATATCCTCGCACCTCAGTTACTCAAGCCACCTCATACGCATAGGTACACACCGAAAAACATTTTGTTCATGAACACTCTACAGCTCCTCACACGCGTTTTAATATTTCCACAATTATTTTGTATTTTTGAAGTGAAAACTTCTTTAGGCGCGTTGAGCACTTTTTGGGTGAAGGAAAAACATTGAACTCATCGTCACGTAACGTAACGTGCGGTCACGCTTCATAGCCGTTCGTAGCACTCGTAGCATCCGCTACAGCGTAGCACCACATAGGCATGCGTGGGGCATAACCAGTGCTACGACTAGGGCGGGGCCTGTGTACTTTTTGTTTTCACTTCTATCGGCAGTCCCCAAAGACTGACTGAATGACACACATACAATTGAAATAAGAATTTCATTGTGCATGATATGAAAATTGATTGATCCTTCAAAACAAAACTTATGAACGATAAATAGATAAGAATATCCAAATACTTTTTATTTTGATGCTGAATTTTATCTAATGCGGAACTGTAAATTCGATAAACAAATGTGAAATTGAAGCAGCATGCATGATAATGCGCAATTCAGTTGTCGGTGAAATCAGCACCCGTTAATATTGTTCATGATAATTTATTGTTACTGGGATTTTCCATCAGGAATTTCTCAGTAGCAGCCACAGTCTGGATTTGTGGCCGGTTGATGGCAATAGGCTCGTCCCCTGTTACAGTGGCGAAATGTTGGTGTACCATATTAGGTATAGGTAACGTAACCTGCGTAACCTTTCAGGGATTTTAGGCGTGATTATAAAGGGTGTAAAAGACCTCATCACGAAGCCGTCAACCAAGCATTCTGTACATTAAACTAAGTAACTTTACGCAAAAATTATTGCTGGGAAATGACTTTTTCTTTTGGGGTGAAAAATCATGTTTTGTGGTAGAACTCAATGTAAAGCACTCAAAACATTGTGCTGATGGATGGATTGAATGGTACAGGGGTCGTGGAGGTGTTTAAAGTAAAAATCTTACATTAAACACTAGTATTAAAAAAAACTTGTCATAAAGTTGGAACTTTGACCCCCAATATCTCCGTAACTAGAAGGTTCCCAGGTATGGTGTAGAACAAAAAAATGATCACAATGACGAGGAGAACACTTTGCCTTTCAGCTTCGATAAGAGGTGTTTTACACCCTTTATTAAAACTTCATATTTTTGTCTTTGCTGGGCGAACATGGCCAGATATCGCACAGGATAGAGAGGTTTGGAAGGAGAAAGGGGAGGCCTTTGCCCAGCAGTGGGACACATGACAGACTAGGAAAAAAAATTGTCTTTAAGTAAAGGAAAGTTCAAAAACGTTGTTGTACGTTGTAAGTCCCTCACTCACAATTAAATTGCGGTTTACAAGATTCCGTAACGAAAAATATTTTCAGTAACAATTTCAATTTTTATTTATTTATTCCTGTCATCAACTATCTGTACAGGTGTCTGCTTTTCCACCATAGATGTGCTATGCAGCTGTGCTGCGAGGATACATCCTCACACACATACACACACACACACACATCACATCACACACAGGTCACATAGTTTCACAGCTTAGCTATTGTAATAGCTAATACTAAGCTATGTAGGGTCGGGGTAGCGGTGCGAGTAAGATGTGCTATGAAGATGCGCCGCCGCAAAGTAGCTGCGCGAGGAAGATGCGTAGCTCGACCTATGTGATGTATCGACAGTAGGGAAGCGGGTAGGTACTCTGCTCTACACACAGCTACACCACTCGCGACCATCCATAGCACGCATCCTTCCATATAAAAAACATGTCTTAGTAATTACCAGTACCAATGAATATGAGTGGTGGATATCAAACACATCCATAGCAACGTAGCTGTGCCGGACGGGCGCGATCCGCTGAAGGCGTGGATGTAAACGTGTACCTAGCGGTCTGCCTATACCCTTTCTACACCGGGCGCACGCATACACACTGTACTTCGCTCTCAGACGGCGCTGACGTTCTACACCTGAACGTTACGTTCTACCTTATCAGTAAGTAGATGAACTCTAAGGGTACGTGTGCTCGCTGCCCGGGATAAGTGTGGACTACTCAATCCACGGAACCTTATAGCTCACGCTACGTTTATTAGTATATCACATATCTTCCTATCTACGCAATCTCAGGCGTAGAACCTAACAAGGGAAGAGGGTTACTGGGAAATAATACACTGATAAACTTTCATAACTATTCAGGAAGCGATTCGGAGCTTCAGGACTCAACTTTTTCACTGTTTACTTCACATAATATTTGCCGTACTTATGACTACACTGTTAACGATAAAAACTTACACTGTTTGGTAACGTTCGTCGCGAACAGTAGCATAGCACATCTCTAGTGGAAGAGCACCCTTAACCTAATGCGGTGTGGCTCTCAGGTAATGAAAAGCAGCATTTGTGGTCTTCTAGACTTACGTATTTTCCTTTTTTGAATGTACATAAATAAATATGACTATATCCCAGCATAACAACTCCAAATACTCCTTTTTAACCACAATAACAGTATCACAGTATGTCAGAATTTATATTTAGATTTGACTCTAATCTGCCCATACCTATTTATTCGCTCTATATTGCGTTTCTTTTCAACAAAGGGAAAATGTTTCATTTTATTGTTTAACTTTCAATGGGTAACTGCAAAATATATTGTAAGTACACAATGGATACGAGTAGGTCATTTTGATTAATTAAAACTTACAATGAAGTTGTTTGTTGTTACCTAGACCTGTTTATTTATAAAAAATACCTTCTCTTTTAAACAGAAACTAAGTTCTTATCTATCATTCAAAAATTTTCCACCATTGAAATACTCTACCAACATTACTCACTTCAACATTTTCAATAAACACTAGATTTATCAGCCAAAATAATCATGATTCAAAGACTTTCAGATTATTAATAAAAATACCTTTGTAAATTAATAATATTGTGAAGATTACCGTTTCTTATCGAACGGCCGAAATCTTCGATATCGTGGTTCCTTGTCTTATCACTAGGATAAAAGTGAAACTTCCAAGTACTATTGTGTACTTTCACAATACTTTGGAACATTATCTTATCGTAGTATACGATATAGTAAATATCGTAGTAATGATAAAGAGATGAAAACAGGTGTTTTGTTTTTTGTTATAAGTTTCGTAAGAAGTCAGTTACATATTTTTGTCATGTAACCTTTTTTTTTTCGAATAGGAAATCATCAAATGACTCCTCCCGCTCTGGGCGGAGTAGGAGGGAGTGTCAGACTTTTACTGACTAAAACCCATCCATGTTCCTTCATCGCCGTTTGTGTTCCGGGGCCACGGTATCTCTTTCGAACAGTCCCGCAACCCCGGCAGGCATCGGTCCTTGCGGACCCTTTCCTATTGCTGACTCTCTGTGAGGCGCGCGTGGAACACGAACGCGTCGTCGACACGGCCTGTCGTCATGAGACGGACGGACGGCGAGCTAGCCCATAGCCCACCGTCCGCAGGCCCGCGCCTTTGTCACGTAACCTAACATACATAAATATGACGCCTTTTTTCCTGTCCAAGTGCAGACAAGTGCAAGGCAGAGGTGCACCCACATACCGCCAGTTATTTTTAAATTCCACGTAACAGGGGCCCTACTCTCTAACGTCCGTCCGTCTCTATCCATCTCACTTGCGCACGTCTGCAGATAAGTGCGAGTGAGAGGAACGGATAGATCCAAATTACGGACGAAGCGTTAGGGAGTAGGGCCTCTGGTGGCGAGCCTATATCAACCGGGAACACAAATCCAGAATACAACTGAAAATATCTGGTAAAAATTACAAAATAGTTACCTTTTGCCCGATCCGGGAATCATACCCAGCATCAGCAGTATTGCTTGTAAACACTAGACTCGAACCTAAGACCTTCATGGTCAGTACCTAGTGGCGCTTGTGACCACAACACACAGGAGACAGGCAAATTTAAGGAGGTCATAACAATCATATTTTGACTTCTTTTCGAATTTATGCTTTTTGTTCTTCAGAAATAGTTTAAGTTTCCAATTGCTGTAAGACCTACATACCACGGGTGGATATGCATAATATACTCAGACACCAAATATAGGTAACACATGTGCAATCGGTGGATTGCCAAATTCAATATTTTAGACTTATTTGATAAGTGTCAAATATAGTCATGGGTATTTTGTAGCATATAATTTTGCAGTTTACCTTAATTTAGGCTCCGTAAAAACCTTCGCTACGGGCTTATGTGTACTTTTATTTTGAAAAATTCGTTTAAGAGCAGAAAAAAGCAGCTGACCACTAAGGCCCTTCTAACCCTAAAATTAGCAATTCTATTTGTGGTGGTTCAAACTTCGTTTGAAATACTGTTAGAATAAAGTTCTAATCAGCTTGCACTACAAAGCGGTTGTTACGTCAGTCAATGCGGCCGAATAGTGCGAAATTAGTGGTTTTTGCGATGTGAAATAAAACACATAAGACCTGCTTTATAGTTAGTTCAGTTAGTATGCAAAGTTTCATGAGCTAATTTGAAGTACTTTTTGAATACCAGCGGTTTATTGTTCGATTTGGAGGTAACTTTGGATTTTTTTTCTATCGAGAAAAGTTTATGGAATCGTGTTTTCGTCACACATAGTACTACTTAGCATTAATCCTCAACTTTACCATATATTTAATTCAAAATTAATGCCGCAGTGTTTTAGGCGTAACGAAGGATCATGCTAAGCCATTTGAGGCATGTTAGGTCCTTAAAGCGGACTTCACCAATTGAACATCACAAGATCTGCACATTTAAATCATGTTCAATAACTCATCATCTGCCTAGCCTTTTCCCAGCTATGATGAGGTCGGCTCCAGTCTAACCGGATGCAGCGGATACCAGTATTTTAAATGGAGCGACTGGATCTGACCTCCATAACCCAGTTAGTAAGTACTGGGTATTTAATATGATATGTCTTGGTAAGACTGGTTGTCAGACTTTCGGGCCACTGACTACCTGTAACGACTACCAAATATCTGTAAATGACAGCTGGGACCAGTAGTTTGCCAAACTTGGCTCAGCCTTGAGGCACACGATTGTATATGTTTTGTTTATTTTATATTTTAGCGCATTGGGGTGTCCTACTACTGGCCAAAGGTCTTCTGCTTCCAAACCTCTATATCCTGTGCAATATCGGGCAATGTTCGCCCGGCAAACAAGACCAGATCGTCACACTACCTTCGCCACGGTCTACCTCTACGGCGACATCGTTAATCTGTTATTGTTCAGATTTGTTTTGTCCTCTCAGATAGAATCTCTGCTAACTAACCATCCTCTCCGCTGCTTTTACAAACTATTGTACTCGAACCACAGGCTTCCTTCAATCATGCTCGCACCAAATATATCCTCGTACCTCAGTCACTCAAGTCACCTCATACGCATACACACCGAAAAAAAATTTGTTCAGGAACACTCTACAGCTACTCACACGCGTTCTAATATTTCCACAATTAAGTATTTTGTATTTTTGAAGTGAAAACTTCTTTAGGCGCGTTGATCACTTTTGGGTGAAGGAAAAACATTGAACTCATCGTCACGTAACGTAACGTGCGGTCACGCTTCATAGCCGTTCGTAGCACTCGTAGCATCCGCTACAGCGTAGCACCACATAGGCATGCGTGGGGCATAACCAGTGCTACGACTAGGGTGGGGCCTGTGTACTTTTTGTTTTCACTTCTATCGGCAGTCCCCAAAGACTGCTCCGATTTTTTTTTCATACTGTTATTTGTATTTTAAAGTTCCTGCACTCTTCTTACTATGAATAATCTATTGCAATAAAAGTAGGTCATAGCAGACGAATTGCTGCGGGAGGGTCCTGGTGACTTGTAATAAGTACAGATGTTATAGAGACCTACTGCAAGTCTCTCATAAAGTCAATTCCACGCTCGTGTTCCACTGTAACCTTAGCATTAAGTAACTTGTGTAGAGAAAATAAATTAATATTTTCTTATTATTATTATTTAAGTTTTCCTTATTTCTTTACTTTAAAAAATCCTTTATGATGTTGACTGATGTAATGAACGTATTATTATTAAAATCAGTTTGAATATAAAACCAACCTTTCACATTCATCCATCATAATTCCCTAGTTCCCTTGCCCCAAATAACACAAAGAGATTACCAATTAACACACAACCGCTTCCATTGTCTAATCACCGAACATTTGTTTTGTTTAACCCTACCCACAGATGTTCGGGTTTAGTCTACATACCAATAAATAGGCCAGTTTTGTTTACAAGGTTTAGTACGAGGAATATTCTGAATGGAATAATGTATGTGAACCGTGTCATGTCTCTTGGAGAATGTAGGTTAGGAGATAGGGCTACACAATTTACGAATCATTAATATTAATGTTAGTTTTCATCTTTGTTGCTACGCAACCGGGCTTATCGAGTTCTCCTAGTTGTAAACGTCCTTTTGTGCCTATTGGTCTTCCTAGGCTACTCTCTTCTCCATCTTACTTTTTTATTATTTTGCTATGGAAGAGCGGGGTCTCCTAACACGGGAAAAAATTGTTGCAACAATTTTTTTAAATAAAATATTTTGTATTTTTGCATATTTTGTATCTTGCTTGATATCAAAATGAATTCTATTTTTGCTTACCCTTCCGCTGTGCTATTCTTTTTTGCATCAATTGAAAACAGTTGAGTCGTTTCTCCGAGTCATCATCATCAGATTGGTAGATGTCACATGTCTTTGAATTTTTGGTTCCAGGACATGCCGGTTTCCTCACGATGTTTTCCTTCACCGTTTTGAGAGCAGTGGTGATGAAATAAATTACACAAAGTAATGCGCTTGACTTACTGTTCGTAAGTTGAGGCCGCCACCACTGGGCCACCGCTGTTCTGTTTCTCCGAGTATCTTCGGTTTCTCCATCAGGAATTTCTCCGCAGCAGCCACGGAGCCTGTGCCACGAAGCTGTGTGGTATCCGGCAGAGTAGAATAGAACCAACCGTTTACACTCACGGGTGTATAAGGCGACTAATGTCTGAGGCAGAACACCTTGCACCTCCGTAGACCAGAGGATGGGCAGCAGCGTTTTCTGTTAGTATTTCATCACTGCGATCTACAATCCGCCTGGCAAGCGTGGAGATTACGGCAAAATCCTCCCATCATGGGAGAGGCTTATGTCCAGCAGTGGACGTTATGGGCTGTTGTAGTAGTAGTAGCCACGGAGCCTGGATTTGTGCCTGGTTGGTGGCAATAGATTTATAAATGGCGAAATATAGGTGTAGGTACTAAAGACTGCTTACCCCCTTCGAGGATTACATGCGTGATGCTTGTTTATGTGTTACTAGCTGACCCGCGCAACTTCGTCTGCGTCACATAACATAGCTTATAACATGTCATTTTGTGCATTCAATTACGAACAAAAACCTTTTAAAATCAATATTGCTTACCCACCAAAACATAAAGCGTGGTAATATGTAGCCTAAAGCCTTCCTTGGTTTACAGAGAACATTTTTGCAGAATTTCAATTCAATCTATCCAGTAGTTTTGGCGTGAAGCCGTACCATACACACAGACAAACAGACAAAAATTCTAAAAAGTCACTTTTTGTCATCAGTTACGTTTTTCTAACAAAAGTCACTTATTTTTTCTTGAAAATGCTCAATGTACAGTTTTTCTTTCGTTACTGTTTTATTTTATGTATAGATATATAATCGATGAGTTTATGATGTGATGATGGGTAGGTATATGACAAAGAAAAACTAATTAGTCCGTCAGATAGATTTCTAAAAATATTGGACACATTTTTTTTCTTTTTTCACGTTAACAAAAAATGAAGAAAATACAGTGCGTCGAAAACTCGTGTGACGTCACATTTGAACCGAAAAGTCCCAAGCCCCCACTCATGATCTTTGACGCGTTTTATCTTCGTATTTTTTTATTAATATGATAAAACAAAAAATACGTATCCAAGATTTTTCGATAAACTTACTGACGGACTAAACAGAATTATATATTTTTTCGTCAGTCGTCATCTCTATTATTTTAAATAAACCGGTACACATCAGGCCCCAAAATTAGTACTGCTTACATATTAGGTATTAGGTATTAAGGTAAAATAATACTATATATACTAAAATAATATTTGGATAAGCGGTATTTACCTATGTATGAGTTCGTTAAAGCTTGAATTAATATAGTTCTAATTTAATTTAATGACATGCAACAAATGATGCTATAACTTTTTTTGGATTGTATAGAAAATATTTCACAAATTAGTTGAGGAGTTCGTGGCTAAATAATCACAGCCGCTCGGGTCAATCTTAAGGTGGTGGATGGGTGACCACCCATTACATACCGAGTTTCCTCCGTGCCTCGGAAAGCACGTTAGCCGTTGGTCCCGGCTGTCATTTGTAGATTCTTGACAGTCGTTACAGGTAGTCAGTGGCTCGAAAGTCTGTGACAACCAGTATATCTTACCATGGGGTATCCTATTACCCAGTACTAGCAGCACTATAGTCTCCACCGGTAAGTAAGAATTAAAGATCATTAACCCGCATACATTTATTTAAATACATAATTCCGAAAACAGAAATAATGACATAAACTTGTCCCGAAACGATCCTTGACATTTTCTAGTAATATAAAACGATTCATAATGTATTGTCGGGGTACCTACACAGAGAAATTAAGGAAAGAGCAATGACCTTTAATTCTTACTTATCTGGCGGTGACTATACCAGCCTTACAGGTCGCGGCACGAAAGTCTAGCGGTGACCGTTATTGCGCAGAAGTAAAAAATAAGAATGTCTTGGGGCGTGCGTTGCGCTGATTGGCTCTCCAGTCGTATAACATGCGCAGCTATCCCCTCCACGTTTCGTTCAGCGCTAGAGTTACGTGCCGCGACCTGTAGTACCAAGGGGTATTGTAGTACTAGTACTAACTGAGTTGTGGAAATCAGATAGGCAGTCGCTCCATGTAAAATACTGGTAACCAGCTGCATCCGGGAAAACTCGAAGCTGACCCCAACATAGTTGGGAAAAGGTTCGGCAGATGATAGAAGATTATTTCACATGTAATTGAAATTAATTAAATAGTACAGTCACGAGAACAAATATTTCTTACCGACTTTAAAAAACAAACTTCTCATACTTACTTTGAATTTTGGAACTCATACTTTTAAGAAAATAGTTATCTCAAACTGGACTTTAATATTTTACTATAAATCGCCCCTGAATTTTGCTATAGCTTCTTTTGAATATTGCTTGTAAGTGTGTCAGTCGTGTGAGACCGTCCTACATTTTCTTACCAATTAATTTTACTGTTCAAGCCCGAACAGGACAATTGGATGCTAGTAAAAATAATTAATAATCTTGTACTGACAGATCACTTACGTTCTACACAACGTGTCCCTGCTAGCGACGTAGACAGCACAAGCGTAGCGATGGCAAAAAAAATCTTAATGGGTATTAAAAAAAAAATAAAAAAAAATCTCATTAAATTCGTTTGTGAAGTACACAGGTCATGTAGAAGTACGTGAGAGAACACAATGAAAGGTTACACCCAACAATGGGTATTAAACGGTAAAGAAGAAAAGTTATTAAAATTGTACTTACAAAATAAAAAAAAGGTAACCAAATAATAATAAAAAAAAATGTTTGTGACCAACACAGGTCTATGTTTTCCCTAAACAAATGTAAGTACGTGAGAGAAATCATGAACACAATGAAAGCTAGCACCCAAAAATGGGATTTGAACGGGAAGGAAGAAAAAATATAAAAATTGTACTTACAAAATCCCACTAAACTATATTATTTGTATTGTTAAATTGCTAGTCACAATACCGCAACAGGCTACCTGCTTTTCGTCTCACATATTTATCCTACTTGTTTTTAACATGGAATTTACCTAAATTGGGATAGGAAAACAAACAATATTTCCTCGAAAACTCTATTAAAACCACTCATTAAATTAAATTGATAAAGTAATGTGGTTAGCAAAGCAAGTGCACCAATTATTGTCTGAGAGGACAAAATTCAGAAACGCTAAAAATAACTGTAAGTAAAGGAAATAATAATGCATAGCAGTTGAAAAACAAAATTATCCTTATTTTATAAAAGGTATAAATATTAGTTATTTAATTAGCTACGATAGTAAATGTACCTAATTGTGAAGAGGTAACAAACAGGAAATCCTGGTTTTAAACCGAGATCTGTAGATTTATAATTGCTTTTCATGTTAATTAATTTTAATTCTTGTAGCCTTCATTATTCGCCAATTAAAATCTACACAAATAAACCTTTATTAATAAACACGTAAAGAAATTATTATGTTTGCGTTAATAAAATAACATTTCTTATCTTCTCGTTTATTCTCCTTCTATTTTCATAACGTATACATATCCCAGTTTTCCTTCATAATTATAAAACATTTATTTATTTATTTATAATATTATGATATCTAAATAAAAAAATTGCAAACAAAGTAGATTTCATTCCGATTGCCCAGACTAGGCGTGTTTTTTTTTTTTGTAAAAACCTACTTGCACTAAACCTACTTTGTAAAATCCTACTTGCAAAATAATAATGAACATTATTTCATTTCACATTTTTAGTAAAGCTAGTACCTAAGTACAAATATTTAATAATAGTTGAGTTTTTGAAAAATAATTGCGACTTCTATTTAAAAATATCATGCAGTCATTTACTCGAATCTTCCCGAGCGCTCCCAAGTTTTCACGAAGACATAAAAAATCCTTAATCTCACGATTGCTTTGCCAACGTTACCGCGCTCAGGAACAACTGCGCGCACTTTGTTTATAGTTGAAACAAACTGTTGAATATTTATTTTGTTAAGTCGAGTTTGATCGCACACTGTGGTGGGAACAGGCCACCGTAGATGTTGGATACAAACAATATTGTAAACAGTATTGATTATTGATACAACATAACATTTCACACGTCAGGTTGGGCATGACTTCCTAATACATATAAACGGATAGTGTGAGATAGTTCTGGATGTCAACCATCTTTGTCAGTGACCTGGTCTTGGACTTAGTTCCCATGTCATGACATACATTGAAACACCTTTATTCCTTCCGGTCTTTAGTTTTTAATCAAAGAGTCAACTACAAACAAAGATATCGGTAATGGTCCAGCCGTTTTGTAGATGAGAACATCGTTAGCTGTAACGTTCGTATTCGTTACCTATTCCTTTGTTTGGTGTTCCAATAATATCGCTACTTTATATGACGTGAATTTCCTTAATAGAACGAACACAATGTCATTCGTATGCCATCTAATTTCAGCTATTTATTACAAATTATTTGCAGCTACGAGTATTAGTACAATCATGACTAAGAGAATATTTCCATAGACTGTGAAGTAATATCCTATGTTTATTTATGATTAAAACACCGAAACTTGCCAAAAATTGACCAATAACACTAACAAGAAAGCGCAAATCTATGCCAGGGTTTACAAACACTTTTCCGTCGCCCAAGGCGATACCAAATGATTAATATAAAGCATTTTTTACAAACAAATGGTATCGAACAATTGTGGTTAGATAATATGACCTCAGTTTGTTGATGCATGACTTCCTAAGGTACCTACAAACTTGTAGTTCCCACATTATGTACAATGTCACAAAAAACGAGCTATTTCGACAACATGTGGTCACCACACAAGGTTGCGACTTTGCTCCGATAGACCAGTATGTAGGATTATGAAATCATCACTATTAAAAGAAATGTTTTGTTTATTAGATGTGCATCTTGGGAACTAACGGATTCCCATTGGAGTTTCTCTTTTGAAGAAATAAACAACATGTATCACGCCTTGTTAAATATGGTACACTCTTTCTTCACCACTAAAAGGTAGAGATTTAAATATTTTCTTGCAACATCAAGAAGAAAATTCTTTCGAAGATAGTTCATCATCCCCGGCCAACAATGAGAAGGTCCCATCAGAAGATAGGTCCGTTTCGTTTAAGTAGGGAAGTACATTCAGTTCCAAATTCATGATGTCAGAGTAGACAGGGCCATGTCCGACTCTTGCTTAAGCTGTTAATGAGTAACGCATGTTTAATTTGTAAGTAAAACATTTAGCGGCAGACCGAGGAGAACATGGCGGAACGACTTGGATGACTTCCTCGTTAATTGACAAGAGAAACTAGAAGGAACGGCTGAAATGGAAGCTGGAATGGAAGCTTTGCCCTTTTTTGAGTGGGACAGCTCAAGCTAATAAAAAAAATAGCAACAAACTTATGCGTAGCTGCAATCATTGAGTTTTAAATCGGGCTAGGTGTCTTAACCAGTGCTTGCAGTATTTCAGTACCTATCCTAGAAATAGAAGTAAAGTTTGCTGTTTTGATGAATGAACGAATTTAAAAGAGGAAATAAGTATTAAAATTAACCATCTGTTACCACTACTCTCACTATAAAGGGTTTAAAGACCTCATCACGAAGCCGTCAACCAAGCATTCTGTACATCAAACTAAGTAACTTTACGCAAGAATTATTGCTGGGAAACGACTTTTTTTTTTTTGCGGTGAAAAATCATGTTTTGTGGTAGAACTCAATGTAACGCACTCAAAACATTGTGCTGATGGATGGATTGAATAGTACGGGGGTCGTGGAGGTGTTTAAAGTAAAAATCTTACATTAAAAACTTGTCAAAAAGTTAGAACTTTGACCCATAATATCTCCGTAACTAGAAGGTTCCCAGGTATGGTGTAGAACAAAAAAGTGATCGCAATGACGGGGAGAACAGAGAGAGAGTTTTACACCCTTTATACTACTCTACTGAAAGATCTGCCCCTATCATATGATACATTCTTCTCCAAACAGTCTTCATGTAAAATGACGTAAGTGCATTGAGTAGTACGGCAGATGGTTCATTTATTTATTTTTACTCGTTGCCTATATTGCCATGCCCTATTTTTGTACGAAAATAATCAATTTCTTAGAATATGCTGTGGACGCGAGAGTGTTACGATTTCGTCATACTTGCATGTTTATTACATTACTTGCTAAACTTTTTCCGAGATTATCCGCTTAGTTTTCCTTTTAGCAGGAACTAGGAGCTCGTGGCTAAATAATAACAGCCACTCGGGTGGATTTGTGGGTTAAGCCACTCTTGCCTAGGTTGGTCCGTGGATGGGTGACCACCCATTACATACCGAGTTTCCTCCGTGCCTCGGAAAGCATGTTAAGCCGTTGCGCGCCGTTGCGCGTTGTAGCACATATTATGTTTTCCTCCTTATTTTGTATCTTTTTATATTATTGTGTACTTATGTGCTTTATTAGCTGATGTCAAATAAACATTTTTCTTTCTTTCTTTTTCTTTCTTTCTTGGTCCCGCTGTCATTTGTAGATCTTTGATAGTCGTTACAGGAAGTGAGATGTTTGAAAATCTGACAACCAGTCTTATCAAAGGGTATCGTTGTGGTCAGATAGGCAGTAGCTCCATGTAAAACACTGGTATTTTGCTGCATCCGGTTAGACTGGAAGCCAACCCTAACATATTTGGGAAAAGGCTAGGCAGATGATGAGGAACTAGACAACCAATAAAGATGGAGTATTTGGTAGTCTCATTCAGGTATCACATTTTTTTGAAAATGCTAGAATGAAGATGCTTTATTGAGGTCTCAATCTGCGTTATTGACTGCATTATGCAGGAATACTAACCCATAAATGTGTTAGTATTCCTTAACCTATGTTAGTTTATTAGACTAAAACACACACTAACTTATAATACTTCATTACGCGGAGACACCCGGCAACAGTACATGCACTGCGCACAGGTGCCTCATAAGGTGGCCCTCAGTCTTACTAGCAACAACACTCAGAAGACTTGTCGCCGCACCGCATCCGACGCAGTAGTGAAGCGGATCTTTTACGAATGATCGCAAAGAAGTCGTCTGCGCGCTACTGCCAACATCCCTGACGCGCCACAGAAACGAGGCAGCGACAACAGTATCAGTGCTTTAGTTTATGATGTATCTCGCGAGATTTTAAACTGACCAAAAATGGTGAAATTTTGAAAAATAATGCGTTAAATTGTAAGTCATTTGCTGGCATTTTACAAGTTTTTGATAATTTATAATCTGGCGAGATAGATTATAAATTTTAGCACTGATAGCTATTTGAGAAAATTGATTAAAATCATCGAATTTCTCTTAAAACAGTTGTAAAAAAGAAAATAACTAGTAAAATAAATAAAAATGCTTACTTAGGTCATGTGGTCTGTATAGCGACCGCATGCAAGGATTTTCCTCTTTTCCGAACGCACAAATAGGTAGAAACAGTAATAATTATAATTTTGTTTCAATAAACATCTATTTTTAAACGTGACCGTACGTAGGTAGGTAGGTATGTATAAACAAAATTAATTTGATAATAATTAATTATTTTTCCTTGAAATACGTCAAACAACATTTAATTTTACCAAATGTGTAATGCGGAGTGATAAAAGCAGAAAAGTATACAAAAGTTTAATTTAACTATTAATTGAATTAACTAAATTTGGATAATCTGGATACCTACAAAAACTGGAAACTATTAAGTATGTTTTGCCCGATGAAGATTTTAGAGGTTCGTTTACAAAGGCAACGCCTTACATAATTACTTTGACAGTTCTACAAAATTCATTGCGACATTACGTCGATGAGCGGACGATTTTTTTTTAAACCTCCGAAAGAATGCATTAAGAACTTTTTTTTAAAAGTATGTGTGTGCACATAGTCTATAAATTTTAAATAATTTATTTCGGAATTTGTCTTTTTGCTTAACACTCAGGTCAAGTTAAGGGTGGAAGTTACGCCAAAAGGAACCAGTGCTTCTTGATGTAACTTTATTTTTTTCGAGATTTTTCCAATCATCAAAAAGTTCGAGTTGAACGGAACGGAGTCCAGCTTACCTACAGAGAAGAGTCACACCTAAAACTTACACCTTACAAAAAACTTAACCCAATCACTTTCAACCACATCGACAAAGTTTAGATATTCATTAAGGTTAGAGATTTGGTTTCAGCAAAAGTGTGTCTTTTATATCTCAATCTCAACATCTCCTGAGAGAGCACAAGGAAATATCATATTGGGATCCCCCTTGACACTGAAATCATTATTATAAAAACCCTTTCCATACATTATAATGGTGGGGAACATAATAATAGTTTGATTACGTCAGCATGAGCGACAAAGTATTGCTAACGAGCTACTGCGATCAATTTCCCACAACGTGAAGTTACTTTCCGCTTCCCTGAGAAGTTGTTGTACTCAGTGTTTCTATGTTATTCTTCACACTTTTATCATAGAAAATTTGACAGTATAATAATTATGGTTAATGGTGTTTTGGTGGGTAGTAGTGTAGTGTCGTAACTGTTGGGCAAAATTGGATCACAGTACCTATCAGATTTTATATAAAGACTGTGACTGTGGAAAACTGTATAACATGGTTTAATTTAAATGTTAGGTACCTCATTGTCAACACTTCACTCATCATCTTCAAGTTTCCTGGAACGTTATCAATGTGAATTAAAAAAACTAGAAATAAATTAAAAGATCATTTTTAAAGTGGATCTTTTTTGAAGTCAAGGCAATTTTAAAATCACTTAGGTATTATATAAACTCTAGGGCCGTGGGGTCCGAGAGACAGCTTGGAAGAGGAGTTATTTGACGCATTTTTTTTAGTTTATTGTGTTAGTTACTTTAAGGTTATTTTCTATACTAATATTATAAAGAGGAAAACTTTGTTTGTTTGTTTGTTTGTTTGTAATGAATAGGCTGAAAAACTACTGGACCTATTTAAAAAATTCTTTCACCATTCGAAAGCTACATTATCCACGAGTAACATAGGCTATATTTTATCCCCGTACTCCCACGGGAACGGGAACTAAGCGGGTGAAACCGCGGGACGTCCGCTAGTAATTTATAAATGTATATCTGTATGTGGTTGATGGTGATAGGCTCGCCCTATTACATGGGACTTAAATATAACTGGCGAAATTTATTGTTTTTTTTTTATTTTTTTTTAAATTGAAATGTTGATGTACTATTAGGTACACCTCTGCCCAACCCTTCGGGGATTACAGGCGTGATCTTATGTTAATGTCAACAACCTATTCCCAAACACAACATATTTTCTCAGCAAAGCGAAGGCATCGGCTACACAATCCAAGTGAAATGAGGTAAGGTTGGCCAATGTAACGAAATTGTCGGCGCTTGCGCCACTCTGTGGGTAGTGGCTGATACCACCCGCTGGCCAAGTAACCGTTTACACTCAGGATTTAGATGGGCCACGATTTCATTCTTGTGTTTACTGAGTAGACGGGAGTAAGGAATTGATGAGTGCTGTTTTATGAAGATAGGCACTAGGGTAATGCTTTTAATCAACATTTATTGTGCACTACCACGCAGAAGTTTTCAATTTTTTTTTTTTTTTTTTAAAAACGTTGCTCCACATTATGAATTTCGCTTGCATCGTGGGTGACATTTACAAGCATTTAAACTCACAAACAGAAACAGATCCGGTACAACTACATGTAGGCCATACAAATATTTATAGGAATCGAACCCGCGACACGCAACGCAGCAGCCAAGCGCTCAGCCACTATGCCATGCCATTTGAAACAGGTCAGGAATCAACTTCAAAATTCTTCAAGATTGTGATTAAAAGTGTGTTGAACTATTAGGAAGCTGCTTGAGCATTGATATCAATTTGTAAAAGAGACCATCTCGTGTAATCTACTATATCCTTTTCGAAGATCAAGGGTTTTACTTTTAATTAATTATTTGGATAATGAATTTTTTCGTTGCTTCCTTATTCTGTGCGAGTCCCATCTAAAGTCTTCTGTAGATCGGTCACCCCATCGGTGCAGGTGGTGACCGATCATTGTGGATCATGTGGCATTGGTCTGCCACCATTTCTTTCACGCTCTCTTAGCAACACAATATTTTCATCATTATCATTTACAGCCCGAACGAAAATATACAAGTCCGTGATTATACCGGTCGTACTGTATGGATCGGAATGCTGGGCTGTGAAGAAGATGGATGAAAAAAGATTGCATGTAACGGAGGTAAGAATGTTGAGGTGGATGTGTGGTGTGACAAGAATGGATAAAATAAGGAATGAGTATATTAGAGGAAGTTTGAAAGTTGCGCCAGTTACAGAAAAGTTGAAAGGGAATCGACTGTCATGGTATGGGCATGTGATGAGGAGAGAAGAATCGCATGTGACTAAAAGAGTGATGAATATAAATGTTGATGGATGGAGGGGGAGAGGAAGACCAAGGAAACGATGGATGGATTGTGTGAGGAGTGATAAATGAAAAAGGTGTAAATGATTGTGTGACGGTTGACAGAGGAGAATGGAAGAAAAAAAAGTGTTGCGCCGACCCCAAGTAACATGGGATATGGGCAGGAAGATGATGATGATCATTTAGACCCCGACCTCACCCACTGCTGGGTATATGCCTCTCTTTTTGCTTGTGCCAAGCTCCACGTTCTTGTGCCAGCCTTCATCCAGGATATTCCCAGTCGTTCAACTACTGATGGTGTTAAACTTTTAGGACAATGCGATACTTTGGCCATCTTTTGCGATTTGTCTAAGGCTTTCGATTGCGTTCTTCATGAAACATTAATCAGGAAACTACACCACTACGGAATCGGGTTTTATTTTTACGATGCTCTTATATCAACTGCCAAGGTAAAATTAATCTCTATGCAAAACATAGTTTGCTTGTGTACAGTATCACATGGTTCTAAAAAGTAGTAAGGTTTACTACTTTTTAGGGTTCCGTACCCAAAGGGTAAAAACGGAACCCTATTACTAAGACTTGGCTGTCTGTCCGTCTGTTCGTCTGTCCGTCTGTCCGTCTGTCCGTCTGTCCGTCTGTCCGTCTGTCCGTCTGTCCGTCTGTCCGTCTGTCTGTCACCAGGCTGTATCTCATGAACCGTGACAGCTAGACAGTTGAAATTTTCACAGATGATGTATTTCTATTGCCGCTATAACAACAAATACTAAAAACAGAATAAAATTAATATTTAAGGGGGGCTCCCATACAACAAACGTGATTTTTTTATAACAATTGGTACGGAACCCTTCGTGCGCGAGTCCGACTCGCACTTGGCCGGTTTTTTAGAACCATGTGATACTGTACACAAGCAAACTATGCTTCATTTGGCAACTTTTACTAACCAAGTTTCACACACTACTTCTGACGTCATTGAATAAGGAAATATTAGTCATACTATTAAGAAAAAGGTTATTGTCGAAATTACACCAATTGGAAAAATGCTCCAGTTTTAATTATTTTATTATTGGTATGTTTATTTTTCCGGTGAATGTTCATAGTAACTGGTAAGAGTGTTTTTTCGAGGTCTGTGTGACGCAGTCGACAGTTCATTGAACTTGTTATTGTTAGTTAATTTTGTGAGTATTTTTAGATGGATTTTTATTCGCTTCGACGGATAACGTAAGAAAAAAAATTAAGTGCTCTGGTGAAAATATGGCTCTGTGTGGTTTTTATTAATTCGTTGGACTTAAGACTGTCGCTTCGACAGTTACAGCAAGAAAATATACAAAATGTTGCTCTATGTAGATTTAGACTTTTTTACGACTTAGGTCATTGAAGAAGATTCTGGCAGAATTAAAACGAAACAGGGTAAAGCGTGACAACTACCAATTGTCTTTTCAAGACCGTCTTGGCGCGATAGGTTAGCTAGAAAAGCAAATGAATTCACTATTAACAAACATAGCTACTTCACTACAATTCCAACATTTCCAGTCATTCTACCACAAAAAGAGCCATTGAGTCGCTGTACTGACCAATCCTCTCACAAATTGACGTAAAAGATAATGGTATTACGTATTCGTCGACCACTTATTCATTCAACGAGAACATTTTCCATGTAAATTACGATGCCGCGATGAAACGACAAATCCCACACAATATTTCTAAGAATAACCATCATTAAAATAAAGATTGTGTACAATTATTTTAGTCATCGTTCATTCATAAGAGTTTAAGAGAAATTCCGGAGCATCCGACTTGTGAAGTAAACAGGCAGTAATTGGGTGAGTCAGAGTTAACGAAGAAAACGTGGTCCATTTCGCGAATAGGTACTTCGTGTGAGTCAGTTTTTTTGTTAAAACTTTGTTTGTCTAGAGTGTTTGAAGTAAGAGCAATATTTGCTTGGTATTTCTTCTTCTAAGCACTAGGAAAAGAAGTGATGGTTGTCCAGCCCGCGTAGTATGGCGACGTAGAAACGGGGAAAGACTCGACAAATCTTTTGTTCATCTGTCATTTTGTCGATATTTAATAGACAAAATGACAGATGAACAAAAGATTTGTCGAGTCTTTCCCCGTTTCTACGTCGCCATGCTACGCGGGCAGGTACGAGACGGGCAAACTGTTTCCATCGCAGATAAATCTAGATGAAGCTGACAGAGGAATTTGGAAGTTGGTATAAGCAAATGTTTGGGTCCTATCATTCAGCAGAGGTCAAGTCAGTGGTCTGTGGACAACGATGATTTCTCCCGGAACATTTCAGGATCATAAAAAACGTTTTAATCTGTTTTTGTTTAAGACTAGCGGACGTCACGCGGTTTCACCCACGTAGTTCCCGTTGTCACAAAAGTACGGGGATAAAATATAACCTATTTTACTCGCTGATAATGTTGCTATCCATTGATGAAAGATTTTTTAAATCGGTCCAGTAGTTTTTAAGTTTATTCGTTACATACAAAAATACAAATCTTTCCTTTTTATAATGTTAGTATAGATAGACCCGTAAAGTGCTCACACACATGGTGCCGAAAGTTGCTGGAATGGTGACCGCTTGCTGAAAGGTGTTGCGTTGGAAAGCCTCCCGAAAGTAGACTGATGATGAATTCGCCAGGTGAGAGAAGCCCAGGTACCAGATAGACGTAGGTCCAACAGTGGTCGAATTTCAGCAGTTTATTCCAAATTAGTCTGATTATCAAAAGGATTTTCTCTCTAACTGTTTCTGTCCCAGCTTCTTTGTAATGAAGACATTGCATCATCGGTTTTTTCATTAGTTTTTTGTTTCTTCTCAATAAGTACCTATTATAGTTTTATTGAAAATTACTTGACCACTGGTTTGGTTTTGTGAAACCCACCCGAAATTAAGTAGATTTTAATGTTCTTTGCGGTAACTGCACAAGCTGTTTTGATTCTACGAAATTGGTAATTGAATGGTTACATAACAAGTACTTTTTTGATCATTTTGGTCATCGATCTGATCGATGATATTGGTATTACTTAATACAACTCGTCTTTGTTTTATGATTAAAGCAACCGTCTGCCAAAGTATATTTTCCATATGTTTTTTCACAGTATCTACTTTACTACTCGTTCAGTAGGGCTCTTATCATATTATTTATCAATTGTTATGTAAAGTAACACCACATTATAAATGTATGTAATCTGTGATTGCGCCCACATAACTTTAATTTAATTACTTTGATTGGAATCTTGAATGAGATTGATCTTTAGCAAGCCCTCACGCTTCTCGTTGAATAATTTCAATTAGATCTTTAATTATAAAATTATTATCGTGTTCCTTATTATTATGACTGCCTCGTTTGTTTAGTGGTCGAAGCCCTACGTTATACTGAACTTGATGTTTAGGTTTCGATTCCCATTTCGGACAATGTAAACTACACTAATATTTTAAAAGGAAAGATTTGTATTTTTGTATGTGTATGTTTGTAATGAATAAACTCAAAAACTACTGCGCCGATTTCAAAAATTCTTTCACCATTAGAAAGCTACATTCACCCTGAGTAACATAGGCTATATTTTATCTCCGTACTCCCATGGGAACGGGAACTACGCGGGTGAAACCGCGTGACGTCGGCTAGTGATATATAGCGATACTCTTTCTTACATATAAATGTAAGAAAGAGTATCGTAAATGTCGTCTTTCCTTCAGTTTTTTTTTCGGTAGCAGCTTGGAGTTTAGAGTTGTGTCTCATCATGATCATTTCAGTTGAAAAACGTCCACTGCTGGACATAGGCCTCCCCCAAGTGTCGCCACATTGACCGGACCCGTGCGACTCGCATCCAGCGGATTCCCGCAACCTTCATCGGTCCACATAGTGGGAGATTTCCAACGTGCAACATCTTCCGGTTCGCGGTCGTCACTCTAAAACTTTTCGGCCCCATCGGCCATCCGTTCTGCGAGCAATGTGCCCTGCCCAGTGTGCCTGCCCTGGGGATTTGTGTCTGGTTGATGGCAATATGCTAGCTCCTATTACTTAAGACTTAAAGATAACTGGCGAAATATGGATCCCTCTGCCTAACCTAACAGACGTGATGTTATGGTATATGACTCATCTCATAACATATTTACACAATAATTTTGAAATCATTCTCTAAAATTTTGAAATGAGGTCATCATTGGTTATTTTCCTGGGTTAATTCATTTCAGACATAGCTTTTTAACCTACACAGAATGCACAGGGAATTCTATTTTCCTTAACCTGTTTGTTCAACAGTTACAAAGGTTAATGCTGATAAAATTCTATGTTCCTCTGCCTAGCCATTTTCTGATCAGCTTCTGGGAAAAGTGACTTGATATTTACGCTAGTTTCATTAAGGTACAATTCCGAATGCGACCGCAAACTCAGCGGCAAAGTTTGAAATTCGCAGTAACAAATCCGTTTCTATGAAAGTGTTTTCATAGTTGGGAGTTAGAGACAATACTGCTTGTTCCTGTTTTAATAGTAACTTACGGCCGTTTTCTATAACATACTTACGTATAACTGTTAGTTAATACGTTCGTAGCTATTGGTGTTTCTATAAACAAAGTTAGTTATATCCTATCCGCGTCACCTACCTGTAACTTGATTCATAAAAAAATCAAAGAAAGCTTTTCTGTGACGTTTTCTAACCGTCCGTAAGCAAGATGTTATCCAGACAGAGATAGCAACCTACCGAAACCTAGTAGTAAGTTATTGAAAATGCCGTTAGAAGTCTCTTCTGAGTTCTTTTTCTTCCTTTCATTATCATGCGGTTAATGCCTGCTTCATCATCATGTTAGTGTCGAGGCCATCCAGCTCCTCGATAACACGGACATAGTGAGAAGGCTCAAAAGGACTAAACCTTATGAGTTAGTGTAGTAAATATAATTGTGACTTTACGCGAGTGTAATTATAGTACCTAGCTATATAAGTGGACATAAGAACAAAGTGACTTCGCCTTAATAGACGCTAAGTAAACGCAATGGACGTGTTCTTAGATATAATTTTACTTTTAGCAAATTAAGTTAGATTAAAATTGCTTATTAGCCTTATTAGGCTAGATTGTAATATAAAAAAAATATATTTAAAAAATGCGGTTAATGCCTAACCTGGTGTCAGAGTTTATATGCCGCCCCTGGGCTTCTGACTTGGCTTTACATGCCATCGAGAAGTATCTCTAAAGCATGCTGGTTTCCTGACGATGTTTTCCTTCACCGAAGCAAGTGATAATTATACAATACGCACATGAATCCGAAAAATCAGAGGTGCGTGTCTTGGGTTCGAACTCGAGACGAAGGTGGGCGGGTCCGTGTATTGGGCAGTTGCGCTTTTGTCATGAAGCAATTGCAGCGTTGCCGTTGCGGTTTGCACCTTCGGTAACATCTTTAGTTACGCTCTTCATCTAACAGCAACCACAGAATAAAAAAAAACGACTCAAAAATCTAGTTCTACTAGATGATATAATAATTAAACAAGTGGTATAGGTATAGAATTTGAGATTTATTGCTCAAAGATCGCAGCAATAAAATCACGACATGATTAAAAGCATTTTTATCATCGTGTTCAGCTAAAGAATACATTAATACTAAGTACCGTGGTTCCGCAATTATTACAAGTAGGTACTAAAGATTGCTATCTGAGACAATATGAATTGTAACAATATTCAACAAGACTAGTCTATTAAATGTAAACTTATTATTAATTGTTGCAAATGTAACGGATAGCTAGGCCCTCATTAGCAGGTTGTACTATTTGCACCACAAATAAATCTAGCTCACTTGTGTCAGCACTGGGTTTGTAGACGGACAACTTTCTCGCAACTTTATTGTTGCACACTGACCTCTCCATATAATCAACTTTTAGGTGACTACTATTTAAATGAGCAAGATTTAATTAATGAGTGTACTTTATTTATGCATAAAGTGGACGTATTTAAATATAAATAGTTAATTAATGATGAAGTAAAATCAATCAATTTCGCTTTTAAAAAAACATAAAACAAATATGGAATTTTAAATGCACGCAATTAACAGCCGTGTTTAATTAATCAAATACTGTAATTTAATTGCATAACGTTCAATGGTATTTGCTATTTTATAATTTGTGATAAAATATTCAACTTTATAGTAAATATTTATTCATAGTTTGTGGTTGACCAGTGTTAAGGAGTATAGTATTACCCAATACCAAATGGGTTGTAGAAAGGCATGCCATGCCATGTGAAATACTGGTATTTAGCTGAATCCGGTAAGACTGGAAGCCGACCCCAACATATTTGGAAAAGGCTATGCGGATAACATTGAGTTTTTTTTTCGTCATTTACCTGACCTTGCTATAACCTTTGTACTGTTTTCTTCTTAGATTTTCTTTATTAATTGTATTATTTCAGACGGCACTTTTGGATTACTTTCAAGTGCTATGTCTGATGTTACATCCGAAAAGGGTCAGCGTGGTGGATCACTGTCTCTGCAGTGGAAACAAAATAGGCTGCTTTTGCTGTCTGAATAGAACAATAGATTTATGAGGCTATAAAGTTGCCCGTCTATGGAACCTCCCCCGTGTCAAACCAGCTAACTTGTTCGAGTGGAAGTATTCGAACTATCTTTTATTGGGCAATCGGTGGGTTTGGGCCGGGGCTAGGCGCGTAGGCGTCGATTTTATGACCCAGAGGTACTTGTTTAGTAAATTGGGAAAAAAGTGCTTCGATCATAATTGGAGCAGCTATTTGGGTCGTTGTTTTGTAACGTGTGAAAGAAGTTGATAGTGTAGAAAAAACAATAGAATATAGCGAGAATTTCTGAAGATTTCTATCTTTTTTTTTGTTTTATTTTTGTTTTGATAACGTCACATTTCAGTCACTGAAAAGAATGACGTATGCCACATTGGGCACCCGTTTTAACGGCACCTGAGGCAATGACACCTGAGGTATTCCATTTAGGCCACCTATCAATATATTTCGCAGGTGCCATTAGTGGAATAGTTTATTATTTAAATTTTATTCCACAAACGGCACCTACAAATCAGTAGGTACTAGTGTTGGGACGTTTATTTTTTGGGGTCAAATCACAATTTAAGTTTGAAATATTATGCGTGTTATGTGCTATAAAATTTACTATATACTTAGTTGTAAAGTCGCGTCGTTTTAAAATAATATTATATATATTTTAGACTCAGATTGTTGATATGAACATAATGTAGGTGAGTGGTGCTATAAACAAAGTTATTCGAAACAGTAACCTGTTACTTGAAAGATCACAATCGTGTGTGTGTATACGTAGTGACAAAGTGCAAGCCTCCAATGTAAACTGCAATAACACCTACCTACATTTCTTTATGACTCTGAATTGTATTTGTCGAATACAGTCTATTGATTTTATCACGTAGGTACAAATATCTGTTAAAGTTTATAGCCGGTTAAATAATATAATAGATACTTTATTGTACACCAAAATTAAAAAAAAAAACTGTTAAATTAACAAGTTGCAGCCAGCCAAACGCAAACCCATTTAGTATATAAAAAAAATGTTAGTCTTGGAAAATTCTTCAAATCAGTCGAAACTCGACTTCGAAAGTCGTCCAGTGCTTGGCATAAGCCTGAAGCGTTGCCACGTCGACCTGTCCTGGGTTGCCGCGACTTTCACCAGGTCATCTTTCCACTTTAAAGAAAGTCTTCCTTCCAGAAAATGGAGGTCCCATAGATCAAGATCAGTTCTCAAGTCTTCAAGTTATATTAAATGCTATAATAAGCGGAAATTAATTGCGCAGCTGTTTCTTTGTTTTCCAAAAATAAGCAATGAATTGAAATAATTAAAAATTCATCATCATCTACCTAGCCTTTTCCCAACTATGTTGGGGTCGGCTTCCAGTTTTAGTGGACGCAGCTGAATACCAGTATTTTACATGGAGCAACTGCCTATCTGACCTCCACAACCCAGTTATTACTGGGTAATACGATACCCCTTGGTAAGACTGGTTGTCAGACTTTTTGGGCCTCTGACAACCTGACGACTGCCAAAAATATACAAATGACAGCCGGGACCAACGGCTTAACGTGCTTTCCGAGGCACGGAGGAAGCTCGGTATGTAATGGGCGGTCACCCATCCTCAGACCAACCTAGGCAAGCACGGCTTAACCTAACGATCGACTGGAGCGGCTGTTATTATTTAGCCACGAGCTCCTCAATCTAATGAAAAATTATTATTAATTAATTGTCTTCATTCTTTCTCAAACATAGCGGTTATCTACTCCGTTTGCAATATACCAAAACGTCACGCCTGTAATCCCCGAAGGGTTGGGCAGTGCTGTACCTAATATGTAGTATACCCACATTTCGCTATAGTTATCTTTCAGGAGGCTATATTGCTATCAGCCGGGCCAAATTCCAGACTCCGTGGCCGCTACTGAGAAATTCCTGATGGAAAAACGCAATGAATGACGAGAGACTTTGAGACTTTTTATGATTATTGTTTTTGATTTTCTTGTGTCTGTTCATGCATGCCTAATTGTAATATTATAATCTATGTTTAATCTGAAATGGAATTAGAATTTTGGATACATATTTTTTATTATGTTATTTTAATCATTTGTATGCCCAAGTGGCAGATCATGGAATGGACATTATTTGTATATAATTATGTAATGAACACCTGCATGTAACCCATGTATCACAAATAAACGATTTGATTTGATTTGTTTTTTTTTTATTAGTAATTTTACCCGACCCGGGAATCGAACTGGACCTCATACTCAGCATTCGCACTTAAGACCAAGCCCGCCGCACTATTCCCAAACTACTGTAACTCCTGAAAGCCAGAATCGACAGTGGCGACCACCAGAAAAGCGCCGAGACAATGAAGCTCAACGAAGTCCCAGAGAATGAATTTAACTGTCTTGGATCCCGCAACGAAATTAATCAGAAAAATATAGTGGAGGAGTAGGAAAAAAACCGTAATTTCCACTTCCCTCCATATCAGCAGGAGAGAACGAACGACCAGCAGACCAACAATTCAGTCTGGTAATGTATTTTGATTTTCTGTATAGGTACAGTAAATTGCACATTAGTGATAATACAGCCAGTGTAACCAAGTCTCTCGTTCTTGTGAAACTTCAGCCTGCCCTAGGTCAACTCAAGGTCAAAGTCTTACCACCGACGACGTGTAGTACCGCTACTGTACCTAATTCTTGGAAAACAAGTACGTACCTTATTTATCTATTTAAATAATGACTTAACACTAATGGCAATTAATTAAGACGTAATTCAATGTGCCGTAAGCGACTCGTATCCAAGTAATGATTAGAATGACCTTTATTTCTTTTGTCACTACTAATATACTATACAATGCACGTCTAGGGCTGCTTGTTTATTTTATTTTTGGGAATTAATTATAATACAGGGTGTAAAAGACCTCATCACGAAGCCGTCTACCAAGCATTTTGCATCAAACTAAGTACTTAACTTTACGCAAAAATTATTGCTGGGAAACGACCTTTTTTGTGGGGTGAAAAATCATGTTTTGTGGTAGAACTCAATGTAACGCACTCAAAACATTGTGCTGATGGATGGGTTGAATACGTCGGGGGTCGTGGATGTGTTTAAAAAAAATCTTACATTAAAAACTAGTATTTAAAAAAAACTTGTCAAAAAGTTGAACTTTGACCCCCAATAACTCCGTAACTAGAAGGTTCCCAGGTATGGTGTGGAACAAAAAAATGATTGCAATGACGGGATGAACAAGTGCCTTTCGGCTTCGTTAAGAGGTGTTTTACACCCTTTATTTGTGGAGTCTATTCTTTTTCGGAATTATTATGCAGGATATCGAAGTTTGTGATGTTTTCTTCTATTTAATTACTTACTTACAGACAGAAAAATCGACAAATTGCAACTCAAAGAGATTTTTTATTTATTATAAGCTTGTATTCAACTTGTTATTTAGTGTGTATGGGCCAAATCGTTCTACTGAATTTCAAACCAGTTCTTCCCAACTGATTGAGCTGAAATTTTGCACAGACTTTTGGTTCTGGTGACAATACACACTGACTAAAAAAAATATGATTCTGTTTAGCCCGTTAGTTAGATTATCGAAAAATATTAGACACTTACGTGTTTTTTGTTTTATAAAATTAATAAAAAATGACGAAGATAAAACGTGTCAAAGATAATGAGTGGGGGCATGTGACGTCACATTTGAGTAAAATATATAATCCAATGTAACGTCAAACGAGTTTTCGACGCACTTCATTTTTTGTTTACGTGAAAAAAGAAAAAATATGTGTCCAATATTTTTGGAAATCTATCTGACAGACTAATTCGATTTTTTTTTGTCATCGAGCATATAGCTAGCAAGCTAAATCGGTTCATAAATTAAAGAGTTATGGGTTAACAAACATAATTAAATTTAATTGAGAACCTCCTCCTTTTTTTGAAGTCAGTTAAAAAGAACAATGGACAGCCCTAAGTATACCTAACCTAACAGAAAGTGTATATCAGTGTTTTTTGCTCAACGAATTGAGTCATATCCTGCCACGAAGTTTTTAAAGAGACACTCGGTGTCACCTTTGGTAAATGTACTATACTAACAATAGATATGTATATATAAGTAGGTATATACTGAGTAATGTTAGATATTTGTTTGTATAATTTCTCACCGGACGAGGCGGTCTACCTTTCTCGTAACTTGCTATTATAATTAGTAGTATCTTACTGTACTATCCTAGTACCTACCGTACTATCTTATCGTACTATCTTAGTAGTATCTTTCTCCGGATATCAAATCAGAGTTGAACAAATACATTTACTTTTGATACTTTCTAACAGTAAGATGTAAAACAAAACCTGAGGGCTCAGTAAAAGTGAACTTCTTTCTGTGATCCTGAGGAACAACAACAACAACAGCCCGTAGGAATTTGCCGTAATCTCCACGCTTGGCAGGCGGATTGAAGATCGCAGTGATGAAAGACTAACAGAAAACGCTGCTACCCATTGTCTGGTCTACGGAGGCGCAAGGTGTTCTGCCTCAGACATTAGTCGCCTTATACGACATCCGTGAGTGTAATGGGTTGGTTCTATTCTACTCTGCGGGATACCACACGGCTAAACGGCACACGGCACGATCCTGAGGATAAAAAGTAAAAAATGTATTGAATTGATACCTAAAAACAAGCAGTGATAGCCTAGCGGTGCGACCGTTGGAGCCCCACCCAAGGGGCTGCATAAAAACTCTAACATCAGGTTAGGAAGAACCACCGCAACCGCCACCGTAGGCGCAGGCCTGTGGACGGTGGGCTATGGGCTAGCTCGCCGTCCGTCCGTCTCATGACGACATGCCGTGTCGACGGCACGTTCGTGTTCCACGCGCGCCTCAAAGAGAGTCAGCAAAAAGGAAGGGGTCCGCAAGGACCGATGCCTGCTGGGGTTGCGGGACTGTTCGAAAGAGATACCGTGGCCCCAGAACACAAAGGGCGATGAAGGAACATGAATGGGTTTTAGTCAGTAAAAGTCTGACACTCCCTCCTGCTCCGCCCAGAGCGGGAGGAGTTATTTGATGATTTCCCATCCGAAAAAAAAAAAGGTTAGGAAGAAAAACTACTACTACAAAGAAAAAGAAGCTACCTAAAAATATGTGAATGATCTTGAGAGGTATCAAAAATATGCGAAACGCATTAAAAACGTTATCTACGTCCTCTGGTATCTGCTTTATTTGAATAAATACCGAAAAATCATCATCATCTGCCTAATCTTTTAACAACTACACAATTATCAAAGAAGACCACGCGGGCGAAGCCACGGGTATGAATGAGCTAGTGCAGGATATGGTTACTAGGGTATCTTCTAAATCAGCTATATGGGCGTGAAGAAAAACTGCAGCGGTTAGAATTTAAATATACGTTAACTTATTGTTTATTATTCAAATTTAAAAGGTCACAAGGAAGGTTATAATATCTGCCTCCTAGCACAGTGTAGATAGAAGTGAGAGTGAGTAAACTGAGTAAAGGCAACCAACGCTTTTTATAAAGTTCGTTTAGTGACAGTACTCATAGTGTTGCCAATTTATAAAAGATTAAAGATTAATTTTTGCTTTATTAAAATCGACTAAATTCTAACATCAGCTTCAGATAATCCCTAATCATCTTTCATCATCCTTCAAATTAATTTGGTAAACCTATCAGTTATGTCCTTCAATTAATTCCCACGAAGATTATTGTGCAAAAAGACAATTTCCTAATCAGTGAATAATTTCATAAATTATTCTGCAACATAACTAAAAACATTGCGTAGGTTTGGTTATATTTATAACCGCTACTTGAATCAAAGTAATCAGAAAAACGGAGATAATTGTAAGAAAAAAACAATTGCTTTCACCCTTTTTTTTCGGATGGGAAGTCATCATTAATGACTCCTCCCGCTCTGGGCGGAGCAGGAGGGAGTGTCAGACTTTTACTGACTAAAACCCATCCATGTTCCTTCATCGCCCTTTGTGTTCCGGGGCCACAGTATCTCTTTCGAACAGTCCCGCAACCCCGGCAGGCATCGGTCCTTATTGTTTTCATCCTGAACGTAACATTTCACACCTGCCTGAATTTCACGCCATTTACGTTCCTAGTTTTTGTGCAGTAAAGTTTAGAATCGCGTGTAATGCCATAAATACCTTAAACCACGTACTTACATACTGACTTTTTATGTACCTAAAAGAAATGACTCAAACTAGAATTCTGTAAGTAAAGTAACCGCGAAAAAATACTCTCGTTTTAAACAGGATTAAGCAACTATGAAATTTAATGAAAAGTTGCGTCATGTAGAAAGGATAAAATCCTTGCGTAATTTTTTATAATTAATCCAATGATTAGCAATCAAAGATTTAATTACAATGTTTCCCTCTATTAATATTGATTCGTAATTGATTAAATGGTATCTATTAGTGGTTGAACGAAATCTGAGTTTGATGTTGCGCACGCGTTGGTTCGAGTAAACTCGAGGTAAACTTAGAGATTTTAGCAATTTACGTTCTACTCTTTAATTTTACCTACTTACTTAGCTTGTTTTGTATCGAACCAATAATAGCTAGTAATTTGATAATTTCATCTTGGGTTGGATATTGGACTTTAAACGTCTTTTAAAAAATAACACAATTTATTTTATTTATTTATTTTGTTATTTATATTTTAGGAAAGCTTACAGACTAATTACATTATAATAAAATAATTATACATCTAAATTTCATAAATACTGCCAAATCAATCAATCAGGTACAAAACAATTTATTGAAATAAAAAACCGGCCAAGTGCGAGTCGGACTCGCGCACGAAGGGTTCCGTACCATTATCTATACATTAGACAAAACGGCAAAAAAATCACGTTTGTTGTATGGGAGCCCCCCTTAAATATTAATTTTATTCTGTTTTTAGTATTTGTTGTTATAGCGGCAACAGAAATACATCATCTGTGAAAATTTCAACTGTCTAGCTGTCACGGTTCATGAGATACAGCCTGGTGACAGACAGACGGACAGACGGACAGATGGACATACAGCGAAGTCTTAGTAATAGGGTTCCGTTTTTACCCTTTGGGTACGGAACCCTAAAAACTGATTTTCTGATTTTTTCATTTTGAAAAAAAAAAAAGTCTGACATTCGGCACGAATTCGTGGTGAATTAAACCAAATAGGTAGTGAATTAAACCTGCGTTACTGCATTAAGTAATCTACAAACAATTTTCATCTATTAAAGTCTACACAAGGACCAGAACTTCATAATTAAAAAATTAAAAAAGTGAGTGTTTTTGTTGCAACTCTGAGCAAAACCTTGAATCCGAAAATAACAATATTTTTAAACTTATTTTCGGTTTGTAATGTATTTTTTATTTCACCATAAAGACTTTCACTCCGGTTGTTAATAGTAGTGGGGTTTAAAAAAAACAGCTTTGTAGAGAGACCTCTGTCACTCAGACCAACCTTTTTCTTTTTTTTTTTCGGATGGGTAATCATCAAATGACACCTCCCGTTCAGGGCGGAGCAGGAGGGAGTGTCAGACTTTTACTGACTAAAACCCATCCATGTTCCTTCATCGCCCTTTGTGTTCCGGGGCCACGGTATCTCTTTCGAACAGTCCCGCAACCCCGGCAGGCTCATACTACCTGGGTCATCATTCTCTTGCCCTTTTGCCAATTCATTTGTGGTCGGCGCAGCATGTCTTCTTCTCCCATACTTCTCTATTTTTCGTCATCTCATCAGACAACTCTTTTCGTGCCATATCATTCTTCACACAGTCCATCCATCGTTTCTTTGGTCTTCTTCTACTCTTATACTCATCTAAATTTATACTCAAAACTTTCCTCACGACATTCCTCCGCATCACTACTACTACTAATACTACAACAGCCCATAACGTCCACTGCTGGACATAAGCCTCTCCCATGATGGGAGAAATTTGCCGTAATCTCCACGCTTGGCAGGCGGATTGGAGATCGCAGTGATGAAGGACTAATAGAAAACGCTGCTGTCCATTTTTAGGTCTACGGAGGCGCAAGGTGTTCTGCCTCAGACATTAGTCGCCTTATACGACACCCGTGAGTGTAATGGGTTGGTTCTATTCTACTCTGCCGGATACCACACGGCTAAACGCTCCGCATCACACATACCATGACAACTGATTACCACACAACTTTTCAGTCACCGCGGCGCCTCTTCGTACCTACCTGGGGAACTATCAAAATGCCTGGATACGGCTATTCACTACAAACACCATACCTACAGGCAGACCCCGTAGGCTACAACTAGTCTATAACCCAGACATTGAACAAAAAATCTAGATACCTATGTTACGATTAAATTCTTTCACATTTTTTATAACAATATGAGGCAATAGGTCCCGATGACTTCATGCTCGTTGTAAACACGATTCTTGTTTCGTTTTCACGCTTTATTTAGTAAAGGTATTGTTCAAATGTGGCTTGATCTGTTCCTATCTGTTAAAGAAGAAGAAGAATAGTTCCACTAAAAGGTTCTGCTTGGGTTAAAGGCCCTCAAGCGTTGCCGTTCGCCCGCAAACGTTCTCGCAATCAATAGCTACCAGCGGCTTTCGATTGAGTCTTTGTTGGGCCTTCCAACGCCTTTCCGCGCCTTCGGATGCGTGGTATCCATCCCAGAACCTTCTGGCCCCATCGGTTGCTCGCTTAGCAAGCAATGTGTCCTACTCGTCAGGCTCTGTCACTTACCTAGGTTGTTTAGCAGATCTCTTCATTTCAGATTCGATCGCGCATGTAAACTCTCAGGTTAGCCCTCTCCATTAATCAGAACTAGAAGTAGGTTGTAAGGATCACCAATCGTGTAGGTTCTTTAGCCCTGCAACTATTAATTACTGATCTTTACGCATCCCACGGTCAGCGAGGACGCTTCTTAAGATGGTCTATTATTACACTTACAACTCCCTCAGCCTCGTTCACGACCCCAGGTAAAGCGATGTCGACTTTCATCATGAGACATCCCTCTTGCGATGTTGTATCCGCTTGTAGGTATAGTTCCATCAATGTTCGCCGCGAAATAGCAAGTTACATCGAAAAGGGTACGGGCAACTACCCCTTTACGCTTAAAGAGTCGTAAAAGTTTTTTGATATATACGATCTCCTTAAAAGACAGTGCGTTAGACGAGAGATGCGAACTGTGGAGAAACAAATAGTCCATCCTTCCACACTTACGTATTCTGGCCAAATGGGGTAACCTCGATCCATCCCAAACAGAATGCCAGTGTGGAGCCGTGAGGAGCCCATTTCCAGGATTTTCCCCACCCACTGTCCTGCCCATCCTGCACGGCCTCCTGCACCTTTCAGGATTTACGTAATCGCAGCAAATTTTATAGCTGTGCAGGTCAAACACCAGAGATTTGTTTGTTGTTTCATCGACACGTAAAGAAGAAGAGGTCACGAGACACGCCCGAGCATCAGTTGTTTCTTTTGCGGTGACTTGTGGTACGCTCTAAGCTATTTACCTATTTCATTTGTTTTCCCAGCAGTCGTTGCAAAACGTGTCGCTTGATCGTGTGTCTCGTGGCCAGGTGGTCATGGAAGTACCAACACTTAGAGATTAAACCGTGACTGTCCGCAGTGTTTATCAGATACCTATTTACATATTACAATTATATACAACCGATCATTTCCTATAGCTTTAATGATCGTTAACTACTGACTGTATATCACTTGTCGATTTACATAGATACTTGTGTACTAGATACTTTGTGTTTTATATTGTTTTCTTGGAGTTATGAATGAGTTTTGGTATTGAAATGAGACTGGATTAAAATGGATAGAAGTTTAACCTAGTATTGTACTGCTTTATTAAAACTTAACCTACATGAATGTCTATTTACATTATCCTCGGGCTAAATACATTCTTAGTATTATTTATCTACTCCAGGAAGCTCTTTTATCACTTACTGCTCATACCCATAGGTATCTTTTACATAATAATATGCTCATACTTATTATCCTTCAATAAGCTAAAAATCTGACAGTACATATTAATATTTATCTACTCCAGGAAGCCCTTTAATCACTTACTGCTCATACACATATCTTTTAAATATGCTCATACTCATTATCCTTCAATATGCTAAATATCTTACAGTACATACTAATATTTATCTACTCCAGGAAGCCCTTTTATCACTTACTGCTCATACTTATATCTATTACATATGCTCATACTTATTATCCTTCAATAAGCTAAAAATCTTACAGTACATATTCTACTCCAGGAAGCCCTTTTATCACTTACTGCTCATACTCATATATTTTAAATATGCTCATACTCATTATCCTTCAATAAGCTAAAAATCTTACAGTACATACTAATATTTATCTACTCCAGGAAGCCCTTTTATCACTTAATGCTCATCATACTCATATCTTTTACATAATTATGCTCATACTTATTATCCTTCAATAAGCTAAAAATCTTACAGTTTAACACAGTAGAATCGGCCTTAAACTTTCACTTTGTATAAACGGTATAAACTGGACCAAAATATTCCTTTTATAAATAACTAGCAGACGTCCCGCGGTTTCACCCGCGTAGTTGCCGTTCCCGTGGGAGTACGGGAATAAAATATAGCCTATAGCACTCACGAATAATGTAGCTTTCTACCCGTGAAACAATTTTTAAAATTGGTTCATTACTTCGGGGATTACCCCCTTCATACAAACTTACAAACAAATGTTACCTCTTTATAATATTAAGTATAGATGTAAGTATAGACTAGCGTCTTGGTCACACATACATCAAATTACTATGTATCGGTAAATAAGAACGCCACCCCACCAGTTTCGGACACTCTCTAAATAATCTATTCACAAAACTGAAATCCTATCTAAAAGACTCGATTTTTCTTATTCCCCATTTTTCAAGCTCACCCTAAACGACGGTCATTCTCCACCTTTCTAATTGTTTAAAAAGGGCTTATAAAATCGGGAAATTGATTGGGTTCCCGATTTTTCAAAAATTAAACACGTATAGCTTCACACGGGCGAAGCTTTCACATGTGTGCGATCACGATGTGCAATTCCGCGAGATTCACTTCACTGTAGTCACACTGTAGTCAGAGTCATACTGGAGTTAGACATCAAGCGGTAACTTATTGAAATAGTGGTAAATCACGCCCCACTTATAAAGGGGTTGATGTAACGAAACCATAGCGCGATTGAGAAGGTGCAGACTTTCCTAACAGCGCCATCTATTGAGGCAAGGGGCGTTTATTGCGGAAAATTAAATGGAAATTCTTGTTGAAATCAGGTGGTTTTTATACTCTAAATGATAAATGATACTGTATTTGATACTGTGATGATGAAAGTATTCGGTTTTGGATTATTTATAGTTTGTCTATAACGTGGAAAATAAGAAATATTTTTCTTCAGTGGTCAATGATCGTTTACAGCAACGAGGTTTTAACGACTAAGTTTTATCCCGTTTTACTATTTAAATTGAGTGTTTAATTGTTTTCTTGTTAAATGTGTAGTCACTACAAATCCAGTTTTGTAACGCTATTTTCTGAGTTCTTTGAAGAGATTTTCAGATTCGATATAGCATGCGGTTTTGCTGGAAAATTCAGCAGGTATATTAAAATTTATCAAATAGCATTCATCTTTACCTAATCACATGAAATGACAATTATTCGTTTAATTTAGGTGCATATGTGAATGATATTTGGAGGAGCTCGTAACTAAAGAAGAGCTCATGTTGATCTTCAGGTTAAGCTGCTCTTGCCAAGGTTGGTGCGTGGATGGGTGACCACTCATTACATACCGAATTTGCACGTGCCTCGGAAAGCACGTTAAGCCGTTGGTCGCGGCTGTCAATTGTTCTCGTAGATCTTTGACAGTCGTTAAGTAGTCAGTGGCTCGAAAGTCAACTAGTCTTACCAAGGAGTATCATAACCCAGTACTAACTGGGTTGCGGAGGCAGTCCCTCCTTGTAAAATACTAGTATTAAGCCGCATTCAGTTACATTGGAAGCCGACCCCAATATAAAGGGTGTAAAACACTTCTTCACGAAGCCGAAAGGCACTTGTTCTCCTCGTCATTGCGATATTTTTTTTGTTACGGAGATATCGGGGGTCAAAGTTCCAACTTTTTGACAAGTTTTTTTTTTTTTAATACAAGTTTTTAATGTAAGATTTTCACTTTATACACCTCCACGACCCCCGTACTATTCAATCCATCCATCAGCACAATGTTTTAAGTGCGTTACGTTGAGTTCTACCACAAAACATGATTTTTCAGTCGTTTCGCAGCAATATTTTTTGCGAAAAGTTACTTAGCTTGATGTACAGAATGCTTGGTTGACGGCTACATGATGAGGTCCTTTACACCCTGTATGTAGTTGGGAAAGGGCTAGAGAAATGATAATGAGGATGATATTCAGAAGATAGTGGGTAATACCTAGTTGAGACTCATACAGAAGAGTGGCTTAGAAGGTAAGAAGCCCATGCTCGACAGTGCGTGGAACTGCCAATCATGATGACGTTAAAGATGGCATTTCTACCAAAGGTAGCAAATGCCCTAAGAGATGAGAGCATACCTATACTACGTCATCTATTAATAAGTCACGATTCATAGTATTGAGTGACAAACAGTGAATTTATTGACTCTCCATTAGATGACTTTGCTTAGCCTTCACCGGATCTTATGCGTGAAGATAGAAGTGGGTACTTATTGACTCGGTCATTCAGTCATTATTTCGAATGTTATGTCTATTTTATGATGGGAATATAGCGTCATTATAATAGTAGATAAAAACTATAGTAAGCTACAACTATGTTCAAGCGAATGTACTTGGTTGTGTCAATCTGAATGTTTATGATTTTTTTGGTTTCGACCGAATGGTAGCCAAAGTTGGGTTTAAACCCAGGGTCAAAAGCGCGGTGGACGGGTGGACGATAACCACCAGTTGAAACCACCAGCCACCGCCAGTTGAATAAACACCTTCGCTTTGCTGTGGCGGTACCTCCAATACTTCAGTCTTCTAGCGACCACGGCTGGTGCAATCCGGTCGAAACGTCGGGCTTTTATTATTAGTAAAATTCGCGATAAATACCCGTTTACATGTGTATTATAATAATATCATCGAGATCCAGGAAACGGAAGGATAAGGGACGCACTGAACAGAGAAGAGTGACAGAAGAAAGGGGAGGCCTATACCTAACAGCGGGGGATTTCAGGCTGAAATGATGATGATGATGATGATGAATTCGTTTATGTAAACCTTTAACAGGAGCAATGGAAAATTCTTCGTCTTAATATACACTCTTTTGAAAAAAAAACGGGCACCTAAGGCAATTTACCTTCTAAGGTCGATTTCAACTAACTAGATGAAATTTAATTGTTAGACGTAGTCTGTATACTTATAATCGTGTAAATTAATACGCGTGAAGTGAATTCTGGCAATTTTTTTAAAAAAAAGTTCGTTAATAGGTAAAATAAGAAGTGGTCGGCAAAAAACACAGAGATTTTTTTACTTTTTTTAATTAAATAAAGTTACAAATGTAAAACCCTAATAAAGAGTGTGACCTCTTGCCAAAATCACAGCTTGAATCCTTCTGGGCAGTCTTTCCACGATGTTTTTAATAACGTTTTGAGGAATACTTTCCTACTCTTCTGCAATGACTCTTTTTAGCTCCCTGATGTTTTGTGGAGCAGGTTGCACTGATCTTACCCATCTCTTTAGAACATCCCAGTTATGCTCAACCGGATTAGGTCAGGACTTCGAGCTGGCCAATCTAAACGACGGATCCCAACTTCTTGCATGTGCGTACATGCACTTTCCACGTCGCCAGAACGGTGCGGGCGAGCATTGTCGCCCATAAAAATTGAATCTTCCCCAAGTACAGTCAATGCGGGTCGTGCATATGGAATTAGGACTTCCATTATGTACCGGTGTGCATTTAATGTTAAATTTTCTGTGAAAATTAGCTCCGTACGGAGCGACTCCATATGGAGTAATTTAGGGCCCCGAGCCGGGCGGTAACTCCTGATATTGGCAGCCAAAAGCCTCCTCCTGACAGTCCACAAGCTAACTTCTACTCCTCTTACTTCTTCAAGGCTCTTCTTCAGGTCCACACTTGACGCCTTGCGATTCCGCAACGCCTTACTCAACAAATAGCGGTCATCTCTTGGTATTGTGCATCGTTTACTTTCCGAACCGGGTCTTCTTTTGACCGAACCGGGCTCTTGATCCGTTGCCAAGTCCTCTGGACAGTTGAACGACTCACATTTCACCGCTGAGACATTTAAGTTTGGGAACAACCTTCTTCAAGTAGGGCTATTATTTTACCGGCCCTTATCGCTTTAGCACTTATATAAAAAAGAAGTATTTAATGTAAAAAGAAAGATTAAATTGTTTAAACAATTTAATTTAATTTAATTTAAAATAGCAGAAAATTTAAAAAAAAAAATTAAAATTTTAGTAGGTAATCAGTAAAAAAATCGTTTCAGCTATTCGCGCCATTAGTAAAGCAATTTTACAATAATCCACAAAAATAATTATTTATATTTTGTTAATTTCAAAATTTAAATTTGGAACGTAAAAAATCATGCCAGGATGCTTCAAATAACATATTGCCAGGCCAATACATCGTTAAATTAATAAAACCTCTTTCTTGTTTTCTTCATTGAAGTAGAGAAAAAAAATCTGAAGTGCCCGTTAATTAGACGACAAATAGTTTATTACACGACTTAATTTTTCGAACAATTTTAGACCAGCTTGTTTGAATTTAGATGCCACAATTTTAGTTACTATGAATACTTAATAGTTTGCCGATTTTCCAATCCAGTAATTGGAACTTTTTCGATGTTGCTTAAGTTACTATGTAGCTCTTTAAAACTTTCTTTAGATTTGCTTTAATAAAAAGCAAATCTAAAGAAAGTTTTAAACCTTATACTATTAGCTAGCATACTATAAAGCACCTATAAGATTACTCTAACGTTAAACTCGCAACCGGATCGTAGCAGATGGCGTTCTGTGTTGTCTGCCTACCCTCATAGGAAAAAGATTTGAGTTTATGTATGTATGTATGATTACTTTGTTCCTAATTCATCATCATCATCATCAGCCTATTAATGTTCCCACTGCTGGGACACAGGCCTCCTCTCTATGTGAGGGAATGGGCTATAATCCACCACGCGGGCCCAGTGCGGATTGGTAGATGTCACATGTCTTCGAATTTTTTGGTTCTAAGATATGCCGGTTTCCTCACGATGTTTTCCTTCACCGTTTTGAGAGCAGCGGTGATGAAATAAATTACACAAAGTAATGCGCCTGCCTGGGTTCGAACCCACAACTTACTGTTCGTAAGTGTGGGCCGCCACCACTGCGCCACCGCTGCTCCTAATTATTAAGGTTTGATCTGGCTCTGAAGGTAAACACCTCTTAACGAAGCCGAAACGCACTTGTTCTCCCCGTCATTGCGATATATTTTTTTCTTCTACACCATACCTGGGAACCTTTTAGTTACGGAGATATTGGGGGTCAAAGTTCCAACTTTTAGACAAGTTTTTTTTTTGAATACAGGTTTTTATTGTAAGATTTTCACATTAAACACCTTTACGACCCTCGTACTATTCAATCCATCCATCAGCACAATGTTTTAAGTGCGTTACATTGAGTTCTACCACAAAACATGATTTTTCAACCAAAAAAAAAGTCGTTTCCCCGCAATATTTTTTGCGTAAAGTTACTTAGTTTGATGTATAGAATGCTTGGTTGACGGCTTTGTGATTGTGCTTTGTGAGGTTGTTTACACTCTATATCTTATCCGGCCATTAAAATACGTCCTACAGTTTCGATCCTAATTTAGTTTATTTTCAGCACATTATTATTAACCTAACGACAATATAATAACACACGCCTTCTCCATTTGCTGCCGCCATTTTTGACATTGAGATTTTAAACGGTCCAACATTTGATCCGATGCAAAAACCAGATCCTTTTAGTACCTAATGTGTCCTAATGATAGTTTGAATATTATGCACCTTTACCTGACGAATTGGAAACTGATTAAATATTGTATTATGTATTTCTATAATGGGTGTTAAAATACCCTTAACGATGCCGAAAGCCACTTTTGCTTCCCGTCATTGCCATGTTTTTTGTTTTGGCCACATCTGGGAACTTCCTAGTTACGGACATATAAGCGATTTAAGATCCAACTTTTACACAATTATTTAATTAATTTTTCATTGTTTGCAAACTACAAATAGATATACATCATCTACATAATGATAGTTTTTAGTGTTATAACTTTAGGTACTCGAAATAATCTTTTTTAAACTTTCACGATCAGAAAACATTATAAAACACATAGAAACGGGTATTTATCGCGAATTTTACCTTTAATATAAGCCGATAAATTCCCGTTTCCATATGTTTTACTTGAAATACTTCCACGAACCCTGTAGTATTCAATGCATTCGCCAGCACATCGTCAACGCGAGCATTGTCGAAAAGCTTGTTGTTTCATCCAGAGCCACAGCGGTGGTATTCTTTCAACTCCCCTGTCTTACCTAGCCCCGAATCCGCACTACCTGCCTCCCGCGTACCTCATACCGCCTAACTTGAGGACATTGAACGAAAAATATTGTTCGAAAATTTATAAAACTTGTTCCAGGAAATACGTGTTTTTGAATTACCTAGTCTTACAACTACAAGTATGTGAAATAAATATTTGTTATTTAGAATATCCACTACATTTGCTAGGCTTCTATCAGGATGCTTTCTTTACTTTTACAATTTATAAGTACATTAGGAACGGCCAAAGTTGAGGTAAAAGTTGTGAAAAATAGTAATTTTTGGAGGCTTATACTGAATTTAATTCTACAAATTTTTATTTTCTGCTTCGATAGAAGCCTAGATATAGTCCACAAGATACCTATTAGTTCAAAAAATTCAAAGTTAAATGTCTAACAACGGCATAATCACGCACGAGCTTTAGTCAAAATTCTCGCAAAAAGTATGGCGGGTTGGCTGCTCTTAAGTGCGTTACGTTCAGTCTTACAAGTCGTAAAACGTGATTTTGCACCCCAAAAAAGTGTCGTTTCCCAGCAATAATTATTGCTTAGTTACTTGACTTCATGAAAGGTCCATTTACACTTTGTAACATACCAACATTAACATCATTTTCGGGCTAATCCTGAGATCGATGTAATCGGTGATCTGGTTGTAACTTGATCAATTTTTCAGTTGAAGCCAGCACTTTGCCATTTCCCAATAATCAGTTATTGGTACTAAGATAATAAAATTCGTAATTAACGTCAATCCAATATGCTTAAAAATAACAACATGAATTCATTGAATTAATACAACTTTTACTGAACATGAAACAACTTTTACATTACACTTATCGCATTAATTTATCTTTTCATAAATTTTGTATTTCAATTATTTCTGACATAATTATTTACATTGACCAATTTATAGAAATTACGGTCAAATATTACTTGTCCTTTATTCTAGATGCTGTCTGTACTGATCGCGGTAAGGTGTTCGAAGCCGTATAAAATATCATCAGGGAGATGACTGCTGATAAAAGGTGGTAGTGGAGTTTTAAAATGATGAGCAACCCTAATGACATCCCATCATCATCATCATCAACCTATTAATGTTCCCACTGTTGGGAAACAGGCCTCCTCTCTATGAGAGTGAATGAGGTATAATCCACCACGCGGGCCCAGTGCGGATTGGTAGATGTCACATGTCCCCGATTTTTTTGGTAGGACATGCCGTTTTCCTCACGATATTTTCCTTCACCGTTTTGAGAGCAGTGGTGATGAAATAAATTACACAAAGTAATGCACCTGTCTGGGTTCGAACCCATGACTTACTGTTCGTAAGTCGGGGCCGCCACCACTGGGCCACCGCTGCTCTCAACAAGACATCCCATCAAAACAATTTAAAGATAGACCCGAGACCATAGAACCGTTGAAAATGATGACAGCGACGAGATACTCAGTTCATTATCAGCTGGTACTTAAAGGGTTACCATCAGAAAAGGAGCGAAGAAAAAAACGTGTTGTGCTGAACCCAAGTAACATGCAATAAGGGCAGGAATATGAATAAGGTTGATAGGGTTACTATCAGTCCGGTTTTGTCTAGTTGTTTGGCCCTCCGCCTCCATTCAGACTTTGTTCGGCCTTGTCGTTTGATCTGTATCCGGCCTGTCTAGCATAAGACGACTGTGGGCTGATGAAAAACGCAAAGGAGTCATAATATTTCAAGACCCTGTGGCCCAGCGTATACCGCTGGAGGCGCAGCGGAGCGCATTTGAAGACAACAATTCAATATAAACCTTAACTACCTTGATATACGGTCAATATAAGAATAAATTCGCACGCGGTACTCGGAGCGCCCTCAAGCTAGTACAAGAGCATGCGCGCGACCGTATATCCAGGAAGTTAAGGTTTATATTAAATTGTTGTCTTCAAATGCGCTCCGCTGCGCCTCCAGCGGTGTGTGCTGGGCCTATGTCCGTCCATCGGTCAAACTTACACACACAACTACTTTCAACTACCAAGTGATACTGCACTTTTGTTCACAGTAAATACATTCAAATCGTTCAAACATTACATAATAATAATGTCTAATAGTTTTTTCATTGTGTCGGTCATGATAACTCCGAGTTTAATGTATTCATCATCTGCCTTGAGATATTTGTCAGACAGTGATTTACTATGCAGGACTGGGCAGTCAATCATATCGTAAACATCTATCTATCTTAATCAGATATTCACATTACTTCTCGTTGTTTATGGATATATAATTGAATTTGTTGTTGATATTCTATTCAGATATTAGAAAATATTTGTCAGCAGATTTTTTTGTTCTCTCTTCTTTATCGTGTGATTAGTGCATAACGGTGTCAGAATTGTTGTGCCGTCCATGGGCCTCTGACTTGGTCTTACATGCCGTCGAGAAAATATCTCTCAGGCATGTTGGGTTTGGTTTCCTCACAATGTTTTCACACATAATGTTTTCATCGGTGTCTAAACTGTGGTTTCCTACCGAAGTACCTATAACTACCTAAATACCTACACGGTATATGAAACAGCTGATGATAATTTTTTAGGGTTCCGTACCCAAAGGGTAAAAACGGAACCCTATTACTAAGACTTCGCTGTCTGTCCGTCTGTCCGTATGTCTGTCACCAGGCTGTATCTCATGAACCGTGACAGCTAGACAGTTGAAATTTTCACAGATGATGTATTTCTGTTGCCGCTATAACAACAAATACTAAAAACAGAATAAAATTAATATTTAAGGGGGGCTCTCATACAACAAACGTGATTTTTTTTGCCCTTTTTTGATAATAATGGTACGGAACCCTTCGTGCGCGAGTCCGACTCGCACTTGGCCGGTTTTTCTAAAATTACCGATTAAAAATTTCGACATAGGGGGTTTCAGAATGATGTACTAAATTCGAGGCCGTCTGTGCATTGGTGTTTTTTCCACCCTATATACTAATAACAATAATAGATAATATCGTAATTGCTGATATTATGTCAATATATATGTAGGTGAGAAACATTAGTGCCTGCATTGGTAGCTTCTGAAAACTTTCTCCCATTAGTTTGAATGAATATTCATAGTATTAACTACACAACAAACTCTGACAACCAGTCTTGCCAAGGGGTATCGTATTACCCAGTACTAACTGGGTTGTGGAGGTCAGATAGGTAGTCGCTCTATGTAAAATACTGGTATTCAGCTGCATCCGGTTAGACTGGAAGCCGACCCCAACATAGTTGGAAATAGGCTAGGCAGATGATGATGATGACTTACACAACAAACACTGAAAAGAATCTACGCAAGAAAAATATACAAAGATACTCTAAACTTGTAGATATACTGATTCTTAAATAAACATTAGCGTCTAAAACAAAATATAGTCGTTGTATGCAGCCGTAAAGTAGTTTCCTTCGTAGGTATAATTATATTCATGGAAAATGTTTATGTAATGATCAGGTATTTTACTATTGTTGATCATAACGCATTGAACTTTAATCTCCGGTGTATAAGTGCTTAAGGAAGGTTTACATTTCAATATTATTTTATGCTTTTAGAAAGATATCGCAGGTGCTCGCTTTAGAGATTTTTAGAAGGCTGTTGATTAGAGATTCTGGATGAAGAGAGACCTGGGAATGGTTACATCTGCCGGATGCAGGAAGAACTATGATTATTGGGCAGTGGAAAAACTACGTGATGCAGATGCAGTAGTAGTAGATGGTAATCAAGTCATTGGTGATAGAATTGAAACGAGAAATAAAATATTTGATTTTTAAGTATGGTAGACAATTTAATCTTCTACGTATATGTGGTAGGTACTTTCATAAAAGTTATTTATTTAAATTTAACTGGAAAGCTTATTAAATAAGGCTTTACAAATACTGATAAGTATATAGACAAGAGTTGTTCTTTTGAGGCTAGTCGCCCATAGTGGGAACGCGTTTTCAAGCAGGTATTCCTCAGTAGCAGCCACGGAGCCTGGATTTGCGCCCAGTTGATGGCAATAGGCTCGCCCCTATTACATAGGACTCAAACGTAACTGGTGAAATGTGGGTGTACTGTTAGGTACACCTCTGCCTAACCCTTCGGGTATTAAGTAGTGTACAATATGTAGCTTACGATATTACTTTTTATAGTTTTCTTTTTTGTCCATGTGGTGTTTACCTTTAAGTAATTATTACACTGTGGAGTTTAAACGCATGTGTCGGGTTGTCAGACTTTTATTTCGCTAGGCTCGAGCTTATGTGGTCTGTAGACGGGTTTCGTGCTATGAAAACACACTGGATGCGATACACTATTTTATTTCACATTGCACGGTTTGGCATGGTAGTTTCCATGGAGAAGAACTGGCAAGAAACTCCATGGTTACTCTTTTCAAATAGATACACTGAGTCTAACAAATTACTTGACATTACACTTTGACACATTCACACTGGGCACAATGATTCGGGTACAGTTTCAAGACTTCCTAACTGCGCTGCGATCAGACATAGAATGTCCGCCTCGCCGCCAGGTGTTAACATCAGGCCTCTGTAAAAGCCGCCATGGTGGGGGTAGACTCGTAAGTCGGTCGCGTGATGCCACCACTGGCGCGCTTTCGATCCATTCGCCCATCCGTACTCATGACCGGATCCGACACATGTTTATCTTTGTTTGTAAATAAAGTGTAAACAATTGTTGGTAGACCTAATAAATAAAATAAAATAAAATAAAAATATGTTATGTTACAAAAAAATGACGATGACGAAAAAGAGAAAAAAAAATGAACGCAACTGTAAAAATAATAACTTTTATCCTTTTTATGGCTGATGTCTTTGGTGTATTTAGTCCCTGACTACTGAAAGACTAAATAACTGGATATCTAGATCGTGCCTCAATCACCTTTGGGTCTTCGTGATCTCATTGACTAAATTATACATAAATCGTGTCTAATTCCCGATGCCATGTAAATGCACCATAAAAGAGCAATCATCGAACGAACATAGGTATATAATACCTAAGTATATAACGCAAATACTGCCTATGACTCAGCTAGCGATACTGAAGTAATAATAACACTATTTACTAGAAATATATTCCCAGTTTGTGGAAAATCATTTACGTTGGAAAATTTCCTGGTACCCCGTGGAAGAACTGATAGTGAGTTTGATTAATATATTTAATTAAATATATTTTGTCCTTTAAGTTGTTTTCGAGTTGTCGCTGATAATAATAACTCTTTGAAGTTTTCCGGTTGGTTTTACATTTCTGATCATTCATGTTATTTCATGATCATTGCCTGAATTATATTTTGCAACTGCACGGAAAATTACGGTAACGGTTCTAATTCTGATACTTATTATTATTGTATTGTTTTAATTATTGTTTTTGTTCTGGAGTGGCGACCGCGAACCGGAAGACGTTGCGTTGGAAGGCCTTCCACTAGGTGGACTGATGACCTGGTGAAGGTTGCGGGAATCCGCTGGGTGCGAGTCGCACGGGACCGGTCAATGTGGCGACACTTGGGGGAAGCCTATGTCCAGCAGTGGACGTCTTTCGGTTGAAATGATAATGATGATGATGATTGTTTTAAATTAATTCCTTAAAAGTCTGCCAGAATGACAACTGATTGGTTTATTGTGTTTAAGGGTTCATGTTGTTTCTACGCAAGAATTGGATAGATAAAATCTTCGGATAAAAGGGAAGTAGGTATAATATAACAGCGTGACCTTTTTTTGGACGAAATAATAAAAACAAACTGCGATCATATAAAACAATGTGGACACAACACCACGGCGCAAACATGTACTCAAACTTGGCGATATGTCCAGTCCCTTAGTCAGTGACCTGAAAGTCTGACAACCAGTCTTACCGAGCGGCTATTATATTAGCCAGTACTTACTGGGTTGTGGAGGTCAGATAGGCAGTCGCACTCATTCCGTCAGACTGGAAGTCGACCCCAATATACTTGGGAAAACGCTAAGCAGATGCTATGATGATGATCACTAATAAAGATAAAGTAATTTTGGTAATTTCATTTTTTAATGGATATTTTCAGGGGAGATTGCAATGTTTAGCCGAACATGAAAGGAAATCTAGAGGAGGTGATTATTGTTTTCTGATGTTTGCTCATAGTGATGTTTGTAAAATACTGGTATTCAGCTGCATCCGGTAAAACTGGAAGCCGACCGCAACATAGTTGGGAAAAGGCTAGGCAGATGATGATCACATAGTGGTTTGGGAATTACCATATTCGGCTACCACATTCGCGGTTTTCATTGTATTCGCCTTTTCCGCTAAAATGACGGATCGTAATACTAATAAATGCACTCATTAAAGGTACCCATTAATTGTTCCGCGTGAAATTAATAATGCAGTTATCAGGACCAACTGTGGATATCCGTTGGTCAACCGATATAAATAATCTTCCTGCGGAGAAAGTTACACACTTTTCACATTTTTTCCTACGTCTTACTGGCGTTCGTCAGTTAAGTGGTAATAAACTCACTTAATGAAGTTGGAGCAGCGGTGGCCCAGTGGTGGCGGCTCCGACTTACGAACAGTAAGACGTGGGTTCGAATCCAGACAGGCGCATTACTTTGTGTAATTTATTTTATCACCACTGCTCTCAAAACGGTGAAGGAAAACATCGTGAGAAAACCAGCATGTTCTAGAACCAAAAAATTCGAAGACATGTGACATCTACCAATCCGCACTGGGCCCGCGTGGTGAAATATACCCCATTCCATCTCATAGAGAGGAGGCCTGTGTCCCAGTAGTGGGAACATTAATAGGCTGATGATGATGATGATGATGAATGAAGTTGGCGTTTTAGATCTTTCCACTTTTACAGTGTTTTTGGAAGTCGTTGAGTAGTTACAGAAGTCTTTGAAAGGCTAATGACGGTGTTTTAACTTCAGATAATCAGCCATCTACTTACAAACTACTTGTAAATTGATATACATATCGCAATAAAACGTGAGATATACAATTATGAAGGCAAATTTCATAATATACATAATTATGTTTATACGAATACTACTCGTAAAATATATTCACAATAATATTTCATAAAACTTACAGCTTCTCAAGTTTCAACGTTTACTTTCTAACACGTTCTCTTCTTATCGTTACATGACTTGCATACATTTTGAAACATACACGTTTCATACACGTAGCTTTATTTTATGGACATTAAACCTTTTTGAAGGTGTGGGAAAGTCCTTGTTTGATACATGGCTTGTCATGGTGAGCCGTGATAGGCCTGCTAGATGAAATATGTGAGGTTTAAACCATAGATTTAACGCATTACCACATGTCCGGAATTCTAAGTCGGAGACTGTATTTCTGATATACGGGGTGTAAAAGACCTCATTACGAAGCCGTCAACCAAGCATTCTGTACATCAAACTAACTAACTTTATGCAAAAATTATTGTTGGGAAACGACTTTTTTTTTGGGGGTGAAAAATTATGTTTTGTGGCTCAGTGTAAAGCACTCAAAACATTGTGCTGATGGATGGATTGAATAGTACGGGGGTCGTGGAGGTGTTTAAAGTAAAAATCTGACATTAAAAACTTGTATTTAAAAAAAAAAAGTCAGAAAGTTGGAACACCATTATCTCCGTAACTAGAAGGTTCCCAGGTATGATGTATAACAAAAAAATGATTGCAATGACGAGGAGAACAAGTGCCTTTCGGCTTCGTTAAGAGGTGTTTGACACCCTTATAGTTGTTATGAATCATCTAAAAACAAAGACGTTATGGTAAGATGTGTGAAATGGCATAGATCATTATTAACTTAAAAAACAGAGCGCTCTACAAAAATTCGGAAGATAGGTACCTAAACGCGGCGTTTACTAAAAGCCCCTGAACGATTCTGGGGCCCTACGTCCATCCATCACTATCCGTCTCTCTCACTCGCACTCATCTGCAGACGTGCGCTTCAGAGACGGATAGAGACGGACGGACGTTAGAGAGTAGTAGTTATCATACTCCTACCGTTATCCCAATTTATTTGTGGTCGGCGCAGCATGTCTTCTTATTCCATACTTCTCTATAACTCATCATCGACCATCGCCGACCACAAATAAATTATGATAAGGGTAGGAGAATGATAACTACTACTCTCTGACGTCCGTCCGTCTCTATCCGTCTCTCTCACTCGCACTCATCTGGCGATGGCGCTAGGCCGAGCGCTCGGCCGAGCATTCAGCTATGTGTTTACAAATACCGAGCGCTCGACCGAGGGCACTGAGGCCCTACTCTCTAACGTCCGTACGTTCATCCATCACTATCCGTTTCTCTCACTCGCACTCATCTGCAGACGTGCGCGTGAGAGACGGATAGAGACGGACGGACGTTAGAGAGTAGTAGTTATCATTCTCCTACCCTTATCCCAATTTATTTGTGGTCGCTCCAGCATGTCTTCTCTTCCATACTACTACTACTAATACTACAACAGCCCATAACGTCCACTGCTGGACATAAGCCTCTCCCAAAATGGGTGGAATTTGCCGTATCGTCACGCTTTGCAGGCGGATTGGAGACCGCAGTGATGAAAGACTAACAGAAAACGCTGCTGCCCATTCTCAGGTCTTCGGAGGCGCAAGGTGTTCTGCCTCAGACACTAGTCGCCTTATACGACACCCGCGAGTGTAATGGGTTGGTTCAATTCTACTCTGCCGGATACCACACGGCTAAGGCGGCGTCTTCCATACTTCTCTACTTACTCGTCATCTCAGGAAACACCTCCTCTCTAGCCATATCATCCTTCACACCTATCGATTATGAGTGAATATCATATTCAAACGACAGGTACGTTTCATGAGATATCTTCTTTTTGTTATGACCCTCAGTGTCGACCTTTCTTGTAGGTGTTCTGTCCTCGCTTGGCGCCAAATATGTTAATCAACAACAACAGCCCATAACGTGCTGGACATAAGTCTCCCCCATGATGGGAGGAATTTTCCGTAATTTCCACGCTTGGCAGGCGGATTGGAGATCGCAGTGATGAAAGACTAACAGAAAACGCTGCTGCCCATTCTCTGGTTCTCTGGTCTGGTGGTATGTTAATCATGTGCCGTTTTTGAAGCTTCTTGAAATGATAGTCCCGACGACTGGATGAACTGCCTAGCCTTTAACCTACTTTGTTGGGGTCGGCTTCCAGTTTACCGGATGCAGCTGAATACCAGTATTTTACATGGAGCGACTGCCTATCTGGCCTCCACAACCCATTTAGTACCTGGTAATATGATACCCCTTGGTAAGACTGGTTGTCAGACTTTTTGGGCCTCTGACTTCCTAACGACTGTCAAAGATCTACAAATGACAGCCGGGACCAACGGCTTAACGTGCTTTCCGAGGCACGGAGAAAACTCGGTATGTAATTGGCGGTCACCCATCCACAGACCAACCTAGGCAAGCACGGCTTAACCTAACGATCGATAGACCCGAGCGGCTGTTATTATTTAGCCACGAGCTCCTCTCGACTACTGGATGATCATGAGATATATTTCCATTTATCTAAATAAATTGCAATGGCGTTTAAGCTATAATAACTTTAAATTCAAAGGCTTTTTCGTCAATCCCGGATCAGGATATAAAACAAAAACAGATAACCATCTCATCAAATTCTTCCCTCCTTCTCACACTTCGCATCAAGCAAAACTGCACGATATTATCACGACACTAAAGGTTAAGGTTGCATACTCCATGAAGTTGCGTAACCCTGTTAATTTTCTTCGTGATCATCGACAAATCAGTTCTGCTACCAATCACTTGTAACCTTTGGGCTTGATTGTAATTGCTGACTGAATCATGTGAAGGGATTTTGATATCGTTCACGTTTTCCTTGCTGTTCATGATATTATAATAATGTTGTCGCTAACATGCCACCAATCAGTTAGACGCTCCGTAGTACGGATAACATTATTAATATTATAGTGGCGCAAATCGTACGCATATGTAAATTGTAAGAATTTCTTCTCATGACCCAACCACAGTATAGTGGCTTTGATTTGAATAGTGAATTATTTATATGAAATCATAAAGCGTCCTGATTCATGAACGAAGTAGGTGCTTAGGTAATATTAATCATACACTTTTATTTACAGCAATGTGTCAATGTTCAGTGCTAAGCGCCGTCAAAACCACCGACCACTGGTGCTGGAGTGACGTAAGTCTAGAGTCATCATATGCCTAGCCTAACCTGGGCTTCCAGTCTAACCTGATGCAGCTGAATGTTTTACGTGGAGTGACTGCCTATCTGACCCACACAACCCTGGACTGGATAATACGAATACGATATCTACCGCTTTTTAGGGTTCCGTAGTCAACTAGGAACCCTTATAGTTTCGCCATGTCTGTCCGTCCGTCCATCCGTCAGTCCGTCCTCGCTTAATCTCTGTGACCGTTAGCACTAGAAAGCTGAAATTTGGTACCAATATTTGGGTATTTGGTATATCAATCACGCCAACAAAGTGGTAAAATAAAAATTGGAAAAAAATATTTTATTAGGGTAGCCCCCCTATATGTAAAGTGGGAAGTGATTTTTTTTTTTAATTTCAACCCTAACGTGTGATATATTGTTGGAAAGGTATTTAAAAATGAATAGGGGTTTCTTAAAATCATTTTTTGATAATGTCAATAGTTTCGGAAATAATCGCTCCAAAAGTAAAAAACAATGTGTCCCCCCCCTCTAACTTTTGAACCATAAGTTTAGAAAATATGAAAAAAATCTGAAAAGTAGGACTTTATAAGGACAGTTTTTGTACAAAAAACACTTATTGTGACGGACGGGAAACTACGGAACCCTACACTGAGCGTGGCCCGACACGCTCTTGGTGGGTTTTTTAACCGACTTCCAAAATGGAGGAGGTTCTCAATTCAATGGGTATTTTTTTTTTAGACTGGTTGTCAGACTTTCAGGCCACTGATTACCTATAACGACTGTCAAAAGATCTACAATTGACAGCCGGGACTACAGGCTAAACGAGTTTTCCGAAGCACGGAGGAAACCTGGTATGTAAATAGGTGGTCACCCATCCACGGACCAACCTGGGCAAGCGCGGCTTAACCTGAACATCAATCCGAGTGGCTGTTATTATTTAGTCGCGAGTCAAGAAACATGACTGCTCCAAGAATAAGTCGCCAAACATGGTCCAACCGCGATTGTTTCTGTAATGATGAAAACAGCTTCTGGGTAAGTAACGCAAGTCTGATGTAGAGACTTGCGTAGAAGATGCGTTTCTCGGAAGCATCGTTATTGCAACCGAATTTATTCGTTAGTAATTAGCAATCAAAAGTTAGCGATTAGTCGCACTAAACATGGCCGTTCTAAGTATATTAGTCGCCAAAAATGGTCGAAATTACTGTTACATCGGTGGTGACAACCACTGCTTGTGGCGGCCATTAGTGATCTGGTGGCGTTAGGCTGCGGTTCCACAGAAGTGGAGCGGAGCGCGATTCACCAATCACATGGCAGAAGTGGAGAAGAGATGTGGATTTCAAACCATGTGATTGGTGAATCGCGCTCCGCTTTAGTGGAACCGCAGCCTTAGGCTCCTAGAGTGCAGAGGCACTTACTCCAAGGTAAATAGTATGGTAGGTATTAATCGCCGTCAAAAATTAGTCGAAGCCACGAATACGTCAGTGGTGATGACCACTATGTTTAGTGGCTACGAGTAGCTGTGTGACGTCAGACGCACAGAGTGCAAGTGCACTGAAAATGAACTGACTGACTGGATGATGACGATGTTGAATCACCCAAAGGTTTAAATTTATAAATGTAATAGTATTAGTAATAAATTAAGCCGTGTGGTATCCGGCAGAGTAGAATAGAACCAACCCATTACACTCACGGGTGTCGTATAAGGCGACTAATGTCTGAGGCAGAACACCTTGCGCCTCTGTAGACCAGAGAATGGGCAGCAGCGTTTTCTGTTGGTCTTTCATCACTGCGATCTCCAATCCGCCTGCCAAGCGTGGGGATTACGGCAATTTCCTCCCGTTATGGGAGAGGCTTATGTCCAGCAGTGGACGTTATGGGCTGTTGTAGTAGTAGTGTAGTAAGGCGGGAGAAAAAGTGTTAACAAAGAAGAATGAACTCACACATCTTGCATGGAACGATACATGCGATTTTGAGCGTGAATGAACGAGACGATACAAACACGAGTGTCCATCTATTGATGGAAACAGGCGAATTTTAGGATTTAAATCACTCAAATCACAGTCAGAAAAATTATAAAGGGTGTAAAACACCTCTTAAGGAAGCTGAAATGCACTTGTTTTCCCCGTCATTGCGATCATTTTTTTGTACTACAGCATACCTGGGAACCTTCTAGTTACGGAGATATTGGGGGTCAAAGTTCCAACTTTTTGACAAGTTTTTTTTAATACAAGTTTTTAATGTCAGATTTTACTTTAAACACGTCCACGACCCCCGTACTATTCAATCCATCCATCAGCATGATGTTTTGAGTACGTTACATTGAGTTCTACCACAAAACATGATTTTTCACCCAAAAAAAAGTCGTTTCCCAGCAATCATTTTTGCGTAAAGTTACTTAGTTTGATGTACAGAATGCTTGGTTGACGGCTTCGTGAAGAGGTCTTTTACACCCTGTATATACAGGGTGGAAGCAACATTGACGCATAAAAAAAATCATCGTAATTACAAAAAAAACTGGTGCAATACATTTTGACAGTGAAGGTTAAGTAAGCACTTTTGTTGGTAACAGCTGTTTGGAATGATGTACTAAACACGAGGCAAACGTTTGTGCGTCAATGGCTCACCCTGTGTATATTTTTATATATTTTTAGTCCCAATTTAAAAGGATATTTCAGTCGAATTTTATGAAAAAAACAACGAAGCAAAGGATCACAGCGATAACCTAGTCCCTTGACAAGAAACAGAAGGCAGAGCAAGGTCGAATGAGAACCAAGGCAATCAATTATAATTTCTACACAGTGAGTATCGATAGTAATATACTTATGTAGTATGATCTATGAACCCAGTCGGTGTACATTATAGTCTGCACGTGGCTTTTAGTATTCACGCTTAACGCAAGTACTAACTAGATTAATCATCAGTGAGGCATTATGTAGATTGCGGAGTAAAAAGTCTTTGTAAAGAAAACAAGACGTAAGACGTGAGTTTGTTTATATGGAAATTATGAGCATTAAACGTACACACGTAAACTTTATGTACATTAGTGGTAACTACACAACCGTGAGTTAATGCCACAGAGCAAAGAGAAATAATATATATATAATATTTCATATTATAGCAACCGTAACTACTTTAAATCAGAACAACAGGCATAGGAACATTTAAATAAAGAAGCGATTTTATCATCTTTCAAGTTATAATTAGGAAGATATATTGGTAGGAGCAGACTAGTCCAACAATCAGACTACCTAAGGTGCATCGTGATACCCGGTAACTGGGTAGAATCTGGTAGTATCCAGCTAGACTGAAAGCCGACCACAACATAGTTGGGAACAGGCAGATGTTATTCGGTGAGACTAGAACTATCTATCCAATTTAAATGTATTTAAATAGCTTCAAAAATATTCCATTAGAAACAGCACATACCTACCATACCACGCCTACATTTTAGTTACCAAATCAACTAAAAAAACAACCATATAAAATCGAACAGCACAATAGAAAAACAACAATAAAAACGAAACAATAGTAGATTAAGCGATAGTCAGTAGATTATCCAATTATATTTACGAGCAAACCTATTAAGTGTACAACACCTTCCTACTAGTAATTAACTGTTCACAAGAACACTCCCACATGGAGCTGGCTGAGACAGTTCTGTATACAGGGTTAGTTTTCAATAACCGGCCAAACTTTCAGAGATGGTTTAGAATAGAAATTATTTTCGATATAATGCAAAAAAAAAACGAAAAAAATGAACATTCCTGTCCACCACTCAAAAGCGAACGTGTGGATATTGCAACAGCACAATTCAGTTCAACAACCTAAATAGGTAGCAGTTAGCACACACATAAATTGCATTGATTCCCACTAGGTTTATGATTTGGGACATTTTCAAATGAATGCAATATTATTATGTTATTTTTTTCGACAATAATATTTAAAATGCACTTTTGTTTTGTTATCTAGATCTTAATTTTAAATTTTGGCCGGTCATTGAAAACTAACCCTGTATACCAAATAATATAGGTAATGATCTATTTTGAAAGTAGACTGAGAAGTAATTAGGCGGAGACAACGGTTTTGATATGGAAGTTACTAAGAATAATCGAAAAGTTATTAATGAAGGAGATGACGAAAAAATAACGTATGACTGAGATGCCTTAAGAGAATGCCTCTTCGATGCCCGCAATTACAGACACAATTAAAATAACAATGCGCCGTTCCCGATCGGGTACGTCTGGGTACATACAGGTGAGAGGACAGTATTATAATTTTCGTGAAAAAATAAGTAAAAATCACACTGACATAGTCACCAAGATTACTTCCACATGGTTGAAGCTGAGACAGTTCAGTAATACTCGTAGTTGATGATCTACTTGGAGCGATATTGGGCATTTTCCTCTACTACCGAGTGAACACCAAAGTACGGAGACGGGCAATACTTACGGACATATTAAATGTGATAACAATAAGAAAGTGGAATTGGGCGGGCCTTATATTTCGTAGACTGAATGGAAGATTGGGGAAGAAAGTGCTGCAGAGGCTATGGACAGAATGTAGGGATGTGGGATGCCTATCTTTACAAAGTTTGCGGAAGAAATTGGATGGCCATAAACAAAACTGCTGAGACCTACATTCGGCTTTAGTTTTTTTTTTCCTACTCCTCCGCTATACTTTTTTGATTAATTTCATTGCGGGATCCAAGACAGTTAAATTCATTCTCTGGGACTTCGTCGAGCTTCATTGTCTCGGCGCTTTTCTGGTGGTCGCCACTGTTGATTCTGGCTTTCAGGAGTTAAAGTGTGTCGGGAATAGAGTGGCGGGCTTGTCCCAAAAAAAAAAAATGCCATTAGGTGGCCAAAGCTTGAACAAAAAGAAGAAGAGGAAAATAACAGAGAAAAAAAAGACTTACAGATCTTTGCTTGCTTTATTTGATTTTAAGCGTAGGTTACCAAAATGATGTTCATCTGTCGGTACGCACCACGCACTCAGGTCAGTCATAGTGAACTAAAACCAGCAGAGACAGGGTGCTTGCATAGATAATGCATTTTTAAAGTACTGAGTTTTCGGTACCTATAAGTACAGGGTTTATGCATAGAGAAACAGGTTCGGGTGCTTACATTTTTTAAAGAACTGACTTATCGGTACGGGTCAGTACCTACCTATAAGTACAGGGTTCGTACAGTTATTTATGTGAAAATAAAAAAATGAAAAATGGTTTGAAAATGAAAAATGGTTTATTGTGTTAGCAGGTAAATCAAATTATGTAAGAATATTTTACCCGTACTTATAGGTACTGACCCGTACCGATGAAAAATGCATTCTTTATGCAAGCACCCTAAGCCAGCAAAACCGTTTTCGTAGACAAGTTTACGTATAGGTCAAACTGCAGCAGTTGAAGCCAGAGTTACCATATCCGGGATGTTGTATAATCGTGTCCTTCCCAATGAGAGTATGATAGGTACTTTAAGATGGCGTCGTTGGGTCACGGGAAATCAATTGTAAGAAACCAGAGTGGGTAAAAAACCATGTCGGACAAATTGCGGGCACTGTACACGGACTGACGCTTCAGTTAATATGGTATCTGTCAGATACTTGTGTCCATCTCCATGTACGGGTAACCGAACCTTTACGTGGGTAAATACCTGCTTCAGATACTTACGGGACAAGTTTGGAGATATTATTTATTTGGCTCACCAACAATTGTTTACACTAATACAAGCAAATGAAACAGAAGTACCTAAAAATCAGAATAAAGTGTAACAATCACTTACAGGTAAACGTACAGTAAAACGTTGTCGTTACTTACAAAAAAGATAGAAATAAACTTAAATTAGTTTAAAAAAGACTTTTAAACTAAATTAAAACATTAAATTAAGTAAGACTAGGTAATACAAATATATATATATATATAATAAACTAAATAATATAAAATAATAGCAATGCAAAGCAAAATGTAGCTTTTATTCACAGCGAGATAACGCAGGGCTAAGAAACTCAGTAATCAGGGTGATACTTTTAAAAACATGCTTTTAATTTGCCCAAACCGTCAAAATGGAGAATTATCTATACATATAATAAAACAGTAACGAAATAAAAACTGTACATTGAGAATTTTCGAGAAAAAATAAGTGGCTGTTGTTAGAAAAACGTAGCTGATGACAAAAAGTGACTTTTCAGAATTTTTGTCTGTTTGTCTATATGTATGGTACGGCTTCACGCCAAAACTACTGGATCAATTGAATTGAAATTCAGCAAAAATGTTCTTTGTAAACCAAGGAAGGCTTTAAGCTACATATTATCACGCCGTATGTTATGGGAGGTAAGCAATATTGATTTTAAAAGGTTTTTGTTCGTAATTGAATGCACAAAATGTCATGTTATAAGCTATATTATGTGACGCAGACGAAGTTGCGTGGGTCAGCTGGTAAAGAATAACAACGTTCTTTGACCAATATCTCCTAGTCACAATGTCGCCTGTTTTAATTGGCACCATTCATTGCCGATTCTACTCTCAACGCACACAAGTCTTCTATTAAATTACTGGCCAGAATTCATAATCATCAGTCATGTTAAAGAGTTGCCATAATTAAATTTTAATGCTTTGTACTTTATGTTAATTGCTGAAATGATATAGATATAATTGGCCGGTTTATGTACATTCATAATGAAATATATGCATACTTGCATCAATATGAAATGTGTGTCTATTTATTAAAGTGAGTTGAACAGTCATGCAAAATTAATTCTTATATTTAAGATGCAGAGTTGCAAATAGAAAGCTCTTAGCGACTCACGTGTTTAACTACAAAACCGTGTGTTTTGCAAATAAGAACTTAGCTTTATGTAAATAAAGTACAATTTTATAATGAAATTGCCAAATGCACTTCTGTTTCACGTTTACATCCCCCGTAATAACATCTCGTGCCCATTTTAATGTAAGTAAAGGGCTTATGGTTATTTAGAAACACATAAAGAGATATAGTTTTATTTTGTAATCACGATTTTCTACCGACTTATGGTTTAAGCAGCATACGGAGTTGCACGAAACGTAACGTCCGAAATTATTACATTTGAAAGTTACCATGGTCAATCGTATAATGTGCTTATTGAATTAGTAGCGGTTTTTCTCTTTGCGGTTCGAATTTAGAACATTTTTGTTCTAAATGTCAATGACAGTAAGTTTAGACAGTATGACAGTACCTGCGCTTCAACCATTTTGACAAACACAAGTTGGCCACGACCTACTTACACATGGGACAAGGAGGTCTTCACAGCGAATGCGGAGAAAATCAATTAAAGAAGCCTCCTATCCCATTGAGCTATTACTACTACGTATAGAGAAGACAGCGCGAACAAAATCTGTGCTCCGTGCAGTCGGCCGGCTGCAGTTCACTCAGTCGCTTGCTCGCCACAGCATTATAAAGGGTCTAAAACAGCGTTAACGAAGCCGAAAGGCACTTGTTCTCCCCGTCATTGCGATATTTTTTTTGTTCTACACTATATCTGGGAACCTTCTAGTTACGGAGATATTGGGGGTCAAAGTTCCAACTTTTTGACAGGTTTTTTTTAAATACAAGTTTTTAATGTAAGATTTTTACTTTAATTACCTCCACGACCCCCGTGCTATTCAATTCATCCATCAGCACAATGTTTTGAGTGCGTTACATAGATTTCTACCACAAAACATGATATTTCACCCCAAAAAAAAAGTCGTTTTCCAGCAATATTTTTTGCGTAAAGTTACTTAGTTTGACTACTCGTCATCTCATCAGACATGTATTTTAATGTCATATCTAACTGTAGGTATAATGGAAGTAACATTATCGTTAGGTACGACAACAAGAAGAATAATATCTAACTCTTTCAATCTATCAGTACCGTTTCCTTTTCACGCCTGAACAGCTGAAAGCCCTCCTAAAGAACATTTTAAATGCACAGTGGTTCATTAAAAACTCGGAGGTTTATGAACTACTCGGGCACTAACGGGCTTGTGTCCTGAAACAATCTTATAAGCCCGTCAGTTAGATTATCAAAAAACATTTGACACGTATTTTTTATTTTCTTACGTAAACCAAAATTGACGAAGATACGACGCTTTTAAAATTGTCAATACGTCACGCCGTGCTATAATTTTTAGTGCGTTGTGACGTTACGAGCTCCCACTCCCGAGTTTTAATGCGTTTTATCTTTGTCAATATTCATTGATTTACAAAAAACAAAAAAATACGTGTCCATTACTTTCCAATACTCTAACTGACGGACTAAATAGATTTGCAATTTATTGATGGTGGAAACTAGCCTATTGACCATACCTTTTGTTGTTGTTTTAGGGAGGAACCCTATTATGACTTACTTTTACTTACTTATTACTTTTACTTGGTATTATTTTTACTTACTTACTTATGCCCCCCTGCAGTACGATCCCGTGGGATATTCCAGACCTTCATGCGGGCGAAACTGCAGGAAAAAGCAAATCTCTTATGATTTGCACCAATCACACATCACGCTCTCGTTAGAAGGTTGGCCATGACGCATCGCTGACCGCATCACCGCATCATCCCGATCAGGAAGAATGGATTAGAACTGTTTGTTCGACTTCGTTGTTTAAGACGGAAACTGCTGTTTGACGCAAAATTAGGTTGTTGGGAGATTTTCATTGTCAGGTTTTAGAAAAGTATTATGTTGGTTAAGTCGCTGTTGTTAATGTTGAGCTACGGGATAGTTGGCTTATGGTTTGGTATCTTGATTGGATTAATGTGTTTGAGAGTTTGAGTTTTAGTTAGATAAAAAGTTTTTTTTACATAACATAATAACATCACGCCTGTAATCCCCGAAGGGTTGGGCAGAAGTGTATAATAGTACACCCTCATTTCGCCAGTTATGTTTTAAGTACCATGTAATATGGGGCCAGCATATTGCCATCAAGCAGGCACAAATCACAGAGAGCAGCGGTGGCCATGTGGTGGCGGCCCCGACTTACGAATAGTAAGTCGTGGGTTCGAACCCAGACCCGCATTACTTTGTGTAATTTATTTCATCACCAGTGATTTCAAAACGGTGAAGGAAAACATCGTGAGGAAACCGGCATGTCCTAGAACCAAAAATTCGAAGACATGTGACATCTACCAATCCGCACTGGGCCCGCGTGGTTTATTATAGCCCATTCCCTCTCATAGAGAGGAGGCCTGTGTCCCAGCATTGGGAACATTACAGCTGATGATGAGGCACAAATCTAGACACCTTGACTACTACTAAGAAGTTTCTGATAGAAAAACGGAATGACACTGTCGAACCCGGGAATCGAACCCAGGGCCTCTTGTCAGCAGTAGCGCTTGCGAGTCTACAGAATCCATCCTGAATCAGTTCCTATAAGAGAAGCGAAAACTAGAGAAAGTACAAGAACAGCTCAAGTCTTTATCCATGCTTATGACGTCACATCTAATATTTATGCATGTTTGCACAAACGGCCAGTTCTGTACATGGCAACGTTTTCAATGGACTGACATCTGACAAATGACAGCTAGAAGACAGTACTGGACGGAGACATATTGGACATGGACGTACAGTCAGACGGACAAGCTGTAAGAATTTGTATTACAAAGACGAGAGAAGAGTCGGTAGTAGTGATTTTTTTATTTTCAGGTTTTTACTGTTAACTGTTTTTTTATCAGTACTACCATAAGAAAAAAATACTCTGACGTTAAAGGTGGCGTTTTTCAGAAAAGTCGGGCGAGTAGTACTCGAAACTGGCGTTCGTGTATAACTAGATGTGAACGAAGCAAAATATAATATGTAGGGATCTGGACTGGACAGGTCCACTCAAATCTGTGTAGTTCTTTCTTCAAAAGACCATCTCAGACACTAATCTGCATGGTCCTCATGTGAATTGAGCAAGATTATGTCTGGACTTCAAAAGAGACTATTGGACCTTAAAAGAGACTATGACCTCTGAGTTTGATTTGGCTGTTTCTTCTCAGAGTAGTCAGGTACGAAACGGCCTCATCTATTATTAAAAATGACGCGTAAAAGTGTTTGTAAAAACATACTTGCAAAATAAACATCATTTATCATCGTTTTGAGTCCTCACAATGCGCACACTATAGTAACATATCTGCCTCATTTTATATATGATTTATATCATTGCTTTTGGTCCAATAATTAGGTGAAAGATATCTCTTATCCCACAGTTTTATACAGTCATCACCTTTGATAGTTTGAAACTTAGCCGATATTCTCAAATTTTTGCCGTGCACTGTATAGCGTATCGCATCGTGATCGGTGATTTAAATTATTATCAGACGATTTATTATCTTGGCCTGCATAATTCAATCTAAAAATTCATAAATTACTTCAAACACTAATTGACTCTAATAGTTTGTTTATTTACATATTTGCACCTAGCAGTATACGTAATAAGAATTCTTGCAATATAGTTTTGTATACCAACCTTAAATCATGCCCGAATTAAATTCCACTTTTATGTACTTCTTAAAATGAAGAGGAAATAAAGCTATTTTGGGCTAATTTAAGTCGAGTCGTTGAGGAGCTCGTGGCTAAATAATAACAGCCGCTCGGGTCGATCTTTAGGTTAAGCCGTGCTTGCCTAGGCTGGTCTGTGGATGGGTGACCACCCTTACATACCGAGTTTCCTCCGTGCTTCGGAAAGCACGTTAAGCTGTTGGTCCCGGCTGTCATTTGTCCATCTTTGACAGTCGTTACAGGTAGTCAGTGGTCCAAAAAAAAGTCTGACAACCAGTCTTACCAAAGTGGTATCGTATTACCAAGTATGAACTTGGTTGTGGAGGTCAGATAGGCAGTCGCTCCATGTAAAATACTGGTACTCAGCTGCATCCGGTTAGACTGGAAGCCGACCCCAAAATAGTTGGGAAAAGGCTAGGCAGATGATGGGCTAATTTAAGTCATGGCGGCGGCGACCTCTCGCGTCCGGCCCTGGTTCAAGCCATGGTCCGGAGCGAGACGTAATGGGACGCCGTCACCTCCTTCTGCGAAGCAGTAATGCTAGAGAAGGAGGTGGCGATGGCGGAACGTGAGCGGGAGAGAACCTCACAGCGTTCCGGCCGCCGCTGGAGACGCCGAGCCACACCAAGTGGCCCCCGGCCACCGTAGGCGCGGGCCTGTGGACGGTGGGCTATGGGCTAGCTCGCCGTCCGTCCATCTCATGACGACAGGCCGTGTCGACGGCGCGTTCGTGTTCCACGCGTGCCTCAAAGAGAGTCAGCAAAAAGAAGGGGTTCGCAAGGACCGATGGCTGCCGGGGTTGCGGGGACTGTTCGAAAGAGATACCGTGGCCCCGGAACACAAAGGGCGATGAAGGAACATGGATGGGTTTTAGTCAGTAAAAGTCTGACACTCCCTCCTGCTCCGCCCAGAGCGGGAGGAGTCATTTGATGATTTCCCATCCGAAAAAAAAAAAATACCCCAGAAAAGCTTTATTTCCTAATCATCATCATCATCATCGGCCTGGTCTTTTTATGTTCCTTCTAATCGGATGCAGCTGAATACCACTATTTTACAGGGAGGGAGTCCTCCCTCCATGCAAAAGGCAGATAGGGACCTATCTGACTTCAACAACCCAGTTAGTACTTGGTAATACGATATTCCTTGGTAAGACTGGCTGCCAGACTTAAGACAACTGACTACCTGTAACGACTGATTGACAGATCCGAGGTACGGAGGAAACTTCATAAGTAATAGGTGGTCACCCATCCACGGCCAATCTAGGTAAGCACTGCATAACCTAAAGATCGACCCGAGTGACTGTTATTATTTAGCCACGAGCTCTTTTATTGTTTATCTTAGACTATTAAGCCTTGTCCAGACTGCGATGCTAAGACTAAGGGAAAATTAAAAGTTAAAGGGAAAGGGTAATGGAAAAAGAAGTATATATCCTTTGGCCTTCCTCTCTCTTTTTCCTATCCCCTTATCCGTGGTGACTATTTTTGATAAGTTATCGTATGAGCTGGTGGCAATCACTTTGTCTCTTTCTTTGGCATGGTCGCAATCACTTTCTCTCTTTCTTTTAATTTCTTGCTACACAAATGGCACACACTTATTCGGTAGAAGTCAGGTACTTCTCATCATCTTCCATTCTTGCTCAAAGATTATTCAAATTTTAATTTAATTCTAAAACATTATATTAAATTTAAACCTTCATCCACTATCCAAGCAGCTGATGTAAGGATATTTAAATCTCTTGACAGCTGACGGATGGTACGTGCGGCATTGACAGACGTTTTAATATCTTAATCTCGTGTATTCTAAGGCTTAGCTTAAATTTTTATACTGACCCGAAAGTTAATCTGTTTAAAATGTGGCATTAACTTGCGTCTTTTGAGTAACTTTATGAATCATTAAGATTTGAGATTACATATTTTGGTTTAATATTTTTGATGGTAAGATTGTTTTACCTTTGTTTCAGGGCAAATAAAATTATCTCTAGGTAGCATTTGATTTACAAAAGCGAAGCTCTAGAGTTTAGACCTGTCTTACCAATGAATGGGAAAAATAAATAAGTCTAACTGTGACTGTTCATTCGCTTTCTTTATTTTCTGACATTGAAAAGTGCCTGGTCTAATAGAAATAAGTGGTTTGAGTTTGATAAACAATAAGTCAATAGCTATGGAAAATGAGAGAGTCATTAGTTCCAGAATAGTCTGGCAATTTCTTTCGATAGACTAATTATTTTTGGTCTTTGCAGCAATGAGACTACGAGAGGAAGTGTTAGGTTCTAGAATGGTTTGGTAAATTATTTGGTGGAAGAATCAGAAACCTTACAGCACTAAGCCTAAGACACAATAGAATATGCTGTTAATGTAATGGAACTACTACGAGTAGTTCTAGAGGAAAACACGCACTTTAGTCCAGATAATATTGAAATTCTGTTAAATAATACGATGATATGCAAAGCGATTGAACACAAGGAAGTGTCATCAATTACGTTTGCAACTACTCACAACGTAATAAACTGTTTCATAGTTGCTTTTTATTGTACGGGAAAATATTACGAAGTACCTTCTCATTAGTAGGGAAATATCGTAGATATAGAATTTATGTTAACGTGTGAAACTCATACTAATTATGATATCTCCGTTGTATTCAAATAACCAATTACTGAAGGTGCTTTACTCATTAAGGTAGGTAAATTAAAAAGTGTTATGTACTGTTTATACAAATGGATTGGAGTACTTAGTAGTACCTAGTAGTAGTTTTTCTATTTCTTTGTATCATGTTTCGTAAGCTAAATAATCTCTAAATGTAAGGTCTACTATTGTATTTCATGTCTATTACCCACTCATTCACACTCATATTAGCCACTCATTTTAATTTTAATTTCTCTTATGCTAACACTTATGTTTGTGAATGCTGGTTAACCTGTAATTGGCGACTGTGTAAGTACAAGACTGTAAAACCCATGTATCCCTAAATGCTGTACACAGAAGCCTATATTAATAAATAAATAAATGATTACATGAATTTACATTACATTAAAAGACGAGTATAAAAAGTTTTAAAATAATACAACACATGCGTCCGATGGAATTTCTCGAGTGACAAATGTCCATATATAAACTTTCATCTCGTATTTCATAGTGGGTGAATTTAAAAAATCTTTTCCTAAGTGTTCCCTACGGTTGAAGGAACTCTTGCGCAATTGTATGCTTCTAAGATCAGCGGTTGAGGTTGTGTCTGTGATTGCACGCATTATATGCAAGATTTTTTTTCAAGTAGATTTTAATTGGCGTCAAAACTTCTGACAATCAATCTATGTATGATGTTTCTATTGCACTCTGGGACACATCCCTCCACTCTGTAAGGCTGCCAGCCGTTATCTCTTGGAAGATGTCACATGCCTCCTCATTTTCAATGACTTATTTTTTACCCAATTTACCTTATACACTTACTAATGATAATTTGATTGAAAACACATTAGCTAAGATTTCTTCGGAAATGATAGAACGTGACCTAAAACAGATAATAGGAAAAGCAATAAAGTTGATGATAGAAAACATATTTAATTGCGAAGATCATAATGTTAAAGAGGTTAATGTACTACCAATTTGGTGGAATTGAGACAATACCTAGCATTGATTTTCACAGACATTAACTTAAACTGTAGGCATTAAGAAACGGTATGCATTAAGAAACTATAAGTAAAATGGCACGTACTTGAATGATTCTGAAAGATAAAATCCGATATGCAAGAACCCGGATAAGAACTGGAGTGACCGATGTATCTAGCTCAGCAAGTTAGCTAAAGTAGCAGTGTCCCGTACACAATATTGAAGGACAGATGGGTGATGGAGCAAACTAGTCCTGGAGTGGAGACCGTGTATCGGTAATTGTGGCTCGGATCGCCCACAGCTAGATAAACCGACGACCTTGAAAAAGTGGCTGGGTGACTGGATACAGAAGGCATGAGACAGGGTATTGTGGAACAGCTTGGCAGAGGCTCTTGGCAAGTAACAAACTGCGATAGGCGGAGTTAATGTTGATAACTCAGTTAATCAACTGATGTATCAGAAGTCGACGACGATACAAACAGATAACAATTTATAGGCAATTAGCTAGTCTTGCAGTTCGTATTCGTCTTTATTCTCAAAAAAATGTAGCAAAACTTTCCCTTTTTAAAATTACTGCAATAAAATGACACGAAATGCAACCTTTTACGATTAAAACATCCCACAAGGGAGCCGACGGAAACAAAAGAAATGCAATTAAACATAATATTTAACACCATCTTTGTCCCGACCGTCAGACGGCGAAACTACCAGCAACATTTTTAATAACACGTATAAAAATCGTCGTTTTTAGAAAGCGAAAGCGCTATGAGCTTCCAAAATGGTGAGCCATAAAAGCTGTAAGAACAAAAATAAAGTAGCAAAAGCATAAAACTTTATAACACGAGGACTCTCACTTTCTCATTTCTACAAAAAGCTCTATTTTTGTAATGATGCAACAATAGGTCCCTTTGAAATTGAAAGTTATTGTTTTGTCGCCACCTTCCTTTGCTACCTTTTTTCGATCTTCAACGCTAGTTTTATTACCAAAAGAATTATAAGAAATAAAGGCGGTCTCTAATGACGGTAATCACCATCAATTTAACTTGGATCAAGTATTTTATTGTGCCTACAAAGTACAGATTGCGCGAATGAAAAATTAGAACGTATAACATAGGTATCGGTTTGGCGTTTTCAGGGTTATCCAAGGTGATGTGTGGTTACTCTTTTTGTTTGTTTTAATGAACATTACATCATGACATGTGTTGTGGGTATTTATTTATTTCTTAGTCTTTTTTTGCAAAGAGATGGTCTTAGGGGACACGATAATAATAATTGCAAATTATTGTAATGAGCCAAAGCGAAAGTTTAATTTGTGATTATTGCAAAGCTAATACAAACTCATTTCAAGGCCTCTACTATTAATCAAAATTATGTTTGTTATTTATTCGTATCCTCTGCAGTGCTGATTGATTTATCATTGACAACATGGATGGAGACACACTCGTATTTGGTCTTGCAAGATTTCACCGATGCTGAATGTAAAACTGTTATTGATATTATGAAAGTTACTTATACCAAAGAAAGACAAGTGATAGCAAACCATTAAGTAATATCAAATTTGTTTGTGAAAGAGAACGTTGAAATGACGTCACAGCGCAAAAACTGAGTTCAAAACCGTGTAACACTACTGGGAAGGCATAAAAAAAATCTCAAAATTATGAGATGCATGAAATAACTTCAACAAAATACATTGTTTATGCAACTCTTTTAATCATCTTCAATAGACTGAAATCGAAAGTGAGGTACGTTTCGTCATTGGCGCAATAAATTTTTCGTTTCGGACCCCTTCGGCATCCGTCAAAGATCCCTACAGCGCACACAACACAAACAGACTATTGTCCAAACATTACGACATAATTCTGCCATTGTCGTCGGCTTTCGAAAAAAATTGGATCATGCGACAAAAAGTGGGACAAACGAGCGTTTACGATTTTATTAGTGCAAAAACAATTCTGGGTAGTTTCGCCGTTTATGATCTGTTTTTGCCTTTTTCGACGAAAGTCGAGACAGATACCGGCAAAGTCAAAGTCGTCACTATGCCTTTTCGTATGCAAATAAGTTGCAATGAACTCATGTCCGAAAAGACCGTGAAACGCGCGTGTTCAATGTCAACGCGAAAATTTGCCTCGTTTTTGTTAGAATTTCGGATCGACCGCTTTTTTTTGACAAACAAATAAGTGATTATGTACGAGTGTTTTCGAACAATGGAGTTTCTTTAGTTGTCACAAAAGGGATCATCAAATTGTAGGCAAAATATTTTGGTCCTTTTTTCCGAATTCTGCGAACCTTGACTGATTCTTTGGACAGCATTTTAACTGTCGATTTCGTTTTGTTTCTGGGTCAGACTTTTTTCGTGTTCCCATAACACCATCGTAGGCTGTGACTAAAAGTAACTGGAATAGATATGCTAATGTTATCTTACGGAAATCTCTTGAATTTTTGTAGCCCTAAGTTGGTGTTGTAATAAATAATTAACATGCCATGGTATGTATTAGACATGTTTATTCCAAGGCTATAGTGGACGTAATAGAAATAGTCTAACAAGTTTTTCTTTAGCTATAAAACTGTCGAAAGTATTGTATTGATAGATAAATAAGATACTGAGTGGTTTGATAGACAGGTGTCAATAAGAGACTGATATGAACGGTATTGTCGATGCATTTAGCATTCCAGATAATGCACTTAAGGAAAAACTATTAGTTATGACATGAATTATACACAGAACACGCAATATCAAGTAACCAAATCATTTCCTGTGTAAAGATTTTTCCAAAACCATAATACCACATCTGTTCATCATAAAACATCCAAAGTCGGCGGCCTTTCTAAACCCACTTGCACACCAAATTTTCGACTCCAAGGACCAAAATCCAAAATCTGATGGCGGAACTAATTCTCATCAAGCAACTCACGACCTTTGGGTACGTGAAAAAGATAATTGAACAATGGGATCTATACTCATTTATGCTCCGTTCACTTTTGCATCGCTTTTTTCGTGTATACAGACGTCCTCGAACGCATCCGCCTTGCTTCTATTACTAGTTGTGTTATGTAGCTAGTTACTATACTATGTATAAAAGTTATGTACCTGCAGCTAATTTTGTTGATTTAAATAAGTACCTAAGGTGATTTTTAGGAGAGAAACGTTAGTTATCGTAAGTTTATTAAAATTGTATGGAGTATTGTTAAGGTAATGAGTAATTTTTCATAACCGTTTAACGATTTGAGTAAGGACACGCGAGAGAGGTTGTGAGGATATTGGTTTATCTAGTATGGTCAAGTACTTAGCATAAACATAAAAATAGGAAATAGGCCTCGCCTCTGTGAGAGGGAAATAAGACCATAAACCGCCACGTGGGTTTAGCACGGGTTGATGCATGTCACATACTTTTGAAATATCAGTTTATGGATATGCCAGTTTCCCGACTATTTGTCAGCTTAGAGAACGCTGCACTCCCGTGGCTTCTAGCAAATAAAGGTTCTGAGTGACGAAAAAGGATAGGAGCATTAACAAAAATGCGACTCTATGCTGCTAGATGAGGCGCAACCCTACATTACGTAGGGAACGTTACGAGTCAGCTACCACCACCATGAGAAAATTGTCTTAAGGTAGAAAGACAAGTTGTGATTATGATGACTGTGGTTGATTACGAGGATTAGAGAAAGACCACGACACGACACGATAGACGAATTACATGAAAGATAATATGAAAGAAAAAGACATGCGAAAGGCAGGAGGGCGATGATCTTTTAAAAACACTTTTACAAGTAAATATACAGTCTATTGCATATAGGTACACAAACGATTCTGAAACATTTCTCCGACATTCGTTTCGCCGTTGAACGGTTCACCGACAGAACGATTCACTTTTCATTATTTCACCGACAGAACGTTTCAACGGCGAAGGTTTCGCCGACAGAACGATTCACTTTTGAAAATTTCATCGATAGAACCTTCCACCGGCGAACGATTCGCCGACCCAACTGTTCCTTTGCCCCTTTTTTTTCGGATGGGAAATTATCAAATGACTCCTCCCGCTCTGGGCGGAGCAGGAGGGATTGTCAGACTTTTACTGACTAAAACCCATCCATGTTCCTTCATCGCCCTTTGTGTTCCGGGGCCACGGTATCTCTTTTGAACAGTCCCGCAACCCCCGGCAGGCATCGGCCCTTGCTGACCCCTTCCTATTGCTGACTCTCTTTGAGGCGCGCGTGGAACACGAACGCGCCGTCGACACGGCCTGTCGTCATGAGACGGAAAGACGGCGAGTTAGCTCATAGCCCACCGTCCACAGGCCCGCGCCTACGGTGGCCGGGGCCACGTGGTGGCCCCCGGCCACGACGCAGGCGCACGAGGCATATTGCCTCCAGATCCCAAGGCGGCAATCCGGCAAGGAGGTTCGCCGCCTCGCGGGCGATACGGCCACCACCTTTTGGGGCGCGTTTAGGTAGTGGGTGGCACGCAGCCTCAAGGCTACCACCTTTTGGGGCGCGTTCAGGTAGTGGGTGGCACGCAGCCTCAAGAAACGTGCCCACACCGGGGCCCCGTAATGGGCCATGGACCGCACGACTCCCGCGTAGAGCCTCCGGCAGGAGGCGTTTGGCCCCCCTAGGTTAGGCAGGAGCCGCCTGAAGGCAGCCCCAGTCCGTTCCAGTTTGGGGGCCCCCGGGACACCACGCGGGAGTCACCTCTCTCGACATTGCCAACGCCTTCAACTCCATGCCCTGGAGCTGCATAAGGGAGGCACTTCGGTATCACCGGGTGCCGACCTACCTTTGTCGTGTGGTCGGGGACTATCTGACGGATAGAGCCGTCATCTCACCCCGGTCGCAGCGGAGAATGAAACCGGCGAGAGATGTCGTGTGGTGTTCCGCAGGGATCGGTTCTAGGGCCGTCCTTGTGGAACATCGAGTACGACTGGGTGCTGTACGCCGACCTCCCTAGCGGTGTCAGCGTAGCAAACTACGCTGACACCGCTAGGGAGGTCGGCACGCTGGTGCTGGCACAGGGGAGTTCGCACGAGGCGGCGGCCGAAGCTATGACACGCGGGGTTGCGATAGTCGTTGAGAAGATCCGGCAACTGGGTCTCGAGGTGGCACTGCACAAGTCCGAGGCATGTGCTTTCATGGGCCTTGGAATGCGCAACCGACGGGATCTTACTCACCGTAGGTGGGGTATCCATCGGCGTCGAGTCGACTTTAAAGTACCAAGGACGCGTCCTGGACAGCAGCTGGAACTTCGTGGAGCATATCCGACGTTTGGCCCCCAAACTGAAATGGACTGGGGCTGCCTTCTAGCGGCTCCTGCCCAACCTAGGGGGGCTAAACGCCCCCTACCGGAGGCTCTACGCGGAAGTCGTGCGGTTCATGGCCCTTTACGGGGCCCCGGTGTGGGCGCGTTCCTTGAGCCTGCGTGGCGTCCACTACCTGAACGCGCCCCAAAATGTGGTAGCCGTAAGGCTGGCTTGAGAGACGCCACGGCGTCGTCACCTTCCACCTGACGCAGGTCCTCACCGGACACGGTTGTTTCGGGAGGTTCCTGCAACGAATCGGGCGGGAGGAAACGCCCGGGAGTTTCCACTGCGAGGATCCGGCCCCGGCCACCGTAGGCGCGGGCCTGTGGACGGTGGACTATGGGCTAGCTCGCCGCCTTTCCGTCTCATGACGACAGGCCGTGTCGACGGCGCGTTCGTGTTCCACGCGCGCCTCAAAGAGAGTCAGCAATAGGAAGGGGTCAGCAAGGGCCGATGCCTGCCGGGGTTGCGGAACTGTTTAAAAGAGATACCGTGGCCCCGGAACACAAAGGGCGATGAAGGAACATGGATGGGTTTTAGTCAGTAAAAGTCTGACACTCCCTCCTGCTCCGCCCAGAGCGGGAGGAGTCATTTGATGATTTCCCATCCGAAAAAAAAGGGGCAAAGGAACAGTTGGGTCGGCGAATCGTTCGCCGGTGAAAGGTTCTATCGATGAAATTTTCAAAAGTGAACCGTTCTGTCGGCGAAACGTTCGCCGTTGAAACGTTCTGTCGGTGAAATAATGAAAAGTGAATCGTTCTGTCGGTGAACCGTTCAACGGCGAAACGAATGTCGGAGAAATGTTTCAGAATCTACACAAACGTGTCTGTATTTGACCATACATAGGTACTACAAATAAATCTCATGTAAAAGAATGTCAGTCAATAGTGTTTGTATTCAAATGCACAGAAATAGTTCGTCTTTGTGAGCCAGTGACAACGACCGCTGGTAATTGTTCAACTTAACTCCATGATGGGTTTTGTCCATTGTTTTTTTTAAAGTCTGGCGACCTTTATTTGAATTTTAGGTTATTTCCATGTTTTTTCCGGAAAAAAAGAAAACGTATCTTTTAAGTCCGAACCCAAGTGGAAAGATGTAAGTCAATCTCGTTAAGTGGGTCTACCTGGAAGTAACAGCAGCAGAGTGTGCGTGTGGAGCTGTATCATAAACTATGTTACACGTCCTATCTAGCCCTCTAAACCTCGACACATGCAGCCAAACAGTCCTCTACGCTTCTACCGTTGACGTCGTTGAAGTGTCGAAGTTTTGGACCAGCAAAACCTAGGATACTGTCGTATGTCACGAACAAGGAGAAGAGTGGATATAACAGTGTTAAAAGAAAAATTGCAGCTACAGAGGGCCAACATAAGTAGCAAAAGCTTTCAAAGCTTTTCATACATTCTACTACGAGTTTCTATAAAACCGATATAAGGTTTTCGGTAGCTGTCGTCAGTTTATTACATTTTTTAAGTATTCCAGTTATTAACGTTGTCACTAGGTAAGGTCCTTCTTTTTCTCAGTTTTGATTTTTCTCCTTCAGTATGTGTCTTTTCGAAAGCTTCTACGTGATTATTTCTTCGAATAAAATAACAATAGGTAGGTTTACCTGATTACCTATCCTCTATTATATGATATGAGTCACACTATTCGGACTATTCTTTTCTACTGAATATTTTCCACGCTTCAAAGTCAATGGAAACGGATGCTAGGGAAAGTATCCGGTGCGTTTGGTTTTGATCATCAATTGATTGCACTCCTTTAACTATTGAGGTTAAATAAACAAACATAATGGTGAATGGTTTTGAAATTACGTTATGAGTTACTGTGAATTTGGCAGATACTCTTTTAAATATGATAGAAAACGACGAGCAAACTGTTACCATGAATTAATCTGTTTAGATTAGAGTCATGTACTGAATTCATAGTAAAAAAAAATCAACTCTGGTGGGTTTCCACCAGAGTTGAAGTTTTAGGCCTATTATTAAAAAAAAAACAATGTGTGAGACACATTTTAATCATCTGTGAATTCTTGGTGTAGCTTATGTCTCGTACCTATATCGTTGCAACTATATTGCAGCTTGAAGCAACATAAAACGAAGGCTTTGGCGTTTGGAGCACGCTTACTTACATTAAACATAATACACCTTTATAGCGTCCTAAATACACCAGGATTAGACAATAACAACCAAATTCAAGACTAGTTGAGGCACTTGGAACCCAGACAAGAAACAAGTTAATATAAACAGTAGCTTACAGCTCCCCCGGCCAGTCATGATGGAAAAGGCCGCGACAATCCATAAATATTTATTAACAACCGAAACTAATTATTTGTCATAGCTCCGAGGAACAATAACAATATATTTAATCTTTAATCAGTTCACTACCCACACTTTGTTCGCATTAATCTTAATCACATACTTTCTGGTCCTCAAGACCACAATGCCCTGCGGTACTAAGGTCTGATTTCTATATCACTTGGAATTTACTTAAGCTTTTGATACAGTAAAGCTTCAATGAAAAGTAAACTTTATTCTATTTTTGCTAGGGTTGTGATTAGAAAATTTCTGCGTAGGTACCGTAATAAAAAAAAAACAAGTGTAGATTATGGTTAAAACTACGTGACATTCGCGGTTACACGTACAGCAGCGTAACACTTCTATACTATCGTTATTCCTTTGTGTAGTTTACTAAAAGTGAAACGTGTTATTTCTACAAACTAACCCATTTAAATATAAATCTTATCTCTTCAATTTACGTTTTATATTTGCAGGAACTGAGTCTAAAGCTTTAGACTTTTAGCACGCCTATGCAAATGTGTGCACTGCCTCGCGGTAGGACCTTGGCAGGGACGTGGTACAGTATCATCAGTGCTCTATTGCTACAGGACTATGTACCTTATTGCAACACATCAGAGTGTTAGTATTGTTTGGCTAAAATTGGATTCTTGTGTCCTTTTTACCATGGGTTTGGTTGTCGAAGTTAGAACCTTGACTGAAATGGGACATCACTGTTACTACATAGGGCCTAAGTGCAGAAAGAAGGTATGGTGTAATAATTTGTTAGAACAACCGTTGCTAGGCAACCATTGTTTAAAACAAATGTTTGAAGAATGCTGTAGACCTTGGAAAGAACGAAATAGTTTGGGCCTACTTAGTTTCTCGATGTTGTTCTAAGTTACGGTCTGTACCTATTTAAGATTAGAGTTTCGTTAAAATTTCTGTTACCTAGTGTCTTTATGTATTGCTTTATGTAGGTTTTGTTTACGGCAGTTTCAATTATTGTTTCCGATTACTATAATTTTACTAAGATTTAAGCATTCATGAGATTGATATTTCTGTAATAGTATTAGTAACTTTATCTTATTTTTAGAGTTACCATTTCTGAAAGGGATGGTCTATAGGAAATAATTATACTTATCCAACATTACAAGATAATTATGTAGGTACGTATGAACTATCTAAAAATTTAAATTCAGTACCATAGTTCGTAAATTATTAAAAACTAACCTTAAAAGTAATTAAATGATAATAAAGTTTATTATTTACTTGGAATTGGACATTTACATCTTCATAAACACGGTATAAGCAATTAAAATGATACTTACCACAAATAAAACGATAAATTAAATGACGACCTGAATGGCGCAGCGGTAGTGAGGCTGCCTTGCGTTCTTAGGGTCCCGGGTTCGAATCCTGGTTGGAGCAAATGTTTGTGTGATGAACATGGACATTTGTTTCCGAGTCATGGATGTTTCTATGTATAATAAGTATGTATTTACAAACAAAAAGTATCTATGTAGTATATCAACTATCTGGTGTCCACGACACAAGCCTCGTTGCTTAATGTGGCACTAGATGGTGCTGTGTGTAATGTCCAGCAATATTTATTATTATTTATTATTATTATTAGTTAAGTACATTTCTACAAACCTACTTTAATAAAATCTTTTTTTTATTTGATTCTGGGAAAGTTTAAATTTACAAAACGATCAAAAAAACATTGGTCAGGTTAACTTCTGTCAGCTAACATCATTTAATAAAATTCATGTTCAGCACATGCTAATAATCCGCCTGTAAACTAAAAGGTTATTCAAACTAACACAGTAATTAAACCGTAATTATAAACCTTCGATATATATTTCGAAAGACAGCTTAATTATTTTCTATGGTTATAATTATAGGTAAAACAGTCTGCTAATATACGACAGCGATTTGGATAAGCTTGTACGCTCAGTCGCTCATGTAGGGTTTGTTCAACATGTAATTACGTTTTGAATGACTAGGTGTTGTGAAACATGGAGGCTTTGACGGAAATATTATACTTAGGTTAAAGTTGTGGGCGAAATATTGTACAATTTATCCATGTTTTTTTTTGTAGAGAAAGACTTCTCCAATTGTAGCAGTACTTACTGATACTGATACTGTTAGTCTGCGTCATCCCACTGCTGGGCAAAGGCCTCTCCCCATGACTTCCAGTTTTCTCTATCTGGGGTAATGTGGACCACTGGTCGTTGGTTTTATCCAGCTCGTCCCGCCATCTTCTACGAGCAGTACTTGCCTAGGTAAATTTTTCAATTCGCAAATGCCAGTCATTCTGTCATCTACAATTTTAAAAATCAATTTAAATTTTTCTAATCTTAGGTTCCGATTATATTATTATAAATTGCACATTTAGATATTTCCTTAAAATTCTCGAACACACCTGAATTAGGATTTTATAAAGATTTTAAAAGAGTAAAGAAGTACTAAAGTGAAAAAAAACGTAAGAAATTTGATTTTAGCGGGGTAGAGTTTGCAGAGTTCTTAACTTCAAATTTACAATCCAAAATTTTACAGCCAGTTCTCATATCTCGAAAATCGGATCCATATTCTACATTCTCGTCACCTCGAACATCATACACATATTCATACTATAGATAGACCTAATAACATAATCCTACTCCCATGCATCAGCATTGTAACGACACTATGAGTTAGGCTCACGGGTGATCAGTTAATTGTGAACGTTGCTTGTACCAAGCCGAAGCCAGTAGGTAATTATTGTTTCTATAGGACGAACCACTGATTAGTGTTGATGTATTAAATGGTGTGGATGTGACAAGACTGTGGGATTATTTTGTTGAGGGAGGTTAGGAAGCTGTGGTGGATGTCAGATAGTCTGTCGCTCCAGTGGAAGTGGAAATTATCTTTTTCTAACTCCTCCACTATTTTTTTCTGATTAATTTCCTTGTGGGATTCAAGACAGTTAAATTATTTCTCTGAGACTTCGTCGAGCTTCATTGTCTCGGCGCTTTACTGGTGATTCTGGCTTTCAGAAGTTGCTCCATGTAAAATACTGGTATTCAGCTGCATCCGGTTGGGCTGGAAGCCGACTTCAACGTAGTTGGAGAAAGGCTACACTAATAATGATGCTGTTAATAGACCAAGCAGCTGTAGGTACCTGCTTCGCCTGGTTTTTACTACTTAAATAATCATGATGATTTAAGTTAGTGAAGTATAAAGTGAACTAAAATATTATTTAATAATGTAATACCTTCTGGTATAAGTTCACTAAAATGATGGTGAGCATCATGATCCGATTCGCTGTTTAGAAGAACTAACCCGTTTTCGGACTGACAGACATGTTATTTTAAATTCTAACTTGTATTATCGATTTATCGCATATAGGTATTGTATAAAATTCACCACACAAGGATTAATTTTGTAAAACCAACAGTAATAATTTGTTACCAAGTGAACCGCGTCAAAAGCCACAAGATAAGCCATTTCCTTTATTGATATTATATTACTATTTTTGACACATTAAACATTATTTGGCTGCACTTTCCTTCTGATAATGAAGGACGAAGTATACATTGATTGGGTCAGATATTGATACTAAGTGTATTACAAAGTTCAAGTAAAAGTATCTGTTTATTAGAATATTCTTCTATATTTTTCAAAGTTTAGGTATGAATATGAATACAATGAGGAAACCAGTATCCCTGAGAGATAAATAAATAAATAAATATCGCTGGACATTACACACAGCGCCATCTAGTGCCACACTAAGCAACGAGGCTTGTGTGGTGGACACCAGATAGTTGATATACTACATAGATACTTTTTGTTTGTAAATAAATACTTATTAGACATATAAACATCCATGACTCGGAAACAAATGTCCATGCTCATCACACAAACATTTGCTCTTACCGGGATTCGAACCCGGGAATCTAAGAACGTAAGGCAGCGTCACTACCACTGCGCCAGGCATGTAAAATGCCAAGTCAGAGGCCCGTGGGCAGCATAAAAACTCTGACACCAAGTTAGGCACTAATCACAGAAAATAAATATGTTTGTTTCATTTTTACAACACTAAGTGGATTTTATTTAATAAATATTTTTTTTCTTTAGTTTCTTGTTTTAGTTAGCCCCTGTTTTCCCACTCCTGAGCAAAGGCCTCCCCCCATTCCTCCCACTTCTCACGATGGTGTGCTTCGTCTCGCCAATTCGCAAACATTAGTTTCGTTTTAGTTGACATAAATGCAGATTTCTTCTCTCGCAGCAACAAATTATTTACTGAGAATAACATTGATACTTTTTTTGTCCTCATATTCATCTTAAGAGCCAAAATATGTACGTCCACAGCTGTACCGATTTTGACGGGACTTTATTGGCATACCTATAGCTGATGTTATAAGGAGTAACTTAGGATACCTTTACTTCGGCGGCGGTGACCTCTCGTGTCCGGCCCTGGTTCAATCCATGGTCCGGAGCGAGACGGAATGGGACGCCGTCACCTCTTTCTGCGAAGCACTAATGCTAGAGAAGGAGGTGGCGGAACGTGAGAGGGAGAGAACCTCACGTCCCGGCCGCCGCGGGAGACGCCCCGGGCGTTCGTGTTCCACGCGCGCCTCAAAGAGAGTCAGCAAAAAGGAAGGGGTCCGTAAGGACCGATGCCTGCCGGGGTTGCGGGACTGTTCGAAAGAGATACCGTGGCCCCGGAACACAAAGGGCCATGAAGGAACATGGATGGGTTTTAGTCAGTAAAAGTCTGACACTCCCTCCTGCTCCGCCCAGAGCGGGAGGAGTCATTTGATGATTTCCCATCCGAAAAAAAAAGACTCTTTTAATTAAAAGGGTTCCGTGCAAAAACATGAAACCCTTGAAATTGTTAACACAATCCTATTCAAACAGGGAAGTAATATTTTTAAAATAACTTCAGGCAGACGAAGGTCGCGGGCATCAGCTAATAGAAAATTTAATTATCAACATCTCTCCCAGACTATTCATCGCTACAAGGCCTATATTGCTAGAAACCATCAAAAACAAGGTCCATATCTACCAAACACGTGTCTTATCACCATATTCCTAGCTCGTTGTAAAGTATTATATCAGCGCCTGCCCTCCACCTGCAACCTTACGCGGCCGATCGTATAACTGCGCACGATTACCCGCGCATTTCTACCTATTGCATTTTACACTGTTTCTCACATAATATTAACCTACTGTGTGTGTGATTAGAATTAGGTTGCTCCTATTAACAAGTAACGGCTTGCAAGGAATGCTGGTCTAAAAATAACTGGAATGTGCCTGCTAATAGAATGATTCAACGGACTTTGGTCTATAACGGGCTTTGGGAAAAACGTGGTCCTTTCGTCCGCACGCAAATTAATTGGGACTTCTTTTTTTCTTCGTATCGCTAGCTCTACAAAAGGTTTAAATTTTTATTAACCCAAAACTTGACCAGTAGCAATAGACCCTTTGACTGATTTTTTTGGGTCTCCGAGCTCAGAATAGGAGGTGGAATATAATGTGGTTTTCGACACAGGTCCATACCCACATCCTGATGTCATTATGTCGAGGACCATAGCTAAAGGAACAACAGTGCACTCTGGTGGTGATATACGCAAATTGTGTCTATAATCCAGCAATTGGTCTGTCGTGAATGCGTATTATTTGTGGTAGCTGTAATAAAATTAATCAAAGCTCTTTGTTCTATGGTGTGACGGAATGTAGGCGACACGTGGTCTTCTGCTCCATCAAGATTCATGCAAATGAATTGTAGTTATAAGTTAGTTGGTCGATGGTTTATTGTGAATGGCTTCTATTTACCGTAGGTGTCCTTGGAGGTCTTCCGTTGACGCGACTGTGATGATAATGAGCAACATCATTTTATAATGTAGCAGTTGGAATGCAGGAAACTGCTATGGGATCGATTGACGCCCTGTTTGGTGATACTTAGATATTTTTTGTGGCCTACCTACCACAAAGACAACAAATAACGGGATTTCCCCTAAATTCATTTCTATTATATTAACGGAGTCTGGAATGGTGACCGCTGATCGGCAAGCGTAGTGTGGAATTTCCCCCTGCTAGATGGACCGTCGTTCTCAAAAATGTGTCTGGTTCAGACTGATGCAAAAGGTGGAGAAAAGGGTGTTGTGGCGTAGCTTGAGAGAGGCCTATACCCAGCAGTGGTCTACGATAAGCGGAATTGATTGATAACGAGAAACCTATACAGCGAGCGGAGCGTTTAATGGAACAGCACATGTAACACCCTACAAGAAACGGTTCTCCGAATTTGCAGCCTTGGTAGGTATATCTTTATCAAAACGCTGTAACTATAAGAACATCATCATCATCATCATCATTTTAGCCGCAAGACGTCGACTGCTGGACACAGGCCTCCTCCAAGTGTCGCTACATTGACCGGTCCCGTGCGACTCGCATCCAGCGGTTTCCCGCAACCTTCACCAGGTCATCGGTCCACCTAGTGAGAGGCCTTCCAACGCAACGTCTTCTGGTTCGCGGTCGCCACTCCAGAACTTTTCGGCTCCATCGGCCATCCGTTCTGCGAGCAATGTGCCCTGTCCAGTGCCATTTAAGTTTGGCAATTATTTGTTGTACAATAAGTACTTATTGTTAGAAAGAACCACTTCAAAGTTGACAACAATCCAAAACAAGATAAAAAAAAAAACTAAATTTATTTCAAGTAGGCCAGTTACAGGCACTTTTGAACTGTCGAAACAAAGACAACAATGAACTGTAGCTACAGTCCCGGTCACAAGGCACAAAAACTGTGAAAGTATTGTATTGTATTTATTGTGTGTATTGTATTGCCCATTCTAAAGCATCTCTTTAGGGAAGAACGGGTAAGAAACTCTATAGACACTTTTTGAAAACAGAATATTGATTCAAAACCTTAGACCTAGAAAGACTCAAACAATCCGTTACAGACTGCATGGAATGTTATGTTAATTTAGGTACAAGTAGCTCCGGGTGAATCAGCTGTTTATCATTCTACGCTGGCTCTAACTGTTCAGCGAAATGGGTTACTACTATGTTAGTAGCCTGCTGAGGTTTTAAATCGACTTCTTGCTTTGTTCGGCTGTAATAATACTACGTTATGGTAGTTGAGCTCAAAGAGTTTTCGAGGAAGTATAGCAGTTATATGAAGGCAGGAAGTCATTTAATAGCTAATTTATTTTACATCGAGTACCACGTTATTTTTTGTTAACTTCTTATAGGGTTTTCCGTGGACGCAATCAAAGACTTGAGGAACTCGGACACCAGATCATCATCTGCCTAGCCTTTTCCCAACTATGTTGGGGTCGGCTTCCAGTTTACCGGACGCAGCTGAATACCAGTATTTCACATGGAGCGACTGCCTATCTGACTTCCACAACCCAGTTAGTACCGGGTAATACGATACCCCTTGGTAAGACCGGTTGTCAGACTTTTTGGGCCTCTGACTACCTAATGACTATCAAAGATCTTCAAATGACAACCGGGACCAACGGCTTAACGTGCTTTTCAAGGCATGGAGGAAACTCAGTATGTAATAGGCGGTCACCCATCCACAGACCAACTTAGGCAAGCGTGGCTTAACCTTACGATCAACCCGAGCGGCTGTTATTATTTAGCCAGGAGCTCTTCCAATATCTACTTATTATTCTTAGAATTTACGGGAATTTTACTCGTACACCAGATATATTGTAAAGTAAAGTTACTAGAAAATACATGAGCGCAGCCATCAAACGGTCACATTGACGAATACAAAAGTCATTCTCCATTGAAGAATAGAATGAAAACCACAGATCAAACAGTGACTGCACAAAGAAGGTCAACATGTAACATTTTTTACCCTTTTTACGATGTATTATATATTATCTGTGCCTTTTTGAAAACCTGAAAGCGGGAATCTGAGCAGTGCATGGGGTTCCAAACTGAAACTTTCAAACACATTTTTGGTGTTGTCATTTATCATGTTGCACCTTTTTTTTTTGTTAGCCTGTACTGTCCCACGGCTGGGCAAACGTGTCCCCCAATTCCTTCCACGAGCTCTTTTCTTTATGTTGTTCCTACTCAGCTATAATCTTTTGCCTCGATTATCTCTGTATCTCTAGCTTCCAGTCTAACCGTATGCAGCTGGATAGTAGTTAATTACCCTGATTATTTTTGCTCAAATACCCGTAGGCGCTTTTAATATTTTAATTTCAGTAATCATCATCTGCCTAGCCTTTTCCCAACTATATTGTGGTCGGCTTCCAGTTTTACCGGATGCAGCTGAATACCAGTATTTCACATGGAGCGACTGCCTATCTGACTTCCACAACCCAGTTAGTACCGGGTAATACGATACCCTTCTTGGGCCTCTGACTACCTAGCGACTGTCAAAGATCTACAAATGACAGCCGGGACCTACTGCTTAACGTGCTTTCCGAGGCACGGAGGAAACTCGGTATGTAATGGGTGGGTGGTGGGTGGCTGGTGGTGGGTGATTTTAATTTCAGTAATGTGCTTCTTATTTTCTAGGATACCACTTAACATCATAACATGACGTCTGTTATCTCCAAGGGTGGTGAGGTCCACCACCTCCAGGTGTACCTTATAATACGTTATGTTTTAAGTACCATGTAATAGGGGCGAGCCTATTGCCGTCAACCGGGCACAAATCCAGACTCCAGTGGCTGCTACTGCTGCAAAGTTCCTGGGGGAAAAGCAGCTTTGCCCAACCCGGGAATCGAATCCAGGACATAACTCAGCAGTCGACTGGACCACTGGACCAACGTGTTAGCCTAGGATAAGAATTTTTGTGATATATAATTATTTTCATTGACACTTTCTCATATACTAACACAAAGATATATTATACTAGTGACTGCATCTATGAGAAAATTCGCAACTCCTGACAAAGCAACATTGTTCTGCATTCATTAGGTAATTATCTATGTAAAGGTAGGTATATAAGGATTAAGATCACGCTCGCTATATCGTACGACCTTAAACATAACAACCGTCACGCCTCTGATCCCCGAGGCAGAGGTGTACTGACTTACACCCACACACCCACACACCCACAGCCTTAAGTCGATGATGACGGTTAGATGCTGGGTGATACAAGCTTATCAGCCGTATAATTATGTACCTAGTTCAGATCTACTGATAGATACTAAAAGTGTTTAGTGTCAACTTAAAAATACTACTGTACATGTTCACTTTAGTAATTAATCATATTTTAAGAGCCTTGTAATGGCAATGGCAACCCTGGAGTTTATTTTTGGAGTATGGCAATATTTTTTTCACACTTCCTTTCTTCTCGTTTTATGCAACTGCATTGATCGTATCAAAATTTTTTCGTTAAATTATCAAAATCGTTGTGATACTTCGACCCCCTAAAAGTTGTATTAATAACATTAGTTTTCCGTCGTGAAAATGTATAGTCCACTTATCTCTCGCTTAATCAGTATGTATTGAACTCCAAAATTGAAAAAAAATCGAAATCTGTTCTGAAATCTTTAAGATTTGAAAGACCCGATTTAGGGTCCGTGGCTTAGGCAATTATTCGATAAAAATTCAAAGCAATTTTTGATCAAATGTACTGTCAGGACTCAGGCACAAAAATTGACGGCGTTTCCAATCGAAATCCCGAATCGGGGGCGTCGGCCACAGGTGCCTCGACCACTGGGGGCCTAAGCCACGGACGCAAGATTTACAGCTCAAGCTTGGCTAATACTGCGACAGAAAAGGAGGTTAAGAGATTTTATCACTTCCTCTTCTATTTTGTAAAAAATCGAAACATTACACTAATAACGATGTATACACGGAAAGTAAGGACTGACGTGTGCCACATTTAATAAATTAAAAACAAATTACTTTAGACACCAGAGCGAGAACACAACAGCTGGCTACATATCAGACACAAATAAAGATATAATGAACCTAATTGCATTCAGAACAAAAAAACTGCATTAAACTAATTGATTACGACTGCAACAAGCGATCTATGCACGATTACTATGTATTGAAAAATTTCCTTTGTAATCAAATTAGATAATGAGTAACAAAAAACCTGAATCACTTGTCATACTGACCGAACAACAGGTATATTAGAACAAGCATAGTAAAGATCAGCGCACACTGAGCCGGACTGCTCGAGTTAAGGCCCTTCTAACCCTAAAATTAGCAACTCTATTTGTGGTGGTTCAAACTTCGTTTGAAATCATGTTAGAATAAAGTTCTAATCAGCTTGCACTACAAAGCGGTTGTAACGTCAGTCACTGCGGCCGAATAGTGCGAAATGAGTGGTTTTTTGCGATTTACAAAAAATCTATTGATTGGACTAAAAAAATAAAACACATAAGACCTGCTTTATAGTTAGTTCAGTTATTATGCAAAGTTTCATGACCTAATTTGAAGTACTTTTTGAATACCAGCGGTTTATTGTTCGATTTGGAGGTAACTTTGGAATTATTTTCTATTAGAAAAGTTTATGGAATTGTGTTTTGGTCACACATAGGACTTAGCATTAATCCTCAACTTTACCATATATTTATTTCAAAATTAATACTGCAGTATTTTAGGCGTAACGGAGTATCATGCTAAGCCATTTGAGGGATATATAGCCCGCTGCGTAGTATCGAACTCCGCATTTTCTATTATTATATTTTATCATTTATTCTCTCTTCACAAAGCTAACTCAAAGTAAATTTGTACAAAAATGTCTCAGCTGTATTTCACCTTTGTGAGAGACTGGTGCCTGATGTATCATCATCTGCCTAGCCTTTTCCCAAGTTTTATTGGGGTTGGCTTCCAGTCTAACCGGATGCAGCTGAATACCAGTATTTTATATGGAGCGACTGCCTATCTGACCTCCACAACTCAGTACTGGGTAATACGAAACCCCTTGGTAAGACTGATTGTCAGACTTTTTGGGCCACTAACTACCTGTAGCGACCGTCAAAGATCACAAATGACAGCCGGGACCAACTGCTAAACGTGCTTTCCGAGGCACGGAGGAAACTCGGTATGTAATGGGTGGTCACCCATCCACAGACCAACCTAAGCAAGCACGGCTTAAACTAAAGATCAACCTGAGCGGCTGTTATTATTTAGCCACGAGCTCCTGCTGGTGTCTGATGTATGTTTTTGGGAAAAACTTGTTACAGGTCACGGTCCCCCTTCCACGGAAGGAATTATCTTTTTCAGAGATACCGTGTGAGAGTAGCAGTTAAACAATATGCATAACACTAGTAAAAGCAAAGTACGTATAGAAGTTAAACAATATAGCTAACACGCTGTTCTATTACGCTCATATTCCTGCATCGAATTGTGAGAGCGAATGCCATGTTCGGTAGTATGGCATGGGTTTTCACATACATAATAAGAAACCCTCCGAAGCTTTGTCTAATTTAATAAGTCGTGCTATTGTCATTACATCACGCCTGTAATTAGACAGAAGTGTACCTAATAGTACACCCACATTTTGCCAGTTATGTTAAAGTCTCATCTAATTAGGGGGCGAGCCTATTGCCATCAACCGGGTACAAATCCAGACTCCGTGGCTGCTACTGAGAAATTACTGATGAAAAACCCAATAACACTTTGCTTGAATCGGGAATCGAACCCAGCACCTCTTGTTCAGTAGTCGCGCGATTACTACACCAACGAGGCAGTCAAGTGATACATTTCAAGCTATTCAACTCTATTGCAGTTTTATTTAAAGACTAGCGGATGTCACGCGATTTCACCCGCGTAGTTTCCGTTTCCGTGGGAGTACGGGGATAAAATATAGCCTATGTTACTCAAGGTGAATGTAGCGTTCTAATCGTGAAATCATTTTGAAATCGGCGCAGTAGTTTTTGAGTTTATTCATTACAAACATGCACACAAAAATACAGATCTTTCCTCTTTATAATATTAGAGTAGATTAAGAACATAATCAATAAAGCTGCTCTATAACCGCTGGCCTTTAAAATAACAAAACAATACAGATCAAGACATGAATGATTCATCTAATACCAAGCCAGACTAAAGAGTGTTTGATTCACACAAAGAACTGCACGTAACATTAACAAAAAACCAGACAACACCTTCAGAGGCCCGAAAATACTTTCCGAGTATTATACTGTCGAATGAAAATATAGTATACAATGTTATACGGTAGTGTATCATCAGGGAAATGTCAGTGTGTTTGTATTACAGTGGCGTGCCTATAGTCTGCGTTTAAGTAAGAATTAAATATCATTGCTCTTTCCTTAATTTCTCTGCGTAGGTACCCGACGAAAGGTCGTTTCGGGACAAGTTTATGACATTATTTCTGTTTTCGGAATTATGTATTTGAATAAATGTATGCGGGTTAAGGGCCTATACTACCTCAAATGGCTTAGCATGATCCTCCGTTAAGCCTAAAATGCTGCAGCATTAATTTTGAAATAAATATATGGTAAAGTTGAGGATTAATGTTAGGTCTTATGTTTGGCGAAAACACGATTTCATAAAATTTTCTCGATTGAAAAAAATCCCAAAGTTACCTCCAAATCGAACAATAAACCGCTGGTATTCAAAAAGTACTTCAAATTAGATCATGAAACTTTGCATACTAACTGAACTCACTATAAAGCAAGTCTTATGTTTTTTATTTTTTCCAAAAGACGAAAATTTGATTTTATAAAGAATAAAAACCACTCATTTCGCATTATTCGGCCGCAGTGACTGCCGTAACAACCGCTTTGTAGTGCAAGCTGATTAGAACTTTATTCTAACAGTATTACAAACGAAGTTTGAACCACCACAAGTAGAGTTGCTAATCTGAGGTAGTATAGGCTCTTAATGACCTTATCTGCCCGCTTAGCATGAACGCCGTAGACACGAAAGAGAAACGACAATGTTCATCTGTCATTGAATCGACAGAATGACAGATGAACATAAGATTTGTCGATTCTCTTTCGTGTCTACGGCGTTCATGCTAAGCGTGCTGGCGCAGACTACATAGGGGCTAACAATTCGCCAAGCTCATAAAGCGACCAGAGTGTTTTGAAACCCTTATGTAATGGCAAGCTAAGCTTTTAGGCTTGTATGAAAATACCGCCACTACTTATTTGTATAGAGCAGTGATATAACTAATTCTGTAAGTAAGTCAAGTTTTGATAAAATTAAGGTACAATAAGCGGTTAAGTTGCAATTCCCATGTATCTATGTGTTGGTTTTTGTGTGTACAATAAAGCATAAGAATATAATATAGCGACTTTGACCTTGTGAAGGTCGCCAAAATCAGCTGGATGGGAGAACAGGACAGGAACAGATTTTCAGCTGAAATGCAGATATGATAGATATGTTTGGATATAGATCCAATATGGGATTTTGTCAGTGTGGCCAAACAAAGAGGAGCTCGTGGCTAAATAATAACAGCCGCTCGGGTCGATCTTTAGGTTAAGCCGTGCTTGCCTAGGTTGGCCTGTGGATGGGTGGCCACCCTTACATACAGAGTTTCCTCCGTGCCTCGGAAAGCACGTTAAGCTGTTAGTCCCGGCTGTCATTTGTAGATATTTGACAGTCGTTACAAGTAGTCAGTGGCGAAAAAAGTCTGACAACCAGTCTTACCAAGGGGTTTCGTATTACCTAGAACTAACTGGGTTGTGGAGGTCAGATAGGCAGTCGCTCCATGTAAAATACTGGTATTCAGCTGCATCCGGTTAGACTGGAAGCCGACCCCAACATAGTTGGGGATAGGCTAAGCACATGATGTCAGTGTGGTCAAAAGTATAGCAAAAATATGGGGTCGGGGGGGCTTTTAAGAAAAAAAAAACATTTGTTAGGGTTATTTTGACAGTTTTTCTTATATTTTGACTGCCTCATTGATGAAGTGGTCGAGCGCGACTGCTGAGCATGGCCCTGGGTTTGTTATTGGGTTTTCACTGAGAAATTTTCTAAATAGCAGCCATGGAGTCTGTATTTGTGCCCGGTTTATGGCATTAGGCTCGCCATAACTGAAATGTGGGTACCTACTACAATTAGATACAACTCTGTCTAATACTTCGGGGATTACAGGCCTGATGTTATGTTATGTTATGTTATTTTAACAGTGGTTTGACTGCTAAATGTGTAAAAAGCGATGATGGCAAGTTTCGTTTATTTTGGAAATTATACAACATTTTTTCATTTCGATGGGTAATAAAATAAATAAATATTGCTGGACATTACACACAGCGCCATCTAATGCCACACTAAGCAACGAGGCTTGTGTCGTGGACACCAGATAGTTGATATACAAAGATACTTTTTCTTATCGTGATACAAGTGATGATACGATTTAGTGTTTTATTCGTTTGTAGGTTTATTAGTACTTTTTTTTTCTTCTTCACCAATGCAATTTGTTGACCAATAATTTGCTTCGTTGGAACCTCAGTGCATCTTGTTGCTCATTTAGGTAAGTTTAATATCATGATTCGGAGTTATATACCATCATTTTTGCTCAACTTTTACCATACAGGAATGACCTCGCGGATAGCAAATATTTTTTCTGATAATATCATCAATCATAATAATAAATATAGAACTAGATATTTATTTTTAGCGAACTAAAAAATATTTGGTGACAAAAAATCAATTTGATTGATTTGTTGTTGTTACAAGTTACACGGGGTACAAACATGTTAGTAAATTCTAAGAATATAAGTAGATATTGTAAGAATTTAGTTGGTTGTACTCGTACTACGTCGTATCATGAGTAAGACCTTTATGAGTTTAATTGGCTGAAACCCTCTTCTTCAATGAATGAGTAAATAAACTACCGACGTTTTCACTAACTGTATTTATTTTATGGTTGCAGAAGTAAAACAAATATATACAAAGATAGGCTCTAGCAATATTGTAATGACACTTGGCAATATTAATTACATAATTACAGCAATAAAATATATATCCATATAAACAGACTAACTTTAAATTCATTGATAACTTTTCTAAGGGCGAAAGTATATCAAATGAATATGAACAACTTTTACCATCATGGATCTCTCTCACCAACTGTCAAATATCTATTTTGCTTATATGTTTATGTTAATCTATGTCATCCCACTGCTGGGCAAATGCCTCTCCTCATGACTTCCAAATCCAGGGCCAATGTGGCCAATGTTCATTATTTACTTATTTATAATTTAAATTCAGCCAATGTAGATGTAGGCCTTAATTGAAAGTAATAACATTCTAGATCTGTTCACTCATACACACACACAAGAATACATAAGGTAGCTCTACATCTAGTTAGCTGAACCAGTAAATCCCTATCAAAACAAACGACAGCAACGATAAAATCTCAATTGAAAACTCCCATTGTATTCACATTATAACTAGACACAAGAAAAGAACAGGTAATTTTCATGATACATCTATTTAAAGCTTGACCTCGTACCGAGGAAATGAAAATTCACAAATTACACAACGTGAGTTGTCAATTTGACAAGGTCTTCTTTTGTTCTGTGGAAACCTCATCAAACAGTATACAGTATGTATCAAAATGATGTGTTCATATATTTTAAGGATGTGTGTAGACATGTGGTATTAACCTGAATATGCAACTTTCTTGTATTGGTCCCAGCAGCAGTCCCCCATGCATTTAGGTCGAGAGATCTGTTGAATTTTTATGAGACGGCTGAATATTTTTTTAGAAATTTCGATGATGGGCTCATGAAGAAAGTCTATACCATATTTTTAAATATGAGCATACTTTTCTAATACACGCTGTATAAAGACAATTTTCGCATTGATAGAATTCAGAAAATATATCTAAAAAATACACAGATTAGAACACAAAAGATTTTCTCAGCACATTCATGCATGCATTAGCTGACGTAGCAAAAAATATAACCTTACACGAGAGTAAAAAATACTTCCACAGTTATTATACAAGCATTAGTAGCACGAATATTGTGTTCTGTTTAATATACGAAACGAAAATACTAAGATTTTAGACACGTAAAGAATATTAAAAGAAACATCAAACAAGGTTCTTATGATACAGCTAATTAGAGGAATGATTTGTTGAACCTATAAGGATATACTGATTAATTGATTCTTTAAAGAGAAAACATGATCATAATGTACACGTGCAATAGGTTTTTTGTCCGTTTCATTCTAACGTTTTTATGAAAGACGTAAAGGAAATGAGTCTGCTTGAGATAGCTTCGCAAGATAAACCAGTATTAAGTAGCAAAACAAAGAAATTAAAATTACATTGCAGATCGTTCGTATAGATATGAGAAAAATTATACGCTCGTCTAAAAAATCCTTACGACACAAGCAAAAACACTAAGAAAAAATTGGAAAACTCAAGACAAAGAAAATTGCCGTTTGTTCCAAACAAAATTTACATTAAATTGTTACCGACGGACGATCATAAACAGAAATTGTAAGATGTTGAAACAAAACTACAAAGCGTAAAATTACACACGAATGGAAAACACTCTCAGAGAGTGCAAGAACCTTTTTCATTTAAAAATACAATTACAAAAGAACCGAAAAATGTAGGTGATTAAATATTCAATGTGAAATAATCAGAATTAGGTACGAATGCACTTAAGACCGTGAATGCAACGGAGCTCAACAAGATGGTATCAACAAAAGATCCTGCATGCGAAATTGTTATGAGGATACCTACCTGCCGAAATTTCATCGCCTACGCTATACGATTTTAGGCAGACGCTACTATGCAAGCGATGATGGAGCGAAGAGACCTTGGGATGCTAATTGGCTTGTAGCTATGTCTAAGCTTAGTGAAATTTCATGAAGTAGGTGATATCTTTCGGACAACCTAACAATAGATACAGATTATAAGTTCGGACAATCATCATAGGAGAGTGAAAAAGAGTGATGTTTATGAATAAACTTCAGGAATTTGTTAATTACCTAATTTTGCCCCTCATGTCGACCTTGTTTACAGTAGTAATGTGGTCTTACCAAGAAATGCTATATATCGAATTTATCCATAGGTATATAAGTGGTAAATAAAATTGATTAAGGTCTTGATGAGGAAAATAAGGGTACCTAACAAGGACAAGTCAAAATAAAAACACATTTTTTATCTTTAAATTCACGATTATTTTCTAGTTTCTTGGACTTTGATTTTGCGTTATAAATCAATTACACTTGACCACATTTGTTACTAAGAATAATATAATCTATTAATAATGTATTTGAATAAAATTGTCGCATAATTCATTTATGAATTACTTTGTATCTGTTTATGTTGCCACGCGTAACGATTGCTTTGAAGATAATGACGTATTTTCCGAAGATAAAAATGTTTTAAGTGGTTCAGATCGTGTAAGAGTAGTTACTGTAAATCAAATTGATACAAGACATAAAAATATTGATTACAACAATTTTAACACTAAAACTACTAACTATAAAGATAAACTTAACGATATAACAGTACTCGTAAACACAAGTAAGCAATATACTTTTATTTTCCTGACCATGAGATATCTAAGTAAACTTGACGCCCATTTCAATAAAACTATAATTATACAAGTCACATGTTGGAACCGTGAGACAATTTATTTTATAGTTACATCATCGCTTGTACTATACCCCACAACAATACCAAGAGGTGTGGGTAGAAGCAATTGTCCAGCCAACATTCAAGCTGGCTGTTAATCTAACAAGGTTCCAACTAGTTCACAAACATATAAGAGTTAGGACTGTGTAGCAACAAGGCGTGGCAATGTCATAGGATAGTTTTTGCGGTCGCCTACACATTAGCCCATCAGAAGAATTTGACTTAGCTGCCAAGGTCGCATGCATTGTCTTTTTTTGCTTGAACGAGATGTATTTTACCTATCCTACTGACCCTGAGTTGCGTAGGAAGATTATAACTAGAATTATGTTAAGTGGTCTGCGGTGACAGTCTGGTGGTTAGATGTAGTAGAAAAACTAGATTGAATACAGATGGTGTCGATATCATGATTATGTTTTCCGAGAGATTAAATTTTTATCGTTTTCTATGTTATGTTCTTATGAAAAAGAGATCGTTTTGGTATGTACCTTCATGTTGTACCAGTAGTTAGCGAAGTTTATTTTAGGCTTTTACAGCTTTTTGTTTTTCAAACCCTGGTCATCATAATCTTACTGCCCTTTCCCCATTCTATTCGGGGTCGACGAAACACGTTTTCTTCTTCCATTCTTCCCTGTCACGTCACGGCATCATTTTCTCAAGCCCTGATATTGTGCGAATGTTTTGTCGCTTCCGTGTCTTCTTTACACTTTACATGGATGATTTGAAGCAATCAATCAGCCAATTTTTTTCGAGTTTACTCATTGTAGGCATTTTACTGTCCTTTTCTGATAGTCTCAGTAGCCTCTACTATAGCAACAGTACAACTGACTAATTCTTTAGTGGACTCATGCTTTCCTTTTCTCATAATGGCGTTAATGATTTTTTGCCTGTGTCTACATACTTCACATTAGTTGTCTTAATAAAATGAAGTTCGTGATGGGAACAGGGGCGGCTGTACTTTAAGTGCGCTCGTGCGCTGAACCACCAATTCAAAAGATTTAAAAATGACAAAATATTACATCACATTAATTTTTAAATTATCATATTAATAATATAAAAAAAAAATACAAAATCATTTAACAAATAAAATTTCCAATTGTGACGAAACAATTTAATATATTACCATCCCTGTAAAGAAAGACCTATTCTCGGGCGCTTCGGCGAGCGCACGCGGACTGCTAATACAACTTGTATGAGGTACGAGCTAACATGCCGGACGCGTGAGGCAAAAGATAGTTCATAGAAATGTACCGAGAAATTAGTCAGTTTTCGTGCGCCGCACGAGCGGTGCGAACCGAAGATAACCGAGAGTACCCGATGTTTGACGAAATTCGCCGGCCGAGGCGCTGAGCGGTGACGGTGGCCATGATGATGTTATAGTTTTGGTGCATCGGTGACGCGTTAATTATTGTTTGTACTCGTAATAAGTAATAAGTACAAACAATACCCACTTTTATTAAAAAGGTGATTAAACAATTAATTTTCACTTCACAAAAATGCAACCAAAATAATAAAACATTAACATATTTTATATAAACTGTTGTTTAATTGTAATTTCTAATCTTTGAGGAAGTAAAGTGCACCACCAGTTCGATGACTCACCAGCCGCCACTGGATGGGAATGCCTGCAAGCGGCGCCGGCTGTCACATTATCATAATCTACTGGTGCTATATGGATAATGTTGTAGTCATATATTAAACTAGACCTAAATGCTACAGCGACAACAGCTGAAAAAAGTTCTGGAGATCGACGTGTAGATTTGGCTGACATGTTTGCTGGCACAAGAACGTGGAGCTTAGCACAAGGAAAGAGAGGCATATACCCAGTAGGGGGTGAAGGGGGCTGTGGATGATGAATATGATGATGTTTAGCTTAGTTAGCTGATGACTGTAGGATGAGAGTAGGTACTACATCTATTTTGTTAAAGCTTTCGTCTAGAGAAATACTTTCATTTCCTTTTGACACACAGTTGGCAAAGTATCAGCATACTAACTTTTTCCCAAAAGGCTATCTTAAAGCAACTAAGGTTCGTTAAGAGCTTTACTTGCCCAATTCGTGAAAAGAAAGTGAAAACGGAGAAAGTATTACGGATTCCGCACCAATTATAATGACTCCAGTGATACATTAGTTGTTGTTTATTGTCATTTCGTTGCGCAGCCTGTCTGCATAATTTAAATAAACTCCAATGAACATGGTACCGTTAAAATAGGAATATCTCTTACCGTGAAAAATATTGATTCAATACTTCTATCAAGTCTTCCTCGATATTCGATTAGAGACGTTTGGAAAATCGCATTTTCCAATTTACCTGCGACATTCACATATCGCGTTAAAGTAACCATATTGAACCAATAATCCATATAACACTTAATTTAATCAATTATCTCTGCCGACTGTATACCCGTTCAGTTAGTGGCTCTATTATCTTGTTACATATTTATTTTTGTTATATCGAGGAGTGAGGTGAATAAATATCGATTAATAATGACAGTTTACCAGCTTATTAGTTGAGTGGTTTATCACTTAGGATAGGATAGTTTATTTCTAATGGTAACTTTTATATTTCTGTCGTTTAGCAGCATTTTTGTGTGCAGAAAGGTCGATTGCCCTATAAGTTGCTGGGGATTGGTTTTCACTGAAGACCTTCGCGCTCTGTTAGCGGTTGTGGTTCGAAAACTCTTTTCTACAATAGTAAAAATAAGACGGAATAAGTTTTTTGGTTAGAGTCAGTTTTTTGGATTTCTTTTATCGAAAACCGTGCAGATAATTCTCGAGGTTTCGGCTGTTTCGTTTGCTCACTCGATGACACTGAAACAAGACCACATATTGATTTGAGAATACGAGTAGGTTAAGACTTAGGTTTAAGAAGATCCTAAGAAAAGATGGCCATAACTTAGAACAGCTGATGGTTACTGACAAGGTCGATGGCAAGCATCCGACGGGTCGTAGATGGACGGAGCAAAATCGCTCATCCCTGGACTAAAAACTACGACGCGCTTCGCCAAAGATAGGCACAGCTGGAGCCGAGAGTCGGAATATCGTCAAGCAGAAGATTGTTTCACGTCGTCGGGGGAATGAGGGACACCACGTGAGCAGAAGAGATAGGTTAATGGCAAAGGCTGCTTCTGGTAACTTCTTCTTAGCGTATCGTTGACAAAAAATTCAAATGTGTTTAGCCCAAAACTCAGCCACGCAAACCTCGCTCACTGATACAGTAAATAGATCATCGCAGACGCAGGTGATAGGGCATGCGGAGCAAGACGGAAGGTGGGTCATTGTCTGTGGGGAGACACCGCATACGCACTCTGATAACTTAAAGAAGTCCATGAAGTTTTGACGTAGGCTGGAGCTTTTGTCAATCTTTGACCAACCTTGGATCTTGATTACTTTATTCTATCCTCAGTGATTACAGCGAAAACTTTTCCACAAAGGTCACGACCCTCAACAAACATCATTTAAATCATTATAAGAAACTATTCAACAAACTGTCAATCGTCTCACACATTAAGCAATCGCCATATTTCTATACATTTTTGTAGGTTTTTCCTTGAAACATCGATAACTATTTATATTTACATGTTCTTAGTGTAAATGTCACAGGAGTTCAATGTCGGTGACAGTCGGTTTGGAAATTGACAAGTTTATTTATGTAATTTACACTTTTAGGTGTGTTGTAGGCATAATCTGAAGTGTAGGTATTATAAGTTTGTTGAGATATGATGTAAAAGAAAAACTATGGAGTTTCTTGACGGAACTGGAAACGGTCAATTTGACACAGAGGTTCCCAAACTATTTTTCTGGTGGACCACTTTCAAAATTTTGTGGTTTCCTGCTGCATTTTTTTCAAGCCCGTGAACCAAAAAAGAAAAGCAAGAAATTCGCTATCTGTTACGGCGCATGAGGACCGTACCTCCTAAGATTTTTTTGGCGAACAATCTGAAAATTTGAATACTAAGGGCCAGTTTCACGATGTCCGAATAGCCACTACCTACTGAATAAATTAAAAAATGGAACAGAATTTGTATGAAATTATCTACCAAATAAACTAACTGGAACTTATTCGTAGGTAGTGAAACAGGCTCTAAGGCTTCGAAATGCTTTTTAAGGTCTCAATACTTACGACCATTTTCACCGAAATACCTGATTTTTTTAACTTTTTTGAGTAGCTTAATAACTGCCTACGTTGATAGATAAAGCCAAGCCAACATTTTTGTTTTTTAGTATCGAAACCAGATAAAATTTCGTGGGGGTTCACAAGTTCTAAGTGGAGGTCCACTTACAATTTGTGAACCCCCATTTTTTTGTCACGCCAACGTAGGCCCCACGTTGGCGTGACAAAAAAATGGGGGTCGGGTCTCCTGTGGACGCCTGGGGGTCCACCTGGACTACTTTGGTAATCACTCAATTTTAACACGTGGATTATGTGAAATTAAATATTTTGAATTTGAAAATACCCACGTAGTTCCCTAACTTGTATCTATACGAAACGTATGACCAAGTGAAGCAAGTGTGTACCTGAATAAAAACTAAAGAAAAAGATTTTATGGTAACCGTTGAAATCATGTCTTAGAACCATTATAGAAGACATGTGACATTTACCAATTTGCACTGGAGAGACTTGTGATCCAGCAGGAGTTGCTTTTTCACACGTTCTTAGTTTTTGCGTTAGTTTAGCTAAACGTAGGATACATTTATTAATCAATAGGAACACCAAGTCTTTATTAATTAATCATTTAACCCACCTTCATGTATCTGTCTGTCTTCGTTAACAATTACTCGCCAGTAGATAATTTACTTTGTTGCGGATCTACTCATCCTGCGTACCTAATACTTAGTTAGAAACGGATGTATGTGATACATATGAAGGTAGGTACTAGTAAATAATAGAGCCTATTGCCGTCAACTGGCACAAATCCAGAATCTGTGGCTGCTACTGAGAAAGGGGGTTTTAATGGAAAACCCAACAAAAGTTTGCCTGATCCGGGAATCAAACCCCTTAGCTCAGGAGTCTCTGTATCTACATTAGTTTCTTTATAAATCGAACACAAAGGGGATGTGGTGGCGGGACTGTTCGAAAGAGATACCGATAGATTCTGCGCGGACGCACTTGCGCCGTTGCGTGTACAGTCGGTCGGAATATATTGATTTTAGATTATTTTTTAAGTTTTGAGGAGCTCGTGGCTAAATAGTAATAGCCGCTCGGGTCGATCTTTAGGTTAAGCCGTGCTTGCATAGGTTGGTCTGTGGATGGGTGACCACCCTTACATACCGAGTTTACTCCGTGCCTAGGAAAGCACGTTAAGCTGTTGGTCCCGGCTGTCATTTGTATAGATCTTTGACAGTCGTTACAGGTAGTCAGTGGCCCAAAAAGTCTGACAACCAGTCTTACCAAGGGGTATCGCATTACCCAATACTTACTGAATTGTGGGGGTCAGATAGGCAGGCGCTCCATGTAAAATACTGGTATTCACCTGCATCCGGTTAGACTGTAAGCCGACCCCAACAACAACAACAACAGCCCATAACGTCCACTGCTGGACAAAAGCCTCTCCCATGATGGAAGGAATTAGCCGTAATCTCTACGCTTGGCAGGCGGATTGGAGATCGCAGTGATGAAAGATTAACAGAAAACGCTGCTGCCCATTCTCTGGTCTACGGAGGCGGAAGGTGTTCTGCCTCAGACATTTGTCGCCTTTAGACCCGTGAGTGTAATGGGTTGGTTCTATTCTACTCTGCCGAATACCACACGGCTTAATATAGACCGACCCCAATATAGTTGGGAAAAGGCTATATAGGCAGATGATGATGATGATGATTATTTTGTAAGTTTATTTGTAGATAGTGTTTGTGTATGGGTAGTCAGAGACTCGAAAAGCGGGCAACCAGTCTTACCAATGGGTAACGTTGATTTTGAAGCTACCCATAACCTACACAACCTATAGTCTGCGCCAGATAAATAGGAAATAAAGGTCACTAACCCGCATACATTTATTCAAATACATAATTCTGAAAACAGAAATAATGACATAAACTTGTCCCGAAACGACCATTATCGTGATCCTTGACTTTTTCTAGTTATAAAAAACGATTCATAGTGTATTGTCGGGGTACCTACGCAGAGAAATGAAGGAAAGAGTAATGACCTTTAATTCCTACTTAACTGGCATAGACTCTAATTAAAGTTATGGAGGTTCTTCCTTTATTATGGAGGGAACTTTCCACCCTGTTTCTACAATCTTTATAACCCGACAACGGTTGAGCCCACGTGGATGATCATGTTTTTGGAGGAGTTAACTGAAATCATCATCTACCTCTCTCATCACTTTCACTCTGGGCCCTATCAGAATACCAGCGCTGTGACGTTTTTTAATGTTACAACACCATGCTGAAATGGGGCCTTTTGGCCTCGTACAAGACTAATTTCGTTTCTTTTTTTTTCATTTTATGTTTTTTTTTTTTCTGTTTAATTTTTATTAGTGTACTGATAATATTTCACATTTTTTTATTTTATGTGTATTGTCCTGTGCGGGCTAATAGATGCTTTTTCTTTCTTTCTGTCCGACCATCATGTTACTTGGGGCCGAAACAACTCGCAACCGTCACGTTATCATTTACACCTTTTATCTTTCATATAATACCGCACACAATCCATCTATCATTTCTTTGGTCTGCCTCTCCTCTCCATCCATTGGAGTTAACTGGTTTTCGTTTAATGTTTTCTCCAATAATCCATCTTTTTCATTCATGTATATTTATTTTGTTCATACTTACCATAATTTTGATGAACCTTCGCAGTGCAATCTTTCTGTCAAGCCGAGTTTTTCGCTAACAACCTTACATCTCACTTCTTCATTCTTTGCATGACTTTGCACATTCTTTACTGCCACTGCCACATTATCATTCCCATTAGTGGTAAAATGTCTATTTTGAAAGTTGCAAACCTGTCTCTTGATATTGCAGTGATAGCGAATTATTGTAAGGTAAGCACAGTATGCAGTAACAATTTATTCAGATATCATGAAGGAGAAGTCGTTAATATCATCAAAGTTTTCATGTAGGTACAGATAAAAAGAGGTACTTCATTGTATACCAAATTGTTACACATCTCTTTTACAATATTCCTAATCTTACTTCTTACTAAGGTTATGAATGTGAAAGTTTGTGAGGATGGATGGATGTTTGTTACTCATCTACGCGAAAACTACTGAACCGATTCGGATGAAATTACGCACGTAGATAGTTTATAACCTAGATTAACAATGAGATACTTTTTATCCGTAGTATGATCCCATGGGACAGTTACCGACCTTCCAGCGGGCGATGCCGCGGACAAAAGCTAGTTCTACTTAAACAATAATTTTGTTTAGAGAAAAACTTTTATTTATTTATTTATGTACACACAAAATACTTTACAGGAAAATATATTTACATAGAAGAGCACAGCGAGCGAGCTTCCGAGCTTTGAATTAAATTAAAAGCAATTTTTCGACACATTTGGGCCGAAACACAAAAGTCCTCCCTATTTCTAAAATCAGAGTAGATTTTTAGGCCAAAGCCATGACTAATATAGCAAACGCTATTCTAAATGCTAAAATGTATATCTGGTTTTAATTTCACACAAAAAAGATCATCAAAGTCGAATTAAAGCAGACTTTACGGAAGTGAGTCATATCATACAAAGAAATACATTTTTCAATGACCTTTCCGCCAAACAACTATATTATTACCTTATTAAGTAATAGAGAAGTAATTTAGAGATGTTGTGTTCATGAATATTCCATATATTTATTTGATTTATGTGGAATATTTCTGCTTATTTTTTGGAGCTCATGGCCAAATAATATCAAGAGCTCGGGTCAATCTTCAGGTTGAGCCGCGCTTGAGGTTGGTTCGTAATCGCCCATTACATGCCGAGTTCCCCCCTTGTCTCGGAAAGCACGTTAAGCCGTTGGTCCCGGCTGTCATTTTGTTCTTCGACAGTCGTTACAGGTAGTCGCAGTGACCCGAAAGTCAGACAACCAGTCCTTACCAAGGAGAATCGTATTACCCAGTACTAACTGAGTTGTGCAGGTCAGATAGGCAATCGCTCCATGTAAAATACTGGTATTCAGCTGCATCCGTTAAGACTGGAAGCCGACCCCAAGGTAATTGGGAAAAGGCTAGGTAGAGATGATGATGACTTTTGTATATTTTTGGTTTTTGAACATTTTTTACTGATTACAAGACGTTGTAATCTTCACTCTAGGCAAGCGACCATAGGAGAAACTTGGATATTTTATTAGCAGACAGGAAAGTATTTATATTACGTACACTTTCTAATGACTTACTTACCGATGAAATCTCAAACTTTAAACATTATGAAGATCTTGAGGATAACTTACATAATAACGCTACCTCCAGCTCCGGAATTTGGTAGTCGCTAATCAGACGTCGGAGACAAGTTGGTCAAAGCAAAGAAAACTTTCTCACGTGAAGATTTATAAACGGTGATGCTGTTCTACAAACGATGGGGCATGTGATATCGAGTCCTGTTTGTCCTGATTGTGGAACGCTACAGTATTTATGGAGCAATGATAGCAGCGCCAAACTTGCATCTAAGCCTGGGCCTTCTCAATATGGATTGCCATCGACAAGAGTCAAGCCAAGCCAAGAACGGTGCCTTTATATTGAGATATGACTGCGCCTTAAGGAAACAGCTTATCCCAAAGGTAAGCACATTTTGGGCTCTCATAAACAGGCAAGGAGAAGGACGGATCATATCAAATGCAAATTAATCCTTACACCGAGTAAAATTGATCGATGACTTAATACAATACATGTATCATCAACTTATAATTCTGAATAGGTCGTCAGCCCGTAATTGTAACTCTACTTACCCTCTAAAGAATCATAAGTCCGACATTATGTAGGCATGTATGTAAATAAGATAGCTCACAAGCATGTATAAATAAGCGGACATACATAATACATACTGAAAGGATCACAGGAATGGTTTCTCATTAAAACTTCAAATTTTAAGAGCTGAATACGAAATTAGCCAAATTATGAATTAGGTATGCACCTTCATTTACATCTTTTGACTTAGACTTTAATGTCGGTCCATCTTTTCCAGTATCAAAGCCATCATCATAATTTTATAAAGCCTTTCCCAACTACGTTGAGACAGCTACCAGTCTAACTGGAAGCAGCATTACGACCCTATTTTACACGGAGCGACCCCCTAATGACGACCCAAATGGCGCAGCGGTAGTGGGGCTGCCTTACGTTCATAGGGTCCCGGGTTCGAATCACGGTCGGAGCAAATGTTTGTGTGATGAGCATGGCCATTTGTTTCCGAGTCATGGATGTTTACATGTTTAAGTATGTATTTACAAACAAAAAGTATCTATGTAGTATATCAACTATCTGGTGTTCACGACACAAGCCTCGTTGCTTAGTGCGCTGTGTGTAATGTCCAGCAATATTTATAATCAACCTCCGAACCGTGACTGGGCTTCCTGAAATTACTTGGATAGACTGAATCAAACTTTATGGCTTTTGACTAACCGTAACAACTGTTTTAGTGTGACAGCCGGAACCAACAGCTTAAAGCTTCCTTCCCGAGACATGGATGGGTCTTGGATATGTTGTGATGGTCAGTCTGAGGGTCATGTCTATCAATTACACCCCCTGGATAGAACTGATTTTTTTTAACAGTAGGTATCGGTACAAAAGGATTATCTTCACAAACGAATTTGAATGCATTTATCATCATCATTTTTCTGACTTTATCACAATTTATTAGGAATTTGGTGACAGCCCAAAATTTGGGAATGAGTTTGACACTTTCAGTAGTGTCCACCAGCTCCTGTGATGTGCAAACAACAGGATAGGCAGTCGTTTGTGGGGCATCAGCACATTTACACCTCAGTGGTCATCCCATGAATCTCCACCTAAACAGAATGACTTCTTCTTCAAAACTTCTTCAAGTGTCGTCAGCTCTGCAGTCACACCATTCCTAGCCATATTTTATGAATTCATATTGATTCCAAATGGCAAATACATTTCACAATTGTTACCGCCATTAGGCATCTATTGTGCGTCAATCTAGTGCTCTTACATCTTTCATTAAATTATTTACTGTATATCTAACGTCCACTGCCTGTCCGTTGGTAAAACTTCTATTCAAATGAAATTGGTCATGTCCTTCTTAGTTTGTATTAGTTCTTGTATTAGGTAAACTGCTACTATTTACTTAATCAGCTACTGGTTCCTTTAATTTTATTGCGGGCAAATTGCGACAGTCTGACAGGGTCGTTTTCATTCAAATTCTTGAAGTAGTTTATTGGAGGAGTGTTATAATTGGCCTGTGTTGACAAATGTACTAACTTTTTCATTTCCTGGATATTTTAAAAGGAATGAGGACAAGCAGGTCTCGTTAAGACAGTATGTGATCAGCTGTAATATGAGCTGAAGAAATGTTGGTAGGCAAAAGATAGTGGATCAATGTTGACTTGTGCAAAAGAAGCAAGAACATTGCAATCTTGACCAATTTTGAGGAACAGCATTTAAGGACAATTCGCTAAAACATGACGACGCAGTTAATAACAGTAGCCAATCAAGCCTAACATAAATTCTTCATTATTGACAAGGTACATATTTTCCCCCTTACACACAATTATAAAATTACCATGTAAACAGTACCGACAAAACGCTGTTAATGACATCACACATACGAGTACGTCTAGCCACAACAATCTTTACTACTCAACTGCGCACATAAAGTACTGTCACAAAGAAAACATATTATTTAGTAATTCTTTCCTCGTCTGTACCAACGCATCAGACGTCGACTTCACACGACGACGACCTTGTGGATATGGAGCGATGTAATGGTCTGTAATTGTATGAATGTTGGTATGTCGCAATCAATCGTATTTGAGTACAGTGGGGTGTATATTGTTTGTTTACTTTGTCAATGAGTGGGGTGGGGGGGTGTGAATCGACGGATGGAAGTAGCAATAGTCGTCTCCTGAATGCAACAGATTTACAGATTTTTGATGATTTGGCTTTTATCGGTTCGGTGCCAAATTAATAAGATGCTTAGTGCAAACACGAGGAGAAGGAGGCCAGAAGTATAGATGAAGAAGCAAAAAATAAAATAAAAAATATAATATATTATAATATTATATATTATTATTTTATTATATAAAATATAATAAAAGTAAAATACTGGTATTCAGCTGCATCCGGTAAAACTGGAAGCCGACCCCAACATAGTTGGGAAAAGGCTAGGCAGATGATGATAGATGAAGAAGCAAAGCGCTGTGCCGGCACCAAATAGATTCAGATAAGTGAAAGAGAATGAATGAATGAAAATTTTATATTTGTTTTAGTTCAAAAATGTGTTTTGTCTACGTGCATATAAAGTGGGTTTCTAAATGTCTTTAAGAAACTTGATTATCATCATCATCTGCCTAGCCTTTTCCCAAGTTTTATTGGGGTCGGCTTCCAGTCTAACCGGATGCAGCTGAATACCAGTATTTTACATGGAGCGACTGCCTATCTGACCTCCACAACCCAGTTAGTACTGGGTAATACGATACTCCTTGGTAAGACTGGTTGTCAGACTTTTTGGGCCACTGACTACCTGTAACGACTGTCAAAGATCACAAATGGCAGCCGGGACCAACTGCTTAACGTGCTTTCCGAGGCACAGACGAAACTCGGTATGTAATGGGTGGTCACCCATCCACAGACCAACCTAGGCAAGCACGGCTTAACCTAAAGATCGACCCGAGCGGCTGTTATTATTTAGCCACGAGCTCTCTCTTTAAGAAACTTGATTATGTAGAACACAATTTCCTTACACAACTAACCTAACAAGCACGCAATCTCGGCTGACATTGACCATCGCCTTTGTTTACCCCATAAGTCACATAATCATGGTTATTACTTACTATAAAACTACTCATAAATAACTCAACAAGTGAACAGTTGTACACCTACTTCCATCACATAGTTTTTTTCCTATAGAAACGACACTCAAAGGATAGCAACACTACAATTATTGAATAGTACAAATAATTGATTTGAACAGCAAATAATTTACTCACTGTTATAGATCTTAGAAAATACTTTAGTTACTTTGTCGTACAAGTTATTTGCCTTCACAATGTACGGTTTTTATGTAAAGGCTTTATGTGTGTTGGTTGTTACATAGCTGAGGTAACTTGGACAGTGTTTTTATAACATACTAGCGGACGTCACGCGGTTTCACCCGCGTAGTTTCCGTTCCTGTGGGAGTACGGGGATAAAATATAGTCTATGTTACTCAAGGTGAATGTAGCTTTCTAATGGTGAAAGAATTTTTGAAATCGGTTCATTATTTCCGGAGATTACCCCTACATACAAACTTACAAACAAATGTTACCTTTTTATAATATTAGTATAGATTAGTATAGACTAGCGGACGTCACGCGATTTCACACGCGTTGTTCCCGTTCCCGTGGGATTAAGGGGATAAAATATAGCCTATGTTACTCAGGGTGAATTTATCTTTCTAATAATGGAAGAATTTCTGAAATCGGCGCAGTAGTTTTTGAGTTTATTCATTACAAACATACACACACACAAATACAAATATTTCCTCTTTATAATATTAGTGTAGATATAACACCACGCCTTGTAATCCCCGAAGGGTTAGGCAGAGGTGTAATTCAAGTACACCTACATTTCACCAGTTATGTTTAAGTCCCATGTATTAGGGGGCGAGCCTATTGCCATCAACCAGGCACAAATCCAGACTAGGACAATGATATAAAGGGTGTAAAAACCTCTTAACGAAGCCGAAAGGTACATGTTCTCCGTCATTGCGATAATATTTTTGTTTTAGACCATACCTGGGAACCTTCTAGTAACGGAAATATTGGAGGTCAAAATTCCAACTTTTCCAAAAGTTTTTTTTAAATACGTGTTTTTAATGTAATATTTTTACTTTATACATCTCCACGATCCCCGTATCTACTAGTGCGTTACATTGAGTTTTACCGGAAAACGTGATTTTTCACCTTAAAAAAATAAAATTAGTTTCCCAGCAATAAGTTTTGCGTAAAAATACTTAGTAATGTACAGAATGCTTGGTTGACAGCTTCGTGATGAGTCTGTTTACACCCTTTATATCCTTGTCCTGGCCTGTTGCCCAGAGAGTGCCATCCCCCATCCTCATTCTATCATCACAAGAGCAGATATACGGCGAAGCATCACTATTATACAGGGTGGAATTTTGTAATGCCACCTGGAGGGAAAGTACTCTTAATACTGCAGATAGAAAATTTTACTCAAAGGAAACATTCCTTTATTTTTAAAAAGAAATTAATCTGCATTCAAAGATTTTGAAAATTCGCGTGCCACACTCGGGAATCGAACCGGCTAAATTGAAAAAAAAAATAACACCCTGTACTTTTATGGCACCAATCGATAGGGTCAATCATAAAGATCAAATCCCTCTAACAAACATGATAAATTAAATGAAAGGAAAACCATGAAATCTTAACTTATAAATTCAATGGGCAACATAAAGCACTTTTACTCAAAGGTCCGGTCCAATTACTTATGTTAGAACCTAATAAACAATTATCTTTTGTCTACATTTATTGATTAAAATGAGAAGAACTATTTAGATAGGAAGATAACAATTTGCACAAACAAACACGTGCAAATTGAAATCCGTTTTCTTCAATTGTAAAGGTCCATTCTTTGAATAAAATTGCTTTATAGTAATAAATTTATCCCATTGAATTTATAACTTTAGTTTTCATGGTTTTCCTTTCATTTAATTTATAATGTTTGTTAGAGAGATTTAATCCTTATGATTGACCCTATCGATTGGTGGCATAAAAGTACAGGATGTATTTTTTTGGAATTTAGCCGGTTCGATTCCCGAGTGTGGCACGCGAATTTTCAAAATCTTTGAATGCAGATTAATTTCTTTAAAAAAATAAAGGAATGTTTCCTTTGAGTAAAATTTTCTATCTGCAGTATTAAGAGTACTTTCCCTCCAGGTGGCATTACAAAATTCCACCCTGTATAGTTGAAGTTCCACGACCAGAACAAAGCGCTATGCTTCCACACACATACTGTCCTTTGACTGCAATTCAAATTAAATCCGTAGTCCTAATATCGTTGTAACCTCAATTCCATTCAATTTAGTTAAAGCCGAATTAAAATAGAAGTTCGATCGATAAGGTGTCAATGATTTAAAATTGTTTCGCAATTTCAAATGATAATTTTATTAATTCAATTAAATGTGGTGAAGGCTACATTTTAAGCCTGCCGGTGTTGCGGGACTGTTCGAAATAGATACCGTGACCCCGGAACACAAAGGGGCGATGAAGGAACATGGATGAGTTTCAGTTAGTAATAGTCTGACACTCCCCCTCCTGCTCCGCCCAGAGCGGGAGGAGTCAATTGATGACGTCCCATCCGAAAAAAAGGGCTACATTTTAAAAGACAAGATGCAGACCTAAGCATAGATAAGATTATAAGGTTAGGAAAGAAGTGACCACATTCAAATTCATTTATTTGGATTGTTCAATGTACGAACTTGTTACACAAGGGTTAACTAAAAACGCGAAAACAAAATTACGTCGATGCGATTAGGAAAATGCCAAAATAGGGCAGCAGGAGAGTCATGAATAATGGCAATACCATTGTATTGCCATACACAGGAGAGGTATATTTTTGTATACTATCTAAAATTATTAGGTATCCGTGTTAAATGACGATAGTTTCTAACTATGTAAATATCAGGTCATCAGCTACGCAGTCAATAGAAGACGCTACGCAGTCTAGAAGTACTTACAGCCAAGTAAATAGAAGTACCTACAATATTGTCAATAATATTTACTTGTGAAAAACATTATCTACACGCAACATAACGTAAAATTGAATAACATGACTCGAGACGCGCAGACTAACGGCATTGACACTTCAAAATATATCAAGAGAATCAGACAAAATTATAATAATACATTACACGAATAATTCTAGACGATTTAACAAAATAACCCGACAGCAATAACTATTACGCTTAATGAAGATTAGAGAAAAACCCTTGACATTTTAGAAAAGACGCATCGCGACCTCGGTTCGTACTTAAACATTATTTACCTTCTAAGAGAACATCACACTGCAGGCAATTAAGTATAACGCGGGGAAGTGTGGTATGTACAATATTTGCAGCGATTTCCTCTAAATAACGTAGTACATAATATAGCTGGTTTATACAGAGTGGTCGGCCTTGAGGTTAGCTGACATTCCATGCCCTTTCTTCCACTTTGCTGACGATGTCTTCTGAACGGTGATTGCATACGTGATACGTTATTAATATGCTGCGATACCCCGACTCTCCAAGGTTACGTCTATGCAGTCCTGGTACAATTTAGCGAACAAAAAATGGATCGGTCACCTCTAATTCTTTGTTCGTAACGTCTATTTTCGCTTGTTTCGATCGTAAGGTTGTATTGTTAATGAGTACGTGATTAGAGTTAGTCGCAAGCGCCACCTGTCGCCCAAAAACAGCAAGTGCAGTTTTGGTTTGTCGATCGTATCGAAGTGATCTAGTGTTTCCGTTTTGCATTGGCGTTAGTTTTAATATCCTGGTAAATGTTTAATTCATGGGACAGCGATTTATACGGTTTAATTGTAAAATAGATACATTTGCGCCGTTCGAGTGTCTCTGATATTGTTTGCTGATTTAATTAGAGTGTTTTGGTTTATTGAATGGACATTCTGCAATTGGACTTGATGGCGAAACCAATATTGATCAACAATAAAACCCATCAGATTTCTTTCAGTTATCTACTAAATATATGTGAATAAAGAAAAGAAAAACGGTTTCAAATACACATTTAGAACCATAGGGATTAACGCCGTTCGACATAACTTTATCTACTCCGCTTTTAAAAACTTAACAACAAGTTAATTCTCCTTTAAATTAACTGAGCTTCATTCAAGTAACACCTCAAGTACCTACAAACAAGTCAATCACACACAGTCTAGCTAATTACGACTCCCTTGAACATGTTAGACCAGCCCATTAATGCCTAGGCACAATAGACCTCTGTTTTCACAAAGGAAGGCCTTGCTATGCGTTAATAATGCGTCTAAAATTAGGCGGTTTACGCTGAATGGAATACACAATTTTTTCTTTGTGAGAATTTCTCACATTGTGTTAGTTTGAAAATTGTGTAAAATTTCGACCAGATGTTGGAGAGTTAGGATTTAGTAGACCACGTTTGCCATAATCGCCACGCTTGGCAGGCGGGTTGGCGATCGCAGTGCGGTTGTTACAAAAGCACAGAGAACGCTGCTGTCCATTATCTGGTAAGTCCCTTAGTCGCCTCTTACGACACCCACGGGAAGATATAGGATATTCAGTAGATACCTAGTTTTACTGTTTCAAAAGTTTTATAATTCCGTTGTAAAAACATTTTAACACAAAAAAATGAATCGGGTGGAATGCATAACCTCCTCCTTTTTTAGAATTCGGTTAACAATATGTTGCATCGAATTATTTTTCGTTATCTACTTAGTACACAACGACGTATACGCAGTTCTGTTCTGATATCCCATCCAGCCGTTTGTCCCGGCCGTATTGGGTATGGGAATTCCCGAAAGTTTGGACTACAAGGTAAACGACACCATTGAAAATAAATCCCAAAGACCTAGTCAAAAAGAGGTACCCTCTGTACGAAAACTGAGTAAAGAAATAAAGGAAATATTACGAAAGACTTCCACCAAATGACAGTAATCAGTCAATCTTGTTGGAACACGCGTTTGACACTTTGTCCCTTGGGTTGTGAATATGAAAACCAGAAAAGCTCCAAAAGATCTTCATTGTAAAGGAAAAATCACGAAAGATACTCACACAAACGACAATACACCTTGCACTTAAGCAGTGGAAAGTTCTTCAAAAGTTGGAAACTAAAGACGAAAAAACACAAGATCAAATTCACATTTGTTGGTAACCACAACATAGTAATCAGACTTCAAAGGAATTTTATATCAATAAATAAACGGTTCAGCATACGTTATGCATGTCGACGCACTGAATCTAATTAATTGCGTCAAGGTTACGGCTTTGTCTCCAACTATTCGTAACCATCGGCTTATGGTGGTGGACAGGTCATAGGAGGAAGCGGAAAGTAGCATAGATGATGATGAGGATAATGGCGAAAGAAGAAAGAAAGAAAGAAAGAAAAAGCAAGCGTGTATGTCCGTGGAGCCAAGCAAAACCTTTTCCTTAGCTACTAACTCTAACTGACGGACGAAATAGATTTGCAATTTATTGTTGGTGGAAACTAGCCTAATAGACACGTATTGTTTTGTTTTTGTAAATCAATGAATATTGACAAAGATAAAACGCATCAAAACTCGGGAGTCCGACTCATGATGTCAGAACGCACTAAAAATTATACCACGGTGAGAATTTTAAAAGCGTCGTATCTTCGTCAATTTATATTTACGTAACAAAAGAAAAAATACGGGTCAAATATTTTTTGATAATCTAACTGTCGGACTAATTAGATTTTTTCAGTTGTCAAGCCTTTTGGGGTGAATGCTATCTATCTGGCTTTCAAATTTAAGATGTGGTTGAAGGCCCACTCTATACGTATCCAGTACATCATCCATACATTTTAACCGCGTAGGTATTGCAGTTTTGTAGTATGTATGGATTTTCCAAAAATATCGGGGGAAAAATATTCCATATAATTATATCTTCCAAACTATGCATTTTCCAGGAAAACGTGCAAGGACAAAATTGTAGGGCATTAAATTTTCTATTATTGTTATCTTTCAAGATTAATTTTCCCCCATAACATCGCGGAACAATATCCAAAAAATTCGTTAATTTCGGAATTGTGTCCAGGTAAAGCCCCTAATTTAACCTGCCGACTGGACTATTACATCTACAGTCACATATTTTGTAATGAATCCATGGTCTAAGTCAGTCGTATTTCAGCCATTTTTGGCAAAAACATGATTTCTAGTAGTAGATCATTACTGTGAACCAAAGTAGAAATGGTATAAGTATATAACATACCTTTTCAATACACGTAATGGCTATAGTAACATAGGTAATTACTGTTTGCTTCCGACCATTCTTTTTTTGCCGCAAAAATTAATTGTTCCCGTTATAATTACAAGTTATGAACAGTATAAATGTATAATTTATTCATTCTACATTTTAAGAATACCTGATACACAATGCTAATATTGCAGGTACACTGGTTTATTTCAATTGAATGCCAAGCTGAGCATTCCTGGTTGAGACAGTTACTTATAGGTAAGTGAGTATTGTGTTTATGTTGACAGTATTATTATGTAATATTGGTGTTATGTTTCTTGAGCAGCCTTTGATATAAATAGAGCACTCCCACGCTTTACTTGAAGGTGGTTAAAAGGACGAAAATAGTACATTACTGCAGCGGCCAGCAACAGCATTGATGGACGAACGTGTAAATAGTCCATCAATGCCTAGTTGTGGCCAAGGCTTGTATAGTACTTTTCTCAACTAGTGCGAGGAAATTAAAACTCTCGCGTTGAAGAGTTCATTTGTTTTTTTTTTTCAATAAACCGCTTTCTATTTGCAAGCCGATTCGAAATTTAAATAAAACCTTCGATAAGTTACCTCCTTGGTGGCAACCAAGGAGGTAACTTATCGAAGGTTTTATTTAAATTTCAATTTTTTTTCGAAAAATGGAACAATCTATTACTCTCAAACATGGCAATGTTTCAGAGTAATAGATTGTTCCATTTTTAAATAACACGACAGATATGGACATGGAACATTGAACAGTTGCGTTTCCTTATGTCTACTTTATAAACATCATAAATTCTCGGTGAGACAGCCGAAACTAATGTGTTCAGAACATCATGAAGTTTTGAAGGAAGACTTTAAATAAAGGTTCCAAAAATGATACCGTGTGCACTGAGGAAAGAAGGACTCAGAACTTTTTTAAAGTCCCTAAGGTTAAATTGGTGGTGGAAGTTCATATGGAAGTTCATAATTATACCTAGCCTATGGAAAATCGCATCGGGTACTCGGTTTGTCTGCTAATAACAAAATACTGTTATCTCCCTTTTGTCAGTCATGAAGACCAATTACAGCAGTTCCGTTTTCTTCAGCTCGCGCATGGTAATAGGTAAGCCATATTCTTCGTTTAAAATCAAAAATTAAAGCATTTATTTCAAGTAGGCCAGTTACAGGCAATCCTTTGCACGTTTTACGATTTTGATGGTGCTTACTTTAGACCAAAATTAGAGTTATCCGATGACTTAATTTAATGACCAAATTCTGAAATCCCTATTGACTAGTTAAATATAATATTGATGCTTGTCCAGACAGTATGGCACCAATAAACTCATCTGCTTAAGCCTTGTACCAAATCGCAATGTTAACATTAATGGCTTTTAACATCATTTGCATACCGAGTTTGCGCTTCGATATACATTGTTTGTTCTATAATATGTTAGTCTTGTTTGACATAAGGTCCAAAGTGAAGCTCTAATGTTCTGATTGGTTTCGTGGAGTAGAATATTGAGGTACCTGCTGCCAACTGCCACTATGACCAGAGCCTGCAGCAGTGTGCAAAGCTACTTCACATTTTTACTTAAAAATGGTTGTCTGTAAAGTCGGTTTACGGACGATATTTTTATAGGTCCAAGGGTTTGGGCCGATCTTTGATGACTCAGGCGGAAAGTGACTGGCGCGCGAAACCGTGTGACACTTTTTCGAGCGTGCAGCCGGTGTTCATCGATTTATAAGACGTTATCATGTCAAAAAAATATGGGACCTTTTCAATAAGGCAAGAATTTTCAGTTTAAAAGTCTAGGTTGAAAGAAATATAATGAGGAATGATATGAGGCAAAAAGGAGTAAATGATAGCGTTACGGTTGACAGGGAAGAATGGAAGAAAAAAACGTGTTGCGCCGACACCTTAAAGAAATAGAATAACCTCGAAAGCCGTAATTTGGCAATATTTTTCCATACAATATGATGAAAAGGTTGATGAAATTCCAGTAATATACAGGATGCCTTTTTTATCACTTTCCAAAAAAATGGTATGGTAGGTGAACGGAGTAGAAGCAAACGGCATACTTAGTTTTTTTTTTTTTTTAATCCGAAATTAAAATCATACCTACGCGTATTGCGTATGATTTGAAATCCGATACTTTTCATTGTTTTTTTCAAAAATTCTCTTTGTTCTAATATGATTTTTTTTTTAAATGTATAGCGTTTTTTGATGATAGATATTTTTTTTAAGCTGTGGAAAAAAGAATCTAGGTTCATCTCTGGTTCATCCGTTCATCTTTGGTTCATCTAAAATACCCATTTTTTTTGGAAATTGATAAAAATGTTATCCGGTATATACCATCTTATAAGGATCCTCGATCAAAAAGATCATAATAGTTATATTTCTATGTTTATTTCTAGATCTTAGTTTATTGTTATTAAACTTTTTGTTTCAATAAATTGTAGAAATGACTGTTGTTTTTGCCGACTGTTAATAGACATTGAAAATAAATTGCTCTGCAGTGTTTTTGCTCTGAACGTCACAGCTTGAAGAAAATTAAAGGTACTTACACTTACAGGTCCTAGACACAGATAAATAACGATTTTAGCCAGGATTCTAGACTTTTTTATGTATAATTTCTAATTAATTTGAACAATTGTTTCGATTCCACAGTTGTCAGGCATTTTTCAGCTATATTTTGCATAATTAGTCAAACTCTAGTGGTCTCAAGTGTGGATGTATTCCTGCCGGGGTTGCGGGACAGTTCGAAAGAGATACCGCGGCCCCGGAACACAAAGGGCGATGAAGGAACATGGATGGGATTTAGTCAGTAAAAGTCTGACACTCCCTCCTGCTCCGATCAGAACGGGAGGAGTCATTTGATGATTTCCCATCCGAAAAAAAAAAAAAAAAAAAAGTGTGGATGTACTATTAGGTACACCTCTATATCATCCTTCGGGCATTACAAAAAGTCTTAAGTTTCTGAAGTTTCATTTACAGTACCTAACTTTATAGGGTGTAAAAAGACTTAACGAAGCATCGATCAATTTTTTGTTCTAGACCATTCCTGAGAACCGTTTAGTTACGGAGATATTGGGGCTCAAAATTCCTAAATGTTTTTGATGTAACATTTTTACTTTTAACACCTCCACGACCCTCGTACTATTAATTCCATCCATTTAAACGCAAAACGTGATTTTTCACAATAAAAAACGTCCTTTTCCAGCAATGTTTTTGCGTAAAGTTACTTAGTTTGGTGTTTGTTTGTTTGATGTTTGTTTGTTTGTTTGATGTTTTTGTTTGTAGTTTGAATGCTTGGTTGACAGCTTCGTTAAGGGTTCGTTTATCTGTGGTTTACACTCTGTAGACAAAGACACAAAATACACCCTTCACCACATTATTTATACTACTTAATTAATATCGGATCGTGACCAAATAATGAAGTTTATTAGGTATTAACTATCCATATATTACGTGCATAATCGTTGAAACGATTGTGAGACTCTAAAACGATTTTATTGCTGAACTGGCGCCTTTTATTGTTCTAATACTTAGAACCACTTAATAGAATAATAGTGAAGGATATTAAGTCTAAAACAATATTACATCCGTACTTATATATTGTTATCTAAATATTTATCCATACATCTATACAAATAAATAAAATTGTGTCTGATTGTAATTAAAAAAAAAAACCGGCCAAGTGCGAGTCAGACTCGCGCACGAAGGGTTCCGTACCATTATTATCAAAAAAAGGGCAAAAAAATCACGTTTGTTGTATGGGAGCCCCCTTTTTTTTTTTTTTTTTTTTTTCGGATGGGAAATCATCAAATAACCCCTCCCGCTCTGGGCGGAGCAGGAGGGAGTGTCAGACTTTTACTGACTAAAACCCATCCATGTTCCTTCATCGCCCTTTGTGTTCCGGGGCCACGGTATCTCTTTCGAATAGTCCCGCAACCCCGGCAGGCATCGGTCCTTACGGACCCCTTCCTTTTTGCTGACTCTCTTTGAGGCGCGCGTGGAACACGAACGCGCCGTCGACACGGCCTGTCGTCATGAGACGGACGGACGGCGAGCTAGCCCATAGCTCACCGTCCACAGGCCCGCGCCTACGGTGGCCGGGGGCCACGTGGTGGTGGCCCCCGACGCCCGGGGCGTCTCCCGCGGCGGCCGGGACGTTGAGAGGTTCTCTCCCTCTCACGTTCCGCCACCTCCTTCTCTAGCATTACTGCTTCGCAGAAGGAGGTGACGGCGTCCCATTCCGTCTCGCTCCGGACCATGGCTTGCACCAGGGCCGGACGCGAGAGGTCGCCGCCGCCGATCGCCGCTTCGAGGACACGGCGGTGCTCCGCCCACGCGGGGCACACCTCCACCGTGTGCTGCACCGTGTCCTCCGGTCGATCCTCACAGTGGAAGCACCCGGACGTTTCCTCCCGCCCGATTCGGTGCAGGAACCTCCCGAACACCCCGTGTCCGGTGAGGACCTGCGTCAGGCGGAAGGTGAGGACGCCGTGGCGTCTCTCAAGCCACTCCTCAAAGAGGGGACTTATCGCCACTATCGTGGCGTGCCCTGCACGAGGTTGCGACAGTCGCTCTCTCCATGTCGCCATGAGATCCCGCCGGAAGTCTGTCCGCTGAGCGACAATTTGCCGCGGCAGCGGAGTTTCCCCCCGGCGTAGCGCCTCCGCGCGCCATTCATGTAGTTCTTGGCATTGAAGTCCCCGAGGACAAGCACAGGGAGGGAATGGTTTCCGACGACGACACTCAACTCTGCGAGAGAGTTGTGGAACTCGGCGAGAGTTCGGCTCGGGGAGAAGTAGACTCCCACCACGACGATCTCCCCGAACCGGGCTGCTACGCACCCCCGACCCCTCCTGACACCTTCAAGGGTCGGGGTACCGGCGGCGGCCGACGACACTATGGTCACTGAGCCGCTAAGGTCCGCCACCCAGTCTTCCCTGGGGAGGACAAAATACGGCTCAGCGACCACAGCAATGTTAATCAACCACTGCGCCATGCTCTGGAGCAACAGATCCTGAGCGCAGGCGCAGTGGTTGATGTTCGCTTGGAGGAAGCGTAATGGGGCCGTTATTGGCACTCCATTACCGCTTCCTCCCTAGCCCCCTGCGAGGGCCCCTCTGTGGCGGCGACAGTGGCAGCGGCAACGGTGGCAGTTGCGGCTGCGGCGGCGACGGTGGTGGTGGTGGCGGCGGAGGGCCTCCCCTTGCCTCTGGTGGCCTTGGTGGGTGCAGCGCAGGCCTTGCTTCCAGCCCGGTGGTCGGCTGGCTTGCCAGCCGCCGCACAGGCACCGCAGTGCGGCGTGGCACAGCAAGCCGCGGATACGTGACCGGGCTGGCTGCAACGGAAGCAGAGTCCGCTGCGGTCAACCTCCGAGGCGCACTGTACTGACACGTGGTGTCCCACGTGGCAGCGATAGCACCTCAGAGGTCTGGGCTCTAGCAGCTTCACCTGCGCTGAGACCCAGCCCACCAGTAGCCTTCGGCCCTCCGTTATGGCTTTAGCCGCCGTCACCGGGCAGCATACCGTAACGGTATGCATACCCGTGGAGTCCGGGCGAATGGCGCCTGCCCTGACCTGATCGGCAGGGCACCCTCCGGACCTGGCGACGGCGGCCACCACCTCCTCCTCGGTAACCGAGTCGTCCAGACCCAGGATGCGCAGGTCTGCGCATCTGACGGGCCTGGACACTCGGGCCTCGTCCGCGTTTAGGGACGCTCTGAGCTTTTCAGCCAGAGCGTCGGCGGACGAGCCGCTGGTTTCGCCGGGGATCTCCAGCAATCGAGCCCCTGTCGCGGTGACTTTAAGCCGGAGGCCCCCGGCGATCCCAAGCTCACCGAGGTTCACCGCCTCTTTCGCCTTCGCCAGAAGGTCGCGGTAGGTCACGCCCCTCTTTTCCGCGTCCGGCTGTAGTGTGATCACTACAGCCGCGGTCTTCGGGGCACGCAACCTGGCCGCGATCTTTCGCGCCCTGAACTGGCGCTGCCGCTCCACATTTCGAGCCTTTTTGGCCGCCTTCCTCCCCTTCTTCTTCTCCCCGACCACCTGCCATCCGGCTTCAGCCGCAGGTGTCGGGGGCTGGGGGGGCGGTGGTGGCGGCGGCAGCTGGCCTGCCGCAGGCACTGGCCCGCTCGCCGCTGGCACTGGCGCCGGCGCTGTCACCGCCTGTGCAGCTGCCTTGCCCTTCCTCCTCCTTGGCGCCTTCTTAGCTGGCGCTGGTTTCACCGGAGCTTGCTTTCCAGGGGGAGGCGCCACAGCCCTGCTGGAGGGCTGACTCGCTGGCCCCGGTCCGGGTGCCGCAGCCGCAGTGGCAGCCGCGTACGACACCGTGCTCGGGCCCGCGGCTGCCCTGTTTGCACCCAGGGGGGGGCGCAGGACCCTTCCCTCCAGGATGGAGAACCGCTGCTCGAAGGCAGCCAGCTCCTTCCGAACCAGATTTAGGATCTGGTTCTCCGCCGGTTCGGGCTGAGTAGGCCGCTGGGTCTGGCCCCCCTTTTGAGAGCCCGGCCCCCGCAGGCTGGCCAGATCTGCCCGGAGCTTCGCATTCTCCTGTTGGAGAAGCTCCGTGGTGGCCGTCAGGCGGGCCACCTCCTCCTGCAGTTTGGCCAGCTCCTCTCCGCCTACCGGAGGCGGAGGAGGGGAAGGCACCGCAAAATTGGCCTCCGCTGCCGCCAAGATGGAGGCGGAAGCCGCGGGTATGGCCTTCAGTTTCGTGCCTGTCTTCACCTTATAGGCCACGCCCCTTATCGCGGCTTCCACCGCCTTTGTGAACCTAGCCTTACGCTCCGCCTCGGAGCCGCCAGTTTCACCCGCCTCGTCGCCAGGCCCGGGAACAGTAGTGCCCGGGAGGCGCACCTCCTCGGCCGGTCTCGCCAACCTCTCGGAGGCAACAGGCCCCCCCCTCTTGCCTCGGATCCCACCGCGCTTGCTAGTGGGGATCTTGCGGGCCGAGGCCATCTCTCCCTCGGATGACGAGACTTGGTCGCCATCCTTTCTAGACCGCTTGCGGAAGAACTTGGTGTTCTCCGCGAGCGTCCCACCCGTCACGCGCCGGGAGCTCTCTGAGCCTCCCGCGCTCACGTCGCTGGATGCAGCGTCGGACTCCGACTCCGCATCTCTCCTCTCCTCTCCTTTGCCGTTGCCGGCGGTGTTGTTTTTTGTTTTTTTGTTTAAAGTTTCCATATCTGAACCCACGAGTATGGGGGAAATAAGATACAATCTAGGCAGAGACCCCTGTACCTAGAAGGGCAGATTTAAGTATTTATTACTCGCCATGGGGGTCTGCAGGTACCCTGGCGAGGAGTACACTAGCGACTGATTTGTTCCATGGAACACCCGTCAGCCATACATCCCCTCGCGGTGCGTCGCCACTTGGGATTCGGGGTAACTTTTTATAGAGGTTTTCTACCTCGCGGTCCGGGCGGTTAAGCCAAGACCCTCGGTCCCCTATCGAAACCGCGAGACCTGATCCACAGCGCTTCGATAGCCAGATTACGAGATTGGCGGTGACAGAGGAGGACGGATCCTTCTCTGTCTGCTCGGAGGCAGGGTGAGTGCACACCAAGCCCGCCCTCATTCCTCAGCTGTGCCCTCTGCTTTACAGAGGGTCACGCAGAGGAACGCACCTTTTGTCAGATTCATTAGCCGCGGCGGTCACATTCCCCGGGGGATAAAAGAAAACTCTCATTTCCTCTCATTCCTCGGAGAAGGATACCGCCGCGTCCAGGGTGCACCGGCCCAGCAGCTGCTCTTCCCTCCAGACGTATCGAGAGGGACCAGCAGCCGCCAGACACACGTGGAGGACTTCTGACATCGCACCCCATGGGAGCCCCCCTTAAATATTAATTTTATTCTGTTTTTAGTATTTGTTGTTATAGCGGCAACAGAAATACATCATCAGCTGTGAAAATTTCAACTGTCTAGCTGTCACGGTTCATGAGATACAGCCTGGTGACAGACAGACGGACAGACGGACAGATGGACAGACGGACAGACGGACAGACGGACAGACGGACAGACGGACAGACAGACGGACAGACAGCGAAGTCTTAGTAATAGGGTTCCGTTTTTACCCTTTGGGTACGGAACCCTAAAAACAGCTTTTTACTAAATACATATGACCATATAAATACAGTACTTATAACAATTTTTTTTTAAATTTTTGTTTGTAGGTACGTCTCCGAAACGGTTGGACCGATTTTGACGGAACTTTTGCTGATGTTATAAGGAGTAACTAGGCTATTATTATTTTAGAAAAATGATTATGGCTCCGTGCAACGTGCTTCGCCATCATTTTGAGAAATCAGTTGGAAGTCTTGTAAATACATTAATATTTAACATAAATAACTAAAAACCGAACGAAGCAGGGCTGAAAGCCACTACCCCTGCTACAGTATAAATGTAAAAGTAATTCTGTTTGTCTATCTGTTACATGGTCGGAGGAGCTCGTGGATAAATAATAACAGCCGCTCGGATCGATCGTTAGGTTAAGCCGTGCTTGCCTAGGTTGGTCTGTGGAAGGGTGACCACCCTTACATACTGAGTTTCTTCCGTGCCTCGGAAAGTACGTTAAACCGTTGGTCCCGGCTGTTATTTGTAGATCTTTGACAGTCGTTATGTAGTCAGAGGTTAAAAAATTCTGACAGTCTTACCAAGGGGTATCGTATTACCCAGTACTAACCGGGTTGTGGAGGTCAGATAGACAGTTGCTCCATGTAAAATACTGGTATTCAGCTGCAGCCGGTTGGACTGGAAGCCGACCCCAACATAGTTGGGAAAAGGCTAGGCAGATGATTATATCTGTTAGGTACATGGTCACACCTAAAGCACTAAACTGATCATTACAATGTATGGAAAGTTAGTATGGAATTCTGGTGAAGACTTAAAAATACCGATCAAGTCACAACAGCTAGTACTCTATAAATTACATTGTAAGTATATCAATTAATGGGAAATGTCACAATAATATCAGCATTTGTTTAAGGCGATCGTGTTATCATAAATCATAGTTAGTGACTGAATATTAATTAATTGTAATAAGGGTATAGGGTACAGAAAAAGGCTAGGTTTATTCTGTTATTAGATTATTTATTGTACTATTTTTTATTTCATGTAAGTGTTTATTATTTTGACCTTGAAAACCTCTTTTTAAAATTCGTTACTTCAATACTGGTGTCGATTCTGTTGTGCACAATCTAAACTTAATTTAGGGGTCCACCCTTTATAGCAGAATTTTTTATGTCATAATATTACTTTGCATAACAGCGGATAGCATAAACTTCATTTCGCAGAAAATCGTTTGGCAGACACTCATTTATCATACATTCAAAACTCATAATTTTGTAAGGCAGAATCATCTTTAGGCATAAATTTCATATGCATAAGAATTAAAAGTAGAACCATCTTAGCTCAGAAAGTTTACAGCCAGAATCATCTTTTGGCATATTAATTTTATCTCGATAGTCACTAAAAGCAGAACTATCATATCTCAGAAAGTTTACAGTTAGAATCATCTTTTAGCATACATTTCTTATGCATAACAATGGAAAGACTCATCTATCACATCCACATCACAGAAAATTCAAACATGTAAACAAGCATACATCTTGCATGCAGCAAGCATGCAGTATGCAAACAAGCATGCAGTATGCAAACAAGCATGCAGTATGCAAACCAGCATACAATATGCAAACATGCACACCAGCATACACCATTCATGCAGCAAGCATGTAGCATGCAAGCAAGCATGCAACATGCAGCAGGCATGGTTTCTGTCACGGCTCCGGCGCTGCGGGGCTCCGGCGGTCCCACGCGAGCTTATCGTCGCAGATGTGTTTAACGCTCACCACCGCAGCTTCGGCTTGCTGGCCGGCTTCGCCGGCCAGCCTCAGCAGCGGCGGCGAGTGTTACAACCACCTGCTCCTCAACTTGCGGGCCGCCTCGCCCCTCCGCGCCTACGCGATTTTAAATTACACTCTAGGGGTAGGGCAGACAAGACTACGTAAAGTCGGTTTTGGAGCGATTCGTTTCTGTCACTAACTTTTGTAGCCCATCATATTACTTTTTAAGACAATATTTAAATGTTTGGTTAAAAATGCTATTTTATGGAATAATGCCAAATACAATTATTCCAAATGAAATTCTGCCATCTTCGTAATATGCCAAGTGAAATTGTGCGAAATTTGAACATTGCCAAAGGTAATTATGCCAAATAAAATTCTGCCATCTTAAAAGTATGCCATTGTAAATTCGGAAATACAAACATTCGGCCAAACAATAACTATATTAAATAATTTTTATGCCTTCAAAATATTCGTCTAAAGAAGATTATGCCAAGTGTGTTATGCCAAATAAATTTCGGAGTATCAAGATTCTGCCAGATAGAAGGAACCCAAATACAATATGCTCTAAACCCGTTTGTCATAAATATTACAATCAATAATATACAAAACACTTAAAATCGTTTTCAATAATAGTTATAAATCCTAAATTAAAAAAAAAATGTTTAGATCTTAATAATATTTTTAACACAAACCGGTATGTTCCCAGACGTTCCCAAAAGGGAACAGAACATTGTTATTTTAATTGTGTCTGTAATTACGGGTACCTACAGTAAAGTATTACTTAGCTTTTGCTATGCTATGAACTTCTCTCAACACAACACATTTTTATACAATATTGCTCTTATGAAATTTGTAAGAATTAAAAAGTAGAACCATCATATCGCAGAAAGTTCATAGTTAGAATCTTCTTTTGTTTTGGCATACATTTCATATAAGTAGTCACTAAAAGGCAGAAAATCAATCAATCAAACCGTCAATCATTATAAAACAGTTGAGTGTGAACATAATTATTTTATTTTTCCCTGTAATAAGTATGCAAGCATGCAAACAAACATGCAGCAAGCAGGCAGCAAGCATGCAGCAAGCATGCAGCAAGCATTCAGCAAGCATGCAGCAAGCATGCAACAAGCTTGCAGCAACCATGCAAGCACGCATACAGTATGCAAGCAACCATGCAAGCGAGCAAGCAGCATGCAGCAAGCATGCAACAAGCTTGCAGCAACCATGCAAGCACGCATACAGTATGCAAGCAAGCATGCAGCATGCAAGCGAGCAAGCAACATGCAGCAGGCATGGTTTCTGTCACGGCTCCGGCGCTGCGGAGCTCCGGCGGTCCCACGCGAGCTTATCGTCGCAGATGTGTTTAACGCTCACCACCGCAGCTTCGGCTTGCTGGCCGGCTTCGCCGGCCAGCCTCAGCAGCGGCGGCGAGTGTTACAACCACCTGCTCCTCAACTCGCGGGCCGCCTCGCCCCTCCGTGCCTACGCGATTTTAAATTACACTCTAGGGGTAGGGCAGACAAGACTGCGTGGGGTCGGATTTACAGCGATTCGTTTCTGTCACTAAAACCTAATTTTTAGCAAATGTTTTAGGACCAAAAATTTTATTACACTTATATGGACATTAGGAATAATACACATTATATAATATAATACTTAGGATAATTGACTTTATGACATATACAATTAGAAGATTCAATTATTATAGTATTCGATATTATGACAGAACAGTTTTAGAAATTAAGATAATTATGTAAAACAAAATTTCGGGATTTTGAACATTATGGTAACTGATGACATTCTAAGTTCAATGAAACGGGAGCTAGATATCTCACCACCTACCCAAATACCAGAAAATTCACAACAACCGGGCAAAAAACATTCACCCAAATATCAGGCTGCCAAGAAAAATAAAACGCAAAATGAAAATCAAAGGTCGATTTTGAAATTCGTTCAGAAACAAAGCGATCAGCAGAAAATAAGATCAGTTTCTACTACGTCGGTTGACGAGAGCGACGCCGAATAGCAACTAATAAAGCCTCCCTTCACAACGCCCCAAAAATCAAAAGAGTTATATAATAAAAAAGAACACTTACCTACCCCAATACGGTTGGTCACCGCGGGGTCAGTAGACCAAAACCCTCCAAAAAACGAAAATAAAACCTACATTGCTTCTTTCAACGTCAGATCCCTGGCAAATGAAACCAGAATAACTGAGCTAGAATATGCGTTATCAACGATAAAATGGGACATTTTAGGCATTTGTGAAAGCCGCAAACAAGGGTACATCGTGGAAGACAGGAACGAGTACCGACTCTACCTAATGGGTGAAAGTAAGGGAAGAAATGGAGTAGGATTCATAGTAAAGAATCAAAAACACATAGAAGTACAGGATTTTATAGGCCTATCAGAAAGAGTAGCATTGATTCATGTAAAGATTTACGAAAAAACTTTTACCATAATCCAAACATATGCACCTACATCTAGTTCTGAAGAAAAAGAAATTGATAACTTTTACGAATCACTAGGAAAAGCAATTGAGAAAAGTACAACCAATATAATTCTCCTTGGCGACTTAAATGCTAAAATTGGGCTACCATAAGAGGGTGAAAGTCGTGCCATGGGAAAATATGGTTATGGAAAAAGAAACAAAAGAGGTGAAAGGTTCATACACTTTTGTCTTCAACACAACCTCAAAATAGCAAATACAATGTTTAATAAATCACCTAAATTAAGATGGACGTGGATGTCACCTAACGGCATCGCGAAGAATGAAATAGATTACATCGCAACGAATAAGCCACAAATTATCGAAGATTTCAGCGTTCTTAGTAACTTTAAACACCCAAGCGATCACCGTATCATCAGAATAAAAATAAACACAGCCAGCAATAAGAAAAAACGCTCTAACTTCCGAACTAAACCCCACAAAAATATTAATTTCAAGAAATACACAGAAGAACTAGCCAAGCTCGAAGAACACGAGACGAAAACTGTACAAGAGTATTACGACAACATCGAAAGAAGTATCCTGAAAAGCTCCGCTTGCGCTATCCTACCCCAGGAAAGTACACGCAAACAAACAATTATAAACGACGAAGTCATCAAGCTTAAAGATGAAAAACATATACTGAGAAATAAGGAAAATAAAACCAATCAAGAAAAAAAACAGCTAAGCAAACTCTACAAAATCATACATAGAAAGATAAAAAATAACACCAAAAAATATAGACAAAAAATCCTACAGAAATACCTGGAAAAAGCTGGCGCTGTCAAAAAAGCATATAAATATCTAACGAAAACCAAAACACTTATGAATCAGCTGCAAAACAAATCTGGCCACCTTATAACAAACAGAAAAGATCTAATAAAAGAAGCTACAATTTTCTACAAAAATCTTTACAAAAAAGGCAGCGATTCCACAGAAGAAGCACAGACTAATCCTGTAAATACAGACAATGTACCAGAATTCTGTACATGGGAAATTGAACACTCAATCGACAAACTTAAGTGCAAAAAAAGCCCAGGCCCAGATGGCATAACAAATGAAATGATAATATTTGGAAGGAACACCCTAACTAAACCACTAACGTCACTATTCAATTTAATACTGAATCAAAAGGAAATACCCAGACAATGGACATGCTCAAACATCGTACTTTTGTTTAAAAAAGGAGACCCGAAACAAATATCAAACTACAGACCCATTAGTCTCATGTCAAATCTCTACAAACTATTCTCGGCAACTCTACTAAGAAGATTGACAAAACCAATAGACGAAAATCAACCAGTAGAACAAGCAGGATTTGTAAGTGGCTTCTCTACCATAGACCACATACACTCCCTGAAAATGGTTTTGGAAAAATATAATGAGTATGACAAACCTCTATACCTGTGCTTCATCGACTACAGCAAAGCGTTCGACTCAATTTCCCACAGCTCTATATGGCAAGCTCTATCAATGCAAGGAATCAACAAGGAATACATCGATCTAATAAAGGCAATTTACAAAAATAGTAACTCTAGGATTATGCTCGAGAAACCAGGAAATAGTTTTAAAATCGAAAGAGGAGTTAAACAAGGTGACCCACTCTCCCCCAAAATATTCATAGCGGTGTTAGAGCAAGTATTCAGAGCGATGAACTGGGAAGACAAGGGCCTAAATCTACACGGAAAACACTTGTCTCACTTAAGATTCGCTGACGATATCGTGCTGTTGTCAGAAGACCCATATGAAATGCAGTCTATGTTAGAGTCGCTATTTGAAGAGAGCAAAAAAGTGGGCTTAGAAGTAAACCAAACAAAAACAAAACTTATGACAAACAGACACAAAACACCAATAATAATTTCATCTACCAACTTAGAATACGTTGAAGAGTACATCTACCTAGGACATCTAATTACTTTTAAAAACTGCACAGAAAAAGAAATAGAAAGAAGAATCAAATCTACCTGGAATAAATACTGGACTCTAAAAGAAATATTCAAGAGTAAGATGCCAACCAAAATAAAAACAAAAACCATGGAAACATGCCTACTTCCCACACTCACATATGCCTGTCAAACATGGCCCCTGACGAAACGAAACTTAGAAAAAATCAAAGTGTGCCAAAGAGGAATAGAAAGGAGCTACTTGAACCACAGACTTAAAGACAAAGTAAAGAACACAACAATTAGAAGTAAAACCAAGGCAAAGGACGTGGCTATAAAGGTACTTAGATTGAAATGGAAATGGGCTGGACATTTCCAAAGAGTGCCAGATCCCACTGAACAAAAAGCGCAGACAAGGTCGACCACAAATGAGATGGAGCGACGATATCATAAAAATAGTAGGAAAAATTTGGAGTAGAGTAGCTAGAGACAGAATAGCATGGAAACGAATGGAGGAGGCTTTCACCGCTATTGCTAGCGGTCCTTGTACATAATAATTAAATAACGTTAGGTACATAAAAATCAAGAAAAATATTATTACTAACAGTCAAATTTGTAACACTAATCCTTAGTTAAGTCAACAAAATTGTAGAAGGAAAATAAAGCTCTTTTTATTTTTTATTTTTATTTTATTTTTTATTTATGGTAACTGAAGTTTATAGCAAACGTTTTATGGATAATGATTTTCGGACAAAAATTTTTAGGAGATATAAGAGAGTACCGTCAAATTTAGTTGGAACCAATATATTCTATACAAATGAAGGGTGCACGTAAAAACATGTCGACTAAAAACACGGCAAAGTGCGAGGCATAAACTAGTTTGACATTTCTATCTTAGTTCATAGCTATAGCACTCCTTTTCTCGCACTGCCTTTTAGCAAAAGATAGCAATAGCCTAAATTAAGTTTAGTTTGTCCACAACAGAATCGACCCCATTTTAGTTTTTTTTAAGTTAAATTAACTTGGCCCAAAACTCTGCTACATCAACGACGTGAAGAGTAACAGATTTTTCGGATTCATGTGCGTATTGTACTATCGAGGACACTCCCGCCTGACCACCACTAAGCTCATTTTTGCTTGCACTCGCAACATAAAAACGCTCTCTAGCCCCGCCCCGTTGACTTTGTGTAGAAAAAATGAATGAAAAGATACCGAATCGGCCGAGCGCACTGACGACGCACGCCAAACGAGAGTTATTGTTATTTTGCGCGCCAAAGTTGACGCTTTCCTAATAGGCCCAAACTTTAAGGGAACGTGGCTCGGCGCCTCCGCATGATTTAAGCGAAAAATTTTTAAACTGGTCAGGCGGAAAAGACCCCCATAGTACCTACAATTATCACTTGCTTCGGTGAACAAAAACATCGTGAGGCTTCCCTCACGATGTTTTCGTACCTGAGAGATATTTCCTGACGGCATGTAAAGCCAATTCAGAGGCCCATGGGCGGCATAAAAACTCACCGCTCACTCACTCATTCACTCTGACACCAGGTTGGGCACCACACGATAAAGAAGAAAAAGCAGTAGCTTAGGACGAAGTCGTAGAAAGTGCAGCTGGAGTTGCACAAAGAGAATTATAGGAGGTGGTTTATCGATTGTGATATTTGTCTGCTGTCACTCTTTGTTTCATATTTAAGCATCTGGCTGAATTAAACCTGCATTGACCTTTTTTTTCGGATGGGAAATCATCAAATGACTCCTCCCGCTCTGGGCGGCGCAGGAGGGAGTGTCAGACTTTTACTGACTAAAACCCATCCATGTTCCTGCATCGCCTTTTGTGTTCCGGGGTCACGATATCTCTTTCAAACAGTCAACAGTCGAACAGTCCCGCAGCCAGAGAAATCTCAAAATCTATTTTGAAACTAGCCGGTAGTTTCAAAATAGATTTTGAGATTTCCAAATGTGTTACCTTTTCTGGGAATTTACTTACATACTTGACTTAAAACTAGTGTTGCCCAAAATCGGTCTTGGTCTTGTTCTTGCATTTTTGCAAGACCAAGACCAAGACCAAGACCGACTTATTGTAGCAAGACCAAGACCAAGACTGAACCCTGCAATACTTGAGCAAGAACAAGACTAAGCCTGCAAGACTCTTGCGTCTTGCATTTAAGTCAAACTGAGATTTGGGTTATAGTAGGTATTTTTTTTAATCCCGATTTTGATAGACGTTACCCAGTATCAAAACCGTATCGTCATAACATTAATAGGTATTGTATTGATTGTTATATATTTCTGCTATTTATTAAGTAGGTAGCGTGTTACTTACAAATAATATGTTCCCATGTGATAAAAATCTACCTAGCATAACTTTCTAGCAAAGTTCATTTCATACCTTGTAGGTATATCTACCTATAGTATTATAGTATGCTTGTATAAGTCTAATGTGCAGATCTAACGTTAGTAGGTTGGTAAACATTATGTAGGTACTTATGTTTCAAAGTTTATATTATTCTTCTATTCAAAAAGAGCAAAATTTAAAACTAACAGCGAGTCGAGTAGGTCTAGTACTAGTAGCAGTTTTTAAGCCAGCCGATGTTACGGTACAGACGCCAGCACATCAAGCTACTACAATCTGCCAAATTTCTTTAACAGATTTTTAAATTTATCGCTAAAGCAATAAGGTTCATGATTGATTGGGATAAATAATTAAAAATTGCGTCATTTTGTAAAATTATTGTCTAGTTAATTTTATTAATTTAGTGGTTCACTATGCCTATGTCAATTTAAGCTCAATATGTACATCCTCTGTTACGTTGTTTTAAGACCTAACTAACGTGTTTATCTAAGTAATAGTCTCGCAAGACTTGCGAGACTCTTGCTGCAAGACCAAGACCAAGACCAAGACTGAGAGCGCAATACCAAGACCAAGACCAAGACCAGGTGTATTGACGCAAGACCAAGACCAAGACTGGCTAAGGTCTCGTCTTGTTCTTGCATTTGGGCAACACTCCTTTAAACGTTAATTGAAATTGAAAAAAAAAAACACATTGAAAAGCTGACGGTAAAGGTCATAAATTAGTAATAAATTATAGTGTGAAGTAGTGGCTTTTTCCAAGCAATCTGTTGACGTAAATCTACTTTCTCTGAATCTACATTTTAATTTTATTTAATCTACTACATTTTTTCCCAGACATCTCTACTTAAGTTTTACTGGTTCTGAACTTTTCCATTTTAAAAGTGATATTGTTGTAATAAAAGTACCTACCTTAAGATTTTTTTTCTAAATTCATGTTCTTTGTAAAGCGTGTAAAAAGACTTCTACTTACGACTTCTAGACCATACGGGAACCTTCTAGTTACGAAGATATTGGGGGTCAAAGTTCCAACTTTCCCGCAAGTTTATGTTTTAAATACATATTTTGAATGTAAGACGTTAATACTTTTAACACCTTCACGACCACCGTACTATTCAATCCATTCACCAGCACAATGTTTTCGCACAAAGTTCGGTACATTGAGTGTTACCGTAAAACTTGATTTTTAACCTAAAAAAAAGTCGTTTCCCAGCTATAATTTTTGCATAAAGTGACTTAGTATGATGTACAGAATGCTTATTTGACGGCTTCGTGATAAGTCTGCTTACATCCTGCATATCTATGCAAAGACTCGGTAAAGACCGAAGGAATCCACTGGATGTTAAAAACACAGGACTGGGTGAGGTTGGCCCATTTCTTATTGTTATTCCTCGAAAAACCCAATAACACTTTACCGACCTGGGATTGCTTGCCATCACAAGACCATCGAGCCAGTTATTAGATATTTTTAACACACTTGCTCATAAAATGGCTCTAATTTCACTGCAATTAGGCACATAATGACACCTGTAATCAAACTGTGACTTTTTCATTGCTATTATTCACAAGTGAGTTAGAGATTTTATTTTTTTATTTTATTAGTTGAGTTGCTTTGTTCTTAAAAAGGTTTCGGTACTACAAAGATCGTGTTCAATAGTACAAATAAATTAATGTACCTATTGCTTGCTCATTTCATGCAACTTCATAAATCAAACTATGACTTTTTCATTGCTCATTATACTATTTTATATATTGGTTGAGTTGCTTTGTTCTTCAAAAAGTTTCGATACTAAAATGATTTTTTAGTATTATTTTCTTCACAAGTGTGTTTTAAAATGTCGTATGATACACGTGTGTATTGATGATTGCCGTCCTCGGCTCTCTTAAGACCCTCACCTAACGGCTCGGGTCTCAATGACGCCTCAGCGGTAATCACCAACATTACACACTTGTAAAATAATGTACTATAATACCCTCATTAATAAGTGGAATGCTATAAACAGTTAATTAACGAGTTAGCACTTGAGGCCTATAATAAAGTTGTCCGATCAGATGTTTGATTCCTATTCAATGGTGAATAAATTGCTCCACTTTGCTGTTATTGTCACTATTGTATTGGCATTGCTCGGTGTTGTGTTGACATCGAATGTCTAGTTAGTTCAGTTGGAACTAGTTCTTTTTATCCAACTCTGACCAAGGCCATAAGGATGGTGAAGGTTTTAGGTACTGAATATCCAGGATGTTGTTTACATAATGAGGAGCTCGTGGCTAAATATTAGAAAATTGTAGCATGGTATGGCGGCCACACTATGCTACTCACTCATTGCGTCTTGAACGTGTACAAAAACGTTTTTTGGGGCACCTGGCCTATGTTAGCGGTTTTTCCAAGAAAGTACGTCGTATAGTGATATGCTCAAATATTTTAATATGACTTCTCTGCACAAACGTCGACGTCTGAATGACGCAATGTTTGTGTGCAAAAGTTATGGCCCATAAAAACGACTGCCCGCAAATATTAAATAATTTTAACTTCCGTGCCCCTTCAAGAATTCCTCGCCGTCCTATAACGCCACTCTGCCTTCCGCAGAGAAGAACAGTTCTGGGTGCAAACTCTCCCTACGCGAGGTTCTGCAGGGTTGTGAACAATCACAGCGATCAGATCGACCTCTATTTTGACGGTTTGGGCAAATTAACAGCATGTTTTATAAGTATCTCCCTGAACAATGAGTTTCTTTGCCCTGCGTTATCTCACTGTGAATAAAAGCTACATAATTATTACCTATTTTTGTATTACCTAGTTTTACTTAGTTAAATTTGTTTTAATTTAGTTTAACATAGTTTAATTTAGTTTTTTTTTTTTAATTTAGTTAAATATGTTTCAACTTAGTTCAATTTGTTTGAATTTAGTTTTTTTTTTAGTTTTAATTTAGTTTAAAAGTCTGTTTATTTCTATCTTTTTTGTAAGTAACGACAACGTTTTGTGTGCATGCAGAGTTTACCTGTAAGTGATTGTTACACTTTATTCTGATTTGTTACTTCTGTTTCATTTCCTTGAATTAGTGTAAACAATTGTTGGTGAACCAAATAAATAAATAAATAATAACAGCCGCTCGGGTCGATCTTTGGATTAAGCCGTGCTTGCCTAGGTCGATCTGTGGATAAGTGACCACCCATTACATACCGAGTTTCCTCCGTGCCTCGGAAAGCACGTTAAGCAGTTGGTCCCGGCTGTCATTTGTAGATCTTTGACAGTCGTTACAGGAAGTCAGTGGCCCAAAAAGTCTGACAGCCAGTTATACCAAAGGAAATCGTATTACCCAGTACTTACTGGGTTGTGGAGGTCAGATAGGCAGTCGCTTCATGTAAAGTACTGGAATTTCAGCTGCATCCGGTTAGACTGGAAGCCGACCTGAACATAGTTGGGAGGTAGATGATGATCCGTCGTTCAAGTCGGAAATCCTTTGGGAGACTTCGTTCTGAGATGAAAAACTAATCTGACTAACCGTCAGAAAAAGTTATAAAAAATGTGTGCTGTAATATCAAACTGTTACTGTTAATGTAGGCCTGTGACATCCCACTACTGGGCAAAGGCCTCTCCCCATTACTTCTAAATCCTTCGATCAATGTGGACCACTGGTCGTAGATCCTGTCCTGCTCGTCCCGCCATTTCCTGCGAGGTCGACTGTGTCGCCTTCTGGCTGTGGCTGGCTTTTACTATAATAGTCTTGTGTCCTGTCCCATCTAATCAGTCCGTCAATTAAATTATCAAAAAATATTTGACACGTATTTTTTCTTTTGTTACGTAAACCAAAATTGACGAAGATACGACGCTTTTAATTCTCCATACGTCAAGCCCGAAGTCACGTCGTGCTATAAATTTTTAGTGCGTTGCGACGTCACGAGCCCCCACTCTCGAGTTTTGATGCGTTTTGTCTTTGTCAATATTCATTGATATACAAAAACCAAAAAATACGTGTCCTACTAACTGACGGACTAAATAGATTTGCAATTTATTGATGGTGGAAACTAGCCTAATCCACTGAAAATCTTTTAGAATAAGTTCAAAATTCAATTAATTAACTTTCACTCATAGAATAACATAACTCAACCCCTTTATATAAGGAATCCTTTGTTATATAAAACAATAGGAATTGATTTATTTTATTGGCGTTGCTTATTTAAATGCCTAGCATTTCGACCGTGACTTCGTCCGCAAAAATTATGATAGCTCGGTGAATATACATGATAAAAATGCAATGTACAGCCCACGATGAATAATGTGGCTTTCTGCCAGTGAAAGAATTTTTAGAATTGGATCATTAGTTCCGCAGATTACCCCCTACGTACAAACTCACAAACAAATTTTACCTGTTTATAATATTAGTATTGATAGAATAGATAAGAGTACATTCTAAATCATCGCTGGTCACTATTAACATGCAGACAATTTGTTCAATGGCTACTAACGAACGACACGGAAAACATAAAATCTAGTGCTTTCGTAGTTCCTTGTCGCAAGGTATAAGCGTTAGCGATTTTGGGAGAAATTTGTTCTAGGGTAACAGTGGTTTGGCTATGAATAAGGATACTTTATTCATCGCCAAACCACTGTTCATCATTTTCCTAGCGTTTTCCTAACTATGTTAGGGTCGACTTCCAGTCTAACCGGATTCAGCTGAATATTAATATTTTACATGGACCGACTGCCTATCTGACCTCCACAACCCAGTTAGTCCAGTACTAACTGGGTTGTGGAGGTCAGATAGGCAGTTAGTACTGGGTAGTACGATACCCCATATTGGACTAGTTGACAGACTTTCGGGCCAATGACTGCCTGTAACGACTCTCAAAGATCTACAAATGACAGCAGGCACAAACGAATAAAGCTGATTTCCGAGGCACGGAGGAAACTGGGTATGAATTGGAGAATGAAATTCACGGACCCACCTAGGAAAGCATGGCTTAACCTAAAAATCACCTCTAGCGGCTGTTATTATTTAGCCACGAGCACGGGCACCAGAATAATCATGGTGATTAATGCTCGTGCCTTCTCTGTTAGCAAAACGGCATTTTCCCAGCAGTGGGACTACCACAGGCTGGTAATATAAAGGGCGTAAAACACTTCTTAACGAAGCCGAAAGGCACTAGTTCTACCCATCATTGCGATCATTTTTTTGTTCTACACCATACCTGGGAACCTTCTAGTTACGAAGATAATGGGGGTCAAAATTCCAACTTTTTGACAAGTTTTTTTTAATTACTACAAGTTTTTAATATAAGATTTTTACTTTAAACACCTCCACGACCACTACCGGCCACACGCCACACCCACCACGCCACGGCCACTACTATTCAATCAATCTATCAGCTCAATGTTTTGAGTCCGTTACATTGAGTTCTACCACAAAACATGATTTTTCATCCCAAAAAAAAAAGTCGTTTCCCAGCAATAATTTTTGCGTAAAGTTACTTAGTTTGATGTACAGACTGCTTGGTTAACAGCTTCGTGGTGAGGTCTTTTACACCCTGTATGCAAAACCGCCTCAGTCCTTCACTTACACCGCACAAACAATAGTTGCGTAGCTATCGCGTTTAATTGAACGCGAGTGTGAACGCTCACGGTGTGAATAGCACCCTGTCCGATATTATCGCGACTCAATGGGTAATTAGCGGCGCAGGCGCATTCGTACGACACCGTGGTGTAAGGAAACTAAGCTATTGAAAGGGCTATTTGAAATGTAGGAAGTTAGGTGTTTGGTTTAAGGTATGTAGGTATTTCGTGTTGTGCTTGTATACCTAGGTTATGCCATGAAGATAATAGGTCTTATTTATTTATCACCTGCGAACAAATTCATTTAGTTTCTACTACATATTTTACAAATTACAAAGGAAGACACGTCTCACAATTAATGCTAAACGGTAACGGATTATTTTGACAATCTGTATACAGATTTTGACAATCTGTATACGGATTGTCAAATATGAAAATCAATGTCTGTTGGTCTGTTCGTACCCTAGAATAAGAGTCTACTATGCCTACCGTATGCACTAGGAAGTACTGAATCGATTTTGATGAAATTTTGCACTGTTGTTTTACATAGGCCAGGGAAGGACTGAAAAATCGGAAAAAAAAGGCATTGCAATGGTACAACTAGTATTGAATAAAAAAGTTTGTGTTTGGGCAATGAGAGGTTTTCCTTTTGAGGTTTAAAAAAAAAACTTAGTTCTCGCGCTTTGTTAAAATCAGTTTTTTTAAGTTCCGTTCCTTGCATTAATACTTACTCCCAGCGCCATCTATCCAGCGACTAGGGAACAGCTAAAAAGAAAATCCCTCATTGTCTCAATTTCACTGGAAAACTTGGTTCCATTTCGAACCTGAATGCTTTATTTCGATCATGTAATATGCCAAAGTATGTTTTTATGTATTGTTCATTTGCAAGAGAAATTGGCCCATCGGTAAACAGAACAAGCCATTCGTTCATACAAGTCTGACACTTGAACGGCGGGGTCACGTCTAGTAATTGGCCTAGGGTCATCTCTGATATGGGCATAGAAGATGCTTTGTACTTCCTCTTAACTTTCCTACTAAGGAAGTGTTTTTATTAAGGAAGTGTTTGTCTACGCATTGTGACGTTAGACTGATAGTAGTGGGTCTGTTTAAAAGATTTCAAAATTTGTATATTCGTGCCTCGTCTTCGTTTTTTTTAGTATCTTTGTATGTTCCACTGCTGGCCTTTCTCGGGGATTTGGGTAGGATCGAATGATTTTTTCACCCTTACACAAAATACGCGCTTTGAATGTGGAGTTGCGGTACCAGCCCGTTATAAAATAAAATGTCCCTCTGGTGGGCAAAAGTCTCCCTCGTCCATGTATTTTTCTCCTAGATAACTTCATTCTTCATGCTACTGCACCTAAATGTACTTGTTTGTAATACTTTTATTTAAAAGTATTACAAATAGTAGTAGTAGTGTAAGTAGTATTTCAATTTATTTAAATTATTCTTATTCTATTCTATTATGTTTTTTTTTCCATTAGTATCTGATCTCTACTCAACCAGTGCAAACTGTTTTAAACGACAGTTTTCCATCAATGATATTAGATAGTAAAAAGAGGTAGATATCGCACTAGCACGCACAAATTGTTGAGGACAAAGTGACACAATTGTTGCACTTTGATAGCTAGCTATCTCTTTCTATCTTATACGTTCCGTATTATCTATCGCTGTCGTAGTTTTAAATTACTCGCAACGATATCTGAACGCCATTCAGTATGAACATGGCGTATCTTCTTTATAATATCATTGTTTTCCATAGTAATTTTTAAAAACGATGCCTCAAAATCTTAGAAAAGCCTCTTCAAACAACGAGCGGTAAAACCACACAACAGATTACCATAAACACTTGAATACCCCATTGTTAGTGTAACCGAACAAGCAATTAAGCGACTTTAAGCCCATATCAATTAATCATATCGATGCCCACGTACTATCAGCGTGGCGTTATCCTACAACTGTTCGAATAGGGCGGCCATGTTTCTTGTAAAAATAGAAAGGACAATTCTCTTCCTAACTTCTATGAAAGAAATACCCGGAAACGAAATCTGTGTCTTGTCGGTGTCATACCGGAAATTGCTAGAAAACAAACTAGTATCGAAAGTCACTTACCTAGTGCAAATACTTTTACTGTGGTAGATTGGACTTAGATTTCAGGCATTGAACTTCTATAGAAGCTTGATGACGACGACCTTTTCGCCACAATCTGATAGAAATGCTGCGATCTAACATGTCAAACGTCACTGGCGGTGATGCAGGCTCATCATTTCAGCCGAAAGACGTCCACTACTGGACATGGGCCTCCCCCAAAGGGAGGTTTTTGCCATAATCGCCACTCTTGGCAGGCGGGTTGGCGATCGCAGTACGGTTGTTACAAAAGCACAGAGAACGCTACTGCCCATTCTCTGGTAAGTCCCTTAGTCGCCTCTTACGACACCCACGGGAAGATATGGGATGGTGCTATTCTTTACGTCCGACACCATACAGAACATTGTAATTTTTTTTTTACTGAAATGTAGCGGCATCCGGGGAGATCATCATTACAAAGATTGACACTCACTGGACTCCTGGTGCGAGAAAAACGCCGTCGAGGTAGACCGCAGTGAAGGTGCTGTGACGATCTGATCTTGTTTGCGGGGCGAGTATGGCCAGATATCGCACACAACAGAGAGTTTTGGAAGGAGAAAGGGGAGACCTTTGCCCAGCAGTGGGACACTTGACAGGCTAAGAGAAAAAAAACTATTACATATATAGCGGCTAAATAATCATCAACTAAACGAGTAAAATACGAGTGTTATCCCATTTTTTAGGACAAGAAACATACCCTCACTTCAAAGGACAAGTGCAAACCTCGTGTAGTCACATTGTTTTTGTAATAACTATAATTAATTAGTGCTGCGGTAGGTATTTAGGTGGGCACAGATGTTTGTTCACTCAGTAATTGTCCTCCCACAGGCCGCATTGATGTCGACGCCGGCCCTGGCTTTAATTGATAGTACAGAACTTACTTCGCGAGAAAAATTATAGATGCTTGGTACTATTGTCTCTTTGACCTTTGACTACCACTTCTGCCCTTTCTGCCTCTGGAGAAGACAGAGTTAGAAGGTATTAGGGTTTTAAGTGAGCGAAGTGAAAGAAAGAAAGAAAGAAAGTAAAAATCTTTATTCATCGCAGGGACATGACGTGCATACAAAATTTGAAAACAGAAACAATAAACATAACAAACATATAACAAAATGGAAAATAAACAAAAAGTTTTTTTTTTAAAGTTGACAGCTTCCACGTCGAGTTGCGATATATGGGTAACCACTCACCATGATGCTGTGCTATGGGGGGCCCGCAGCACAGCGCTGGTTTTCAGTGGTCACCCGTGAAAAGAAAAACGTACGGAAGTCAAAACAGCATATTTAAATATTTGAATAATTTGAAAAAATAAAACAAACAGTACTTGAATGTAAACAACATAGAAACATAATAAACATTACTTACAAAAAATATAAAGGTATCTGGTAAGGTAGGCACTTATGCCGGCTAAACAAAACAAACAAGAAAAACAAGGCAAGAAGCGAGTTTTTCATATACTACTGCATTAAAAATCTCTCGCGTCGATGTTCGGTCTCCGCTGAGATTAGCCACTCTGGGCAAAATTCAGCCAGGAGGACCAAATTTCGATGTTCAAATATAAAAAGATATTCTCAATAAGTCAATCTACCCAATTTTCGGTCTTAGCGGGCCTGACGCCAAAAGCTAAGTCCACCCATGTCAACCAACATAATTATGTCCATGTATTTTCTGGAATACCAGACACCTATCATTTGATATGGATTGCATATAAAAACGGTAACATCATTCATCACTTGATTCTGTCGAAAAATTGTCACGAAACGACTGGTCCTGAGCTACGCTGTGTATTATATAGCTGACATTTGGCTGGATGTTGCGGAAAATAAGACCAAAAATATATATTAAGATTTCTTCTTCGATAAAATTTTATAGATCTACCAGGTGATTGACGGTAAACCTGAACCGTTTTTATTAAAGCCTGCCAAAAAAGAAAAAGAAAATAGTAAATTTTATTTATTCTAGAGAATTTGTATCATCTTTGCTAAACTGGTCGTAACTTCTGTTAATATTATTTATCTGTTATAATCTATTGATCCGGTTTCATTTTCAACCATCTGCTGAGTATCTGTAGAATACGAATACTAGAATAAATTATATTGAAAAACTCTATTTACTAAATATCTTAAAGTGACTTTATACTATCATTTATTGATACATGTCTGACGCTATGTCAGATGAATATGTTTGAAAATGATGGCTCCTATCGATGGCTATTAAAAATACTTGAGGCCTTTAAGTTTAATTAGCATTTAATGGTCCCACAACTGGGACACAGGTCCACTTAACTCGATTCCCGGCAACTCTCATCAGGACATGTGGGTAAATAAAAGATAGATTATAGCACTCATCATCTGCCTAGCCTTTTCTAGCTTTCTGTCTAACCAGATGCAGCTGAGTACCAGTATTTTACATAGAGTGGCTGCCTATCTGACCTCCACAACCCAGTTAGTACTGGGTAATACGATACCCCGATAGAACTGGTTGTCACTCTCGGTCCACTGACTACCTGTAAAGACTGTCACAGATCTACAAATGGCAGCCTTGACCAACAACTTAACATGCTTTCCGAGGAATCTCGGTATGTAATGGGTGGTCACCCATCCACAGAAAAACCTAGGCAAGCGCGGCTTTACCTGAAGATTAATCCGAGCGGCTGTTATGATTTAGCCACGAGCTCCTCCTCTATATTATAACACTAATACATAATGTTAATCAAAGCACGTAATATTATCATCTATCTATTTACTTAATTCCAATTGTCAAATACGACGAAAAGACTATTCTCAAAAACGAACGCACTTATAACAATTTTTACATTTGGATCACGCACGAGGAAAATATGTACATGTTCAAGGCTCAATGAAATTTGTCATTCAAAGGACTGCGCAGACGATGGAGCGACTCACGCGCAAGTAAAATAGGCCCCGACGCGCACCGAGAATTTTCCTCGGAGGCACACTGAGTGCTTTTTTTGGTGTTTATAGTGAATATTTGATTTTCTTATATTTTATCTATACATATAATAAAACAGTAACGAAAGAAAAACTGTACATTGAGAATTTTCGAGAAAAAATAAGTGGCTTTTGTTAGAAAAACGTACCTGATGACAAAAAGTGACTTTTTAGAATTTTTGTCTATTTGTCTGTGTGTATGGTACGGCTTCACGCCAAAACTACGGATAGATTGAATTGAAATTCAACAAAAATGATCTTTGTAAACCAAGGAATGATTTAGGCTACATATTATCACGCCGTATGTTATGGGAGGTAAGCAATATTGATTTTAAAAGGTTTTTGTTCGTAATTGAATGCACTAAATAACATGTTACTTGTTACTAATATTATTAGTAACATTTGTTTGTAAGTTTGTATGTAGGGGGTAATCTCCGGAAGAAATGAACCAATTTTAAAAAAGTGTTTCACTGGTAGAAAGCTACATTATTCGTTAGTGCTATAGGCTATATTTTATTCCCCTACTCCCACGGGAACGGGAACTACGCGGGTGAAACCGCGGGCCGTCAGATAGTAAGCTATAATATTATGTGACGCAGACGAAGTTGCGCGGGTCAGCTAGTTTTTAATAAAAGTTTTGGTAAATTATTATATGATATATTATTAATTGGAGAACAGGTAGAGGCATCACGATGGACCTCGTTGAAGATGGCAGGAGGTGCTAGACAAAACCAACAAGTGGTTCTCATTAGCCTTGCATCGAAATAACTAAAATACATAGGGATCGCACAGCAGTGGGACGTTGTAGGTTTACAGTATCAAATTAAAAAATAAACAGGAAAAGTAGACACGTTTTTTTCTACAAAAAATCAGCATTGTGATTGTCAAAAGAGAATGTCATTGAATGCAGTAACAAAGCGTGTAGATTCAATCAGAAAGTTTGTTTCTTTACAAGGACGTTAACTACAATCTCATCACACCTTCACTTCTAAACTCACGCCTTTTTCTCCATGGGGGTAAGCAGAAACAACTGAAGGCTAACTGCTACGTTCTTTACATACTTCGTCCACGTTCATAGACACATCATTCACAGCCTGAATTCACCAAATGCTGGGTATAGTTTATTTTTTTTGTGCTAATCCCCGCGTACCTCTGGCAATTTCATCCAGGGTTTTCCTGGCACCCATGTCGTCTAACTTGGGTCTGCTAGAATCATATGCAACAAAATGCAAGACTGCTAGACATACATTTATAAAAACAGAAATACGCTCTCATCTAACCTCCAAAAACAGATGCACGATCTTCATTCGAAACTCATAATTACTCGCACCTTCCGGCACCTTATTTTGAGACCGGTACGTCTCGAACCTCACAAGGAAGACACTCGACACGTACTCACTCCACCGAAAATTACTAGCGTCAGATTTGCGTCGTGAATTTTTAGAGCCGCTTCCGTGTTCCTTGTGCTTGCTCAACGTGCGTGGCTCAGGGTCGATCGAAATATGTTTATTGCGAACGCTTTCAGAATCGAACGCACTTTGCGGATGTTTCGTTTTCGATATTTGGAGGCATGATTTGGGAAATTCTTCTGATTCTTCGTGTCCCTGGTACGACAGTACTTAATTTCCGCGCGATCTGCCTGCTGACTTCGAGACCGGGTACCTACTGCGTCGCCGCGCCGCTGCCCCCGGTGACTTCGTGTCCGAGGCCTTATTCACCCTTGAGTTATATATCCTGATACTCTGTACCTACCTATCATTCAGAAACATCCTTCCAAAGCCCGATAAAGGTTAAAATCTTGAATTAGCCCACTTTTAAAAAAATACTCGTATTAGGATTTTAGATGCTCCTAGAAATATCTCAACAACATCCATATTTTACGAAAACTGCCGCGAATGATGTGAAAATGTAACATCAATCTAAATCTGTAGGTACATTTAAAACAGTCTAACCTACGCACAAACTCAACCTCGAGAACTTAGCCATATCCAGATCAACGTGTAACAATGTTGGAACAATTTCTTTAGTTACTATTCATCCGTATTTAACCACGAAGGTTAAACTGAATAAGTAAGAACTGACGTAATCTTACAAATAAACTGTTCGAAAGTGAAACTGAACTAATTGAGTTATTTTTAACGTTTAAGAAGTTAAATGGTTTTTAATTGATATTGTAATGTTCTGTGAAATTGGGAAAAACTACGTTTTGTTTAAATTATGGTTAATTTTAAGGAACGGAGATTTGAGTTAATTAAGTACTATTTTAAATGTGTATTAGCTAATTAGGATTTTATCGTCGATTCACATCTTATATAAAGTGAAGTTAAAATGTGTCGCTTAACTTCAAATTTGGATAAATCCACTCTACCCTCTTATGAGATATTTATGAAAAAGTGATAATAGTCTTAATTACATGAATTAAAAGGCAGTATTTTGTTTATTATGGCAACATTATTGAAGAAAACGATCCTGTATTACAAATTCAGTATTTAAACCATTCATTCTTTGAAAAATGTAATATTAAGTTTGGATTTACTTTCATTTGATATAATGGAATGTAATCGTAGCTTGCGGGCTTTACTTGGCGACACAATTTTAATAGAATTATCCATGGGATAAATAATAGAAACAAACAATATAAAAGCGGTGCTACTGTCGCAAAGTTTACGTCGACTGTCGGCCATATTGAAAAAATGTAATAAGCTGATTGGCTCTCATAGACCTAACTACATTCGAAAAAAACTGTCTCATGGAGATCTATCTGACTTCGATGAAATATTATAATTTTGACGGTTTATTTTAAGAACCATGCGGATTTATACAAAACTGATAAAATTGTTTAAAAGTATATTTTTTTTCCTTTTCTTTGCATACCAAAATCTTAAAAAATCTCAGAATTGGGTTTATCTGAGTTTGAAGTTAAGCGACATAAATAATAGAAGAGAATGAATTTATTTATATTTTTGTGCATGTGAAAAATCGACGTTTCAAGAAGACATATTAATCCCTACGTTAAATTGAATATTCCTTTATCCTTTATATTTTTCCTTTTGAAAATTAGGCCACTTATCTGAATGCTAAAAATAAGTCATTAAGTATATTGGTCATGATATCGAAAATTTACTTGGTACTATGACTTGATATTTTTATTTTCAGCATTTAGTACGAGCCCAGTTTATTTTACCGTCTATCCGCAGTTTTAGTGCTGTTATTAGCAACACGGCTTTTTAGTTTTGAGACAACAGAATACGTACGCGTTTCCCTTTGACGTTACACGTGTGAAATTCTAATACCTAATTCCCAAGTTTATAAAAATGGAAACAGTGTTTTGTATTTTATAGTGATTTATGTTAAATTATAAGCAGTCTATCTCCCGTGTTCATGAAATAAACGTTCCATTTATTTATCAATCTCACCTGTTATTTTCGTTTATGCACGTGGCAATATCCTGTATATTGCCACGTGCATAAACTGACTGACTTTTTTGTTTCACTTGACTATTTAATGGCAGTGCAACATAGAATACAATTTACTACCCTATAATAAGGGTACCTACACCATAGATTATACTTACACTGAAAAAATGGCATAGTGGCATTATTGTAAAAAAAAAAAACGAATTATATGGCACCCTCTAGGTTCATAGGTAGTAATAGCGATATCATCATCATCATATCAGCCGAAAGACGTCCACTGCTGGACATAGGCCTCCCCAAGGGGGGTTTTGCCATAATCACCACGCTTGGCAGGCGGGTTGGCGATCGCAGTACGGTTGTTACAAAAGCACAGAGAACACTGCTGCCCATTCTCTGGTAAGTCCCTTAGTCGCCTCTTACGGAAGAATATTTGAAGATATGGGATGGTGCTATTCCATATGTCTGACACCATACAGACAGCGATATAATAAAATTTAATTTATTTTTTGGCAAACCCTGAACACAAAGCTAACCCCACCAAGAAAGTAAGAATTATCCATGTGTGCTGGAAACTGTTTGCTTATCTAAATGTGACTTACTGTTTTATTCATAGTTATTCTCGTTTCATCGTTTGATTTTGATTTTATGGAATAACATTCTGTAAGCTGTTCTAAGAATTTAGAAAACAGGTATACGATTATACCGCCAACTCAAGATCGTGGATATTCTCTGTGTTACATTTCCTCACTGTTTTTTCAAGAAAACATTAAGTAGATCCATCTCGTCAGATTTTCATAAAACTATAAAACCCAACCCTGTTTCTGAAAAACCATTTTAGTCAAATCTCAAGGCATTTGGCAAAACACAAAACAGATTATTATTTGTTTAGATATTTAATGATTTTTTATACCTTTTATTTCCTAACTTGTGTTCTTTGTCGCATTGTGCCAAATAAACATCATCATCTGCCTAGCCTTTTCCCAACTATGTTGGGGTCGGCTTCCAGTCTAACCGGATGCAGTTGAGTATCAGTATTTTACATGGAGCGACCGCCTATCTAACCTCCACAACCCAGTTCATACTGGGTAATACGATACCACTTTGGTAAGACTGGTTGTCAGACTTTCTGGGTCACTGACTACCTGTAACGACTGCCAAAAAAAAAAGGAATTCTTTATTTGTTTTCTTTCCATTGAATTGAATAGACTGTGTTATTTGGATCAGCTATTGGGAGCAGTTGACATATTTGATAGAAGTTTGATGGCCGATTACAGATCATACTGGGTTTCCGCAGCGTTGAGGAGCTCGTGGCTAAATAATAACAGCCACTCGGGTCGATCGTTAAGTTTAACCGTGCTTGCCTAGGTTGGTCTGTGGATGGGTGACCACCATACCGAGTTTCCTCCGTGTCTCACCGCGGAAAGCACGCTCCGAAAGTCGTTACAGGTAGTCAGTGGCCCAAAAAGTCTGGCAACCAGTCTTACCAATGTGTATCGTATTACCCATTATTAACTGGGTTGTGGTCAGATAGGCAGTCGCTCCATGTAAAATACTGGTATTCAGCTGCATCTGGTTAGATTGGACGCCACCCCCAACATAGTTGGGAACTGGATAGGCAGATGATTTGTCTGCCTAATGACTGATAGGCTAGGCAGATGACTGGGTTTCCGCAGCCAGTTCTGGTCGGTTTGAGGAAATCTTTACGGTACCTTTATGATTTTTTTTAACATTGTCTCACTATGTAGGCACATACATTATCTATCTATCCGACAGTTATAAAACTCAACTAGAAATAAATTAGTATTCTATTCGTTGACGGTACAGTGATAGAGCTGCTTAACATGTACCCAACATGCACCAATGCAACTTTATACTGTTGCTAAGTAAAGTTTAAGTAGTTCTAATAACCTTGGAAGTCTGGAGTAATGTTTATAAGCTGAATAAAATAGTCTATATTGTTAAGAAAAGTCTAGGAAAGCAAAAAAATAGTTTTATTTGTCGGGCATCTGCGAGTAAGTAGTTTGAGTCTTCACGACATCACTATGCTGATATCGCTATTTTCATTTATTTTTTAATTGGTAACATTATGACACCTGTCAGTTAAACGGATCATGGACAAAAGTATTACATACAACATGCTCAGATGTTAAACATACAAAAATTTTTTGAACAAGAGCGGCATTAGCGGGACACACATTTTCTAAAGGATCTGTTGATTAAATCTATATCTATATATCTATATATACATATAATAAAACAGTAAAAAAACTGTGTCTGTACATTGAATATATTAAAAAAGAAATAATTAAGGGGGGTTTAGAAACAGCAATAGAGCACGAATCCAAAAAAAAAAATCTGTCTGTTTGTCTGTTTGTCTGTGTGTCTGTTTGTCTGTGGGTCTGTTTGTTTGTACACGCTAATCTTCGGAACTACTGGACGGATTTGAATGATTTTTTTGTTGTTGTATAGGTATTAAGTCTGGGCAAGATATAGGCTATAATTTATCTTGGAAACTTGAACACCTGATGCAGAACCACAACAGACCAGCTGAACTATAAGAGATACAAAAATGGTACCATAGCAAAAATTGTTCCACGTGATGGGAATTTTCTGCTGAGAGAATAAATTTGAAGATCTGGAACACCTGATGTGGAACTCCAAGAGCCCAGCTACCCTACAACATATATATAGGAATGACGTTTTAGCACAAGTTGTTCAATCTGATGAGCACTCTCTGTTGACTTATAAAAATCGAAGATCTGGAACACATGTTGTGGAACTCCAAGAGCCCAGCTACACCATAACACATAGGAATGACGTCTTCGCAAAAGTTGTTTGGTCTGATGGGCATTTCCTGTTGAATAAAAATCGAAGATCAGAAACATCTAATGTGGAAATCAAAGCTATCACTAATTTAAAATAACATAAGCTGGGAGTACCTCCACACGGTGAACGTGGTAACAGTTTAGGACTGATTTTCAATGACGATGGTATATCATTGAAAAATTGACTCTACTGGCCAAAACTCCCATATATATTTTTTTATTATATCGAATAATTATGCCTTCGGGCTTATGTTATTTGAGTGTTTCATTTCCTTTTCCATTTATCTTCGTGACACGGTAGCCTAACCGGTAACGCAGGGGAGCAGTCACTTAGATTTTAATTGATAAGGTATCTTCACAATAAAACTATAACCATGCCTAGAAAGAGGTCAAATCTTTCCCAATGTTCCAAAGGAGCTAAAAGATTGAGTATCATAAGATCCCAAGAATCTACCGAAGAGCGGGAGAGACTTGATGCTGTTCGAGAACATCAGGCTTCATCTCGCTCCGTGGAAACCTCTTCGGATCGCGAAGTACGCCTGCGTTCTCAGCGTATTTACGCATCTACATCCAGGTCTCTAGAGACCAGTGAAGAATATGATGTGCGACTGACCGCTGATCGTGAACGTCTGCATAGTCTTGCGAGTTGGAGACGTTCACGGAAAGATAATTACGCTTGAGTTCTCAGCGTATCTACACATCGCCTTCTAGGTATCTAGAGACAAGTGGGGAACGTGATGCGCAACTGATGCGCAACTGCTGATCATGAACGTCACGCATTGTCTCGCGAGTCGGAGACGTTCACGCATAGAGAATTGCGCTTCGACATCAAACGTCGAAGAGATCTTAGATTTTGACGACTCCGTTGTCGCTGGCATAAGCAACAGGCGGAACCTATTACGCGGCGGTACGAAGTCGCGGGCAGAAGTTAGTCAAAAATAAATGGCAAGTAATCTGTTTTCTTCAACATTCATACCTTTTTTTTTCGGATTGGAAATCATCAAATGACTCTTGGAGGAGCTCGTGGCTAAATAATAACAGCCGCTCGGGTCGATCGTTAGGTTAAGCCGTGCTTGCCTAGGTTGGTCTGTGGATGGGTGACCACCCATTACATACCGAGTTTCCTCCGTGCCTCGGAAAGCACGTTAAGCCGATGGTCCCGGCTGTCATTAGTAGATCTTTGACAGTCGTTAGGTAGTCAGAGGCCCAATAAGTCTGACAACCAGTCTTACCAAGGGTATCGTATTACCCGGTACTAACTGGGCTGTGGAGGTCAGATAGGCAGTCGCTCCATGTAAAATACTGGTATTCAGCTGCATCCGGTAAAACTGGAAGCCGACCCCAATATAGTTGGGAAAAGGCTAGGCAGATGAAATCATCAAATGACTCCTCCCGCTTTGGGCGGAGCAGGAGGGAGTGTCAGACTTTTACTGACTAAAACCCATCCATGTTCCTTCATCGCCCTTTGTGTTCCGGGGCCACGGTATCTCTTTCGAACAGTCCCGCAACCCCGGATCAACAATCATACCTAACAGCAGATCCTTTTCACGACAACATTCTCGCAAATGTTAACAAATCATAATCCCACAGTTTATCTATCCACTTAGCACAAGCATCAACCATTATCCCGGCATGGCTTAGTGACAAAAATTTCACAACCATCGTGTAAAGGGTTACAACACCATCATGGGACCATGCTCGGCCATGGGTTTGCGAAATTATGCCCAGAGGTCAATGGGTACGATGCACAGAATGAGCAATTTTCCTTTGTATTATTTTATCTATGCAAATAAGCTTTTAAGTCATTATTTAATTTTAATAATGTAGCGGTAGGTGTGTTGAAAAGATTTGGTTGAGATTTTAAGTTAGTAAGTTGCGATTTTTTCTCATTGTGTCTTTTATTTTATTCGTATCTCGATCAGTACCTACAATTAAAAATAAACTTAATTAATTAAAATGTACGAACTTTAAAAACTGAAACAAAGTAATTAGGTAATGTCCGAATAAATTATTTTGTGAAGTTTTTTCTCACTTTGATCACCAAAACTAAAAATGTGTCTTGTAATAATTAAATGTTGATATTCTTCTTATCATAGTTTCAAAATCTAATAAAATGTGTGAATTATCCACTACTATTTTACTCCTCCTTTTTTAAATAGTTTACATACTAATTTATTAAAAAATACTTTTGTAAATTAGGTTAGGATATTAAAGATAACTGCTTCTGTATCTATCCTATCTATGACTATGTTAATCATCAGCTGCTGACTTACTGATCAAATATTGATAAAACAAGTCTTCCATCCATAACATGTCAAGTTTTAATATTATTCCCGTCCTAATAGGCTGCTAAAATGTATGTGCGTTATAATCTTATTAGTATGTCCACAGGTGGATGCTGTAGCGCACACCTGGTATAACCAGGTTTGTTTCAAACCAGCTTAGGCTTTGACATTTACGGGTGGTCTGTACTGTGTTTAGACCACACAGAAAACTCATTACAAAGGTGTGCTTAGACATTCTTTTTCATAATTCAAAAATGTTTTTGAATCGAACGTTGTTGCTGGCTGTTGAACCTTTTACGAAAAAAAAAGTTACATGTAATTTTGAATAATATTATTCGAACTCTATTCGAATTAGTTTTTTTTTCAGGCAGAAAAACTAAGCGCAGACAGCCAGGTGTATTGGCAAAGACATATTATTGGAAAAAAAATATTGGCTTTTAAACACGGGAATGACCATCGACGTTTTTATATCGCATGTAAATGAGAATAAAGTAATTAATAGCAATAAAATAAACTTTTGTCTTTTTCCCCAAAGAACCTAAGCAGATGTATACTAACATCTAGACACGCGGGAGCGTCAAGCCAAGTTCAAGCAAACAGAACTGGCGAGCAGCACCGTGTGTAACACGAACCATTTGGAGCCACTTTTGACCCCTTCATAACTAAAAAACTGCCACATAAACATGACAAAAAAATTGACTCCTATATTGAGACTTGCGAGATACATTTGTGTGCTCCAAATTTCATAAACACACCTCAAACGGTTATGTAGACATGAACGTCCAAAACTCGTCAGTTTTAGGGTTCCGTAGTCAACTAGGAACCCTTATAGTTTCGCCATGTCTGTCCGTCCGTCCGTCCATCCATCTGTCCGTCCTCGCTTAATCTTTGTGACCGTTAGCACTAGAAAGCTGAAATTTGGTACCAATATGTATATCAATCACGCCGACAAAGTGGTAAAATAAAAATTGGAAAAAAATGTTTTATTATTTTTTTTAAATTTCAACCCTAACGTGTGATATATTGTTGGAAAGGTATTTAAAAATGAATAGGGGTTTTCTAAAACCATTTTTTGATAATGTCAATAATTTCGGAAATAATCGCTCCAAAAGTAAAAAACAATGTGTCCCGGGCCCCTCTAACTTTTGAACCATAAGTTTAGAAAATATGAAAAAAAACTGAAAAGTAGAACTTTATAAGGACTTTCTAGGAAAATCATTTTGAACTTGATGGAAACAACAGTTTTTGTACAAAAAAGACAAAAATTTGTACAAAATAATTTCTGGACTAAGTTTGTAGTATATTCGTATATGCAAGCATTTTTACATAATGGATACCCACTTTTAAACTCATAAGTGGGAACACTTATTGTGACGGACGGGAAACTACGGAACCCTACACTGAGCGTGGCCCGACACACTCTTGGCCGGTTTTTAATTATACCTAACCCAGTTCCAGATAACCTAGAATGTTCAGATTTGGCATCCAGATAGGTAGTTGGGTGAAAAAAAAGAAGACTAGCCAAGTCAGACCTTAGGCTTCAATATATTTATCATCCTTAGTTATAAGAAGAAATTATATTTTAAGTTGTTATAAAATATTTTGTTGTTATAAATAAATTTCAGGATTGACCATTGAACTTGGCACCCATTTAGATCTCTCTTCTTTTGTCGTTGTCAACAACCGAGGCATAATATTATATCATATGAATTCAATAAAACAATGTTGTATGTGTGTTATTTAAAATAGTTATTTAAAATATAGTTTAATATTAGTAGTGTTTGTGATAAATAAGTAAACAAATAATGGACTTGGCTCTCATGTCACATTTATGTATTTGACAGGATAGTAACTTCACTTTAGCCAATATGTTTCATAGTGAGAAATTATATACACAGTTACAGAAAGGAAAAACGGAATTGTATTTATTAAATGGACATGTGATGAGGAGGGATCAAACACATGTGATAAAGGGTTAGGCAGAGATGCACCCAACAGTACACCCATTTCGCCAGTTATGTTTAAGTCCCATGTAATAGAGGGCGAGCCTATTGCCATCAACCGGCACAAATCCAAACTCCGTGGCTGCCACTGAGAAATTCCTGATGGAAAAACCCAATAACACTTTGCCCGACTTAGGAATCGAACCCAGGACCTCATGCTCGTAATTCTAGCCAATAGGGTATATGCATGATTTTTTTTTATCACTCTAAACAAAGCGTATTAACATCAGAAACAGCAAAGTGAAATTATTGTGCATTTGAAACTGCTGATTAGACAGAGAGATCCGATACAGCGAATGATGTCATTCGCTGCATCGACGTCCAAAATCCATACTAAATTCCGTTTATCTAGAAAGAGATAGAAACAAAAGTTTAACTTTAACTTTTGTGTTGTTTGGCCGATTTATGTCTTGTTTTTGCTTTTTGTGATTATTTGTATAGTACTTTACATTCCGTATCGAAATAAAAAACAGAAAGCTTATGCATATTCCCTATTATAACTAAGGCGTTCTGAAACAACATAATTATGTTTAATACAAAATATGGCATTTTAACCTCAGGCGATTACATGAGCTAAATTAGCAACTCTATTTGTGGTGGTTCAAACTTCGTCTGAAATGCTTTTAGAATAAAGTTCTAATGGGTATCATTTAAGCTATCACCAATTTAATTATTTTTGCGTTCCTTAAATAATAGGGTTTGCCCTCAAAATAGTAGATTTGTCACCAAAATGTAGTCACCAAACAATATAAAATCAATTCCACAATAAATTACTTAAAATCATGAAGATATAGGGTCTAGTACCAAATAAATGTCTTTGTATGTAATATAAAAGGTTTGTCCTAATAAGTATTTAAGAAAACTAATTTAAAGAGATCACCAATCGACGGACCTACTTCTGAATGGTTTATAAAAAAATAACCACGAAGGGTAACCTAATCTATCCGTGTCGGGGTGCCCCAAGTCGGCCTAGGCAAAACTAGTTTGTCATCAACCACCTCATTAAAATTATAAATTTATGTATTAAATTTATTTGGTGACAGATCTACCATTCTGAGCACAAAGCTATTATTTAAGTAATAAAACTATTATTATAAGAACGATGTTTAAATTCATGTAATGCACTACAATGTTATTGGTAATCCATCTCTTATTTTACACATATATTAACATTAATTTGATAATTGGAACCTGGGAACACTTTTTGTTTATCTGAGAACGAACATATTTCGTGGCGATAGATATATTTATTATGTGATACAACTTGATGACAAATATAAATTTTGGTGACAAGAAATATTGTCCCCAGTTCTAATCAGCTTGCACTGCAAAGTGGTTGTTACGTCAGTCACTGCGGCCGAAAAGTGCGAAATGAGTGGTTTTTTGCGATTTGCAAAAAATCTATTGATTGGACTTAGAAAAATGTAAAACACGATGATGCTAATATGTTGCTTGTAGAATTATTAGCCAAAAAATCAGAATGATCGCATATATTAGTATGGTTTTTACTCGTTAAAAGAAATTTTTAGAGATAAGTTCGTGATCTTTTTTTATCGAATGAAATTTGTTGTATTATGTTTTCAAAACACTATCGTACTAGCATATATCCCGAAGAATATCATATATTTTTCTAGTTTTGTTTATTGCAGTGAATCATATGTTTTTTTGCATTATAAAACTCCCGTTTAGCTCCTGTAGTCACCTTAAGGTGAATGCTCAAGGGTAACCCGCGAAATTCAGATTTTCTTACGTTTTTAGCAATTTGCAGGCCCGTGCTAGGTCGTACTTTGATTAAAATATGATTCGCGGCTGTAAGACGTATGTAGTTATAGAATTATAATCATCAAAATTATCAATACAACCCTCCAAGTTCATAAAGGTGTAGGAAACAAAAAAAGCAGAAAAAGTCATTTCTACACCTTTATGAACGTGGAGGGTTGTATTGATGATTATAATTCTGTAACTCCATACGTTTTACAGCCGCGAACAATATTTTATTCAACATACAACCTAGCACTGGCCTTCAAATTGCAGAAAACGTAAGATCATTTGAATTTCGCGGGCTACCCTGGAGCATTCACCTTAATAAGGGAAGACTGACATAATTTAAAAGTAGTTTTGACTGTAAAAATTACATATCACTGCGCGTGACACTGCTCGTACATACATTCTAATCGCTACATAGCTAGGAATTTATATGCTAATGTAACTAACATAATTAATTGATATATTACAACCTAATATATTTATGTATCTAATACGGCTCGTAAACATTTTCGTAGTTACGCCCATGGGTAGATTTATGAACAATGTTCAATGTATGTAGTTGTACAGTACTTACACAGATCTTTAACCAGTGCCTTTGAGTCACTGTGTAACTGAAAATGATCTTTATGGTCGTTGAAATAAAGTTACTATTAGGTTGCTGCCACTAACAACGCTGCTAAATTAACATTGATCTATAAACATACTCGTAACATCACGCCTGTAAATCACCGAAGGGTTAGGCAAAACTGTGCCTAATAGTACGGTCGAACAAGCTATTTAGTTTACAGTTTAAACAACAAATTACATTATAAAATGTAAATCAAATAGATTGTTCGACCGTACACCCACCCACATTTCGCCACCTATATTTTTGAAGTCCCAGGTATTAGGGGGCTAGCCTATTGCCATCAATTGGGCACATATCCAGACACCGTGGCTGTTACTGAGAAATTCCAGATGAAAAAAACCCTATAAAAAAATGCACGATCCGGGAATCAAAACCGACCACTAGACGAACGAGGCAGTCATCTGATTAATTGAGGTAGATCTTTATAATCGTTCTCAAAAGTCTGACAACTAGTCTTACCAAGGGTAATATTGTCATTACTAACTGGGTTGTGGAGGCCAGATAAGTAAGCAGTCGCTCCACGTAAAATATTAGTATTCAGGTGCATTCAGATAATCTGTCGATTGTAGAATGTGTCAAATGTAGAATCTGTGAAATGTAGAATATGATGTCAAAAGTAGAATCTGTCAAATGTAGACTAAACGGAAGGAGACCACAAACATAATCGGGAAAAGGCTATATAGATGACAATAAGTTCGTGAGATCGCTTAGCGTCCTCAGTAAGGGGTAATATAAGAATGAAAGGACTGTAATTTATTTCGCATGGTTGTTCGTTAGATAGTTGATTGGGTACCTCGAAGGTCGTGTGGCGAACTTTGACTTCTTTGAGGATGCTCCATGTAGGTCGGTGTTTAAGCGTAGGTAGTACAGATCCCTCTATTTATTGCGCTTGAGATTTTCAAGCGGTTTTTGCTGAGATTTTGAATTTTCTAAAGGGTATTCGCACTGTAAAGAAATTATAAAAGAATGGATAAAATCATCATCTGCCTAGCCTTTTCCCAACTATATTGGGGTCGGCTTCCAGTCTAACCGGATGCAGCTGAATACCTGTATTTTACATAGAGCGACTGCCTATCTGACCTCTACAACCCAGTTAGTACTGGGTAATACGATACCCCTTGGTAAGACTGGTTGTCAGACTTTCGGGCCACTGACTACCTGTCACGACTGTCAAAGATCTACAAATGACAAGCCGGGACCAACTGCTTAACGTGCTTTCCGAGGCACGGAGGAAATTCGGTATGTTATGGGTGGTCAACAATCCACAGACCAACCTAGGCAAGCACGGCTTAACCTGATTGACCTGAGCGGCTGTTATTACTTAGCCACGAGCTCAAAAAAATAAAACCAAAATAACAATAATAAATGTGTTGTTTTTATTTTCACATAGCGTCTTCAAATAATGTTTAAGTAGGTATCTTATTTATTAATGGTGTTTTTGTAAACAACCACAGATTCTTCTCAAATGATGTCAATATTAAACGTGTAGGTCATACAATGAATATTATGTGCATGCAAGCCATTCAATTACTAGTCAATGTAATATTAATAAAATATCTTCAACAATTAATTAAATCTTCGCTCGGTACAGATGGGCAGCTTAAGTTATTTATTTATTATACTATTGGAATAAAAAGTATCCAGATTATAAACTATTTGTGTGTGCCAAATTTTATTCAAATCCGTTCATTAGCTTTTGCGTGAAAGAGTAACAAACATCAATCCATCCTCACATACTTTCGCAAAATACAATTATGTAGATAGTATAGTCTTCGCCAGATAAGTAGGAAATAAAGGTCATTAACCCGCGTACATTTATTCAAATACATAATTCCGAAAACAGAAATAATGACATAAACTTGGCCCGAAGCTACCTTTATCCTGATTCTTTACTTTTTCTAGTATAAAAAACCGGCCAAGAGCGTGTCGGGCCACGCACAGTGTAGGGTTCCATAGTTTCCCGTCCGTCACAATAAGTGTTCCCACTTATGAGTTTAAAGGTGGGTATCCATTATGTAAAAATGCTTGCATATACGAATATACTACAAACTTAGTCCAGAAATTATTTTGTACAACTTTTTGTCTTTTTTGTACAAAAACTGTTGTTTCCATCAAGTTCAAAATAATTTTCCTAGAAAGTCCTTATAAAGTTTTTTCATATTTTCTAAACTTATGGTCCAAAAGTTAGAGGGGGGGGGGGGGGGGGGGGACACATTGTTTTTTACTTTTGGAGTGATTATTTCCGAAATTATTGACATTATCAAAAAATGATTTTAGGAATCCCCTATTCATTTTTAAATACCTTTCCAACAATATATCACACGTTAGGGTTGAAATTTAAAAAAAATCACTTCCCACTTTACATATAGGGGGGCTACCCTAATAAAACATTTTTTCCAATTTTTATTTTACCACTTTGTCGGCGTGATTAATATACACATTGGTACCAAATTTCAGCTTTCTAGTGCTAACGGTCACAGAGATTAAGCGAGGACGGACAGACGGATGGACGGACGGACAGACATGGCGAAACTGTAAGGGTTCCTAGTTGATTACGGAACCCTAAAAACGATTCATATTATATTGTCGGGGTACCTACGCAGAGAAATTAAGGAAAGAGCAATGACCTTTAATTCCTACTTATCTGGCGCAGACTATAATAAGAAAGATAGAAGTTCTTTAAACAACTTTGCTCAAAAATAAAAGATCTAGATTGTAACCTATCAGGACGCCTGTAATCCCTGAGGGGTAAGGTAGAAGTGTGCTTAATGGTACACTTCACCAGTTATGTTTAAGGCGCTGTCAACACCAAAATCGCGCACACTGTCTATTTGTATGGGAGTAAATGAGACGTCACTATTACTGGCCGGCCAGGTTTTAGAAGAAAATAAAGAATAAATTTTGAAATAAACAAAAGTGATAAATAAAAAGAATAAATAAAAACAACAGTTCCCTTTATTATTATATATTACATCACTGTTATTAATATTATCAAGATTTGTTTATAAATAATACAGTTACAATTGCTACAATTTCAATTTAAATGGTTATTTTATGTTTTTTTTTTATCAAGAAAATTTACCGAAAACGTGTTTTGAACACAATGGTCCACCCATAAATATGATCAAGATTAACATATATTTTTTTAGCTGCTCTAAAATGTATACATTTGGCTAAAAAACTGTTTGTGAAGCCTATTTTGACTAAGTACAGCGCCTTAAGTCCCATGCGATAGGGTCGAGCCTATTGTCATCTAGATTCTAGATTATGAATTACCATCTCAATATGAATGATGTAACCAAGATTTTGTAACAATATTTCGATTTAAAAGAGTGTCCATGGAGTTTCTTGCCCGTTCTTCTACATAGAGATCTACGCTAGGGAATGGGCAACTACAGTACTTTCACAGTTTTTATGTCTTGTGACTGGGACTGTAGCTACATTTAATTTTCATCTTTGTTTCGACAGTTCAAAAGTGCCTGTAACTGGCCTACTTGAAATCAATGCTTTGATTTTGAATTTTCGATTTTGATTTTGAATGACAAAATACAAACGTACATAAATTACATGTAAGTACAGAAATCAAAAGTTTCCCTAAGTTCTAACATAGAGTTTAGTGTTTTAATAAAAAAACATTTTTGCTGTTTAAAAACTTGATTAGTTATGTTATCTTTATTTTTGATTAAAAGTAAATTACTTTCGATAAATCAGACACAATTTGCAAGTGAAATATTACAGTATTTATTACGTATGTGTTCACCTTGATTCTAACCAATAATTATGATTTATTTTTAATAACATACTTACTTAGTTTGATTCATAGGATCTAGATAATATTTCAACAAAAATAAATCAGATTGATAGTTGGGTGTGACCGTGTCAGCAACTTTTGTGGCCACGATGTGTTACAAAAGTGACACGTCTGAACGCACCTTTACAAAAGTTTAATTGTTCGCTATAAACCAACAATAAAGGCCAATGAATAAATCCGTAGTAAAGTGATAATATTCATCTATATTTATATAAAATTAATATGTCAATTTAATATGATAAATAACTCGTTTTATTCTCAGGAACTGAGCGGTTTGTAGAAATTAATAAAGTCGTTTAATAGAAGTTGGTAATTAGCATCTTCCTGCATTGGTATCAATTAATTGTCATAAAATAATTATAATTGCCGATATAACATTATGATATTGCATAACATAATATCACGGCTGTAATACCGGAAGGGTACGTCAGAGCTGTACCTATCTAATGTTACACCTATAGTCTGCGCTAGCTAAGTAGGAATTAAAGGTCATTGCTCTTTCCTTAATTTCTCTGCGTAGGTACCCCGACGGACGATACATTATTAATCGTTTTTAGGGTTCCGTAATCAACTAGGAACCCTTATAGTTTCGCCATGTCTGTCCGTCCGTCCGTTCTCGCTTAATCTCTGTGACCGTTAGCACTAGAAAGCTGAAATTTGGTACCAATATGTATATCAATCACGCCGACAAAGTGGTAAAATAAAAATTGGAAAATAATGTTTTATTAGGGTAAAAAAAAAATCACTTCCCACTTTACATATAGGGGGGCTCCCCTATATGTAAAGTGGGAAGTGATTTTTTTTTTAATTTCAACCCTAATGTGTGATATATTGTTGGAAAGGTATATAAAAATGAATAGGGGTTTCCTAAAATCATTTTTTGATAATGTCAATAATTTCGGAAATAATCACTCCAAAAGTAAAAAACAATGTGTCCCCCCCTCTAACTTTTGAACCATAAGTTTAGAAAATATGAAAAAAATCTGAAAAGTAGAACTTTATAAGGACTTTCTAGGAAAATCATTTTCAACTTGATGGAAACAACAGTTTTTGTACAAAAAAGACAAAAAGTTGTACAAAATAATTTCTGGACTAATTTTGTAGTATATTCGTATATGCAAGCATTTTTACATAATGGATACCCACCTTTAAACTCACAAGTGGGAACACTTATTGTGACGGACGGGAAACTACGGAACCCTACACTGAGCGTGGCCCGACACGCTCTTGGCCGGTTTTTTTATTACTATAAAAAGTCAAGGACCACGACATAAAGGTCGTTTCGGGACAAGTTTGTCATTATTTCTGTTTTCGGAATTATGTATTTGAATAAATGTATGTGGGTTAATGACCTTTATTTCCTACTTATCTTGCGCAGGCTATAGGTATATTAAGTCTATTATTAGATTTTTTAAGTTCCATGTAATAGGGGACACAAATCCAGGGTCCTTGGCTGCTACTGAGAAATTCCTTTTGGAAAAACCCAACAACATTTTGCCCGACTTAAGAATCGAACCCAGGACTTCATTCTCAGTAGTCGCGACCACAAGACCAAATATTCGTACTCAAACTGGTGTAGTGTCAGTGGTCATCATCATCATCTGCCTAGCCTTTTCCCAACTACTACCGGATGCAGCTGAATACCAGTATTTTTACATGGAGCGACTGCCTATCTGACCTCCACAAACCAGTCAGTACCGGGTAATACGATACCCCTTGGTTGTCAGACTTTTTAGGCCTCTGACTACCTAACGACTGTCAAAGATCTACAAATGACAGCCGGGACCAACGGCTTAACGTGCTTTCTGAGGCACGGAGGAAACTCGGTATGTAATGGGTGGTCACCTATCCACAGACCAACCTAGGCAAGCACGGCTTAACCTAACGATCGACCCGAGCGGCTGTTATTATTTAGCCATGAGCCCCTCACGGTGTGATGTCAGTGGTGCCTATAGGAAATGGGCGTGAAACTGCAGCGGTTTGAATTTAAATATACGTTAAATTGTTTATTATTCAAATTTAAAAGACTCACAAGGAAGGTTTTAATATCTGCCTCCTAGCACAGTGTAGACAGAAGTAAGAGTGACTAAAGACAACCAACGCTTTTATAACATTCGTTTAGTGACAGTACTGGTAGTATTGCCAGTATAAAAAATATTAAAGGATGTGAGAAACACAAAATCAGTCGACGTCTGGGGAAGGCCTTGCAGCTTGCAGCAGACATCATACGGCTGAATGATGCTGATGATGAAAACTTAAATTGTCGAGCTGTAACAAAATTTAGGATTTAGTCAAAAGATTAGTAAAAATAATATAACAAACAATGAAAAGTATTTATTTCCCAAAAACAAAGCACTTTGCATTGTACTCATACATTGTTTGAAAATAATATTTACATTATGATGCAATAGTAGGTAGACTCTATCTTTTAAACTAAGTAAAATGACGAAACTATAAATAGTAGCAATGTTATACCAATCTCAGGTATATTATTTTCTCCAGTGGCACACAGTTATTGTTTTTTTTTTAGTAAATTGACACAACAAACGCTGACGATTTGAGATTTTCAAAAGAAAACATCTGTCAAATTGGAGGATCCGCCAATATAATATGTATGTATTTTTTTCTTCACTTAAATCAATAAAGTACAGTCTTAGATTAAAAAATGTCCAGATTCCGTGTTCCAAACAAAACGGAACGTTTTAAGTGAAGCCACTTTTTTATAAATGTGTGAGTGAGCGCCGCGCTCGGGAGTGTATTACGTATCGGATTTGCGTTTGTGTGCAATGTGCGTGTAATACCAGTGGCGGAGACTTACTCATAAATGTGGGAGATTTTCAGTATTTTACGTTTAGCGTAAAATATATCATCAACAGTAATGACATGATTTTTTATCATTACGGTTGGTGATTTTCAACGTTATTTCTTTAATTTGTGTAATTTAAAAGTTAGTAAAAAAGAAAAAAGGAACTGTAAATATGCCTGAAATACGAGCTCTCATAAAATACTTTCGAACTACAAAAAACGCGATTCTGACCGAATCTGACCAAGTCTGAAGGTGTCTGACCGAATCTTTCCGAGTTGGACCGAATCTGACTGAGTCTGACCGCATCTGACTGAATCTCACCAAGTCTGAACGTGTCTGAACGAGTCTGACCAATTCTGACTAAGTCTGACAGAGTCTGGCCCAGTTCGACCGAATTAGACTGAGTCTGAACGTGTTAGACCGAATCTGACCAAACCTGAACGTGTCTGACCGAATCCAAACGAATCTGACCGAGTCTGACCGTGTCTGACCGAGTCCGACTGATTCTGAACGTGTCTGACCGAATCTGATCGAGTCTGACCGAGTCTGACCGAACCTGACCGAGTTCAACCGTTAAGCCGGGTCCAGACTAGCGTAATGTAACGCGAATCCACCGTGTAATGTAACGCGAATTCTAGGTGTGGACGGTACATAAGTTTAAAATGCGCTAACAAAGAAATACAAAGTGAAATTGAATACTTACTTGTGAAATGATATATAGTGGCACATTCCTTTTTTTTAGTGTGATTTCTACACCATTTCACAACACAAACCTTCATTTTAAAATATCAAAACACGGACTCGTGACGCAGTTTACGCGGGGAACGTTCCTAGGCGACTGACGTATGGATCGTACGACGCGGGATATATGTCCTGCGTGTTTTTGGCTTCAATTCTCAGTGGCCTACTATCAATCTGGACATTTTTTAATCTAAGAGTACAGTACTATCAACACAAGAAAATAATTAAATGTAAATTAATTACTTTAAGTAGTTTTCAAATAAAAGTGTTTATTTGACACATCACGTTTATTTAACGTCACTATCGGCGAGTCTGGTGACGATACTTTTTAAATTTGCGTTCCGTTAAAAATACGCTACATAAAATATTAAATTGTAAAATAAGTGTTGTATTAGAAAGTTAAACAAGTGTAGTACCACAATTGTTTAAAAAAGTTTTGAATTTCATGCATATTGGATATTGCGGCTAAAGCCAGCCATAGACGAGATGTTACGGTTTTAAGGGTGTTAATGTGCTGACGGTCTTATAAATCGTTTAAAAGCAATCAATACAGGCTTTTCAACCAACTTCCAAAAAGAGGAGGTTCTCAATTCGACAGTATTTTTTTTTGTGGTTGTTACCTCAGAACTTTCGCCTGATGAACCGATTTTGATGGTTTTATTTTATTTTAAAGCTGGTGCTTCCCGTGTGGTCCCATTTGAATTTTGTGAACATCTAATGCTGATCTTCGGAGATATACAATGGAACTCTTCAAAAATAGACGGCAAATGTGCCGTGAATGTTGCAATCGCTTGGATGTTTATTGTTTATACAACATCATGACGTAAAATCACGCCTGTATGCTCTGAGGGGGTACGCAGGTGTGTACAATACACCCAGATTTCGACAGTTCATTCGTGTTCCGCGCGCGCCTCAAAGAGATGTCAGCAAAAGGGACTGTTCTAAAGAGATACTGCGGCCATGGAACAAAGGGCTAAGAAGGAACACGAGTGGGTTTTAGTCAATAAAAGTCTGACACTCCCTTCCGCTCCACCCAGGACGGGAGGAGTCATTTGATGATTTCCCATCCGAAAAAAAGAGGTACTGTTGTTAAGTTCCATATATTGGGGATACGCCTATTCATCATAGGCCTATTAATGTTCCCACTGCTGGGACACAGGCCTCCTCTCTATGAGAGGGAATGGGCTATAACTATAATCCACCACGCGGGCCCAGTGCGGATTGATGTTTTGCTTCACCGTTTTGAGAGCAGCGGTGATGAAATAAATTACACAAAGTAATACGCCTGTCTGGGTTCGAACCCACGACTTACTGTTCGTAAGTCGGGGCCGCCACCACTGGGCCACCGCTGCTCACGCCTATTACCATGACATGACGTATTGGTAACAATGTCAAATAAATTCATGGCAAATATTTGTTTGGGAACACCTAAAAATGCAAAAATAAAAATAAAAATTGCAAAAAACAAAACCGACTTCAAAAAACACAAAATAAAACCGACTTCAAAAAACACAAAAAAAGTGAAAAATAACTTTAGCTTCAGAAGTCGGTGACCTTTGTTTGATTCTTTTAGTTTTTTTTTGTCACCGACTTCTGAAGCTATTAGTTAGAAGCTACTAGTTATTTTTCACTTTTTTTGTGTTTTGTGAAGTGTTGAAGTCGGTTTTATTTTTTTGAAAAAAAGTTTTTTTTTATTTTTCCAATTTAGTTGTAATATCCTATACAAATATTTGCTATACATTTATTTTACATTGTTAACAATACATGTCATGGTAATAGGCTTATTTATACTAATATTATAAAGAGGTTACATTTGTTTGTAAGTTTGTATGTAGGGGGTAATCTCCGGAAGTAATGAACCAATTTTAAAAATTTTTTTTAACTGGTAGAAAGCTACATTATTCGTGAGTGCTATAGGCTATATTTTATTCCCGTACTCCCACGGGAACGGGAACTACGTGGGTGAAACCGCGGGACGTCAGTCCCCAATAAATTGAATTAACATACCTAAACTGTCGAAATTTGGGTCTATTGTACACATCTGCGTACCCCTCAAAGCATACAGGCGTGATGTTACGTCATGATGTTGTATAAAAAAAGAATTTTGAGAATCGCTCCACATATGGAGGAGAAATCGGTGAACATACAAGAAATTATACCACACGACTGAAGTAAAAATGTTCATAAAATGAAAACTGCTGGGCCAAACTATTTTAAATTTCTTTGGGACCAAATGGCAACTATTTCGCATCAAATTAAAGAAGAATCACGTAAATCGGATCATAAATCTCGGCGTAATCGGTGTACATACATAAAAAATATATATATATATTTCAATCGAATTGAGAACCTCCTCTTTTTTGAAGTCGGTTAAAAAAATTGAAAAATAACTTTAGCTTCAGAAGTAAAAAAAAAAATCAATCAAACAAAAGTCACCGACTTCTGAAGCTAAAGTTATTTTTCACTTTTTTGTGTTTTTTGAAGTCGGTTTTATTTTTTGAAGTCGGTTTTATTTTTTTCAAAAAAGTTTTTTTTTTTAATTCTCTTAATTAAGACCTAACGCAGCAATGGAACAGAGGTTTTATATTCACCGGTTGAGCTGGATTTTAGCAATATTCATATGCTTTATCACAATCAATTTTATTACAGCACTAGCTGTTGACCGCGACCATTGTCCGCGTAAATATACTTCCCTATTTGAATCGAATTTTGTTAAGAATTTCAAGAAATTTCACAATTTCGGAGATTATCCGGAACAAACAGACAGACAGAAAAAAAAAACAAACGTTTTCTTTAATAATAGGCTAGTTTCCACCATCAATAAATTGCTAATCTATTTAGCCCTTCAGTTAGAGTATTGGAAAATAATAGACACGTATTTTTTGTGTTTGTAAATCAATGAATATTGACAAAAATAAAACGCATCAAAACTCGAGAGTGGGTGCTCGTAACGTCATAACGCACTAAAAATTATAGCACGGCGTGACGTATTGAGAATTTTAAAAGCGTCGTATCTTCGTCAATTTTGGTTTACGAAACAAAATAAAAAATACATGTCAAATATTTTTTGAAAATCTAACTGACGGACTAATTAGATTTTTTCAGGACACAAGCCTATTATACCGTGTACGCTTTCATAATACGCATTCAGTAAAAAGGTGATTTTTTCAAATTACAAACACACACTTCAGTTTTATTTATTTGTATAGAAAATAATATAAATACAGAAGCCGTTTTATGATTATGTCATAGAAATCAGTTAGCATATTTATCTAAAAAATATCACGTGGCTTTCCGTTGAAGTTATATGCATGAATTGACATTGAAATTAATTTAGGTATTTCCCAGACTTTAAATAATATTTCACCTTGAATTTAGATTACTCAGATGTACTCGTACGTAGGTAGGTAACGATTTGAAAGTAAAAAGTCTCCCGGATTAACTTTCATTCAGATCTATTGGAAGGTGAAAAGGGGTTTTTACACTGATCTCAATGTTTCACGACGATTTACTTCGAATTATAAAAAATAACAGTATTTTCCAACTCATTAAAATCATCCTGGGTAGCTGCAATTTAATATGTTGTAGCAATCCGACGAATTGTTTCTCTCCGTGTTTCTGTCATTTCGCTGTTCAAGAGACAGGTATAAGGGCGTATAAACAAACACGATACGACGTCGCATCGTGCTACGACGCGGCATCGTCTCACGATGCGATGTCATATTGTGAGAATCTAGGACATCGCAAAGTGCTACGACATCGCAACGCGTCACGATTTTATCGTGTGGTCAGTAGCAGTAAAATTTGAAATATGGACCGCACGACCTACTCGCTACGTTAAATAACAAATGAATGCGGCACCGGCGAAAGATAGTTTCAACGACGTCGTACCATGCATCGTGGCACATTGCGATGTCGTAGATTCCCACGATACGGCATCGCATCGTGAGACGATACCGCGTCGTAGCACGATGCGACGTCGTATCGTGTTTATGTGTACTAGCCGTAAGTAGACAGGGGAATAAAACCTTCTCACTCAATCTTTTATACTGATCTTGAAGGCGATGGCAGTAACAAGAAAAATAAAAACATCTTTAGGTTGAAGACATGCAGTTTCTAGAGCATTTATCCACATTTTAGAAGTCATGTGGTGCATGGACGCACATGACTTTTAAAATCATAACTCAACCACGACCTCTAAAAATCTTTGCACATTAACCTTGAAACAAGATTATCAAAAACTTGCGTAGGTATTGAAAGAGGAAAAAGTCCTAAGAAATATTTATGTGAGCGCTTTCCTAGAATTTGTATTTAGGGTCCAGAATATCCTCCTTTTATTACATGTGTCATGTTTTGATTCACTCCTTTTTGAATCCTGTTCCATATCTGTCAAAGTGACATTTGAATTTCGAAGAAATTACGTCACGACACAATATGGCCGGCTGTGTTCTGTTTTTAAAAACAAGTTTTGGAGATGACTATTTTTATACGAACCTAGAAAGGTATTTAAAATTAAATCGTGATTTTAAATTGTTAGAATAGTTTTAAAACTATTAAAATTAGAACTTTTATTTTAACGTGTTAAGCTTTATAATGATGCCCACTTATTTCCTTTTTGTCTCTTAAATGTTAAAATTAAATACTTAGTTGACTATTTTTACAAAAATAAAATATTGCCTGCAGTCTTGTTATTGTCTTGATTAATTATAAGCCTCTACGAACACGTAATCAAGCTTTCATTGCAACCAACTGAGGCCGTGGGCTTCCGAATTGGCACTTTCTCTCAGCTTCCAACTTCCTTAGGCGATTTATGATAATTAATGATAATGTCTAATGACCCATTCACACACCTTGGCGAATTCGTTTGAGTAGAAATTATTGGATTTCTTGAACAATGGAATAATTATGGACATGTCGAGTTTTGTAGACTTTTGGTGCGATCAAAAAGATGTGTAATATACTTTCATTTTATTCTGTAGTGGTGATACATAGGTATACCACAGCATAGGGTAATTCTAATCATCATCATCATCATCATCATCAGCCTATTAATTATGTTCCCACTGCTGGGACACAGGCCTCCTCTCCATGAGAGGGAATGGGCTATAATCCACCACGCGGGCCCAGTGCGGATTGGTAGATGTCACATGTCTTGTAATTTTTTGGTGCTAGGACATGCCGGTTTCCTCACGATGTTTTCCTTCACCGTTTTTACAGCAGTGGTGATGAAATAAATTACACAAAGTAATGCGCCAGTCTGGATTCGAACCCACGTCTTACTGTCCGTAAGTTGGAGCCGCCACAACTGGGCCACCGCTGCCCTCAATTCTAATAAAATTGATTTAATCTAAAATACTCACAAATTTCAGCTCAGTGACTGCTAAGCATTAGGTGCTGGTTTCGATTCCTGGGTCGGGCAAAGTGTTATTGGGTTTTTCCAGCAGGAATTTTTCAGTAGCAGCCACGTAGTCTGGTATTGCGCCCGGTTGATGGCAATAGGCTCGCCCCTATTACATGGGACTTAAACATAACTGGTGAAATGTGGATGTACTATTAGGTACAACTCTGCCTAACCCTTCGGGGATTACAGGCGTGATGTTATGTTATTATTTATTCTAAAATACTCGCACATCTATATCTACATTCATCATCATCATCATCATCTGCCTAGCCTTTTCCCAACTATGTTGTGTTCGGCTTCCAGTCTAACCGGATGCAGCTGAATACCAGTATTTTACATGGAGCGACTGCCTATCTGACCTCCACAACCCGGTTAGTACTGGGTAATACAATACTCCTTGGTAAGACTGGTTGTCAGACTTCAGGCTTCGTCAGGCTTCATCCATACTAATATTATAAAGAAGAAAGATTTGTATTTTTGTATGTAACGAATAAACTTAAAAACTACTGGACCTAAACGAACGGAAACGAGAATTACGCGGGTGAAACCGCGTGGCGTCCTCTAGTATAAAATACTTTCAACTCTATAGTCCTTACTCATATGGGAAAGAAAAGTCCATTGAATCAATCACAAGCCGGCAACGCAAATCCCTTTGCATAAAATAGATCCCAAAGAATCAGTGAACACCATAAAGAATCCATTACAAAACCCAAGCTTTCTAAGACCGCTTATAAAGACCAAAAACAACATTAAAACCTTTTAATCCCCACAGGAATTCCCAAAAACTTTTTATTCGCAAAAAAAACTAAACGAAATTACCAAAAAGGGTGCCCAAGAATCCTGATTAGGTACTTCCGGCGGCGGTTATTTAAGACCTAAAAATAAGAAGGAAAGGTCACAGAGACCGATATGAGTCAGTCTAAAGGTGACTCGGGACGAAATTGGCGAGATGAGAACGATCAGATGCCATTGGATTCTGTAAAGGGCATGTTGATCGTCATGTGTCCACAAAAACGCGGTTAACTGGTCCAGATGACAAGGAGATTGAGATGTGATTTGTTTTTATGAGGAGGGAAATAAATAGTGTTTTTTTTGTGCGGAAGATTGTGTAGTTTGGCCTCTCTTTGAGGGTTTTGGTGGTGACAAATCGCATTCATAAATGTTTTTAACCAAATGGCGAAACAGTCGGCTGATTGTGACCGACTGGCTGCGGTTGGTCGGGCTTCCTTTCCCATCCCAGAGCATGTCTTTCCTTACAAAATCGTGACCCCTGGTGTATCCGGCTTGTCCGGGTCAGGCTTGCTCCTGTCTGGGTGTGTTGCTCAATCAGTCATCATGGCAAAACAGATAGGTACGATGTTAAAGGGTGTAAAACACCTCTTAACGAAGGCACTTTTCCCCGTCATTGCGATCATTTTTTTGTTCTACACCATACCTGGGAACCTTCTAGTTACGGAGATATTGGGAGTCAAACTTCCAACTTTCTGACAAGTTTTTTTCTAATACAAGTTTTTAATGTAAGATTTTTACTTTAAACACATCCACGACCCCCGAACTATTCAATCCATCCATCAGCACAATGTTTTGAGTGCGTTATTTGAGTTTTACCACAAAACATGATTTTTCACCCCAAAAAAAGTCGTTTCCCAGCAATATTTTTTGCGTAAAGTTACTTAGTTTGATGTACAGAATGCTTGGTTGACGGCTTCGTGATAAGGTCTTTTAAATCCTGTATAAATTGCAATAGAAACTCAGCTTATGTACAAAGGCGAGCTTAACCCACAATTGGGTTTTCTTACAGCAAACCTAATTTTGATAGCGAGATTTGCAGAAGAAGATACACTTATGAGTGTGTATTATGCAGTAATAACATTGCAAGCTGTTACTTAAATTAAATAATTTTATAAACTAAACTACAAACGTACCTATTATTGTATAAACATACAATATACATAAATGTTTTTAAGCAAATTGCGAAGATCTGATATTAATGTAGAATTTTGTGAAAATCGCAGACACAGGTCAAAAAGTAATTCGAGTACTACCTACCGTATTATGGCGACTCTCATACGACGTCGCTCGTCCGCGCGGTCGGGCGGAAGCGACGAAACAAATGTATTGGCCGTGCGCGCGCAGCTGCGGTGTTGTAGTACGGTCGACCAAGCTATTTGGTTAACATTGTAACATGCAAATTACATTGTAAAATGCAGTAAACCAAATACCCTATGGTATTATAGCGATTCGAACAAAAATGTACTGGCGGTGCGCGCGCAGCTGCGGTGGTGTAGTACGGTCGACCAAGCTATTTTGGTTTACATTTTAACATGCTAATTACATTGTAAAATGCAAACTAAATAGCTTCGTCGATACCTACATATAAATGTGTAAAGCTGGACTCACACATTCTCAATATTCAGAGTCGGAATTCATATTATTAATTAAGAAAGCCCCGGAAATGCATACAAATGTGTGTGGGGTATAATGAAATTGTATGCATCTCCGGGCTTTCTTAATTAATAATACGAATAAGAGCAGCGGTGGCCCAGTGGTGCCGGCCCCGACTTACGAACAGTAAGTCAGGCAGGTGCATTACTTTGTGTACTTTATTTCATCACCACTGCTCTCAAAACGGTGAAGGACAACATCGTGAGGAAACTGGCATGTCCTAGAACCAAAAAATTCGAAGACATGTGACATCTACCAATCTGCACTGGGCCCGCGTGGTGGATTATATAGCCCATTCCCTCTCATCGATAGGAGGCCTGTGTCCCAGCAGTGGGAACATTAATAGGCTGATGATGATGAGGATGATGAATACGAATTCCGACTCTGAATTCAGAGGGGAATTCAGTATGTGTAAGAGAGCCCTTTTTTTTTTTCTTTTCGGATGGGAAATCATCAAATGACTCCTCCCGCTCTGGGCGGAGCAGGAGGGAGTGTCAGACTTTTACTGACTAAAACCCATCCATGTTCCTTCATCGCCCTCTGCGTTCCGGGGCCACGTTATCTCTTTCGAATAGTCCCGCAACCCCGGCAGGCATCGGTCCTTACGGATCCCTTCGTTTTTGCTGACTCTCTTTGAGGCGCGCGTGGAACACGAACGCGCCGTCGACACGGCCTGTTGTCATGAGACGGACAGACGGCGAGCTAGCCCATAGCCCACCGTCCACAGGCCCGCGCCTACGGTGGCCCTTGAATCGCCAAAGTATCTCAAATGTAAAGTCGGCATTACTCCTTCTTTAGTACAGCCATGTGTTTGTCGGAATGCTGTTTTCTAAATCCAAAATTATGCTGAGTTTCTATAAAATTAAACTCACTATTAAAAATAGAAGTTTGTGAATAGATAGTAAATTAAATGGTTTTTTGTTTCCGGCGGATACTCAGCTACACTTTGTCATCAACTTATTAACATTTAAACATCCACGTTTACCAGGCTAACATCGTTGCAGCAGAGGAGCTCGTGGCTAAATAATAACAGCCGCTCGGGTCGATCTTTAGGTTAAGCTGTGCTTGCCTGGGTTGGTCTGTGGATGGGTGACCACCCATTACATGATACCGAGTTTCCTCTGTGCCTCGGAAAGCACGTTAAGCAGGTGGTCCCGGCTGTCATTTTCAGAAGATCTTTGAAAGTCGTTACAAATCAGCGGCCCAAAACAAAGTCTGACAACCAGTCTTACCAAGGGTTATCGTATTACCCAGTACTAACTGGGTTGTGGAGGTCAGATAGGCAGTCGCTCCATGTAAAATACTGGTATTCAGCTGTATCCGATTAGACTGGAAGCCTAACCCAAACTTGGGAAAAGGCTAGGCAGATGATGATGATCAGGCTAACATCTCACAGCATCTCTACTTCTTGTAATCTTCTTGTAATGAAACCTATTAGCTCACAGATACAGTGGATTAAGACTGAAGTTTAATAAAATAATAAACACTGTGAAGGGCTTAATAATTATTTATCCATACAATTTAAGTCTTATTATGTACTAGGTATTATCATAAACAGTATACTCAAATTAAATCTCTTGTAAATAAAGTAAAATGTACCTTTACGTGTAAAAAATATAGTTCATTATCGTCGTGGCACATGCTTTTTCATTAAAGTGTAAAGTTTTGAACTATAAGATAATATTTATTATCTTGCAGTCAGGGGTCAAGATTCGACACAATTATTTCCGTTAGTATGTTATTATCAAGACTCAGCTTAGTGCTAGTTTAGTGCCATAGGTCATGTCCACCAAATACTTTAAGGCGCATTGCGCATGGAACAACTATTGCAGCAACTGGCAACTAGCTGGCAACTAGCTGTTTACATATATTTCAATTGGACTGCGCACATTTAGCAACTCGAGTTTCGAGTTCCGGTGATCGTCAACAGTTTTCAGTTACTGTAATCGATGACTAAGTTAGTTCCTAATTGCCGCAACTAGCAACTGTTAAATATTATACCGGTTTTTAAAGTTGTCAGATTCCTCAGCTGTCAATCGCAACGCGTCGGGCGATTTCACACCCTCCCTCCCTCTCTGCTTCTTCGAAATCCATCGTCACACTGAACGCTGATCTCTGCGTAGATTGAGCAAATCGGCTATGAAAGTAGCTCACAGATTGCCGTAAAATTGCGGCAACCGTAAACGTTATAGCAACTATCAACTTTTTACAGGAAACTTTTAAAAAATGTTGCCTCAACTTAAGTTGCTCCATGTGCAAATGCCTAAAGGTCTCATGTTTCTGATAACTGGGACACCCGTATCTATACTACCAGTATCGGATGACCACCAATCATCATAATTTCTCCTGACCTTATCTCAATTTATTTGGAGTTGGCGCAGCATGAAAGAAGAAAGAAAAATAATATTTATTCGTCGCAAGGACATGACGTGCATACAATAGGTATTAGGAAATACAAACAATAGAGATACAACGCATTTAGACAAACACAAACATTAAAAATACAACAGAACCACATTTTAATAATATTGTAAGACATATCATCATCATCTGCCTAGCCGTTTCCCAACTATATTGGGGTCGGCTTCCAGTCTAACCAGATGCAGCTGAGTACCAGTATTTTACATGGAGCGACTGCCTATCCGACCTCCACAACCCTGTTCATACTGGGTAATACGATACCACTTTCGTAAATCTGTTTGTCAGACTTTTCGGGCCACTGACTTTGTAACGACTGTCAAAGATGGACAAATGACAGCCGGGACCAACAGTTTAGCGTGCTTTTCGAGGCACGGAGGAAACTCGGTATGTGTGGATGGTCATCCATCCACAGACCAACCTAGGCAAGCACGGCTAAACCTAAAGATCGACCCGAGCGGCTGTTATTATTTGGCCACGAGCTCCTCGAATATTGTGAGACAGAACATCAGGCAACAGGCATGTTTTCTTCTCCCATACTTCTCTTTTAATCGTCATCTCCGTCACCTCCTTTCTAGCCCATATCATCCTTCACGCAGTATTGAATAATTTTCCAGTCCTTGTTCCATTCTACTTGATGTCGGTGCAACACGTTTCCTTCTTCCATTCTCCTCTTTCAGATGTCACGGCATTTACTCCTTTCTCTTTCATAACATTCCTCACACATCTATCCATCCTTCTTTAGCGCCTCCTCTCCCTCTCCATCCTTCTGGACCACCAATATCCAGCACAATTAGGAGATCCTCTTTTTAGTAAACCCCAGGTCGGGCCAAGTGCTATACGGTTTAGACATTTGGAAATTTATTTATTTGGATATACTCGGTTAATGGTTGTATCTTCTTCTTCTGGCGTGTTGATGGTACGACTTGATTAAATATTTTGGGCCCAATATGTGGCCAATTGGAAGCCGTGTGGTATCCGGCAGAGTAGAATAGAACCAACCCATTACACTCACGGGTGTCGTATAAGGCGACTAATGTCTGAGGCAGAACACCTTGCGCCTCCGTAGACCAGAGAATGGGCAGCAGCGTTTTCTGTTAGTCTTTCATCACTGCGATCTCCAATCCGCCTGCCAAGCGTGGAGATTACGGCAAATTCCTCCCATCATGGGAGAGGCTTATGTCCAGCAGTGGACGTTATGGGCTGTTGTAGTTGTAGTAGTGTAGTATGTGGCCAATTTAATCGCGGCTTTTTAGGTAGGTTAAAGAGCAGGTAGGTGTTCCGATACTTCGGACACTCCAGCAAGTGGGACTTCATCATCACCGCATTTACACTGGCTGTAGGTAAGGCAGTACAGGCAATTCTGCCTGTAATGCTATCTTAAGATAGCATTACAGGCAGAATATGACGTACCCACATTCTGGGTATTATTTGACACACTTAAGCCTATCTGTCAGATTACAGTTGTGCCGTGATATTGACTTGTTTCCCTCTCTTACGACTCTTCTACCCGTATCAAAAACAAGTCCAAGTGATTACTTGTGTTAAAGTTATTACCTAAGATACGATTTTTATTCCGTAGTTTAGTAATCGCTTGTCTGTCAAAAGTTAGAATTCTTAGCTTTGCTTTCTTTGACGGTTCTTATTTGGTTCAAATTATTGTCTATTGCATATAAATGGTCGCATAAGTATTTCTTAAACTTAATTTTAACTTGACTTTACTATACAAGTCTGCCTTCTCTTGTCTTCACTTTCTTATAGGCTCCCACGCTGCACAAGTCAATTATTTCCACACATTCCAATAAAACGATACTAGTAGTAATCACGAATATATACCGATCATTATGTAAAGTCAACACGAACTTTTCTACAGTAGTGGGAAACTGATAGGCAGCTTTCGCTCGATCAGTTATCAATTATCGGTGGGCGATGTTATGTTATGTCATCGTGTGTGGCTTATGATAAAGATGCGTGGTTTAAACTTATGGCATTTTTGTGATTTCTCTAAGGGCTTGCGCAGACGACAGACTATCCGTGACGCACTTTTTAGTCTGTGAAAATAGAACATAAGCAATCATATGCAGTAACGCATACGACGCGCATTAAGTCCGGCGGCTAAAAAATCCGTGTCATTCTGGCAGATCAAGAACGTTTGCTTCAACGCGCGCTAACGCAGACGACACTTTTAGTATGCAATCTGCACTAGAATAGAATGATCGAAGATGTGTGTCGTGTGCGTTGAGTCTGCGTAAAATCCGCGACGGACTTTTTGTATGCCATGCAGACATTTTGTGCGCCACAGACTCGTCTGCACAAAAAGTCTGTCGTCTGCGCAGGCCGTTATAAGGTATTGATATCGGTTTCGTCTTTGTTTTAAGAATCATTTCAGTAAAAAGTTCATCATTTCATGACCTGTACAACCCAGTTGGTACTGGGTAGTACGGTATCGCTTGGTAAGACTGGTTGTCAGACTTTCGGGCAAATGACTACCTGTAACAACGGTCAAAGATCTACACAAATGGCAGCCGGGATGAGGCACAGAGGAAACTCGGTAAGTATGTAATAAATAGGTGGTCATCCATCCACGAACCGACCTAGGCAAAGGTGGCTTAAACTTAAAGAACGGCCTGTGCGGCTGTTATTATTTAGCGACGAGCTCCTCTATCTATAACTATCTACACACTCATGGTGATTAAAACAATATCGCCAGTTTGATAACCATTAGTGAGAAGATTTTCAGCAAATACAACTTGCGGGTTTTATTTAAAATACATTGACTAAGGATAGACACTTTTACAAAATCTTTATAGCAGAAAGTATTTAAAAGATAGATTTGTTAATTTGTACATCAGCATCTATTAAAGGGAGCGTTTATGGCCTAGACCAGTTTGAGACACTTATTTAAGTCTAGTCTAAACATGACAGGCAATAAACTTCGGGTAACTTGATAGCTACCTATCATCATTATCAAGCCAGCTTAGCGCTATTTACATCTAAGTTGTAAATGAACCACTATCAACATTCAACTTTAGGACTAGAACTTGAGTATCTGTGTCTCAATTTCTAGGTGGGAAAAGTCTAATCATTATAAACATCCTGTCCAAATTACTCAAGGATTAACAGATGTTTTTTCTAACGTATTGATCTTTTTCATTTCAATTTGAAGTAGAGAATTTATTATTTTGAATTAGAGTATCCTTACATGGCAGAACAATTGTAATTCTAGCCATAATATTTAATATATCTAAATATCTCCCGTAGCACCCTAGAATTTTGCGATATGTAGTTGTTGGTAGTTTTATGATCCAATAACAAACAGGTCCAATATTTAACAGAAACAACTCATCGTAGTAACCACAAGACTTATTACTAGTTTTTAAAATCTGAAAACTTAACACCAACATCAGAAATCAAAACAAAATTCCCACAGTACAACCAACCCAAACAATTACTCCAACCGAAAGCTACTTGCATTAAAACACAAAAGATAACAAACGTCGATTACCAAAGACCAGAACCAGATAATCCATAGCTCGAACCTGGCAATCTTCGAAGCTTTGCAATGCGCCCCTAGCTATTTGAGCGCTAGCCTAACAGGTGTGCAGTTATATTTTATCTCACCCACTAACTTAAGACATGATGATATATATCCTATTTGGGAGGCAAAGGATTGCTGTTTGAGTCGTAAATATTCAGTGGAAGTTGTAACAGAATTTATAATTGTATCTGGCGTAGGACAATTAGTGGTACTATTCATTATGTCTCCATTTTGTTTTGTTAATTCGTGAACAGGAGCACTTGTATCGTCACCAGTATTTAAGTATTTATTGTACGTCTTTTTACTGTCTTAATTATGTTCAAGCTAGCTAATTGATTCAGTGGGCACCGGGCGGTACGATTGACAAGCTCAACTTCGCCGTTATTGAAAAACGCTTTAAAACGTGAAGGTAAAACATTATTCCTTTCTCAAGTTGTTGACTGTTCTGTTCTGTTTGTATCTTAAGTAGCATCTCACTGCATCCATGTTTGTGTGGATGTAAACAGATAAATCAATCAGAGTCGTATTCAATAAGGCAATTACAACAAGTAAGCCCGTTTGTCATAAATAACATAAAAGTCTATAAGATAGCCTGCGTGCGAATATGTTTGTAATGTAATAGATTTTCTACCCGGTCTGACCTCTTTGGCCTCTATAACCTTTTCAGCATCTGCAGGATGACTTGTGTCTACTACATTACTTTTTGCTATGTCCTTAGCTTTAGTACTATCATTAGTATGTGACTATGTTTATATTTTATCCAGTTTGACATCAATGACCTCTTTAACATTTTCAACACCTACAGGATGAGTTGTTTGTACCATATTACTTTTTGCAACCTTCTTAGCCTTAGTAGTTAAGTGTCCTTAGTTTAAATGTTATTAATATTATAAATCACAAATTATCAGATTTTTTCTCTCATTTTCAAACGCGACAGAAACTTATGGCGGCTATAACTTTTTGCTGTAGCATTTTTAACCTCTACAACATTCAAATGATGATTATTTCCTACTACATTACTTATTCTCACATCTCTGGCTGCAGCTGTATTTTAGGAAAAATATTACACAGTAAATGAACTAAAAGGCACAAAATATCAAATATTTTCCTCTCATTTTCATACACGACAGCAACTTATAGCAGCTAGGTATAAGTTCATTGGGAGCCGACAGCCTTGTGGGACGAAAGTGCGTTGTGAGCCGTCGTCGACGGAATGTTAGCGGGGCTACTTTCATCACCAACCTTGAGGCAGCCACAATCGCCCGAATCTCATGGAAATATCCGATCCTTGATATACGCCCTTTTGGCACTGCGCAGGCTATTTCCGTGGCTGTTTAGAAATATAGGATTTAAATAGATTTGTGGTCAATTTTGAGAGTAGGTGCAGTTTGTTGTTAAAGGTAGATAAAATAGGTCAGGTTATTTTTAAAATATGCGAACCTTCTGATCCTTGTTATAATTGTTTGATATTTTAATACAAAATATCTGAATAGTTTTTAGGATATCTACTTAGGAACAGTTTAAAAAAAGAAAATCTTTCTTAAAATGAATTCTTGATAATACCACTAGTTCAATTTAAATGTTCGGGTGGGTGTAACGTGAAATTGCGATAAACTACAAGGGGTTACTTTCGACTATAACCTTCATGACGGACAAAATCTTATACAATATGTTCTATTGTTATGATCTCTCTTTCATCCGACCAATAAACATATCTCATATTTAGGTAGGTAAGTACTTGCAATAATAATATTTATAATTACCCGGATTTCGTCACTCGGTACTAGAAATTTTAATGTGAAGGCACATTTCAAGGCAACATCTACGGCTTAAATATGCGGAAATAGGCTCGGCATTTAAGTGAACCTTATTTATTGCCTCCACTTCAATAAATCATTCATAAAAATCATATTGGAATGCTAATCTAATATCAAAGATGTTGTATTAAAGACATTTGTATGCTTACATCTAACCTTAAACTTAACTGCTTGTAATTGCGTCAATTACCAGTGTATTGATTGTACTTAATAAGATATTTATTGGATAAAAACATTTCGCTTGAGGCGCAACCGCAGAATAAACAAACGAGAAGACAATTGATTACGTAGCGGCAACGCCTCCAACGCGTGCGAAACCGAAAAAATGGTCCATACCCAGCGTGAAGAAGATACAAACAGAGATAGCGATATACCAGAAAGTAATGCAAACGATAGAGACAGCAAACGTTCCGAAGTGGAAGCAAGAAACAAGTATGTGAAAGTCGCATGTGCGAATGAGATAGCTGTTTAAGAGAAAGATAGATATGAGAGTGAAATTGCCGTAGCAACTTTCGCTGAGCTCGTTTCGGTTACGTCACGGCTGTGCCAGCGCAACTTACGCAACTGTTGTGAAGAGATTATGACTGTATGACACTGATTTGAATGATCGTTGGAAGTAATCAATTTCATTTGGATTCGCTTCCGGTGTCGATTGCAAGATATTAAACAGTCTTAATCTTGATATCAATGATAAAATCTTAATTAAGTCAACAGTGACTAGATAGATACAAAGGATTTCTGTCTAAAAATTTAAAAGGTCACTCACGCAAAAAGAGTTTTAGTTGACGTAACAGATGCAATGTATTAGAAATTAGAAAGCGTGCACTGAATACACGATGACTCTAGGATATAATAAAATCCCATTTAATCACATTACAGGCCTGGTAATAAAAATATATGCCGAATTTATTGCAGCTCCGCGTTCGAGTTAGTTCCACTAAAATTGCATAGAAACGAGATTAGTAACGAGTACGACACGAAATTTAACTGTAGCGGTTAAAATGTTGAGATGGTTAGCAAAACGTTACTAAATGCGATTACACAAACCCTTACGACAAAGTTACCCGCCTTGTTATGCTTATTTTCCTATTTGCCTAATCGTCTTTTGATGATGTTCGTCATTGTGACACTATCGTGCTCATTGTTATACAATTTACTGCAATTACATGCTCTTCACTTTCACTATTATATTTTCTAACATACTATACCTTGTCATCAAGTCTTTCATTACTGACCCACAATTTGGTTCCCCAACTTTCTTTTTCTTTTCAATTCTTCGGTAGCTGTGTAGCTGTCGTCATCGATCAATTCTACATTCTCATGTGTAATTAGAACAAGGCGGGAATGATGTCCTAGATCTTAAATGATACATTATACGCATCTCTTCTCGCTCTAATGCCAAAGCACAATACGCTACTGTCACACATTCGCACTTTACTCCACACTATACACGCGTACTTGTGTTGTCCTAGGTACTGTCTATGTGTGCATTATGTTTTGTGATAAGTTACATATATAATAATACCGTTATATATGCAATGAACTCGAAATTAAGCAAAACAGAATTCCTTTGCCCTAATATACCTAATTCATTATATATGCAAATGTCTTTCACGCATACGTCTATCGAGACGCGACTTGCGTTAGTGTTGGTAACTCAATGTGTATGTTCATATTTGCATCAGTGTGTGAAATATTTTTGCTAGTGTTCGTAAGATTTGCGTTGTTACAGCATGTTTTAGATTTGTGTTAGTATTTTATGTAAGTGTGAGAGTAGTTTAGCGTTCACAATGAAAGTACTCGGCGGTTGCACGGATTTGGGTCACAGCTCCAACTTTGATTATAAAGATTACGACCACCGTGTGAATCATCGCACATCTTCTAGGTCTATGCTGTTCTTGCGTATTTATATTTAGCATTTATATTTTTAGCTCAATAAATATATTCTGTTTATTTTGACGTTCGTTTTTTACGTTGATTGAGTTTTGATGCTATTCTGGTTTTGTAATTAGCAATAACTACTTTGATTTTGAGAGTTTTAATTTTTGGCTACTATTATGTAATACAATCACTGCTCACTTCTCATACTGTTCGTAAAGATTCTTTCTTTCTTTTTTAATCTTGTAATCTAGATCTTAAAAGCACTAAGTAGCTAGACATTAATGAAAATAAAAAAGGCAATATAGGCCATATCGATACGATATCCCCTTTCACATATTGCTAGCATGAGACCATGTTTCGTCACAGCCGAGGTGTACCGCCGCTTTCCTTTCAACTTGTTCATTTTCATAACTTCTACGTTATCTGCAAGAGGTTTATTAGAAGATTTTGATGCAATTCTGTGTGGTAAGCTTGTATAGGAGCAGTAAATAGGAGCCATCTATGTTTAGTTGGCAATTTATCGCTGGATGCAAGTTGTGGTCGGAAAGGACATGTTTTGCAAATCATGCTGCTGAGATCTCGTTATGAAATTGTGAAATTATCGTGACATTTTAATTATGAACATTACTGGATGAGCAAACGACTGGAATGTTATTCGTACTTTAATAGAAGTTGGAGAACCATTTAATATGTCAGAGTTACGTAAAATGGAGAATAATTTGAAGTCAGTCTTTTTCTTTTACACCAGAAAGTCTAGAATCGCTTGGGTACGGATAGCAAAAAATAGAAGCAAAAATAGATTCCCAAATGGTCATAAAAAGTTCATTTGGGTCTTTTTATGATCTAGGTAGGTAGGTAGACTTCTAAATCGTTTCTTAGAACTATTCGATTCAAGTGACAGTTTGTTTCTTTGTCCGTTATTTTTGGTCTTTTTATTCTGGTTTTCTTAAAATAGTCGTTGTTACGAGACTTGAAATTGTAAAACCCGGAGATGTTTAAGAGGTTGAGAAAGTCATTAAAAGAAGTTAATAAATAAGTTAATTACCGCATACTCAATTACCTACTACTTGATTGGAAATTACTATTATAAGCTTGTTAATGTGGTAGTCCGTGTGGTGTCGGACGTAAAGAATAACACCATCCCATATCTTCCCGTGGGTGTCGTAAGAGGCGACTAAGGGACTTACCAGAGAATGGGCAGCAGCGCTCTCTGTGTCTTATGTAAGAACTGCACTCACTGCGATCGCCAACCCGCTTGCCAAGCGTGGCGATTATGGCAAAACCCCCCCATGAATAGCGCAACAAAGAAATGGCCCCTAGTGCCCGGCAGCCCGTCTACCCTTGACTACGGCAGCGGTCGAGGCTACGGCGTGGCAAGGGGTGCGAAGAATCTCCGGAAGGGATCCGGCTGCCAATACCAACGACTGGACCTGGCAACATATAACACGCGCACACTCCGGACTGACGAGAAGATAGCGGAACTAGAAGAGGAATTGAGCAGGCTGCGATGGAGTATTGTGGGATTATCTGAAGTCCGAAGAGAGGGGGAGGACACGATAATCCTGAAATCCGGCAACCTGCTCTATTTCCAAGAGGGTGACCGGCAGTCCCAGGGTGGTGTTGGGTTTATCGTCCACAAGTCCCTTGTGAACAACGTGGTGAAGATCGAGAGTGTGTCGACCAGGGTGGCGTACCTTATACTCAGAATATCCTCAAGATATTCGCTGAAGGTCATACAGGTCTACGCCCCGACCTCGGCACACCCCGACGACGAAGTGGAGACCATGTATGAGGATATATCTAAAGCCATGCATGGTTCCAAAACTCACTTCACAGTTGTCATGGGGGACTTCAACGCGAAACTGGGCAAACGAGACGGGGATGAGCTGCAGGTGGGGCAATTTGGAGTTGGACATCGGAATCGCCGGGGTCACCAACTGGCTAGTTTTATGGAGAAGGAGGGCCTCTATATGATGAACTCCTTCTTCAGAAAGCGTGAGCACAGGAAGTGGACCTGGCAGAGCCCCGATGGTGCAACTAGAAATGAGATCGACTTCATCATGTCAACCAAGAAGCAAATGTTCAATGATGTCTCTGTGATCAATTCGGTGAAAACCGGGAGCGATCACCGCATGGTAAGAGGCACATTGAACATCAACATCAAGCTTGAAAGGTATCGACTGATGAAGTCTACGCTCCGTCCAGCACAGATCCAAATCCAAAACCCCGAGAGCTTTCAGCTTGAACTCCAGAACCGTTTCGAGTGCCTAGGAAGCTCAGTGGACGAATACAACGATGGGTTCGTGGAAACTGTCCATACGACCGGGTCTAAGTTCTTCAAGGCGCGTCGTACAGATCAGAACAAGAGACTCTCCGATCACACTCTCAAGCTCATGAAGGAGCGGCGTGAGATGATCCTGCAGTCTTCAGACGAGGCGTGTAAATACCGGCAGCTCAATAGACGGATCTCTAAATCCTTGAAGAGCGACCTCCGCCGCTTTAATACCGAGCGTATTAAAGACGCGATTGAGCGGAATAAAGGCTCCAAGGTATTTGCAAGGGATCTGGCTATTGGGCAGAGCCAGCTCACGAAACTGAAGACCGACGATGGTAGGATCTTATCCGCCAAACCGGAGCTTCTGAGGGAGATCGAGAGCTTCTATGGACAGTTGTACACGTCAACCAGTAAACCCGTCGTAGATCTAGCCAACGACCCAAGAGCTAGACTGACCCGACACTATACCGAAGACATCCCGGACGTCAGCCTGTACGAGATTAGGATGGCTCTGAAGCAGCTCAAAAACAACAAGGCACCGGGTGATGACGGAATTACGGCCGAACTCCTGAAGGCGGGTGGAAAACCGGTACTTAAGGCCCTTCAGAAGCTGTTTAATTCCGTCATACTTGAGGGAAAAACGCCACAGGCATGGTGCAGGGGTGTGGTGGTGCTCTTCTTCAAAAAGGGTGACAATGCCCGGCTGAAGAATTATAGGCCCATCTCACTTCTAAGCCATGTCTACAAGTTGTTTTCTAGAGTCATCACGAATCGTCTCGCGCGCAGGTTTGACGATTTCCAGCCACCCGAACAAGCCGGTTTCCGAAAAGGCTTTAGCACCGTGGACCACATACATACGCTGCGGCAAGTTATACAGAAGACAGAAGAGTATAACCTGCCTCTCTGTTTAGCGTTTGTGGACTACGAGAAAGCCTTCGATTCGATCGAGACATGGGCTGTACTGCAGTCTCTCCAACGGTGCCAAATCGATTATCGGTACATCGAGGTGTTGAAGTGTTTGTACAAAAACGCCACCATGTCAGTCCGACTTCAGGACCAAGCCTCGAAACCTATCCTCCTGCAGCGAGGTGTGAGACAGGGAGACGTCATATCTCCGAAACTGTTCACCGCTGCACTGGAGGATGTCTTCAAGGTTCTGGACTGGAGAGGGCTAGGCATCAACGTTAATGGCGAGTACATCACTCATCTTCGGTTTGCCGATGATATAGTGGTAATGGCTGAGACCATGGAGAACCTCAGTACAATGCTCGATGACCTCAGTAGAGCTTCCGGAAGAGTGGGTCTAAAAATGAACATGGACAAGACTAAGGTCATGTTGAATGCCCATGTCACACCCACTCCTATCAAGATCGGAGACTCTACTCTCGAAGTTGTAGACGATTATGTGTACCTGGGACAAACGGTCCAGTTAGGTAGGTCTAACTTCGAGAAAGAGGTCAATCGTCGAATCCGACTCGGTTGGGCAGCGTTCGGGAAATTGCGCGGTATCTTCTCGTCCAACCTACCGCAGTGTCTCAAGACGAAAGTCTATGACCAGTGTGTGTTGCCAGTGATTACATACGGGACCGAAACGTGGTCGCTCACAATGGGCCTCATCAGAAAGCTTAAAGTCACCCAAAGGGCAATGGAGAGGGCTATGCTCGGAGTTTCCTTGCGCGATCGAATCAGAAATGAAGACATCCGCAAGAGAACAAAGGTTACCGACGTAGCCCGAAGAATTGCCAAACTTAAGTGGCAGTGGGCAGGGCACATTGCTCGCAGAACGGATGGCCGATGGGGCCGAAAAGTTCTGGAGTGGCGACCGCGAACCGGAAGACGTTGCGTTGGAAGGCCTCCCACTAGGTGGACCTATGACCTGGTGAAGGTTGCAGGAATCCGCTGGATGCGAGTCGCACGGGACCGGTCAATGTGGCGACACTTGGGGGAGGCCTATGTCCAGCAGTGGACGTCTTTCGGCTGAAATGATGATGATGATGAAGCTTGTTAATTCAAAATACTCGTCCTTTTGACCCTAAAATTGGCCGAGAAACGATAAATGGACTCTTTCAAATATGACATGGCTAAAAAGGGGGTGACTAGTTGACTACCGAGATTACGAGTAATACAATAAGAAGACATGCTTGAAATTCGAATAAAATGAGATAAGTAATGGAAGGAATGACAATATTCTTTTTACCCAAGTTAAAAGCTACACACGTCTAAAGTTTGTCATAGTATTTAGCAACCAGGAAAAAGTCTAAGGAAACACTTCTTGGAACGACTTTCTGGCAAAAAATGCCGAAGAAATAGGTACTCTACAAAGTATTCTTGTTTGCGCAAACGTACAAACATGGTGGGCAAACATGAGTAGAATGTGCGAAGGTTGACGGTCTTTCAGGGTCGTATTGATAAGGGACATGTAACCTTTGCTTTGACATTAGACTTATTAGTTTTGCCTATGGCTGTCTGGCATATTTGCGCGGGACGATCCATGATGATGTGTTTAGGCAAATAGTTCACAAACTATAACTCTGTTGCTAGGATATTGTCTTGACGCATTGAAGCTTCGGTATGCGCTCATTTTTTTTGCAAAAAGTTCCTACCTACTTAAAACACGGGACTTTTGGTAATAGTGAAACTGAAAGGAAAAACAAAAATAGGACATTTAACTAAATAATCAAAACCGATTAAGTAATCTATCCTCTTTAAGTTTTTCAAGTTGACCAGAAAATATTAAAAGCTTATAAACTTCTAATCATGTGCGGACTCGCTCTCAGCGCCATCTCTTAGCACGCGAATGAACTAACCGAATAGAAGTCCATAATGTTTGCGAGCTGGTAGGAGCCCCTTACATTTAACATGTGCTTCAGAAGTCGTAAAAGCAGCTAGCCCAGAAACACGCCTGTTTTAGTATCATAATGTATTTTTAGAAATGAATCACGAACGACATAGAGAACGATCGCCAAACGAAATTCTGTGAAAAAAAATCGGGAACAAAGACCACTCACACCTAAGTTAGTAGTTTTAAAACCCGACGCTATTCCAATAAAAGGTAGAAAAAATCCTTCGAATCATGACCTCGAATATTTATAAAATGTCACTATCTGACAATCAGGGAACGAGAAGGTCCTTTTTTTTACCACCGCCTACCTGGCACCATTGTGTTCCGGGGAAAGTTATGTGAAAGACAGTCGAACAAAAAATTCTGATTTCTCCCGTCTCTTTCTATTTTTTCTATGACCGACCCTTAAGAATTCCGATTTAGATCAGGCAGTAGTTTTTGTGAGCACGTTCGTCAGGCAATAATGGAAGCAAAAAAAAAGTGGATCGCGTTTTTTTTTTCAAATTGCATGTTACGTGTGTCTACGGACAAATAGGTATTGTACGTGCTCATTGTTCGGTTGAAAGGCTCTATAAATCCAGTGAACGAAGCGAAGAAATTGAACAAATCTGTGTGTATTTTAATCTTTTGAAATTTTAGAACGTAATTGGTCCTTGGGTTTGCAGACTTGCAAAAGAGAAAGATGCGAGGATGTTTCATGCATATGTATTTACAATACTGATGCCTCGTTGGTTGCAAGTACGACAGTTGTGATGGTCCTAGTTTCGAGTCCCGGGTCGGGCAAAATGTCATTAAATTTTTCCATCAGGAATTTCTCAGTAGCAGTCTCGGAGTCTGGATTTGGGCCCGGTTGATGGCAATAGGCTCACCCCCTATTACTTAGGACTTAAAAATACCTGGCAAAATGTGGACCTAATATTAACACAACCCTTGGGGGATTAGAGGCGTGAGGATATGTAAAACATTAATAAGTTAAAAACACATGTAAACCGTAATATGGTTAATAGATTATCGTAATATATTTCTATTTGTTTCTTAGCGTCAAAGTAGATACAGTTTCTTCCTTAGAAGGCAAGTGCGGAGAACGTAGAGTAATTATACAAGCTATTAAGCGTGCCTATTTAGCATCAAGCTAAGCTATATTTAAAACAGCTACAGGTGCACTACACCTTTGCCTAGAAAAATAACTAGACAATAATCTCTATGTGTCAAACACTGGAATGTAATTTCACTAAATTATGATAACTAACTAACTTTGAAAACAAAATGTAATGTAGTTGTGAAATGTCAGAACATTTGAATTTATGGGAATGAAGTTCTTGATGAACCACCTTGATACTGTGGTGATGACTTTATCTTTCTTTACAAACGACCAAATGTGTTAATGTTATTACTTTATAATAGTTTAATATCCTTAAAAGGTATTTTTTCCAGTAATTTCTAATGTTGTCGTTGTAAAATTGTCTGCCATTAAATTATGTAGCAGTGGGCAGGGCACATTGCTCGCAGAACGGATGGCCGATTGGGCCAAAAGGTTCTAGATTGGCGACTACGAACCGACGTTGCGTTGGAAGGCCTCCCACTAGGTAGACCGATGACCTGGTAAAGGTTGCGGGAATCCCCTGGAAGCAAGTCGCACGGGACCGGTCAATGTGGCGACACTTGGGGGAGGACTATGTCCAGCATTGGACGCCACGGAGTCTAGAATTGTGCCTAGTTGATGGCAATATGCTCGTCCCAATTGGTCTTCAAAAATTACTGCACCGAAATGTGGGTGTGCTATTAAGTAGGTGCCTACATCTTTCCCTTATTCTTAGAAGATTACAGGCGTGTTATGTTATGTCTTCCTCTTTTCGAGTTCGTTGGTATATATCAGGTAGGCCAAATAGATGGCCACGTTTGTAGCATCAGAGGCGTTCAGTAGGTCCTCAAGTCTACAGACACTGAGGACATTACAGCAAGTGGGTCATGATCGGGACAACACTAGTGCACTTACTTAATTTTTTTATAGGGTGCGTCTATAATCCTCAATAATTGCAAGATAAACCAAATTTATTTTAAGCTAGAAGCAGGTAAGTGTTTTCAATCCAAACAATAATTCCCTATTAAAAACAATCAAACGCCTAATTACCACTAATCCAACGTTCAACCTCGCCCGCTATAAGAGAAAGCACCAATAATCTATAAAACAAAGGAGTAAAACAATTTCCACTCGCGTCACGCCAAGCATGACAGTTTAAATGGAGAAAAACTATCGATCATCAGTCATTGAGTCGAAACTTCGAAAGTGGCGCGGGCGCATGCACAATGACACCAAACTCTCACTCTATCACCGATTAATTGGAGTCAACGGATCGCACACGATAGCGAAAAAAAAGTGGCCAAGTTAGAATGGGTGAAGAGGTGACAGTGGTCTCGTTTTCATTTGTTTATGAATGAAGAAAATAAAAATTGAAAGCCTTTTTGATTGAGATATGGATCTGTATCATCAATGGAGGACGTGGAGCCAGTGACTACCGGTTTTTTTTTCAACATGGCATCTTGCAGTTCTATCTATGAGGCTGGCTTCTGCTTATCCCGTGGTTGCTTTGAGTATAAACCCAGGGAAAAAAAACTTAAACTGAGCGAGTGGCTACCAGACACTTTTTTATACTAAATAGTGAAGCGATGATTCGGCCTAGGGTGGAAAACGCTTGCCTATAGTTGGTGCCAGTTAAGATGAGAATAGCGGTCATTGCCCTTTCCCTAATATTTCTTCGTATGAACCAAAACAAATAAACCATGTCATCAATCGTCATCTATCGTGATCTCCAACATTTTCATTACAAATAATAGATGACAATTCCAGACTAGAACAGGCTTTATTTTTGGTTTTCAAAGTTTAGAAGTTTATTAAATGTAGGTGGGTCAATGACCGCTATTCTCATCTTAACTTGCACCAACTATAGAAGAAACCGATTCACTCAAACCTTGAAGAGATCCAGATTATAATGATTAGGGAACTGAGAAGCTGGCAGTGAATTCCACAGATTGGCGGTCAACATTAAAATAATAATCTAACAATAGTACCATCGGCCTACAATTTACAACATAGCCTCATTTCTGTGAGATTTCTGAATTAGGTGAACGCTTTTTAAATTGACTTTACATTACATCAGCAAGTCCCTATTTGGTTCTCAAAAGTCATTCTGCCGATCTTAATTATATTTATCTCTAGCGGACGTCACGCGGTTTCACCAGCGTAGTTCCTGTTCCTGTGGAATTACGGGGATAAAATATAGCCTATGTTACTCAGGGTGAATGTAGCTTTCTAGTGATAAAAGAGTTTTTGAAATCGGCGCAGTAGTTTTTGAGTTTATTCATTACAAACATACACACACACAAAAATACAAATCATTCTTCTTTATAATATTAGTGTAGATGTAGATTCAAAATTACAAAAATAAAACAAAAATGTACGCTAGTTTCGATCTTACTGACATAAATATGCCCAAATTACACAATACGCAATCAAAACAATGCTTCAATCGACTCGTACAATTACGGACTCCTAAAAACTGAAAGAAAGTGATGTTACGCCAGAGTACCTATCATTGCACAGGAAAAAACTCAAACATCATTGTTTTCTAACCCCGTCTCTTTCCGACCTATCAAGAGGAGTATTGCTGTCTCGTTTTGAAGAAAGTGCGCGCGCTCAGCCAGCTGAACGGATTTACGTCACACATAGTATATGGGAGAATTTAGATAGTTAATCATGTTTTTTTTTTGTGTTTATAATCTTTGATGGGCTGAGTGATAAGAAGAACTGCTTAGTATATTGTTTAAACTTAGATAATTATCAGAAGCATTTGATTGATTTATACTTTTTTATGTAAAGTGAAATCAAAAATAAGTACGACTGTCAAATGGCACAGTCTACTTCAAACGTTTTTAATTTTGAATGTTACAACTGCAGAGGTCTACAAAGAAAAATCATCATCCACCTAGCCTTTTCCCAACTATGTTGGGGTCGACTTCCAGTCCAGCCAGATACAGCTGAATATTAGTATTTTACATGGAGCGACTGCCTATCTGACCTCCATAATCCAGTTAGTACTCGGTTATGAAACACCTTGCAATCATTTTATTATAAGTATACAAACCCATTTATCCCACTTTTTATTTAAGGCAACTACAGGAGCTAAATTAGCAACTATTTATAGTGGTTCAAAATTCGTTTGAAATGCTGTTAGAATAAAGTTCTAATCAGCTTGCACTACAAAATGGTTGTTACGTCAGTCACTGCGGGCCGAATAGTGCGAAATGAGTGGTTTTTGCGATTTACGAAAAATCTATTGATTGGACTAAAAAAATAAAACACTATCATGCTAATATGTTGCTCGAAGAATGATTTGCCAAAAAATCAGAATGATCGCATGTATTTTAGTATGATTTTTACTCGTAAAAAGATTTTTTTAGAAGTATTTTTTTTTTATCGAGTAAATTTAGTTGTATTATGTTTTCAAAACAATATCATACTAGCGTATATCCTGAAGAATATCTTGTATTTTTCTGGTTTTGTTTATTGCAGTGAATTATATGCTTTTTTGCATTATAAAACTCGCGTTTAGCTCCTGTACTCCCCGTAGACGCTTTCATTTGATACAATAATATTTCTGAAGTTTCAATAGAAACATTTTTTTAATCTAAAGCAGAACTCCATAGTTTCTGTTAAAGCCTGCAATACACGTTGGCCGAGCGTTGTCGAGTGAAGGCCAATACAAACATGTAGACGGTATATTTGCCTTGTCTTGCTATCGCTCGGTGTCACTTGCCTAGGTTGGTTGAGTATGACAAGCGCCAACGTGTATAGACCTCATTTGACGTAGCTTGTCATAACTTGCAGTCGCTCGCGATCACTTGCCTCACTTCGGAGCGGTGTCGGTTTTTCTGCACAAATCAAAGGCGCTCGCGCGCGCTCGGCCAATGGTGTTCACATGTTTGTCCGCGCGCTAGTATACGGTTGACGTCCATTGTAGGCATACGTACAAAATGTCACTTTCTACGAATGACGATGTATTTAAGTTTTTGGAGTTTTACTAGAATGAACCAGTTATTTGGAATCCCAAAAACATACAGCACAAAGATAAAAAAAAGTAACTACCTAGCTACCTACTCATAACAAGAAAATTAATCTTTCAGTCTTGGTGGTGTGTCACTTACGATTTATTATCGTTTTTTTTTTTAAATCAGTCGCTTATTAAATAAATAGCAGCGGCGGAGATAATTTCCACGTCGCCGTCCATAATGTTTCAATGCACAATAAAAACTGACAGTGCCCAACATGTGGGCGTCTCCTCAAAACTCGTCTACATTGGCCATTTGCATTGGCTTACTTCAAACTTGCCGAACGTCTAGACAGTAGCGCTTGCCTTGTGTCCATTTGTCTAGGCTCGCGTTGGTCTAAGCTTGGCCAACATGTATTGCAGGCTTAAGTAATTAAGTAGCATCTGACATTTTTAAATATACTGCTATCGATAGTGAGAGTGAAAGATGACGTCGAATCGTAAGTGGATATTCTGCTAGAGTAAGAAAGCAATATAAACAGTAATGTAAAGGAAAGAGATAGGAGACAGAATATGAGATGAAGTGTGGGAATGCGTGCAGGTAACGATGCAATATGCTTTCAAGTAAATGTTGGGAATCGTTGTGGTTCAACATAGTAATGCAGTTATGAGAATATTTGCTGTGTTTTTTTGTGTAGGCTTGTGTTTGGCCGCAAGTAGCCTGATGTGAAGCGATGATGTATTGAGATATTTGAACGTCATCGTCTTGAATTCCCTCCCCGTTCCAATTTATTTAGGCCAATAGCTTGATAGATTGGAGACGTTTAGAAAGTTGCGACACCTTCTCAGCAATGTGTGGAACAAGGCGGCCAAGGATTATGATGATCCCAATTTATTTGACGACAGCGCAGCATATCTTTTTGTCGTCATTTTATGATAATTCGAAAACCTGTGTGATAAAATTACATAAGTGTGATTTTAAGATTGTTTTATGTTCTATTAAGCTAGCTTATCGTGGTCAAGGTTTTTCGTAAATGAATGAATCATTGTTTGCTTATTTCATTATTTAAATGCACAGTCTAATTTTAGTGACATTTGTAGTTATTTTTAACTTGATAGCTCCAGATAATGTAATAACCAAATAAGCTTTGAATGTTCAGAGCCAATCAAGTGAGACTTTAAAATTTTTGTCAATCTTTTTTTTTTGTTTGCTCCCCCTTTAAAGGCCCCCCTGTTCCTTCCACTTCGCACGATGGTGTGCGATTAGAAAAGATTTTCAAGAAGAATTGCTAATTCGAGAGGAAGCCATACAAGATGTCCCACAATCTTCTCCTTGATATGCCGCGATCACGTCTAACTGTCTCAGGCCTTTTGTTTTTCGGATGGGAAATCATCCAATGCCCCTCCCGCTCTGGGCGGAGTGGCAGGGATTGTCTGTCAGATTTTTACTGACTAAAACCCATCCATGTTCCTTCATTGCCCTTTGTGTTTCAGGGCCGCGTTATCTCTTTCGAATAGTCCCGCAACCCCGGCAGATGGCAAGTCAGTTGGGTCAAGTAGGTAGCCACGACAGTAGCATCAGAGGCGTTCGGTAGTACCTCAAAAACACTCAGGCCTCCAGTCTAAGTAAGACTGGACATCAAAAAATAAAACTGAGCATCGACGATTCCCGTCTCTGAAGCAACAAAAAATGTTGAAGAAAGTAAAAGCGTTCTCATGTTTAGAATTGTTTTTATAAACGATTGAAAAAGTATGCTTTTGTGTATTAACAACAATGGTTTAAATTTAGACAATACCTTGCGCAACACGTGTGCCTTAAGATATACAGGTCGAATATGAATGATTTTTTGGATTTTTAGCAAAATGTTATACTTTATATGATTTATACGAATTGTATTGTGTCTATTTGTTAGAGTTTCGGTTCACGGATTTAGAAATATGGATTCTGAATGGCTTTGGGGATTGAATATGGATTCTGCACGTCTTGTTTGGAATATACATACATAGTAGGTATGTACCTACCTACCTACCCACATCTTACTTGAGAATGTTTTGCTTTCTCATTGAACTTATCATGTTGTCGATAGCCAAACTAAGGCTACCCCATCTGCAAACGACTAACATCCCCCACATCTTGTTCAAGCAGATAACATTTTAAAATGTTTTGCTTTCTCATTGAACTTACCATAATGTCGATAGCCAAACTAAGGCTACCCCATCTGCAAACGACTAACATCCCCCACATCTTGTTCAAGCAGATAACATTTTAAAATGTTTTGCTTTCTCATTGAACTTACCATAATGTCGATAGCCAAACTAAGGCTACCCCATCTGCAAACGACTAACATCCCCCACATCTTGTTCAAGCAGATAACATTTTAAAATGTTTTGCTTTCTCATTGAACTTACCATAATGTCGATAGCCAAACTAAGGCTACCCCATCTGCAAACGACTAACATCCCCCACATCTTGTTCAAGCAGATAACATTTTAAAATGTTTTGCTTTCTCATTGAACTTACCATAATGTCGATAGCCAAACTAAGGCTACCCCATCTGCAAACGACTAACATCCCCCACATCTTGTTCAAGCAGATAACATTTTAAAATGTTCTGCTTTCTCATTGAACTTATCATGTTGTCGATAGCCAAACTAAGGCTACCCCATCTGCAAACGACTAACATCCCCCACATCTTGTTCAAGCAGATAACATTTTAAAATGTTTTGCTTTCTCATTGAACTTACCATAATGTCGATAGCCAAACTAAGGGTACCCCATCTGCAAACGACTAACATCCCCCACATCTTGTTCAAGCAGATAACATTTTAAAATGTTTTGCTTTCTCATTGAACTTACCATAATGTCGATAGCCAAACTAAGGCTACCCCATCTGCAAACGACTAACATCCCCCACATCTTGTTCAAGCAGATAACATTTTAAAATGTTTTGCTTTCTCATTGAACTTATCATGTTGTCGATAGCCAAACTAAGGCTACCCCATCTGCAAACGAGTAACATCCCCCACATCTTGTTCAAGCAGATAACATTTTAAAATGTTTTGCTTTCTCATTGAACTTATCATGTTGTCGATAGCCAAACTAAGGCTACCCCATCTGCAAACGACTAACATCCCCCACATCTTGTTCAAGCAGATAACATTTTAAAATGTTTTGCTTTCTCATTGAACTTATCATGTTGTCGATAGCCACCAAACTTGGGCTACCATTTGCAAACGCTTATCATCGTCAAATAACATAACATACACTGTTTTAAGCTTTCACGGTTCATAACTATACTTAAAATGTCACTTACGAGATATTTTCCGTGATTATTGGTTATTTTTGAGCTCCCGATATTTCGACGCGGCCGCGCTGTTGCAAGCGCCATGACGTCGAAATATCGGGAGCTCAAAAATATAACATAACATCAGGCCTGTAATCCCCAAAGTGTATCCAATATTACACCCACATTTCGCCAGTTATGTTTCATCATCATCATCATCATTTCAGCCGACAGACGTCAATTGCTGGACATAGGCCTCCCCAAAAAGCCAATTTGCCATAGTCACCACGCTTGGCAGGCGGGTTGGCGATCGCAGTACGGTTGTTACAAAAGCACAGAGAACGCTGCTGCCCATTCTCTGGTAAGTCCCTTAGTCACCTCTTACGACACCCACGGGAAGATATGGGATGGTGCTATTCTTTAAGTCCGGCACCATACAGACCAGTCCGACACCATACAGACCAGTCCGACACCATACAGACCAGTTCGACACCATACAGACCAGTCCGACACCATACAGACACAGTACAGTTATGTTTAAGTCCCATGTAACAGGGGGCGAGCCTATTACCACCAACCGGGCACAACTCCAGACTCCGAGACTGCAACTGAGAAATTCCTATAAAACACTTTGCCCAGCAAAAAAAATACTCGATAAACCACATAGAGGCAATTTACTTCCAAAAAGGATGCGTAGTAGAAAGTCTATTAATGCCAGCTGTTAGGGAACGCGTAACTGATAAGAGATGCGAGTTGGATGATTAGCCTGTCATAGTTCATATAAATAAATAAATAAATATCGCTGGACATTACACATATTGCTATCTAGTGCCAGCCACACTAAGCAACGAGGCTTGTGTCGTGGACACCAGGTAGTTGATATACTACATAGATACTTTTTTGTTTGATCCATCATACTTGACCCGGAAACAAATGTCCGTGCTCATCACACAAACATTTGCTCCTACCGGAATTCGAACCCGGGACCCTAAGAACGTAAGGCAACCCCACTACCGCTGCGCCATTCGGGTTGTTAAGATTCGGTCGTCATCGTCATAATATAATGACCAAATTACTCAAACGCGTGACGTGACGAAAAAACTGAACTTGCTTTTATTAAACGTAAACAAAACCGGGCCAAGTGCGAGTCGGACTCGCACACGAATGGGTTCCGTACAATGGGTTCCATGCAACATTAGACAAAAGGACAAAACAGTCACGTCTGTTTTATGGGAGCCCCCCTAAATCTTATTTTATAACTGTCTAGCTATCACGGTTCATGAGATACAGCCTGGTGACACACAGACGGACAGTGGAGTCTTTGTAATAGGGTCCCGTTTCCCGTACGGAACCCTAAAAAGTAAACAATAATTTTCCTTAAGCATTTTCAACCGACTTCCAAAAAAAGGAGGTTCTCAATTCGACTGTATTTTTTTTTTTTTTTGTTTTTTGTGTTTGTTACCTCAGAACTTTCGACTGGGTAAACCGATTTTGATGATTCTTTTTTTATTTGAAAGCTGGTGCTTCCCGTGTGGTCCCATTTAAATTTTGTTAACATCTGATGCTGATCTTCGGAGATATACAATGGAACTCTTCAAAAATAAACGGCAAGTCTGCCGTAAATGTTGCAATTGCTTGGATATTTATTGTTTATCCAATATCATGACGTAACATCACGCCTGTATGCTCTGAGGGGGTACACAGATGTGTACAATACACCCAGATTTCGACATTAGGTATGTTAAGTTGGCGCGATCGTGTTCCGCGTGCGCCTCAAATGACGTAACATCACGCCTGTATGCTATGAGGGGGTACGCAGATGTGTACAATAAACCAAGATTTCGACAGTTAGGTATGTTAAGTTAGCGCGTTCGTGTTCCGCGCGCGCCTCAAAGAGATGTCAGTAAAAGGGACTGTTGTAAAGAGATACTGCGGCCCTGGAACACAAAGGGCTAAGTAGGAACATGGTTAGTCAGTAAAAGTCTGACACTCCCTTCCGCTCCGCCCAGAGCGGGACCCGTAATTTGATTTCCCATCCGAAAAAAAAAACATGGTATGTTAAGTTCCATATATCGGGGATACGCCAATTACGCATATACCATGACATGTATTGTTAACAATTTCTTTGATCTGAGGTTAACAATGTCAAATAAATTCATGGCAAATATTTGTTTGGGAACAACTAAAAATGGAAAAATAAAAAACTTTTTTGCAAAAAAATAAAACCGACTTCAAAAAAAACAAAAAAGTGAAAAATAACTTTAGCTTCAGAAGTCGGTGACAAAAACACTAAATCAATCAAACAAAGGTCACCGACTTCTGAAGCTAAAGTTATTTTTCACTTTTTTGTTTTTTTTGAAGTCGGTTTTATTTTTTTGCAAAAAAGTTTTTCTTTCACGAATACTAAAGTTAAAACTTTAATAAGACACACATTTCACATCATCTGCCTTTTCCCAACTATGTTGGGGTCGGCTTCCAGTCTAACCGGATGCAGCTGTATATCTTTATTTTACATGGAGCGACTGCCTATCTGACCTCCACAGCCCAGTTAGTACTGGGTAATACGATAAGTACCCCTTGGTAAGACTGGTTGTCAGACTTTCTGGTCACTGACTACCTGTAACGACTGTCAAAGATCTACAAATGACAGCCGGGACCAACGGCTTAACGTAATTTCCGAGGCACGGAGGAAACTCGGTATGTAATGGGTGGCCACCCATCCACAGAATAACCTAGACAAGCACGGCTTAACCTAAAGATCGACCCGAGCGGCTGTTATTATTTAGCCACGAGCTCCTCTCACACATTTCACAAAGCTAAATAAAGAGTCTTTTGTTCACACAACAATCAATTTTAATACATAAATAAGTTTTTGTAGATAGGCATGTAAAGAAAAAGGCTGCTGGCCAAGGTCACGAGAGTGATCTTCGATTGCTCTTTATGCAATTATGGAGATAGTCCATTGAACCAACGTCCTTTAAATATTCTACTTTTTATTGCATGCACGGACGGCACGTTAAACTAGGGCGTTGTACCTGGAAATCACGTTTTATTTTGGTGAAGGAGAATGTTTTTTTGCGTTTATTTTTTCTTTCTGTACGGAGGTGCTGTTTGCTGTTTTATTTTACGATTTTTTGTGAACAATTTATTTAAAAACCTTGTCGGGAAAAGTAAGCACATACTAAGAAAAGTGCCCAATTCTATATGAGTTCTATAAAGCGACGGATTAGCGGACACGAATTATTATTAAATAAAATCGTTATTGAATAAAAAAATAATCGTTTTTCTTTCACCAAAACTAAACGTAAAACTATATTAAGACACATTTCATAATGCTAAATGTAATACTTAGGGTACTTATAAGGGTGACAAGAAGTAGACCGCCAGTGAGTGCAGTTTTAAAACAATAAAAAAACATTATTTGTAAAAAATAAAACCGACTTTAAAAACACAAAAACGTGATAAATAAGTCGGTGACTTTAGTTTGTTTGATTATTTTTTTTGGCCACCGACTTCAAAGAATCTTTAGAATCGGTCCTCAAATGAAATCGGTGAACATACATATAAAAAAAAATAATATACTACAGTCGAACATAGAACCTTCTCCATTTTTAAAGTCGGTTAAAAATCAACTGACTTCGGATTACGTGACGTTTAATTCTCGGTCCAGAAACCAGCTTCTTTCCAAAATACCAGTTACTAATGATTAATTACATAGATTAATAGAAATCCAATACGATTCTTAATGAGTGCTATTAAAAACAATTTCAAGTGAAATGTCAACTTTCAATGGAAAATGCTAAAATATGCAAATTGAAGGTTTGGAAATCAAAACATATTAGATTTCTTTTCTTTTAATATTCATGTTTCTTATTGGAAATTGATACGATAGACTTTAAAAGGGTGACATTTGTAGGTTGTTGTCTTAAAAACAGAAATGAATTATATAAGTTGTATTTCACTTACAACGGCGAAGCAAAATAGTGAGGAAACCGGCATTTTTTTTTATATTGGGACAAGCCCGCCACACTATTCCCAAACCACTGTAACTCCTGTGCGCCAGAATCAACAGTGGCGACCACCAGAAAAGCGCCGAGACAATGAAGCTCGACGAAGTCCCAGAGAATGAATTTAACGGTCTTGCATCCCGCAACGAAATTAATCAGAAAAATATAGTGGAGGAGTAGGAAAAAAACAAATGAAACTGGCATGTCCTAAACCAAAAATTCCACATGGGTTAGGGGCCACTGCCTCTCACGGGAAAGAGAGCAGTGTTCTAGCAGTAGGGTAGTTGCTCCATTGGTATCGCAGTCTACTGAGCGTGGGGTCCCAGGTTATCAGGTTTGGTCGTGTCTTTCGTGTTGGATTGCCGTCCCGTCGGACTATGAGAGTAAAGGAACAGAGAGTGCACCTGTGACTGCTTACACGCTTGCGGACTGTGATACCTCCTACGCCTCTAGCTCTCCACTGAGATTGGCCGCTGTGACCAAAAAACGGCCAGGATGGTTATTATTATTACATAACGGCTAATACTAATACTTCTCTTCTTCTTAGTGTGTTGGTGGCAATAGAAATAGTGTCGGTTCAGAACTGAGCCACTAGTTAGTGGCTAGGTGGTGGTGGTAGAATTATGAATTATGAAGGCGCGAAGTTTCATAATCGTCATATAATGAACAAACAACAGGACACGCAGGACACAATATCAAGTGCCTCTTCGTTTGTAGAACAGCACCTCTGCATTTACACTTCAGGGCAGAGTCATCAGAGACACCGTGGCCCCGGAACACAAAGGCACACAAAAGGAACATGGATGGGTTTTAGTCAGTAAAAGTCTGACACTCTCTCCTGCTCCGCCCAGAGCGGGAGGAGTCATTTGGAAAAAAAAATCCCATCGGGAAAAAAAGGACAGAGTCATCAATGAATCTCCACCTGAGCAGATTGGGTGCTTTGCTTACGCTATATACCTATCTAAGTTCCGAACCACACACTATTTGGTCAGGCTAGCTTCGTACTACTGAATTCAAATATTTTAGTACATACAATGTTGTATGTCTTGACAAATGGCATGATATTTTAGTTCTATGTACTATTTAAATGCAAATGGCTGTAATTAGGGCCAGCTTTGTGCAGATAGGTGGTCAAAGTTAGGCACCAAACAGGTTTGATTTTACGTTCAGTAGAACTTACATGGACATATCTTGGATTTTAAATAATAATTGTATTTTGAAAGTGCACGAGGACCTATATTAAACACACGAACCGACTAAAATCAGACAGGTCAATTATACTGTACAAAGAAGGCGTTAAAACGTGTATAAAAAGTTACTACATACAGTTACATGCGATTTTTTTTTCTTCGAGATTACGATAAAAGATTCTAACTAGACTATTTCATCATTTTATATAGTTGCAGGGTCTAACACGACTCTAGCTTGAAAAAAAAATGGGCCTGGAATCATTTTACGCATATTCAAGACCCAAGTATTTCTGAAACCTATTTCTTAGCCTAGCCAAAATAATCATAATTCCATGTACAACCTATCAACAGCCAAAAACTAATCGCAAGTCGCAACACACTGAAAAATAATTAGATACAACTGCACAATACATAGTTTCTACACAAAACGCACATGTGATTCTAAGACGCACACACACAGACACATATTGTGTTTGTGTGTGAGCGTCTTCTAACATCACACAATACACATACTCACCCCGATTCACAGCGATGAGTTTGTGTGTGTGCGAATAGTGATGGGACATGTGTGTGTGTTAGGACAGTGGGTCTTTATGCTCCACAGGATATAGGTCAGCATGTCTTCCCCTCATTTGTAAATAGAGCGAAGGGTACTGTTAATAGTCACTGTTAGATTATTATTTGCTCTTGTTATTTTTTTATCTGTCTGCGCAATAGTCACGGTCTTTCCTTTGAGGTTGTTTTCTTTACTTTGCTTTTCGTGTTTTGGACACGTGCAGGTATAAAAAACGTTGATAAGTTTGCACTGGCGATGGCGGGAAGTGTGAAATGTAAGGATCTCTCTTGTAGTTGTAGGTCACCATTTGTAGGTATGAATTATTTAAAGTTTGATGAATATTGTGCATTATGTGTGCAATATAATGTGTGTGTGAATAACCCGAGTGGTATCCGGCAGAGTAGAATAGAACCAACCCATTACACTCACGGGTGTCGTATAAGGCGACTAATGTCTGAGGCAGAACACCTTGCGCCTCCGTAGAGCAGAGAATGGGCAGCAGCGTTTTCTGTTAGTCTTTCATTACTGTGATCTCCAATCCGGCTGCCAAGCGTGGAGATTACGGCAAATTCCTCCCATCATGGGAGAGGCTTATGTCCAGCAGTGGACGTTATGGGCTGTTGTTGTTGTTGTTGAATAATTGTGTGAAATGGAATGAGCTACGTTTGAGGAGCTCGTGGCTAAGTAACAGCCAATCTGGTCAATCTTTATGATAAGCCATGTTTGCTTAGGCTGGTCCATGGATGGTGACCACCCATTGCATACAGAGTTTCCTCCGTGCCTCGGAAAGCACGTTAAGCCGTTGGTATCGGCTGTCATTTGTAGATCGCTGACAATCATTGCAGGTACTTCGTGGCCCAAAAGTCTGACAACTATTCTTTCCAAGGGGTATCGTATTACCCAGTACTAACTGGGTTTTGGAGGTCAGATAGGCAGTCGCTCCATGTCAAATATTATTCAGGTGCATCCGGTTAGACTAGAAGTCGACCCCAACATAGGCAAACGCTAGACAGATGCAGTGAAATACCAGTATTTTACAAGAAGCAACTGTCACAATCAAAATCAAGTAGTCTCACGGTATTAAATAGTGTTAATTGAACCTTAAAGTACAGTGCACCAGTGAACCTCATGTACAGTCGTGGTCTTTTCCGCCTGATCAGTATTCTTTTTTTCGCTTAAACCATATGGGATCAAGATTTTTTTGAAAATTAAATGTATTAAGTCATTCACATTTATGCAAGTTTTATCAATGGGATATGTAACATTTAAATTAAACCTAATTAATAATTAGTTTCTAACATGCAAGACAACATTTAAAAAGTGTTCTGTGTGCTATAGTGTGTGTGATATGATAAAGTTTATGCCTATTAGGAAAGTGTCAACTTTGGCACGCAAAATATCAGTAACTCTCATATAGTCATATGGCGTGCGTCGTCAGTGCGCTCGGCCGTTTGGTATCTTTTCATTCATTATTTCTATACAAAGTCAACGGGGCGGGGCTAGAGAGCGTTTCTATGTTGTAAGTGCAAGCAAAAATTAGCTTAGTGGTGATCAGGCGGCTATGTCCTTGATACTACATGACTAGTTTATACACCACAATCAACAATGACGATTTCTACGGCGAGATTAAACGTTGTGTTGGGTAATAAATCTTGATTGCGAGGCAGCTAACCCTGCCCTTACCAGCGCTATATCATTTGATTGCATTTTCCTCAATTAATCCAACACTTGTAACGTAACTGCTGACAACTCTGCGATCTGTATCTAGGAATGTTCTTCCTATGTATTATATTGGTTGCAGTGCGAGTTTGGATAATGATAGACTCTGTAGTGTAACTAAAGATTTGTAGTTGTACTGGTACCTTCGTGATGAAAGCGTGAATAGGAAACGGATATATAGTAACACATCTACACTTACGTCCTCTGAACAGAGGTTTCAAGAGGTGATTAGATTTGAGAGGTGACTGTAAGGTAATCCATGTTTTCGTTATGTATAGCTTTTCTTCTTCCTTAATTATTTGGATCCTTCCGGCTGCGCCATGTTATAATAAACTGTTACGTTGGTAATAGTCTTTATTTACTTATTATAACTATAGGATCAATTACAGAGGATAATTAATAATTGTACATTTTATAAACCTCCACGAGACCACGATCATCTGCATAGTTCCACAGACTACATAGAGATGATACTCAAAACTAGTGATGTCTCTTATTACTAATTACCTTACAGTGACTTTATGGCACGAAGACTAAGCGACAACCTTAGCTTACCGTGAAAAGAAGAGAAAATGTATTCATGAAATAGATTATGGCAAGAAAATAAATGAGAACAAGAACAAGTGAGGGTAGTTGAATAAACACCTTCGCTTTGCTGTGGCGGTACCTCCAATACTTCAGTCTTCCCGCGACCACGGCTGGTGCAATCCGGTCGAAACGTCGAAATTCGCGAAAATACCCGTTTACATAAGTTTTATAATAAGAAAATAAATACCATAACAAAAACCTAGCTCATTCATATTAGTTACAGGCTGGAAGCCAACGCCAATAACGTTGGGAAAGGGCTATAACATGATGAAATCCCACTTATCCAAATCTGTGGAGACTGTCTTTGCTACAGGGTAGTTCCGAAGTCGTTTTAGAGATTTCCTAGTCGACCACGGCAATGCGTGAACACTGATCATCATGTAGCAAAAGACAAGGTTCGATAAATTCAAGTGCGTTTGCGGTTTCTCCCCACAGATGATACACCATGCATCTTGCACTGCATGTGTGCAGCTGATGACCTTATGACTGCGTCAGTGACCAGTGTGCTAAGATCACGTTGCTGAATTTTAAGCTAAAATGTTTGTTTTCAGTTATGCCATCGATACCCCACAAAAAAAAAAAAACTTACTGTGAGACCCCTTTTTTTTCGGATGTGAATTCATCAAATGAATCCTCCCGCTCTGGGCGGAGCAGGAGGGAGTGTCAGACTTTTACTGACTAAAACCCATCCATGTTCCTTCATCGCCCTTTGTGTTCCGTGGCCCCCACGATATCTCTTTCGAATAGTCCCGCAACCCCGGCAGGCATCGGCCCGGGCGGCGTGGAACACGAACGCGCCGTCGACACGGCCTGTTGTTATGAGATGGACGGACGGCGAGCTAGCCCATAGCCCACCGTCCACTTTGAGACCCCTTGTTTTGGGTTGTGGCCAATCTTTCGAACAGTCCTTATCTTTTGCGAACGGTTTTCAACTACATGCCAAAACGCAGCTGTAACTTTTGAAAGAGTCTTGTGGATAATCATTCAAAAAATGTTATAGAAATGAGTAACTCATCTTCAACCCTTGGCTCATTCTACTTGGGGTCGGCGCAATACGTTTTCTTCTTTCATTCTCCCCTGTCAGACATCACGGCATCATTTACTCCTTTTATATCATTCCTTAGAGAGCAGAGGTGGCCCAGTGGTGGCGGCCCCGAATTACGAACAGTAAGTCATGTGTTCGAACCCAGACTGGCGCATTACTTTGTGTTATTTATTTCATCACCACTATTCTCAAAACGGTGAAGGAAAACATCGTAAAGAAAACGGCATGTCTTAGAACCAAAAAATTTAAAACATGTGATATGGGCTCGCGTGGTGGATTATAGCCCATTCCCTCTCATTGAGAGAAGGCCTGTGTCCCTGCAGTGGGAACATTAATAGGCTGATGATGATGATAATAATATAATTCCTTACACAATCCATCCATGTTTTCTTTAGCCTTCCTCTTTCGCTTTTCTCCATCCATCAACATTTAAGCCCATCACTCTTACTCTTTTTGTTTATAAATGAGAAACTAACAGTTTCAATTCCATATGTTTTATAATCATCTGCCTAGCCTTTTCCCAAGTTATAATGGGGTCATCTTCCAGTCTAACCGGATGCAGCTGAATACCAGTATTTTACATGGAACGATTGCCTATCTGACCTCCATAACCCAGTTAGTACTGGGTAATACGATACCCCTTGGTAAGACTGGTTGTCAGACTTTTTGGGCCACTGCAACTACCTGTAACGACTATCAAAGATCACAAATGACAGCCGGGACCAACTGCTTAACGTGCTTTCCGAGGCACGGAGGAAACTCGGTATGTAATGGGTCACAAACCCATCCACAGACCAACCTAGGCAAGCACGGCTTAACCTAAAGATCGACCCTAGCGGCTGTTATTATTTAGCCACGAACTCCTCCTACTTCCATATTTTAATAGTCACCGTATAATCTAACACCAAAAGCGAGTACCTACAGAACAGATGTATGTCCGTCTGTCACAAGTAACCTTGCTCGCCCTATCTCTAATTAGCTTAGGTCTTTGCCCGTAACAAACACTCTGACTTTCAAACGTACTTCGTAAGAAATGCTTCTCAATTTACTTTTTATAAACATAAGTTGTCGACGTTTTTTTTTCTTTGACTGTTTAAGCAATTTTACCTTTTTGTTTGTAGAGAACATTACTGTGAGTCGTGGTCAGGTGAAACTGTTTGTGCATGGAATGTTTGGCAATGTTGTTTTGCTGAATTATTTTCGCCTTTTTGGTTGGTCATAATATAAATTATAGTTAAGTTTTGGACTTTTTTATAAGCTATTGAATAAAAAAAGGAATTCTGTGCTAGCGTTTTCAACTAAGGCCTTTCAAACTATCTAGAAATTGTTGACTACTTCCTCAGATAACAAATTAAGAGTGATGTCAGCTTGAATTTGTATTGCTACCTTACTTTAGGCCTAAGAAACTAAGAACGGGAGAGGTCCTGGGCGTCGGGGGCCACCGTAGGCGCGGGCCTGTGGACGGTGAGCTATGGGCTAGGTCGCTGTCCGTCCGTCTCATGACGACAGGCCGTGTCTACGGCGCGTTCTTGTTCCACGCGCGCCTCAAAGAGAGTCAGCAAAAAGGAAGAGGTCCGCAAGGACCAAATTTTACCTTCAGTGACGTGTTTAAGGGCCAACAATACGGCAAGTCCACAAGGCAAACAGCCTGTTCAGAAACCCTAATATCATGAAGAGTAGTTGGTACATTATAAAGGCAAGCCAAGCTTTTAGGTTTGTATGAAAGTACCTTTTGATATCTGAAAACAACTATTGTCACTTTGAAAGGTAGTCCTTTCAAAGTCACACACTTGTGTGTTGACTTGGTAAAGCCAATTACACTACAACTGAGAAAATATATTTCTTTAACCTTTGATCTCTCCAGTTTAGTATCCTCCCTTGAATTGAGCAGTTTGTATCAATTGCATATTTTCCAGGACCCAATAAATCCTCAAAGCACTATTCTAAATCCTCGTGACCACCTGCTTCAATATCTAATACGATACCAACATTCCGCAATAAACCAAGAATTCTGAACCCTTTGAATACCTTTAAACACGCAACTCCATTCAAGCGCCTTGTGATTTAACACGTTATACAATTTAAATCGCAATTTTAACACCCGAACACATTTCGATAGAGAATCGACGAGTGCTCAAAGCTCGACCCCATTTGGCTGCGGCCGACGTTACGTCATATTGGTTAGCGAATTAGGACAACTATGTACTAAGAGGAAACTAGGCCACAGAAGGACCATTCCATACAAGGCATGTTAGAGAGCTTTGTAAGCATTTCTATGGAGCAACGGGAATATGGAGTCTCTATTTTAGGGTAACGAGTCTAAAGAATCTTCGCAAAAGATGGTGGACAATGTGACGATCTTAGAAACTGGCTTTCATAAACTCAGGGGGAGTTAATGAAAGGTAGTTGTGAAGGCCACAAGTATCTAAGAGGGCCTACGTAATTCAAAAACAGTTTCGAAACGTTACCTTTTTCTAGAACGGGATTGACATATTAAGCTTTTTGTAGTATTATAGTATAGGTATGTCATTCATTGAACACATTTGACTTTTCCATCATGGGTTTCGCTAATCGTATGCCACTTTATCTGGGCCGTCTGGTCAGCATAGGGTACAAACAGAGATAATAGGCTCTTCCAGAACTTTACCACGTCCAACAGCAAGGCCAATCTTTCCGTGAAATTTTGCTACGTTTACAGACATTTCTTTATTGTTTTCAATTTACTAAATTGGAGATAGCATACAATTTTAGTGAAGATGCTGACGTGTAAGCTAGTTGCTAGGAAGTGGTTCTACTGTAGCTTCCTATTCCGTGGTAGGTACTGTCGCTGCGTGACCTCAGCTTGAGCAATTTCGCGCTGAGTGATTAGAAATGTTTGGCGAATAATCTTCACAGATGGTAAGTACTTACTTATGAGTATGTGCTAAGTTTGTTTGCCCATAGATAGCAGAAGTGCTGTGTAGAAAATCTGCTGGCCTAACTTAAACTAATGAGAGGAAGGTTTCCATATTTTGGTTTCTGCAATCAATCTGCTTTCCCCCGAGAGAACTTTAACTCCAAATATACCAGTTACAGGATTTTTGGAACTACTAAACATAAAAAATATACCTACTGCAGTCACACACATCACACCGCACAGTAACTGTGAAAAAGTGTGAGTTTATGTGTAAACGGTGGTTTCTGCAACCGTTAGATCATTTTTGCACTAAGTAAGCCGGATTTGGCAACTGTTATGACGCCCACAGTTGAAAAGGATAAAACATAATGAAATCATTTTTTATCACATAAAGGATGTGGGATAAGCTAAACAGCGTAAGAAACCATTTTTTGCTGATCAAGGTCTTGGGATTAACTGGAGATGTTATCGATGGTGATGACGCAAGTACACCGAAATTTCCCTAACATCAAATGAGTAAGGTATATTCTGGGAAAGCTGCCTTTGATAAGTCACGAGGTCGGCTTTTTTAACCGATTCCCTTTCAAATGTATTCTAAGAAGTGAATGTTTCTGATTCAATAAATAATCGCGAGGCACGCGTGCTTTTTGGACGGAATGATATCATATTTATTATACAATTTTAGATACATTGCTCTGGTTGTTAGGAGCTCGTGGCTAAATAATAACAGCTGCTCTGGTCGATTAAGCCGCACTTGCCTAAGATGGTCCGGGGATGGGTTGGTTGTTTTACTCATTAAGCCGTCCCGGCTAATATTTGTGGATCTCATCTTATACAGTCGTTACAGGTAATCAGTCGGCCGAAAGTCTACAACCAGCCAACCAGTCTTACCAAGGGGTATCGTATTACCCAGCAGTAAATGAGATAGGCAGTCGCGTCAGCCTGGCTTTTCCCAAAACTCCGTCGGGGTCAACTTCCAGACTCACAAGATCCAGGATAGGTAGGTGGGTAGAACAACTGCCTTTCTGACTTCTACAACCCACTTACTGGGCAATACGATTCTCCTTCCTTGGTAAGACTCTTTACAAGTAATACTAAAAGTACTTATACATATAGTTAAAATGTCTTTGGAACTTGTCATCTTGCAACTACACAATTATGTTGACAATGGTCTACTGTTTATGCATAATCATGAAAATCTCACATTCTTATAAAAAAATACATACTAGACCGCCTACAACTCCGGTGGCTTGACAACACTGGAGATAATAATACTCGTTACCTTAAAGTACGCTCACATTTCGCCAATTATGTTCAAGTCCCATGTAATAGGGGGCGAGCCTATTGCCATCAACTGGGCACAAATCTAAACTCCATGGTTGAACTGAGAAATTTATGATGGAAAAACCTAATAACACTTTGCCTTAACTGGGAATCGAACCCAGGACCTCGTATGCTCAGCAGTCGCATTTGAGGTCACTAGATGATAAATGATGTTTATTTTGCAAGTAGGTTTTTACAAACACTTTTACACGTCATTTTTTAAAACTAGATAGGGCCGGTGTTTCGTACCTGACTACTCTGAGAAGAAACAGCCGAAACAAACTCAGAGGTCATAGTCTCTTTTAAAGTCCAGACAATCTTGCTCAATTCACATGAGGACTATGCAGATTAGTGTCTGAGATGGTCTTTTGAAGAAAGAACCATACAGATTTGAGTGGACCTGTCCAGTCAGTGCAAGCATTTGTCAGTTAACGTGTAGCTCGACTTATAACTCAAGGAGCTCAACGAAACGACGAACAATACCAAAGAAAGGACATTTGGGTAGGTCACTTAGAGTACTCAAACTGCCAGACAGTTGTGGGAAAAAAACAAGAAACACAGACAGACAGGGAAAGAAACAATAAACAAAAAAATATAAATGTGACCCACATGGTCCCCCCACATTCACAATAATCATATAAAATTATTTAAAATTAATAACAAGTTCTATTCAAAAATAATGTAAATAAAAATCACAAAAATCAATGATGCAGTCAAAAATTATTTGAACTTCAAAAGCCCCTTAGACAAGACACATTCTATAATTTCATTCACACTACAGCCAACACAACTTATACAACAGAATCCTTTAAAGGACTTTCAAAGCGACCGATCATCTGATTTTACTCAACAAGTACTTATTTGTGTCGCATTTAATGCTAATTAGATCGAGAAGATAGCAGAAGATTTATTGTCGCTAGTAGGTCGTGATTGACACTGCCCTGGTGTTGTACTCGTTGCTTTGTAGTTTGCAGACTGGTGACATTAAACCTAGTTTTGGTTAAACAGGGCTGGTGGACGTTAATTACTTTGCTTGACAAAATGATTTATTATTTTACGTTGGAGCTCCGATTTTCAGGTTACACCGCGCTTGTCTGAGTTGGTTTGTAGATAGGCGATCACTCATGATATACCGAGTCTCCTCCTGGCCTCGGAATGCACCTTAAGCTTTTGGTCTCGGCTGCTAACTGTAGGTCTTTTACAGACGTTACAGGTAGTCAGTGACTCGAAAGATTGACAACCAGCCTTAACAAGGTATATCGTATTACTTAGTACTAACTGGGTTGTGAAGATCAGATAAGCAGTCGCTCCATGTAAAATACTGGTATTCCTGCATTTGGTTAGACTGGAAGCCGACCCGAAGATAGTTGAGTAAAAGACTAGGCAGATGATGGTGACATTGAAACCATTTTACCGAATGAGGTTGCCTGCCACATTGGTCTAGTTGTCACAAACGCTGCTGCTGAATATGCGGTCCTACAGTTTGATTCCCAGATCAGGTAGGTAGGAATTGTGTCAGGATACCATAACGATGATAGCCTTGGACTCTGTTACATAATATGATACACATGACCTCATAATTATTGCCCTAGATAATCATTGACTCCACTATTAATATAATGTACTCTCATGGAGGTAGAAATCTCCGTGAACCTCTTGGGTATGTATTTTTTTTAGGTCCTTTTTAAGTTTATTTTTGTGTCCTAAACAATGAGTACCTACGTAATTTTATAGGTGTTTTAATTATGATTAAAAAAAAAAATTGGTGATAAGAAAACTGCAAACGATTTATTCGTTTGTGCGTGTGTGGAAATTCTCTAAAGATTAGTTAAGCCTTTTGCGAATTTATACTAGACTAACTTTTGCTCGCGGTTTCGCTCCTGTTATGTAAGTTCGTTCGTTACCATTATCCTCGGGGATAGTGTGGCTTCTCGCTAGTGAAAAAAATTTAGGGTTCGGATCAGTAGTTCCAAAGATTACCACTTAACATAAAAGTTTACAAACAAATACTTCGTTATAATATAAGTATAGATTGAAAACCCCAGCAAATGGCGAGATAAACCATTTTCTTTTCGACAGAAATTTCAATTCAAGCTTCCTCATAAAACTATATGTTTTAATGGTTCAGATAACATTATTTTTGATAATATTTTTATTTATAAATTTAGGAATAAGATTAAATTTATTTTTTCTAAATAAAAACCATAATTTCATCTACCATAATTTAATATTCAAGAAATAACTATTAAAATAAAAACATCACCAATTCGATTTCTTAAAGCCGAATTTAAATACAATATTTTTATTTTTATTTATTTAATAATATTAAAATATACACGAGCTTCCGTTCATAACAACCAAGTCTGATAAATTTACATTTTAAATTAATTATCAATTTACTGACATCCCTACAAATTAGCGTGCTCTATCTCTAGGCTAGATAGGCTTGGTCCCATTGTTCTAAACGTGCCTACAGCGTTACGTATAAGATTGTCTACACATCGCCAGACTTGTAACTAAGATGTATGGATAATACTGAATTATGTGAACCGAACAACAATGAGTGCACGGCTTGACGAATTTGATTGTATTTTGTGTTTAATAGGGTTCTTGTTTCATATTTGAAAAGGCTAGTTCTAGAATAATGCAAAAAGTACCATTTCAAATTAGTACAAAAAGTACTACAGCGCCATCTATTGTTAAGTACCAACATCAACATTCTGAATCACGCTAAAATTTTTGCGTGACTAAAAACTACTCATCTATTCATAAACGAAATAATTTCAGGGAATCATGTAACGGCTATAACGAAGCCATTTCATGGAAAAAAAAATCTGAGTATATTAAAAAAAAAAGTTACTTGACCCACAAAACAAAAACTGGCTCTTTATTTTTCAACATCCATTACGCTTGTTTACTACGTCCGTCGCCGGGTCTTATACGTCATAATACGTCGTAGTAAATGTTTTATGCAAACTGTCTCAAGAAATTTTGGAATTATAAAAAACTTTTTCAGCTTCAGCTTTGGAAGCTTCAGAAGTCGGCGACTTTTATTTGATTGATTTAGTTTTTTTGTCACCGACTTCTGAAGCTAAAGTTATTTTCACTTTTTTGTGTTTTTAAAGTCGGTTTTATTTTTTGCAAAAAAGTTTTTATTTTTCCATTTTTAGTTGTTCCCAAACAAATATTTGCCATGAATTTATTTGGCGTTGTTAACAATACATGTCATGGTAATAGTCGTATCCCCAATATATGGAACTTAACATACCTTTTTTTTTCGGATGGGAAATCATCAAATTACCCCCTCCCGCTCTGGGCGGAGCGGAAGGAAATGTCAGACTTTTACTGACTAAAACCCATCCATGTTCCTTCTTAGCCCTTTGTGTTCCAGGGCAGCAGTATCTCTTTAGAACAGTCCCGTTTGCTGACATCTTTTTGAGGCGTGCGCGGAACACGAACGAACTGTCGACATCTGGGTGTATTGTACACATCTGCGTACCCCCTCAGAGCATACAGGCGTGATGTTACGTCATGGTGTTGTATAAACAATAAACATCCAAGCGATTGCAACATTCACGGCATATTTTCCGTCTATTTTTGAAGAGTTCCATGGTATACCTCCGAAGATCAGCATAAGATGTTCACAAAATTTAAATGGGACCACACGGAAAGCACCAGCTTTCAAATAAAAAAAGAATTGTCAAAATCGGTTCACCCAGTCGAAAGTTCTGAGGTAACAAACACAAAAAAAAACAGTCGAATTGAGAACCTCCTCTTTTTGGAAATCGGTTGATAATAATTTCGTAAAAACTAAGTTATTTTTTTTTTCGTTGCTATGTCTTCATTATAGCCGTTAGATGATTTTCTGAAAATATTTCGTGTTTGAATAGGTAGACCTTGTATGTATAGAAAAAAAAAAGACAACAACTTTCGGGCAGTAGCCAGCAGACACAAAGCCCATCTGGTCGGAGGTTCCTCCCTTTCCTATAGAGATTGAAGATCTTTATATCTTGCTCTTCATACCCTAATAAGTTCAGAATCTAAAGCTATACTGGCTACCATGCAGTACCTAACGACTGCAAAAAAATTACGAAGGTCTAATGGTTTAGCGTGCTTTCCAAGGCAGATTTCAGCATTCGTATAATTTGACTCTCGGCCAAAATTCGAAAAGTTTATTTACGACTAGCTGACGTCCCGCGGTTTCACCCGCGTAGTTCCCGTTCCCGTGGGAGTACGGGAATAAAATATAGCCTATAGCACTCACGAATAATGTAGCTTTCTACCAGTGAAACAATTTTTAAAATTGGTTCATTACTTCCGGAGATTACCCCCACATACAAACTTACAAACAAATGTTACCTCTTTGTAATATTAGTATAGATAAATTTAGAGTTCAAGCCTAAAACGACAAATACATGAATGAGTCTGAGAACTGTTCCTACGGTACGAACTGGTCTTTCTCAATACTTATCCCCAACTGTTATTACAGTAACAAAATTAATGTCTCACGTATTTTTCTAACTAAGTACCATTGCATCTCTAGACTTGTAAATTGATATTCACACCTAGTTTGGCGCAATAGCGGTTACTCTTCCTCATTACTTTAGTATTAACATGCAAATAGTTTTATAAATATGGTGCTAGAACATAAACAGAGACAGGTTGTTACTTATAAATTATCACCATCTAACATCTTAGGCACTAATCATAGAAGATACACATCTATGGTTTTCAATAGGTCCTTATTACTTGCTTCGAATGTTAAGTAGCAGAGACAACGTTTTTCTTCTTGTTCAAGACGAAAATAGAACGCAACTTAATGTTGGTGAAGGTTCTGATTGTATATGTTCTACATGTTTTATTTTGAATAAAATTAACAGCTTCCTTATTTTTTCAACTCTTTAATTTGTTTAAACAAAATGGCGACCACCTGTGTTATTCCAGAGAGACATTTATAATGGTCATTTTATACTCGTTCGAGCATGATTTTCCACAGAGATCTGTTTTTTTGGAACGGACATCTAATTCAACTTTCTGATTTCGTGACAATATTTTGATTTTGAAACAATTTCATTGAATTTTGTAAAATTATGTTGGTTTCCTACTTTCACTATATCAGTTAGAACTGGAAAAATTGCATAATAAATAGGAAATTATACAAACGTTACAACTTTGATTTAGTCCGCGATTTGTACGAATGTTTCAATTTTATCTGGAAAAGTGTAACCAACCAACGAAACATTTTACTTGCGCTTTTTCGTGTATTTTCCGTGACTTACATATTTGTTAGAGTTTTTACGAACGTACGAAGCTTCTTGTCAGATTTTCACAACATTGTACAACCTTTTTACCATAAAAAGGCCCTCATTTCCGTCAATTTTGTCACAGCACACGTCAATGGCGCCGCGTTGCGAACTCACGTGGTTCCAACAAGGCGTTGATCGGAGATAGCCATATACAGTGCTCCTCGGAGATTGCGCTGACACGACCAGCATTTAGAGGGGTTTAGTTACTTTCTATTTTTTTCGTAGTTGCGGTGTTTTGGAGATTAAGGTAATGTGAAATTTCTAAGTACAGAACAATGAGAAAGAAGCAAAGAGTATCGTCTATCTGCAGTTGAACACTGTTTTAAGATCATATGATAAACTTACTGGATATCTACCGTGACTATCGGGAGCTCAGAATAATTGATAATCACGGAAGATGTCCCATAAATGACAGTGTAAATTTAGTTATAAACCGTTTGATCTGCAGTTGAACTCATACATCCAAAATTTAGGCACATATAGACACTGGTTGGATTGTTTATTCGAAATATATAATATATTGCAACAAAGTAATCAAGATGTAAAGATTTCTTGGATTAAATGGCAGTTTATTAAGTAACTAAATATGAAATTGTAAGAAAACTTCGCCAGCAAAACTTTAACGTTCACATTTCGCAAATTCTCCTCCCAACATTATATTACCTCTCATATCTTGTACCTATTCATAAAATCTTCTAATAACAGTACCTAGGTACCTGCTCATAGTGTTGTGATAATGCAAGTACTTCGCTTCTAGGTCATCACCCTCTCGAAGTAATCTTGCAAGTGACATTTAAACACTGATTTGCATACACCAGAGTGCGTGGAAAAGCTAGGCTTAATAAGTTAGCCTTTATACCTATTTGTGGTAAAAATTATACTAACATGGCCTACCTTTTACAAACCGGGTAACAAGTTTGTACTTTCTTATTATTTTTATTGCACACAAAATATAAGAAATACACACAAAATTACAATATAGTATAGTTTAAATGAACAACAGCGAGCTTAACCCAGAATAGGCTTCTGTCCTGAAACATCTAATTAGTCCGTCAGTTAGATTATCATAAAATATTTGACACGTATTTTATCTTTTGTTACGTAAACCAAAATTTACGAAGATATGACAGTTTTAAAATTCTCAATACGTCACGCCGTGCTATAATTTTTAGTGCGTTGTAACGTCACGAACCCACGCTCCCGAGTTTTGATGTGTTTTATCTTTGTCAATATTCATTGATTTACAAAAAAAATACTTGTCCATTATTTTCCAATACTCCAACTGACGGACTAAATAGATTTGCAATTAATTGATGGTGGAAACTAACCTATTGGGTTTTTTTACGGGAAACCTTACTTTGATTGCGTGCGAAGAGGATATGTGCACAAACAGCTACACCAGAGTGCTACTTAGTAGTACTACAGCACCGTAGCAGCAACAGGGTAGTAGTACTTTATTTTTGTTACAGATACTGATGTGTAAGCACTTTTTGGTACAAAGTTGAAGACCAAAATCAAAAGATTCTTTAAGCTGAAAGGCACTTGTTCTTCCCGTCATTACGATATTTTTTTGTTTTAGACCGTACCTGGGAAAATTCTAGTTACGGAGATATTGGAGCTCAAAGATCCAACTTTTTGACTTGTTTTCAACCTCAACCACCCCCGTACTATTCAATCCATCCATCAGCAAAATGTTTCGAGTTCGTTACATAGAGTTTTACCACAAAACATGATTTCGCACCCCACTAATGATTATAAAAAAACAACACTAGTTCCATCATGGAACTGTTAATGGTACTAGTGACAATAAAGGACAAAAAGCCTTCCGTTTCCCAGCAATAATTTTTGCGTAAAGTTACTTATTTTGTTGTACAGAATGCTTGGTTGACGGCTTCTTGATAAGTCTGTTTACACCCTGTATGTGGTGTAAATATCAAAAGGACTTATTTTAGTGGGTCATGAGCTTTTAAAGCTGCATCATGCTACAAATTGAGTGCACTGCTTTTCTTTCTAAAAAATCCTTCAATTTGGTAAGAAGACATAAATACTTTGGGAAAATCATAAAGAGACATACACTTTTTCTAGATTTTAGGCATTCTTGTACCTGCCAAGGTCGTGTTTTTTTCATCCATAAAAGCGGTCTCTAATGAGGGCCACATCAGACCGCTTATATTTGTATACAGTACAGTAAACCAATTATAATCTCATAAACAAACCTCTAATTTCCTTTTGTTTGTAAAAAACCCTTTAAAAATAGCATGTCCTTATAAAGCCATGATAACGTCATTGCCATATTTGTGTGTCCTCTGAGTTGTCATGAATCTGGAAAATAATGAAAAACAAATGTACTAATAAGTTGTCTGCCCACGCGTTTCTATATATAAAATTTTAAGTGATTTTGAATACTTCTTTAAAAAGTTTTCAACAATATTTCTTAGGATTTACGTACCTATTAGCTGACCCTGAGTTTTCGAAATATTGCTGATTTCAAAAACAAAAACAATAAGTTGCAAAATGTATTTGTGTCCACCGATCGCGGTATAAGATTGAAATTGCCACGGATCACGACCAGTTGTATCCACTGATACCGTGATCAGTTTTCCTCAAAAAAGAACACACGAATTGATAACCTCCTCTTTTTGGAAGTCGGTTATTTTTTTTTTTTTCACACTGGTGACGGTATCTATGGTTAAAAGATGGCTGTGAAAGACAAGTATGGAAAAAGTAAATTTGCTGCTTATTAAGCCGAAGTAACATAACATATCATCACGCCTTTAATCCCCGATGGCTAAGGCAGAGGTGTACTTAATAGTACCTACACCCATATTGCGCCAGTTACGTTTAAGTTCCATGTAAAATAGGGGGCGATTCTATTATTACCCTCAACCGTGCACAAATCCAGACTTCTTAGCTGCTACTAAGAAATTCCTGATGGAAAAACTCAATAAAAATTTGCCCAACCCGGGAATCGAACCCAGAATCATGCCCAGCAGTCGCGATCGCGACCACAAGACCAACGAGGAAATCGGCCGAAGTGTTGTGTTCCTATTGCTGTTACATAGGCCTCCTTTCTACTCCTTTCTACAAGAGGTGGTGGGTCTAGATCCAGAACGTGGGCCCAGTGCAGGTCCAATTAAATTAGGATAGGGGTAAAAGTATAAAGGGTGTAAAACACCTCTTAACGAAGCCGAAAGGCACTTGTTCTCTCCTTCATTGCGATATTTCTTTTGTTCTACACCATACCTGGGAACCTTCTAGTTACGTAGATAATGGGGTCAAAGTTCCAACATTTTTTTTTAAATTCAAGTTTTTATTGTAAGATTTTTACTTTAAACACGTCCGTGACCCCCGTACTATTCAATCCATCCATCAGCACAATGTTTTGAGTGCGTTACATTGAGTTGTACCACAAAACATGATTTTTCACCCCAAAAAAAAAGTCGTTTCGCAGCAATAATTTTTGCGCAAAGTTACTTAGTTTGATGTACAGAATGCTTGGTTGACGGCTTCGTGATGAGGTCTTTTACACCCTGTATGTAAAAGTCGCAAAATTTCAATCTCAAGGTCTGCCAAAGGGCGATGGAACGTAGCGAATACGCTACGTTCCATCGCCCTTTGGCAGACCTTGAGATTGAAATTTTGCGACTTTTACACAATAGTGTATTAAGCTCAGCGACAGAATTCGCAATACCACTGTAAACGCTCAAATCTGGAATCGCCGATATGGGCAAAAAGACTGCTGAGTTGAAGTGGGAGTGGGTGGGCCATGTCTGTCGAATGCATCAGGACCGATGGGCCAGAGTTGTCACACAGTGGGTGCTAGAAGACGGGTGTCGTCGCTGAGGGAGGCCTAAAAAACGCTGGAGTGACGACTTAAAGGCGTTTGTTAGAGATTGGCCTGAGAAAGCCGCACGTAGAGAAGAGTGCAGGGCTATGGGGGAGGCCTTTGCCCAGCATTGGGACAATATAGGCTAAGAAAAAAACAAAAGAGGAGCATGATGATTTTGAGTTGTCTCTGTTTATGTCCAAGAGTCTATTGGTAGAAGCTAATTAAAATTCTGATTTTATCTTGACCAATTAATACTCTGAATTTGTGCGTTATAAAACGGTAAATTAATTTCATGATCTACATTTTTGCTTACCTTGGCATATTTATAAACATTTATTATTCAAAATGTATTCCGCGTAAATAGTTTTAATTAATCAAGTAGTGTTATTACTTATCATGCATAATTAATCAATTTTCCACCATTACCGCAAACCTTAAGATTTTTGCTATTGATTTGTGAATGGATAATGTAAATTAAACATTATCTATACTTAATAATATAATATTATAAAGAGGTAACATTTGTTTGTATGTTTGTAAGTTTGTATGTAAGGGGTAAACTCCGGAAGTAATGAACCAATTTTAAAAATTGTTTCACTGGTAGAAAGCTACATTATTCGTGAGTGCTATAGGCTATACTTTATTCCCGTATACCCACGGGAACGGGAACTACGCGGGTGAAACCGCGGGATGTCAGCTAGTGTACGATACTTCTAAGGCCCAGATACATGCATTCTAGTAGTATAGTATATGCTAAATAACTGACACGCAAATTTGCCACCACAACCTTTTAATTGAACGGGATTCATCTGGATTGAGCGCTTTTTTATTTTATTTAGTGGATCCTTAAAAAAAAAAACAAGCTTGGCTGACCCTTGAACTCCTGCAAGTATTAATTATCCACGTTGTTAGCTTACGTGAGACAGACGATATTCGCTCTAGTCTTTTGAAATTAGCCACACCTGGTCACCTGGCCACACTCATACAGAAACCGATGTAAAAAGTATTACCTTCGACAGTTTTATCGGTTCCAAACCTACAATTTACCTTACCCTATAAATCAATTATTATTTCAACGAAAAAAAATTGCAAATCATTATTCATGCCCTGTTCGCACAAAAAATTAAAACATAATTTAAACTCGTTTGACATAACGCACGCGAACTTAGGAAGCTATAAATATGCCCTTAATTACATCAAGAATAATTTTATTCAACGTTTAATTAGAGGCAAAATATGCTGTAAGCAGATTATATATTAGTTAGGTATATTATGTGCATATTTGCTATGTAAATAGGCGTGACCTTTCAAGAGTTAGGTGCATCTTTAGGCGCATCTGCGTGTGCGCAGCTATTTTTAGATCTAACTCGCTTAGACGTATGTGCACCTGTATTTGTGACACTTAGTTTGTTTTGTGGGTTTGTCTATGGAAAATGGGTAGAAAATTTAATGGTTATTATTGGAAAAATCAGAAGAAAAAAAAATGTTTTGAATGCGACAGCGGGTTGGAAAGTATTTTAAGGTAAGCACTCTATTTTCTGTAAGTAATTTTTTGTGCACAAAACAAAAAAATAATAGATAAATTGATCCAAAAAATGTTGCTGTACATAAATAACGAAGGCTTTTTTACAGTAATAGGCTTGTGTCCTGAAAAAAACTAATTAGTCCGTCAGTTAGATTTTCAAAAAATATTTGACATGTATGACGACGCTTTTAAAATTCTCAATACATCACGTCGTGCTATAATTTTAGAGCATTGTGACGTTACGAGCCCACCCACTCCCGAGATTTGATGCGTTGTATCTTTGTCAATATTCATTGATTTACAAAAACAAAAAATAAGTGTCCATTATTTTCCAATACCTACTTCTAACTGACGGACTAAATAGATTTGCAATTTATTGATGGTGGGAACTAGCCTATTGTTTTTACAAAAAAGTACAAAATTATCTAAAGATTCTATATTGTTTTTCAAGAAAACTCGCCTATTTCAAATTTGAAAGAGGCCGAGTTTTAAAGTGTAAAAGCTAAACTATTTTATTCACTTGTTTAATTAAACAAGTAAAAAAATATAGTTAAACTTTCATAGGCTTTCTTATTTTCTCATTTAGTCAATATATCAACTTCATTAACACGCACAGAATCCATTCAAAACGCAAAGAAACAGACAAATTGAAAGACAGACACGCAAACACACTTAAACATACATACGTCAAACACATTATGTCACTCAAAATGTATTCTATTTGTCTTGTGTCGCTATTCCAATTAAATTTATGTTTAATTATTGCTAATTTACTTTACATGTCAGTACGTTGATAACGATATTTTTGTTTAACAATTAATTATTGCACAAATGCGTAAATTGGTATACCTATAGTTAAAGAAAAACTCATGTCAGCTGTCTTCTAAAGATAGTAGTGACTATAATTTGACGATTAATCTTTTACTTTGTTGAGTAGCTTTTTAGCAATTAGCTCTGTTGGATAGTTTACCTAGATAATGAAATTTATGTCATAATGGAAACGTTTATAAATATTATGAAGGCACGTTTCAAGAGTGAACCATCATCATCTGCCTAGCCTTTTCCCAACTATGTTGGGTTCGGCTTCCAGTTTTACCGGATGCAGCTGAATACCAGTATTTTACGTGGAGCGACTGCCTATCAGACCTCCACAACCCAGTTAGTACTGGGTAATACGATAAGACTTGGTAAGACTGGTTGTCAGACTTTTTGGGCCTCTTACTACCAAACGACTGTCAAAGATCTACAAATGACAGCTGGGACAAACGGCTTAGCGTGCTTTCCGAGGCACGGAGGAAACTCGGTATGTAATGGGTGCTCACCCATCCACAGACCAACCTAAGCAAGCACGGCTTAACCTAACGATCGACCCGAGCGGCTGTTATTATTTAGCCACGAGCTCCTTAAGATTATGAAGGCAAATTTCAAGAGTGAATAAAGCATGAAAAATATTTCTAGTGCAAGATATATCTAGATCGTCTAAAATACTCTAAAATAAAGTCCTTTCTGTGCTAAAGCTGATAACGTTCCCACCACCTCAACACAGGCCTTCTTTCTTATAGAGAGACTGGGACATTGGTATGTAAAAAAAAAGAAAAGAAAAGAAAAGTATTTATTGACTCACACAGGATAAACAGAAACAAAAAGATACAATGGAAATTACAAAATTATATAAAAAGTAAACAAGAGAAAACATAAAAAAAACACAATCAAAATGGTCCTGTGCAAGGCCAAAAGGCTCCTATCTCAGCAAAGTGCTGTGACATTTAAAAAAATATATATGTCACAGCGCTGGTATTCTGATAGGGCCCAGAGTGATGCCACGGTCATAATACGAATATAAATTTATAATACAAAATAATAATAATAAACAAATATAAATCATATATCATATCATTTCTCATTTTTGGCTTCAGGACATTTTCATTTTCTCATGATCTTCAGCCTGCAGTGTCAATTCGAGCAGTGTCAATATAATATATTTCAAAATGCATCTTTTTCTGTAAAACGAGAAACTCACTTCAACCAACTTATCCGTACAGGTGGTAAAACACATAACGAAAATGAACCAAGTTTGACATATCGATGCAAATTTTCTTGACAAGCAACGCCACCTTAAACTTGCACACATAAAGTACTCATAAGTACTATAATAACATCTTCGTAACAAATAAAAATTAAAAAAAAGGAAATCAATAATTAAATATAATTCTAAGCACGAAATTAAACGTCAAGATATCAACCTCACAAGCCTCTAATGAGCTTATAGCATTTCAAACATATAAATAATATCTAACAGTTGTTATATTTATTCAATTGCACGCGCATACGCAGGTTTAGTTCACTTATAATTTGACAGGTGTCGCCGCCGATCAAAGGCAACTAAGTATGATATTATAAAAATAATTCTCGCTGCCATAAATGGTTAATGGCCTAGTTATAAGATTATAGACTAAACAAAAACAGTAATAATTGTAATATACGTTCATATGTTATTATTGGACATTATTTTAGAGTTTATAGTGTATAAGTACAATAATGATGATGGTCCTTGGTTAATGAAAGCACAGACATTAAGTAATCCTTAAACTGATAGCCATAAAGGACAATTTTGAACATCGTTATGTTAGAATGAATCAGGGTAAAATAAAAAAAAACGTCAAGCCTGGACTCTTAGAAGCTTTTACTTACCTTTACATTAATTAGGTACTGTGGCGGCACATCACTTAATGTTACGCCCATCTTTATTTTCCTGATCGAGGTGTCAAGTGGTGACACAAGACTGACAGATGGAATTTTCTCTGGATGTTCTCGGTTTTTGTCTAATTTATTAAATACGTTTCTAGTGGAAGTTTAGTTTACTTTATTACACACTAGCGGACGTCCCGCGGTTTCACCCGTGTAGTTCCCGTTCCCGTGGGAGTACGGGTATAAAATATGGTTTATGTTACTCAGGGTGAATGTAGCTTTCTAATGGTGAAAGAATTTTTGAATTCGGTTCATTACTTCTGGAGATTACCCCCTATATACAAACTTACAAACAATTGTACCTCTTTATAATATTAGTATAGATAATTCTTGTGGACATTTCCACAGTACCTTTAACTTTTGCTGAATGAGGGTCTTCTTAAGTAAATAAATAAATATAAATAAATAAATATTGCTGGACATTACACACAGCGCCATCTAGTGCCACACTAAGCAACGAGGCTTGTGTCGTGGACACCAGATAGTTGATATACTACATAGATACTTTTTGTTTGTAAATACATACTTATTATACATATAAACATCCATGACTCGGAAACAAATGTCCATGCTCATCACACAAACATTTGCTCCGACCGGGATTCGAACCCGGGACCCTAAGAACGTAAGGCAGCCTCACTACCGCAGCGCCAATCGGGTCGTCAAGTATACGACAGATACGTTTAAGGGTAAACGCCAGGGTAGATCGCGAAATTCGAATAAAAAAAAATCTTAGGTTTTTTGCAATGTGTCAGTCGGTGTCAGGTTTTATGGTGATTGAAATAGGGTTCACGGCCGTGGTTTAATTTTGGTGATCTGCTATAGAAGTTTTCCTATTGCAGACACGGTCTCTCACAAACTTAACTATGTACCGTTATTTTAAGCTCTATATACATACTAAGCCTAATAAATTATCATCACAAACATTAAGGAACTTGTTCACTTCAACATACATATTATCATCCTTTTCAAACGATTCAATTTAATACATAATTAATTTTGAAAAGTTAAAAGAAATCGTTAAAAATAACTAAGTGTATGTTAGTAATCAATATTTTCATTACCTACTTCAATTATCTTTTAATTATCATTATTCTCAATAGGTACCTAACTTCAATCTAATGAAACTTAATTAAGTTAGAAAAAGTTGGAAATGGCATTAAATGTTGAAATGTACCAAGTATTTATCAGACCATAAGATTATTTTAATTAGAAGATATGTTTATAGCTTGATAATAAAAGTCCTACTTATCTACATATGATGGTTTTTATTATCACAGATTAAACTGGCTTCAGACTGGTCCTACTTTAGCAGGAGCTTTGGCTTTGCAAAGTTCCTACCTCAAAAATGATGCTGACTGGCAAAACCATCGAAGATAATGCTTACTTGTTTAGTATCCAGAATCTATCTGATCCATATACAGGGTATGTATACCCTGCATATGGATCAGATAGATTCTGGATACTACATATTCACTACAGTGAATATACTTCGCATATACTCTCTGCACTATGTCGTAGGTACTACATATTCACTACAGTGAATATGTACTGTGGTGGTAGCTTGGGTCAATACCTACCAACACAACACAATATAATATTATGTTCCGAGTTCGCATGCAACCATATATTTGTACGCCTCTTGGCATAACATAGCGACCTATTTTTAATTTAAGAACTTTATTACCGTACTCTCACGGGAACGGGAACTACGCGGGTGAAACCGTGGGACGTCAGCTAGTACTAAATATTCCAAAATATCGAAAAATCTCTACCTTGAATGAGATTTTTAAGAATCTCGTAATGCAACAAAATCCATTTTGAAATTATTCGTGATTACTAAATACAATAATTAATAAGTCTTTTTTCTATAAAAACAAGACTGTGTTCAAGAAATGATTGTTTTATTTTACATTTTTCCCTTAACCATTTTCTAACCGCTTAACTTTAACTCGTGGAAAAAAATGTGAATAGTGATTTACATAATACTTAAAAAATTGCTTGTATACAGGTGATTTTGGAAAGATACAACTCAATATTAATGTTGATCAATATTCAAAACAAAAACTAAAAAAGAAGACAGCGGGTTTTTTTTTTAAATAATTCCATTCAACAATTTTAAACTTTATTGCAAGCCCTAAGTGGGTGTTTAAAAAAAAAACTAGGCATTATCTGTCATGCATGGGTGTGTATTGTGTAGGTGTTGACATTGCTACAACCTAATATTTTCTTTTGTTTTTATCTGACTTAAAAAAAGAACAGGCCATACATTCGATGTTTTTTTTTTCATGAGTAAGACACCGATTTTAACAAACCAATTCGAAAAACCTGTCCTTTTTACCCGACTAACGCGAAGGCAAAAGGATAGGTTATGATATGAGCAGTCTATGTATGTATGTACTATCGAGGATACTCCCGCCTGACCACCACTAAGCTAATTTTTGCTTGCACTTGCAAGATAGAAGCGCTCTCTAGCCCCGCCCCGTTGACTTTGTATATAAATAATGAATGAAAAGATACAGAATCGGCCGAGCGCACTGACGACGCACGCAAAACGAGAGTTATTGTTATTTTGTGCGCCAAAGTTGACGCTTTACTAATAGGCCCAAACTTTAAGGGGGCGTGGCTCGGCACCTCCGCATGATTTAAGCGAAAAAAAATTAAACTGGTTAGGCGGAAAAGACCACGATAGTACATAATTATGTATGTTTGTATTTACGTATGTTCCTGCGCAACGCCTAAACTTTTCATCCAAAATTGATGAATAAGGTGTCAATCGATTCGTTATTAAGGCCCGGGCAGCACTTACTATATTTTAACCGACTTCAACAATAGGAATAGTCAATTTTAGCTTGTAAACGTTGAATTAAATTTGGGCGTGATTTTTTAGTCGTCTGGTTTTTTTGTTGTAAGTAGTATACCACATATATTCTTGTTTGAATGATGTTTCTTAGTTTTTATTTTCTCGCATCACAAGAACCACTATCCGCTTATTAACAAAATGCGAAGTAAAGTTTCATCAGTGTCAACTTCGATAAATAATTTGATGAAAAAAAAATAATGATAATAAAAATATTTTATTATTTGGATGTTTGTATGTATATTAAGTATGTATTTACAAAACAAAAAGTGTCTATTTAGTATATCAACTATCTGGTGTCCACGACACAAGCGTTGCTTAGTGTGGCACTAGATGGCGCTGTGTGTAATGTCCAGCAATATTTATTATTATTATTTATTTATTATTTAAATTTTTTTTTTTTTTTGTTAAGTACTTATTATCTTTTTTTTTAATTTTATACCTAATAATATTTTGATATTTTTTTAAGTGAAACTTTTTAGTATAAGCATAATATAAATTATTCTAAAACTTTCCCACTGTTGGGAGCCAGGCCTCATCTCTGCATGGAGAGTAATTATTTACCAGGGGTCTATAAAGTAATAAGGGGGTACCCATAAGACTAGCTCGCCCATGCAATGGTAAAATATATGCCTGTCAGCAAGGTGGTAGCGGGGCTGACTGCCCCGGATGCGCCGGACGTAGGTTCATTACTCGTGTAGGTTATTTTAATAAGGTACCAGATCATACATAATTAATCATAATATAGCCTAGGGAGTCACGAGTTGTAAATTCAGTATTTCAAAATTCTGTATTCTTGCTTACTTATACACAATGACTTTTTTATCACTTACCAAAAAAAAATGTGTATGTGTGGTGAACGGAGCATACCTAGTTTTTTTTAGCGAAAAAAAAAATATATCGAAATACAAATCATACGCGTATTGCGTATGATTTGAAATTCGATACTTTTTTTTTTAATTTCTCTTTGTTCTAATATGAAAAGTTTACTTGAATCTTGTAGCGTTTTTTGATGATGGATCAATTTTTTCTAAGCTGTGGAAATCAGAAAAAAAAACTAGGTATGCCATAAGCTTCTCTTCCGTTCACCTATTATACCCATTGTTTTTAGAAAGTGATAAAAAGTCATCCTGTATTTTACAATGTGATAATAAATTTATAATCTTTTGGTCGAGTGGTCGTAAGCGCGACTGCTGAGCATGAGGTCCTGGGTTCGATTCCCGGATCGGGCAAAGTGTTATTGGGCTTTTCCATCAGGAATTTCGAAGTAGGAGACACGGAGTCTGGATTTATTGACAAAGATAAATCGCATCAAAACTCGGGAGTGCTCGGGCTCGTGACGTCAGAACTAGCTAAAAATTATACCAAGGCGTGACGTATTGAGAATTTTAAAAGCGTCATATCTTCGTGAATTTTGGTTTACGTAACAATAGAAAAAATATGTGTTCAATATTTTTTGGAAATCTATCTGACGAACTAATTAGATTTTTTATATCGTTTCGCCTATTTCCGACTACAACGCGGGTGAAGCCGCGGGTAGAAGACCATTTTCTTATACAAGGTGAAGACCACCAGGATACCAAGGGATTGTGCGATGAACAACTGACCAGTAGCATCCTCTAAATAAATATATATATATATATATATATATATATTGCTGGACAATACACACAACGCCATCTAGTGCCACATTAAGCAACGAGGCTTATGTCGTGAAATACTTGTTTGGAAACAAGCAAGGAATCTATTAAAAATGTATTATTTCTGAGTGAAGAACATTCTACGTTTTCATTCTCTATTCAAAATTAACATACTTATTTGAATGAAATAAGCTGTTTTGTAATAGTTGATATACTAAATAGATACTTTTTTGGTACCCAGTTAATGTGTAAATAAGAACGAATTACGATTACTAATTAGTTTATCATATTAATTAAGAAAATATTCACATTGATTAAAAAAAATATCTGTGTGTTCTCGTCCATTAGGCTAAATAAAGCTACATTTTATTCTCTCGAACATAGTTGCAACAGTTACAACTGCTGCTAACAAATTGAAATAGACCATTCAGCCCATCAGAATAATAACTAATGCTTTTAATTTCCTTCCCATAATGTGTAATCGACAAGAAATAAAATGTAACTACAATTTCTCGTAAAAAGGAACATGATAATTACAAGTACGCACGTTCATACATTATGGGCGCGAATTTTAATTGAGAGTTCCCAGTCTGTGGATGTACAGTTACGAGCGCCAATATGTGTACACGTGAAAATTTGTGAGGATGGATGTATGGACGGATGGATGTTCGTAATTCTTTCACTCAAAAACTACTGAACAGATTTTTAAAACTTTCCAGTAATATAGCATCAAAATAACAAATCTAAGTATAATTAATACAAGATGACTATTTTATCACTTTCCAAAAAAAATGGGTATAATAGGTGAACGGAATAGAGGCACATGGCATACTTAGTTTCATTTTTTATTTTGCGAAAAAAAAAAAGACGAAATTCGATATTTTTCTTTTTTTTTTCAAAATTTCTTTGTTCTTGAAAAGTTTATTTGAAATTTGTAGCGTTTTTTGATGGTGGATCAATTTTTTTCTAAGCCGTGGAAAAAAGAAAAAAAGATCTAGGTGTGCCATGAGCTTCTTCTCCGTTCACCTAATATACCTACCTATTTTTTTGGTAAGTGATAAAAAAGTCATCCGGTATAGATATTGTATAAAAAAATTGCTTACGCATGCGAAATCGCGATCGGTGGATGTACAATTAAAGCAGCCTATTAATTACTGTCCCACTGCAGGACAAAGCTCTTGTCATACAGAAAATACACTAGGTTTTCTACTGTAACGATTAAAAAAAAAAAAATAACTTACTTACTACTAATAACTTACTGTGCTGTTACAAAATAGTATTTTGCAACCCAAATATTGAAAAATAGATCCTAGCTTCAAAGTGTTAATATTTTCCAAAAACACCGCTTTAGACTTTTGCCAAATGTTTACTTGTTAGCGGTCGTGACTGTACGTGAGTAGTGTTTTATTTTCGTGTAGAAAAAGTTGTCCGCACCGAGGTTCGGTGTACTGCCAAGGCCGCATTTCTCGGCCGAAGGAAATAGCCCAGGATCATTTCTCCGGCTTAAAAATAAAAAAGTTGGGCCCTTCGAGTAAATGTCAAACTGTACCTCTGTTAGTGTTGGGTATACTCGTTGGGACGCGGATTTGTGGTTTGTTGTGGTCAGTACAATATTATCCAGGGACTAGCTAAATAAATTTTGCATACCATACGATAATTTTGACGACCCGAATGGCGTAGCGGTAGTGAGACTGCCTTACGTCTTTAGGGTCCCGGGTTCGAATCCCGGTAGGAACAAATGTTTGTGTGATGAGCATGGACATTTGTTTCCGAGTCATGGATGTTTATATGTATAGTAAGTATGTATTTACAAACAAAAAGTATCTATGTAGTATATCAGCTATGTGGTGTCCACGACACAAGCCTCGTTACTTAGTGTGGCACTAGATGGCGCTGTGTGTAATGTCCAGCGATATTTATACATGTTTAGTTGGATGACATGCATGGTGAGCTAAGTGATGTCATTTTAAATCAAATATGGTAGACTAGTTATTTTTTATGCATTCCCATGATATGGATATCAAATGAAAGTGTGTGCTGAGAAAAATACGAAAATAAAATGATGTCACTATACAGGGTGTAAACCACCTCATCACGAAGCCGTCAACCAAGCATTCTGTACATCAAACTAAGTAACTTTACGCAAAAATTATTGCTGGGAAACGACTGTTTTTTTGGGGTGAAAAATCATGTTTTGTGGTAGAACTCAATGTAACGCACTCAAAACATTGTGCTGATGGATGGATTAAATAGTACGGGGGTCATGGAGGTATTTAAAGTCACAGGAGGAGGAGGGGAGGAGGGGGAGGACTTGGGTGGAGGTTTTAAGTCAGTGGTATCTTACATTCGAAACTTGTATTTAAAAAAAAAAAACTTATCAAAAAGTTGGAATTTTGACCCCCAATATCTCCTTAACTAGAAGGTTCCCAGGTATGGTGTAGAACAAAAAAATGATCGCAACAACGGAGAGAACAAGTGCCTTTCGGCTTCGTTAAGAGGTGTTTTACACCCTTTATAGCGTGTTTTTTTTTTAACTATAAGTTTATTATTTAATCATTTTATTATTAGGACGATACCCTAACCGAAGCCGTAATCACAAATCAAAACCCTAAAATCGATGACCACTTTTTTTGTGGTCGTGTGTGGCCTATTGTTTCGTGTACCCAACACTACTCTCAGGGAAACGAGCTGTCTGATACCTATCTATGTTACACGTTAACCCCAGCTATCATTAAAACCGATATGAATGCTGTAGAGATTTTTATTCGTATTTTGTTGTTCTTCGATGAAAGAGAGAATTTATTTTCTTATATTTTTACTTTTTTACATTCATATAGTGTTGAAACTTCGTGTGAGGTGTTTTATGAAAAACGTCAATGGACAGTGTGAATTTAAATAATAAGCCTGGGGAGATTCGGTTGGTTTTTTTTGCCATGTGGTGACTTATAAGTCCAAGATATGCTACTCTGACTAAACTACTTATTACTTAATTTTTATAGCAATCATTTATCAAAATTTCTTTAACATTATATTACGATGGTTGAATCGCCTAAACATCGTATAGTTTTCAGTAAAACAAGACTGCACTGTTTTCAGTAACTTATTACTAGCAAATTAACATGTTCAACACATTTCTTACTGCTCAATTTATTTTGTAACCAGAAAACAAAAACGCAACAAAATTTTACAACGAACATTACTCTTTTTCACCCTTATAAGGCAAAGCAAACATCATTATTATTACTGAAGCCAAACACATCACGCAAGAACATTTCCTAATTGAATACATCATGATCAAGATATTTCTTACTGTTCAATTTACCCAGAAAACAAAAATGCAACAAGATTTTACACTGAACGTTTCTCTTTTTCACCCTTATAAGGCAAAGCAAACATCACTATATTATTGAAGCCAAAGACATCACGCAAGAACATTATAGGACACCCTTTAAAAAAAAAAACAACTTTATATAAAAACATATTTTATTTACGGCCAGCAACTGAAGTACGCTATTCAAATATGTAGCTTGATAACCTAATTTCATACTTGAATAAATCACGCTAGAACATTTTAGGACATCCTTTAAAAAAATTAAGAAAACAACTTTTATTAAAAACATATTTTGTTTACGGCCAGCTACTGTAGTACGCTATTCAAATGGCTTGATAACTTAGTAGAGTTTTAAGGCTAGGTAGTTTTGCAAAAGTAGGCATTTAGCGCTGTAGGCTACGCGCGAAATACTTCGCGTGGACACAGCGCGTCAGAGAACTCGCATGACTCCGCGCGGCGACACAGTATAGAAATATGCAGTAGGTTATGTATTACTTGACTTTTATGAAATATTTTTTTATGATCAAAATTTGTTACTCGTAGTAGCGATAAATTAGAGCTTCGATATAAAATAATTGTCTATTAAATATTAGAATATAAAATAGGTAGTCATAATTGGGCAGTTGGAATAATTAATTGAAAATAAACAGCCAGTTTGCAGGTTTGAGAACTGTAAAGATAAAATTTTGTTTTGTTTATGTTTTTGTTTTATTGTTTCTTTTTTCAAAATATTTGAGGAAAATATTTCAATTTCAACTACGATTATTTACTTCAAAGATAGATTTGCATAAAAAGAACCTAGGGTGTCAAATAAAACAAATTTATAAAAGAAATCTATATAATAATATAAAAATTAAAATTAATTGCTGTTCGTTAGTCTCGCTAAAACTCAACAATAGGTCAAGGTTTGTATAAAAGATAAAAAATAGGGGGTAGGCAGTAGGTAAGTAGGTAGTGGGCAGGTAGGTACTGTAGGTAGTAGATAGGAAATAAGTAGGTAGTAGGTAGATGGTAGGTAGTAGGTAGGTAGGTAGGCGGTCGGTAGTAGGTAGGTAGATAGGTAGGCGGTCGGTAGTAGGTAGGTAGGTAGTAGGAAAAGGCGCATTGCAACGCATCAGGCACAGCTAGTTTTAAATATTTTCATGTACTATCGTGGTGTTTTCCGCCTGACCATTTTAATTTTTTTCGCTTAAAACATGCAGAGGCGCCGAGCTACGCCCCCTTAAAATAAAATAAATAATAAATAAATAAATATTGCTGGACATTAAACACAGCGCCATTTAGTGCCACACTAAGCAACGAGGCTTGTGTCGTGGACACCAGATAGTTGATATACTACATAGATACTTTTTTGTTTGTAAATACATACTTATTATACATATAAACATCCATGACTCGGAAACAAATGTCCTTGCTCATCACACAAACATATGCTCCGACCGGGATTCGAACCCGGGACCCTAAGAACGTAAGGCAGCCTCACTACCGCTGCGCCAATCAGGTCGTCAAAAGTTTTTTAGTTTAAAGTTTGGGCCTATTAGGAAAACGTCAACTTTGCCGCGCAAAATAACAATAACTCTCGTTTGGCGTGCGTCATCCGTGCGCTCGGCCGATTCGGTATCTTTTCATTAATTATTCAAAACAAACAAAGTCAACGGGTCGGGGCTAGAGAGCGTTTCTATGTTGCGAGTGCAAGCAAAAATTTGCTTAGTGGTGGTCAGGCGGGAGTGTCCTCGATAGTACTTTAGTCATCTTAAAATTGCCGGTTGCAATTCTTGAGGCTGCCCCACTGACCTATAACAAAAAGTAAATGAAGTACTGGTAAAATGGGGTGAATAGAAATGCAGGGGTGAATGGAAACGAACCTTTGAAATGGATTTTAACACTGAATCAATACTGTATTTTGCCAACAAGGTATCTAAACAAATAAGTATAATTTAGTTAATAAAATAGAGTACTTGTTGGTAACATATCACGTGAATTCAACTTTAAAATCCATTTCAAAGTTTCGTTTCCATTCACCCTTGCATTTCTATTCACCCCATTTTACATATCGATATCTAAGACAAAATATGATTTAATTTTATCAATAATCTTAGCATTCTCTAGTAGTACTGATATTTTTATACTGTGGATATGTTTCTATTTGTTTCTTATTCTCTTCTCTCTTATTGCTTTACACGACTTTTTTCGCCTGCGTTGTTTATTGCCCATTATAACTACCAAAAAAACTCTCAAAAACAGATGATAAGGTGCGCGAAGTTGTCGTGGAAAAAACTGACACAGGTCCGTTGTCCATAAGCGCCAGCACGCGACTGAACGGGCCTGTCGGAGCCGCCGCCGGCGCTTTTAATTCATATTTAATCATAGTAATTAAGAAAATCATTTTATCAAGTCAAACTCTGCGAATTTGTCTATAACTAATTAGTTTCTTTAATATAGTACAAAAATTAAATGTAAAAAATCAGTAATATAGTTATAATATTGAAAAAACGTTATAAAAAGGGGCAACTTTGCGATTTTTTTCTATCGAGTGAAGTTCATCAGGTCTTGCAACTGAATGCGATTTTGCCTAGACAAGATCCTTAACTAATACATATATTTAAAAAAAAAATTAAAACACTATATTCATTGTCTCAGATTGTTTTAAAAAACTCAAATTCGGGGCCACCTAGCCTTAAATAAAGAACAGGTATTGTGATAACAGGTACCTAAGGTTGTAGTGGACAGGTGTTCCTGACCATATTGGTCGGTTGCAGGACACCTAGGACCTGTAATTAGTGTTGCGAGCTGTTGTTTTGGTCCTGTAATGCTTAGACGCTTGTTAAAAGGATGTTAGGGTGTGGATTTTGGAATGGCTGGTAGCGATTTGTTGATAGCGGTTTTATTTTCATTAAAATCGCATAAGACTGTATTGCGCCTGCGATTATATTTATTTAAACTTCATGCACAAAACATAGGCGGATTTAATGCCACAAGGCATATTATACCAGTCAGACTTTAGGTTAAATAGGACAACATTCATCATCATCATCAGCCTATTAATGTTCCCACTGCTGGGGCACAGGCCTCCTCTCTATGAGAGGGAATAGGCTATAATCCACCACGCGGGCCCAGTGCGGATTGGAAGATGTCACATGTCTTCGAATTTTTGGTTCTAGGACATGCCGGTTTCCTCACGATGTTTTCGTTCACCGTTTTGAGAGCAGTGGTGATGAAATAAATTACACAAAGTAATGCGCCTGCCTGGGTTCGAACCTACGACTTGCTGTTCGTAAGTCGCGGCCGCCACCACTGGGCCACCGCTGCTCAGGACAACATTACAAACAATAAATACAAGAAAAAAATACTTTTTTTCAAGTTTTTATTACTCATTTTTATGTGTGCGGTTCTGAATAACTTGAGATTCAAATTTTAATTCTAAATCTTAACATAATTTTTTATCTAAGTATAGGTATGTCGGTTATATAAAGATAGATGGAGATATCTCTTTCACTCTTTCTCTTTTTATTCTGTGCTCATCACGCACTATTAAACTTCAAGCTTAAAATGTTCATATCCAAATTTAGTGTTTTTTCTCGGAATAGAAAATAAGTTATTCAGCTTTGTTTTTCTCTTTTCCTTATTTCAAATAGATAAGTAATACACCTTTGATCGTAATTATTAGTAGAGACTGTGAAGAATCAACATAAAACTCAGAATTGTTTTTCTTTACAGAAAATATGGTTACTCAACCCGCTTTCCGCTCCGTCAACCTCACGCATCCTAACCTTAACCCGTCAATGAAGGTTGTCAATCGTGCTTCGATGTCACCGGATGTGATGCGCTGACCATCTGCAGTTCCGGTCAGCTAGGCTCTTAAAATAAAATTGATATGACTACAACACGAGTTGGTGGAGGGTTCTGTAGCTATGATAAATTATATTTCATGTAGTTTTGGGTCTAAAGTATGTATTAGAGACATGAAAACTGCCTCATTAACAAATCCCATGAAGTTTTTAATCGCCATCCTGTAAGGATGATTTTTGGTTCTAATGCCAAAAGTATCATATTGTTTCCACTGCAACACAGGACTCCTCTTCTTGAGAAGGAGTGGACTATCAAAGAGATCAAAGAGATTTAAAAGACTTATACAGCGGACTTTGGGAATATTTTCATACAAAAATTTTGATCCCGAACATTTCTGATTTTGACATACTCGTACCAATGCTACCAGCTGACAAGCAGGCGAATGACACTAACAACACGTTTTGTTACTTAGTAATGGATTACGATTTTTTTTCGTATTGTCCCGTTTATCGTTCGTAAATATTTGAATGTCTGGCTGTAAATTATAATCCACCACACGGCCTCAGTGCGGATTAGTGGATTTATCCTTGTACAGGCGCCAACCCGAAACTAAACTTTTCCCAATCGACTCGATAAAGTTGAAAATCTAATAAATAAATTTGTCAGATTATATTAGCTTGATGTGCTAGTGTCTTTATTTACATATTAATAAGACTTTAAAACAGGAGACATACGTAGGAAAGTACTTATCAAGATCGGGTAAACCAACGATTTAAATGTTTAAACCTACAGGCTCAAAACCAGACCATTTAAAAGCAGTGACGCAAAATACAAATTGCTTGAGTCTTTTTAAATTATAAATCCAAGAACACACTTCGCAGTTTATGCCAGTCTAATTTATGTAGGTACCGACACCTCCACCTCTTTTTACTGTTGAATATTCAACTTTATTCATTCAACGTGTCCCGACTATCTGAGTATGTCCTTTCACATTTTGATATCGGGTCTCCTTTCAGGCTAAACGCGTCCTTATCTGAACACTCCTTATGTGGTTTCGCACATTTTATAGCATGTTCACGACTAGGAGACGGTTTTGCTTTTATATCAACTTTCTGATGCATCCATGTCTTTATGTTTTTTTTTATGGCTACTGCGCATAGTGGCTAGGGTTTTACGTGGAGTTTATTCAAATATCGTCATCTTGTTTTGTAATTGTTTCTTTATGTGACTGTCATTACTTTTCAACGCTACTGAGAGCTGGTAAAGAATGTATGCCACTCCTTCTTCACCTGTTGGTATTGTTTAAACTGAATTAGAGTTTTGTACTTTTCATCATCTGCATAGCATTTTTCAACCTTAATGGAGCTGCCATCCAGTCTAACTGGATTTAGCTGTATATGTTACATGAAATTACCTATCTGGCCGATTACTCGATACACATTGGTAAGACTAGTTGTCAGACTTTTTGGCTCATGACTGTCTGTAGTTGATCCTACAAATGACACCCGGATCCAACGACTTTACTTACTTTCCTAGGCATGGAAAGGTCATGTAATGAATGGTCAATTTATCCTTCTGCAAAGGGCGGAAACTACAGCGGTTGCTTCTTCTACTGTAGTGTACTGTATTGTAGTTATCGTACAGAATTACCACCTTGGTTATAGAAAGCTCATCTCAGAGAGTCAGACATGATATTAAACTCGATTGTTATCGAACAATAATTAGTCAGTAACCAAACCAGCAGGCAATTAACACTTCCAGTCCAGATGCCCAATACTCCCCAACACCTGTGCCCCTAGTTTATCCACACCATCTACGGATCTCCAACGAACTATGTATAAATTTATAGCGCACATCATCGCATGATCAATGAACTCCGGCCTTCTTAGTGTTTGTTTAGAAACACCTTTATCTTTACCACGTGGTCACCAGCACCTTTGGACCGGTGTATATTACCTCCGCCATATATGGAGCGGACAGGCGTAGGAAAAGAAAAATTATACTCAAACTTTTAGTTTTATTACTTACGGTCTGTTGTTCTCGTTCGTGTATTGATCTATTAGTTGCGTTCCTGCTTTTTGCTTGGTTCTCGGATATTATTTCTGTTTTATGTTTTTGTTTTGGAGCAACAGATGCTTTCTAGCTTTTGTGTTTGGGCTTGTAAGTAGCCTTGTTAACACCAGCTTGCTCTGTCATAATTTTGCCGATATAGTAAGTTGCTATTATTTAAACATTATTGTAGATCCTAAAGAAGGTAAAGTTTGATCGTTTCTGCCTAAAAAGAAATGTTTTACATCTTCTAAAAAAACACATACCTACAAAGCCGTCAATCAAGGATACATATTTAAAAATTTATAAAAAAATTGATCTCTTTGCACTCATTCCTTTGCCGGCAAAACATTTACTTTGAAATGTAAAAAATACATTGTATCGATTTATTGACACTATCGATCCATTCCTGATTAATATCCTGTATAAAAACCGGCCAAGTGCGAGTCGGACTCGCGCACGAAGGGTTCCGTACCATTATTTAAAAACATTAGACAAAACTGCAAAAAAATCACGTTTGTTGTATGGGAGCCCCCCTTAAATATTGATTTAATTCAACTGTCTAGCTGTCACGGTTCATGAGATACTGCCAGGTGACAGACAGACAGACAGACGGACAGACAGCGAAGTCTTAGTAATAGGGTTCCGTTTTTACCCTTTGGGTACGGAACCCTAATTAAAAACAATTAGTATACGAGAGCTTATTCAAAACAAAGTAGTATTGACTACCTGGCTGAATAAAAGATCATCTGTTGGATAAACTTAAATGAACCTACTTATTTTGTTTCTGAAGATTGGGATAGGTTGACATATTGAAAACGCTTTAATAAAACTTCGTCATTCTACCCAAATCTTGAAATTGTTTTCATTTACCATAATAGGTCCTAGGATCGATCCTCAGGTTGGTAAAAGTGTTATTGTGCTTGATGACAATAGGCACGACCCCTATTACATTATCATCATCATTCTCCTGCACTTATCCCAATTCATTTGGGGTCGGCGCAGCATAATTATCTTCGTCCATACTTCTCTATAAGCCGTGTGGTATCCGGCCGAGTAGAATAGAACCAACCCATTACACTCACGGGTGTCGTATAAGGCGACTAATGTCTGAGGCAGAACACCTTGCGCCTCCGTAGACCTGAGAATGGGCAGCAGCGTTTACTGTGAGTCTTTCATCACTGCGATCTCCAATCCGCCTGCCAAGCGTGGAGATTACGGCAAATTCCTCCCATCATGGGAGAGGCTTATGTCCAGCAGGGGACGTTATGGGCTGTTGTTGTTGTTGTTGTTGTTGTATAATTCTCTATTACTCGTCATCTCAGCAGTCACCTCCTTTCTAGCGAAATCATCCTTTTCATTTTTCATCCTTCCATCGTTTCTTTGGTCTTCCTCTACTCTTATAGCCATCTACATTCATACTAAAAGACCCCTATTTTATGAAGCTTTAAATAGCAGGCAAATTGTGAGTGTACTAGTACAGCTTTGCCAAACGTCCTTTGCATAACTTCGAATGTTATTTGTTTCCGTTTAAATAAGTAATACCACTTTAAAACACCTGAATTTCAAACATGTGTGAATTTTCACCCCTGCAATGCAACCTTACGCCCTGCAGGTATCACGCATTGATATAAATGGCACACGATTGGCGTAGTGACTGAGCGATGGCTTCCACGTTACGGGTAGGTTTGGTTCCCTCATGGAGCAAACACTTGATGGCATGGCCGACACATCTAGAGTGTTACGTATCGCTTACAGCAGGCTAACTTAGGGCGGTTTTACAAATAAACCTGAATGCGATTAATGGATCTAAACAGGCTTTCAAAAGGTGGTAGTGTCAATAACTATATTCCATACTAATTACAGGTAGGTACAGGTTGCTCTTAGATGTTGGTTTTTGTTTTTTATTAGCCTGAAATGTCCCCCTCCTGAGCAAAGGTCTCCCCAATTCCTTTCGCTTTTCTCGATGTTGCGCCTCTTTTTGTCAATTAACGAGAAAGCCAACCAAGGCGTCCTGCAATCTCCTCCTCAGGGAATATTAATAAAAAAATAAAACACTTATGAAAAGTAAAGCATACTCCGCACAGACGGGATAATCCCACGTGCGTCAGAAAAAACGCTGCCAGGAGAAACCTACATAAATTAAAAATAGTTATTAGGTATGATTAAGAGAATCAATAAAACTTTATCATACCTAATAACTACTTACCTTAAAAATATTTATCCAATAAATAAAATGTTATTAAAACGCCACTGACAATTCAACACTCTCGAATTAACACAGAAATATCATCAAAACTAAAACGCGGTGTGAATTTTAATATTTTTTACTGGCAAACAGGTGTCCCCGTACTTTTCCCATGAAATGGAAAATAAAAATAAAACAATCGACAGGTGGGCTGGATACAAGTTGTGGTGTAATTAAGGGCGGATAAAAGTGATCTTGGCAATCTGGTTTTCAGGGATGATAAGGCTGTGAATGTAGATTGATTTGAAGGCGGTAGTTTGTGATTTTGTATTTTTGTCGATGGAGTTTTTAGAAAAAAAATACCAGTTGACAGCGTTGAGGAGGAGTTTTTTGACGCCATTTTTTTTTGTGAATTGTTCCATAACAGTTAAAATAACTGTAACTGCCATCAGTTACAGTTATTTTAATTTATAGAATATTATTTATGTATTGTATTTAATATTGCAATAAAAATAAACTAGAGTATTACCGGTTTTGAATAGTCGTTTTTTTTTTGACTAAAAAAACGACTATTCAAAACCGGTAATAAAAAAAAAAGCAATAAATTAATTCTGCACCTTCACCAACACTTCTGGGAAACTGTAAACCTCTGCAAATTATGCTCTGCCATAGAATTTCCGAAAAAATCTTTGAATAGGTAAAAAATCCCTTTTTAATAAGTATTTAAAGAAATTGACTTCCTTGAGAACGTTTGACCCTGAAAACAGTTAAAGTCCTAAACCGTTTGCCTTTCCCGCAATTCTTTTCAAAAGTAAGAAAATTTGATGTCCGATGTTTTTAATATATTCGCAATATAATAATAGAAATTATTCTTACATCTATGTCCACATAACGGTCCCTACAGGATGCGGTGCAATAGTCAATGTCTATGGAAAAAAAATTGAAAAAAGTAAAAGAATTAATGCAAGCTTATTGGATGTTTACCGATAGCCATTTATCGAAATTGCATTTAACGTCTGCGGTTAGTTATTAATAATTATCTAGATACAATACAAAGTAGTATACAATCTAGTATTTCTTGAGCCCTCATAGTGGCAGGTTAACGTCAAAAATCTGTCAATTTCGATACTTGAAAATATAGTTCCAATTTTTGCCGCTGTCAAGTTATAATGGTCTCTTTTTTAATGTTGGCGCTAACTTGTGATGAAAAATAAATGCGGTTTAGCAAAATTGGCTTTTAAAGTTTTTGTTTTTTTCTAAAAAAGTATTTATTAAAATTCCATAACAAGCTAAACGTTGATCGATTATGGGTTATTGAAAATAAATTGGCATAATATGCAATGAATATAATAATTATGACGATTAATCAAAACGAATGTTGCTCTAATGACATTGACTTTGCAAAACTATGAATGATAAGTCATGTTAATTTTTATGACTGAAATTAATTATGCTTGTGGTGTGATTAAGTTCATTCTAGAAATTTACTTCATAAGTTGATTACCGAATTGACCTTAAAAAATTGTAATGGCCATCATTTTACCCAATTTTGGCCTCAAAGTTTTGGAAACACCTACATTTATTAATGAGTCAGTGTTTTAGGAAAGACGTATTTGGCTACTCTCTCAACATACACTCTCTATACGACAACAACTCTGATCAACATAGCATGTGCACCTAAGAGAAATTTAAATTATATATAGGATTATATTTCTACTTGCATGACTGAACGATGCTGCTTTTTAGGGTTCCGTAGTCAACTAGGAACCCTTATAGTTTCGCCATGTCTGTCCGTCCGTCCTCGCTTAATCTCTGTGACCGTTAGCACTAAAAAGCTGAAATTTGGTACCAATATGTATATCAATCACGCCAACAAAGTGGTAAAATAAAAATTGGAAAAAAATGTTTTATTAGGGTAGCCCCCCTATATGTAAAGTGGGAAGTGATTTTTTTTTTAATTTCAACCCTAACGTGTGATATATTGTTGAAAAGGTATTTAAAAATGAATAGGGGTTTCCTAAAATCATTTTTTGATAATGTCAATAATTTCGAAAATAATCGCTCTAAAAGTAAAAAACAATGTGCCCCCCCCCCCTCTAACTTTTGAACCATAAGTTTAGAAAATATGAAAAAAATCTGAAAAGTAGAACTTTATAAGGACTTTCTAGGAAAATTATTTTGAACTTGATGGAAACAACAGTTTTTGTACAAAAAAGACAAAAAGTTGTACAAAATAATTTCTGGACTATGTTTGTAGTATTTGTTTGCAAGCATTTTTACATAATGGATACCCACCTTTAAACTCATAAGTGGGAACACTTATTGTGACGGACGGGAAACTACTGAACCCTACACTGAGCGTGGCCCGACACGCTCTTGGCCGGTTTTTTACAATAATTACCCTCCTTTGCGTCGCGCAGTCGGGTAAAAAGATCAAATAATATTACGAACTTGAACATAGTAGCACGGGTTGTAGTGGTTCCATGCATCCCAAAAGTTCGGGGATCAGTCCTCGACTCCAGCGAGAATTTACAGAGATCATGTAACCTAATTATTATTCATCAGTTCTTAGTACGCAACACCACACTGCGCTCCAAAACTCAAATTACTGACGTTGCTCATAGAGCCGCTAACACTCCAGGTGTGGCTGGACTGGCCATGTCTACCCCATGCCCAATAGCCGTAGGCCAAAATAGCCACTGGACTTTCTGGAGCAGACTTCGTAGATCTGTGGTTCCCAACCTTTGTTGGACCAGGGACCACTTTTGTGTCTTTATTGTTATTAGGAGTCCTAGGTGTTAGGGGGGTGTTGTTGGCAGGGGTCCTAGATAAACATGGACACCGATAGGATTACATCTAGGGGGGCAATATTTAACTCGCACAATGCAAAAATTGTAAAATGGGATGAAAACCTTTAGAATTAAGATAATGAAGGATACAAAAGCGATCGAAGTGAGCTCAAACAATGTAGCAGTAATTCATACGGAAATAGGAATAAGCTAGTAGATTATCGAAACATTTTAGCACCTCGCCTTTGACAGGTTCAATTAGGTTGGGTTGCATGGTTGCATCTTCTGTGCAAATTAAAAAGTACGAATGACATTTTAGCCTATACTTAAAATGTCACTTACGGGATATCTTCCATGATTATTGTTTATTTTTGAGCTACCAATATTTCGACGCTGTTGCAAGCGCCATGATAGCGGGTTAACAGCAGCGGGCAACGTCGAAATATCGGGACTCGGGAGCTCATGACAGCTTTCACGGTTCATAACTATATGAACCGTGAAAGCTCAAAACATTTTAACTTTTTGCGCACCATATTCGAGGCTCCTGCGGACCACCGGTGGTGTGCGGACCATAGGTTGGGAACCACTGTCGTAGATGATGGTGGGACGATCTGGATAAGACCAGCGACCAGTGGTCCACATTGGCCTTGGATCGAAACAACAGGAAGTTATAGGAAGAAGCCTTTGCCCAGTAGTGGGAGAATGCAGGTTAACAGTATCAGTTCTTAGGATTGCGAAGAACCATTAGTAGGTAGAATTTGAGCTCAAACAAGTAACAATTCAAAGCAAAAAATAGAGGTTGTTCAACAGAACATTAAACTCCAGATAACACACAGTCCAAATGCAAATCCAACCACGGTACGATCATATTTACCGTTGCAGCATATTACGAACCGTCCCAATTTACATTTATATTTTTTTCATCCGTTTCAACAAACGTCGTTTAATACCGTGCAGATAAATTCCCAGATATGCAAGTATTGATAAGGAGGCTTACAACAGAAATTGCCGTCGGTCCAGCAAAAGGAGAAATGAAGAAACCCAATTAAGGTCGAGTAACGCCATCATATCCGCTCAAAAGCTTTAATGGCCGCTTGCGTGACAAAATCTAGTTTTTGCGCTAGCTTTTGTTGGGTGGTGTAAGTTGGGAGATGTTGGGTAGTTGATTAGTTTATTTCTTATTGGAAATTGTTGGCATTGGTTGTCAAATCTCTATCGGGCATTCTTCACTACGTACTAGAAATCAATTTTAGGCAATCTAAACGAAACCAAAATAGAGGTATTTTGAGAACGAAAGGTCCAGAAAGTCTTCTTGTACAATTTCTCTGAGATGTGAGTCTTGTCTAATCTTTAGCGAGCCGGGGTGTTTGTTATAGCAAATGCATATAAACTTTAGAATTTAAACACACTGTACCATTTTCAAGAGTATGTATCATATTATGTCACTGTACTTTATGTATTTTTCATTACTTGTTCACTATTATACTGCAATCATCACCTTCAACACAAAAGTAACTACTACTAGATAGGACGGTACTCTCGCTTGCACCACACCCCACTTCAGTTTCCGCCGCATCCCAGCGAGTACCGTTATAATACCGGCTAGGCAGGCCAGTCTCCGTACTGTTCTTATAATTGCAGTTAATTCTGTGCTATTGCCAGCTATCCCATCCTTTATTGGACATACGATGAAGCCAGATGCGTGCTTTGTATTTTTTTCATCAGATTCTCGTTGGTTTTTTGAACGGTTTGGTATTTTTGATTCTTTTGATATGCTTCGATAAAAGTTAAGGTTTTCTGTATTGCGAGTCGCTTTAGTTGTTCCTTTTTGGTATACTGTCGCACTGTTATTAGTTCAATTTGTATTACAATCAGCTTGTACCGATACGAATCTAGTTTTGATCTTAACCTGTAAGGCCGCAGCCGTGCCCGATCGGGCACGGTGCATTGTTATTTTAATTGTGTCTGTAATTGCGCGTACCGAAGAGCTACATATTAAACACGTTGCAGTGTGCATTAGACAAGTTGCAGTAGCTTCCAACATGTTCGTAAATTTCTATAACTACTTTTAACAAGATTGACAAAAGCTACCGAAAAGCTTACATAGGTTTCTGACTTTTCTATTATAACCTCTCCTTGTAATGCCACTTTTTCTTCGCTCTTCGGGCCTCTTATTGACTGCTGCACCTCAGTTCAACCATTATTGAATAAATATGGACTTTGGGTCATAGAAAAAGTCTTAGGAATAACTCCTTTTTTCCTTATATTCATGATAATGAAAACAAAACCAAAAACAGGCGACCTCAGAAGTAATAAAACATTCAAAACAATTACAACACCTGTCAGAATAACACAAATTAACACACTCCCCACATCATTCATCACTACCAAAATTCGAATAAAGAACATAACCAACCACCAATCAACAAAATAATTTGCGCCAACGCCGACCAGATACAAAAATACAGCTACATTGATAAAGTTGGCACATTATTCATCGGTACATGCATTACTGTAGGCACAGGACACAGGTGTTTCTACCGTGGGAAGCCTTGATCTTGAACCTCGATTGATCGCCGTTCGCCATTTTTTTATTTAAAACTAGTTGGTTGTACTGGCTTCGTACGGTGTTTTTGAACTGGGACAGTTTTGAGCAGAAATTTTGTCTTGGAAGGTAAGGCGGAGAATTTGTGCTCGAATTAAAAGTTGGATATTGAGTTTAAAAAGTCGATGAGTAGAAGTTGAAAATGGTAATTTTAGTGTTGTGAATGTCTTGTGATTGAATGTGATTTTAAAACAGGCACGGGAATAGCCGAAACGGTTTTATTAGCATCCTGATGGGGGATTTTGCGACTGTGTCAACTTTGGCTCCAAATAAAACATAGCTAGTCATGCCTTCTAGGCCACTAAAGTGAGACTTATCAGGGCTTTAGTGTTTCCCATATTTCTTTACGGTGCTGAAACATGGACTTTAAGAGAAAGCGAGAAAAAGAAGATAGACGCCCTCGAAATGTGGTGCTGGAGGAGAATGCTTGGCATAACCTGGACACAGTTCCGAACCAACGACTCAATCCTCCAGGAACTGCGAATCAAACAGCGTCTTTCTTCCATCGTCCAATCTCGTATCCTCACTTTCTTTGGGCATATCACACGTCAAGAAGACACATCTGTGGAGCGACTTGTAGTGCAGGGAAAGGTTGAAGGCACAAGAGCGCGCGGCAGGTCACCAATGCGTTGGACCGACCAAGTTAAAACTGCACTCAATGGTCCACTCCACGAATGCACAAGAAAAGCCACAGTACGAGAGGAATGGCGACGGATTGTGAAGCTTGCCACCACCCCTGATTTGACGACCACGACCACTCTGCCAAGAGTGTGACGACGAAGAAGAAGTCATGCCTTCTAACGGTCACGATTCAGTGCTACTTCTTTCCAATTCTGAAGGTAGACATCCAGTTCGGCCCGCCATCTCCTTCGTGGTCGATAGACCACGATAGGATAGGATTGGCGCCCTGAAACAGTGTCATGGGAGATATCCCATGACACTGTTTCAGGGCGCCAATCCTGAGCTTTACGGGCCCGCAGCTCGTTCGGTATGCTGCAATCACAAAGGACATCTATCGTCTTTCTGTTCAGTTCTGCCAAAATCAGTACAGTCCGCTAGAAGATTTGCAAACACAGACAGACAAGCCAACTCACTAATGTATAAATCCACTGTTGCTCTTATAGCGGCTTTCATCTGGAGTTTAAGTGACATTATTTATTGTAATTGCTCGCCTATGCCTAGCTTTAGTATAAGCACCTTCAGATAGAGTACATTTAAATTGGATTCAAGTAATTATCCGTATGTGTTGGTAATTGCGATACGATAGATCCATTAGGCTTTAGAATTAGGTATTATGTTTAAATTAGCTTTTAAATTAAGCATTTGTCTTCGACACCTTTTGGTCTAGTAATTAAAGAGGGTATGCCATGTGGTCGCAAGATTATAATTAGATTAGTTTTAATTGTGTGTTTATAATAAGATTCTTAATTAATTTAATAAAGTGCTATATAAGCTGTATAGACTGTTAATCTTGATAACGTGTTATCAAAATACTGGCAACAACTTGATTATTATTGGCCCATTTAGACGGAGAGAGTTTCTCGACTCGAAGATACGATTATCGAAAGAACATAAAAAAAGTTTCTTCGTGTAAACATTCACGATTGTCGCCCTTTCCCTTGGGTGACAATTGCCTCGCATCGAATATATATCTATCTCCGTGTAAACAGAACTCCAAAGCGAGAATTGCATTTCGAGGTTTTGTGTTTTTTTTTTCATATTTTTAATTTTTGCTGTTACTGTTTTTGGGCCAAATTCCTCAACTCCCAATTCTCTTGAAAACGCATCAAGAGCTGCACTTCTTGCATCACGATTTTTATAATTCACATTCGCCGTATCCCACAACCACTCGTAATTTCTATAAGTACATTTCAATGAACTTAACATTATCGGCAATACCAAATTTGAATGATTTTTGTGTCATTTTGAGAACAATACCGTAGTAATCACTGAACTCGAATGGCAAATCTCGCACTCAAAAACGGTTCAAACCGATTTGTACGATACTCGTATGAACTTGAAATAATGTCATACGAGATCGTGTTTAGACAAGTCGAGAACTCGTAAGCAATAATCGTCTTACTATAATTTTCGCTGTGTAAACAATCGCAGTAATTTATCGCCTAGCGATACTTTACTTGCGAATCTCGTATGACATAATCGTAGGCGAGTATTTAGTTCTTGCTTGTATGTAAACATTGTGATACGATAATCTTACGGCGATTTATTGCTTGCGATAATAGCGTACGATTTCTCGCCCAGAAACGTTCGAGAAACTCTCTCCGTCTAAATGGGCCTTTAAGAGAGGTGAAAAAATCTTCCTAATTTGGAATATTTAAGTATCATGTTTTAAAACTACATTTATATTTAGCGTTAGTGAGTACTTCTCTTGAGAAAGCCTGAACCGATTTGGTTTCTTTTGAAATGTTTATAATAGCCTGAATACGGTTTCAGGGAAAGAAAAATGTTATAAGTTTCTCAGAAAATATGTGTGGCGTCCGTGTGGTGTCGGACGTAAAGAATAACACCATCCCATATCTTCCCGTGGGTGTCGTAAGAGGCGACTAAGGGACTTACCAGAGAATGGGCAGCAGCGCTCTCTGTGTCTTATGTAAGAACTGCACTCACTGCGATCGCCAACCCGCTTGCCAAGCGTGGCGATTATGGCAAAACCCCCCCATGAATAGCGCAACAAAGAAATGGCCCCTAGTGCCCGGCAGCCCGTCTACCCTCGACTACGGCAGCGGTCGAGGCTACGGCGTGGCAAGGGGTGCGAAGAATCTCCGGAAGGGATCCGGCTGCCAATACCAACGACTGGACCTGGCAACATATAACACGCGCACACTCCGGACCGACGAGAAGATAGCGGAACTAGAAGAGGAATTGAGCAGGCTGCGATGGAGTATTGTGGGATTATCTGAAGTCCGAAGAGAGGGGGAGGACACGATAATCCTGAAATCCGGTAACCTGCTCTATTTCCAAGAGGGTGACCGGCAGTCCCAGGGTGGTGTTGGGTTTATCGTCCACAAGTCCCTTGTGAACAACGTGGTGAAGATCGAGAGTGTGTCGACCAGGGTGGCGTACCTTATACTCAGAATATCCTCAAGATATTCGCTGAAGGTCATACAGGTCTACGCCCCGACCTCGGCACACCCCGACGACGAAGTGGAGACCATGTATGAGGATATATCTAAAGCCATGCATGGTTCCAAAACTCACTTCACAGTTGTCATGGGGGACTTCAACGCGAAACTGGGCAAACGAGACGGGGATGAGCTGCAGGTGGGGCAATTTGGAGTTGGACATCGGAATCGCCGGGGTCACCAACTGGCTAGTTTTATGGAGAAGGAGGGCCTCTATATGATGAACTCCTTCTTCAGAAAGCGTGAGCACAGGAAGTGGACCTGGCAGAGCCCCGATGGTGCAACTAGAAATGAGATCGACTTCATCATGTCAACCAAGAAGCAAATGTTCAATGATGTCTCTGTGATCAATTCGGTGAAAACCGGGAGCGATCACCGCATGGTAAGAGGCACATTGAACATCAATATCAAGCTTGAAAGGTATCGACTGATGAAGTCTACGCTCCGTCCAGCACAGATCCAAATCCAAAACCCCGAGAGCTTTCAGCTTGAACTCCAGAACCGTTTCGAGTGCCTAGGAAGCTCTGTGGACGAATACAACGATGGGTTCGTGGAAACTATCCATACGACCGGGTCTAAGTTCTTCATGGCGCGTCGTACAGATCAGAACAAGAGGCTCTCCGATCACACTCTCAAGCTCATGAAGGAGCGGCGTGAGATGATCCTGCAGTCTTCAGACGAGGCGTGTAAATACCGGCAGCTCAATAGACGGATCTCTAAATCCTTGAAGAGCGACCTCCGCCGCTTTAATACCGAGCGTATTAAAGACGCGATTGAGCGGAATAAAGGCTCCAAGGTATTTGCAAGGGATCTGGCTATTGGGCAGAGCCAGCTCACGAAACTGAAGACCGACGATGGTAGGATCTTATCCGCCAAACCGGAGCTTCTGAGGGAGATCGAGAGCTTCTATGGACAGTTGTACACGTCAACCAGTAAACCCGTCGTAGATCTAGCCAACGACCCAAGAGCTAGACTGACCCGACACTATACCGAAGACATCCCGGACGTCAGCCTGTACGAGATTAGGATGGCTCTGAAGCAGCTCAAAAACAACAAGGCACCGGGTGATGACGGAATTACGGCCGAACTCCTGAAGGCGGGTGGAAAACCGGTACTTAAGGCCCTTCAGAAGCTGTTTAATTCCGTCATACTTGAGGGAAAAACGCCACAGGCATGGTGCAGGGGTGTGGTGGTGCTCTTCTTCAAAAAGGGTGACAATGCCCGGCTGAAGAATTATAGGCCCATCTCACTTCTAAGCCATGTCTACAAGTTGTTTTCTAGAGTCATCACGAATCGTCTCGCGCGCAGGTTTGACGATTTCCAGCCACTCGAACAAGCCGGTTTCCGAAAAGGCTTTAGCACCGTGGACCACATACATACGCTGCGGCAAGTTATACAGAAGACAGAAGAGTATAACCTGCCTCTCTGTTTAGCGTTTGTGGACTACGAGAAAGCCTTCGATTCGATCGAGACCTGGGCTGTACTGCAGTCTCTCCAACGGTGCCAAATCGATTATCGGTACATCGAGGTGTTGAAGTGTTTGTACAAAAACGCCACCATGTCAGTCCGACTTCAGGACCAAGCCTCGAAACCTATCCTTCTGCAGCGAGGTGTGAGACAGGGAGACGTCATATCTCCGAAACTGTTCACCGCTGCACTGGAGGATGTCTTCAAGGTTCTGGACTGGAGAGGACTAGGCATCAACGTCAATGGCGAGTACATCACTCACCTTCGGTTTGCCGATGATATAGTGGTAATGGCTGAGACCATGGAGGACCTCAGTACAATGCTCGATGACCTCAGTAGAGCTTCCGGAAGAGTGGGTCTAAAAATGAACATGGACAAGACTAAGGTCATGTTGAATGCCCATGTCACACCCACTCCTATCAAGATCGGAGACTCTACTCTCGAAGTTGTAGACGATTATGTGTACCTGGGACAAACGGTCCAGTTAGGTAGGTCTAACTTCGAGAAAGAGGTCAATCGTCGAATCCGACTCGGTTGGGCAGCGTTCGGGAAATTGCGCGGTATCTTCTCGTCCAACCTACCGCAGTGTCTCAAGACGAAAGTCTATGACCAGTGTGTGTTGCCAGTGATTACATACGGGACCGAAACGTGGTCGCTCACAATGGGCCTCATCAGAAAGCTTAAGGTCACCCAAAGGGCAATGGAGAGGGCTATGCTCGGAGTTTCCTTGCGCGATCGAATCAGAAATGAAGACATCCGCAAGAGAACAAAGGTTACCGACGTAGCCCGAAGAATTGCCAAACTTAAGTGGCAGTGGGCAGGGCACATTGCTCGCAGAACGGATGGCCGATGGGGCCGAAAAGTTCTGGAGTGGCGACCGCGAACCGGAAGACGTTGCGTTGGAAGGCCTCCCACTAGGTGGACCGATGACCTGGTGAAGGTTGCAGGAATCCGCTGGATGCGAGTCGCACGGGACCGGTCAATGTGGCGACACTTGGGGGAGGCCTATGTCCAGCAGTGGACGTCTTTCGGCTGAAATGATGAATGATGAGAAGGCGCTGTGTGTAATGTCCAGCGATATTTATTTATTCATTTATATTTATTTGCTTCGATTAAATTTTGGAAGGTACAAGTGGTTGCAGTGGTGGCAGGATAGGCAGGACAGGAGGTAAAGCGTATTCTGCAAAGGGGCTTCACACTTATTCTGTTTGGGATGGATCGAGGATACCCCAGTTGGCCAGATCATATCATTAACTCTGAAAGCGATTTTATATTTCGGATTGGTTATGAATTCATTTTACCTATTCTATAATCAATAACAACAACAGCCCATAACGTCCACTGCTGGACATAAGCCTCTCCCATGATGGGAGGAATTTGTCGTAATCTCCACGCTTGGCAGGCGGATTGGAGATCGCAGTGATGAAAGACTAACAGAAAACGCTGCTGCCTATTCTCTGGTCTACGGAGGCGCAAGGTGTTCTGCCTCAGACGTTAGTCGCCTTATACGACACCCGTGAGTGTAAAGGGTTGGTTCTATTCTACTCTGCCGGATATCACACGGCTGTCATGTCATGATTCTATAATCATGACATCATCAACGTCAGAAAAAAACCTACACGATTTTATATTTCCTTTTGAATTATAAATAACATAGAAAAGGCCTTGGCTTCGTCTAAAATTAATATGGAAGCACTGACTACACATTAATTAATTACTTTACCTCGGTTATTTCTAACAGGAAGAGATTTGCCGTTTATAATTAACGTCTTACTTTTTAACCGACTTGGGAAATGCCAGCCAATGTTACTTGAGCTCTGTCTTCTTAGATATGCGCAATTGTTGGCACTAAAGTTTTTATCACTGAAGAAGAATTTAATTTTGTGTGGTGTGACAAGAATGGATAACATAAGGAATGGCATACAACTAACGAACCACCAGATTTAGCAAAATGTAACGGCAAAAAATCACTTTTGATTGCCAAAATTAGTAAATGATCACCAAAATTAATCCCCATTTTATCGTGAAATTTGAATCAAAAATTTATTTTTTTAGTTAATGATCCCCAGAAATTGAACAGTTATACTCTTTGCCCCGTGCCCCGAGTCGGCCTAGGCAAAACTAGTTTGTCATCAAACACTTCATTAAAACTTGGTGCTCAATTTACTAAATTTGGTGATCAATTGATATTTTAGGTGATAGAGGTTAGTGGTCACAAAGTTATTTTTGGTGGTCATTATATTTTTCTCCATAAGGAATTACTACATTAGAGGAAGTTTGAAAGTTGCGCCAGTTACAGAAAACTTGAAAGGGAATCGACTGTCTTGGTAAAGACATGTGATGAGGAAGGACGAATCGCATGTGACTGAAAAAGTGATGAATATGATGATAGATGGAGAGGGAGACGAAGACCAAGGAAAAGATAAGTGGATTGTGTGAGGAATGATAAGAGGGAAAAAGGTATAAATGATTGCGTGACGGTTGACAGGGGAGAATGGAAGAAGAAAACGTTTTGCGCTAACCCAAATTAACATGTGATAAGGGCGGGAAGATGATGATGAAGATAATGTGGTGAGATGGCAGTGAGCAACACGATCACACTCGTAAAATAGTGATAGCATCATAATGGAAACTGTTATCTACATAGTGATGGTCAGTGAGAGTCCGGTAGTGATCTGTTATTCACGTCGCGGGCCCCTTACGGGTTGGCAAACATCATGGCATGAATGTCTTCGAATTTTGAAAACAAGTGTGTCTTCTGTATTTAAAAAAATACAATTAGGACCGAAGAAAGGATTCTAATCAAATCTTGGTAAGATCCTAATCTATTTTTGTTAGCAAAATACCAATGACAAAATGTTCTGTGCCAGCATTGTCAGCCCATAGATGAAGTAAAATGGTAATGGTATTGTCATGATTTTCAAATATGTATTAAAAAATAAGATCTGCTGTGATCTATCTAAACTAATATTATGTAGGGTTTTAAAGTTTTTAATAATTCGTTTTATATTTGAGAAATGACAACACTGCCTAACCGTCAATGTTGTAGCGGGAAGGGGTAGTTTATAAAACATGACACTCGGCCGAGAGAGCTCTGTTCATTGGAAGAAATTGTGGTGTTAAGACTAATAGTCGAACCTATGTCCGATAACTGATAAGTGTTGTAATTATTGCTTTTTGTATAATCTAGAATTGTGTAATACCAAATAATTTGAAAAGTAACCATGGAGTTTCTTGCTCATCCAGGCCTATGTGGAATGAACTACTTGGATTTAAATATACTAAAGAGTTGATTGGAGCAGTGGTTTTATTACAGTATGATCATCCCGAAATAAATGTAATGACAACAAAACACTATAAGAACACTCCTTTATAAATCTAAGTCATTATAAAATAGTTGCAGGAATGTAACCTACAGAGGCCAAAACAAAATGGTCGACGGTATTAGAGAATGATGAATGGCTGGTTTGACCTCCCGTTAATTCGTCGATGCATTATGTATGTATTTCTTGTTTATGTGAGCATTTATTAGTGTTGGTTGAGGTTCTATCATCTTTTCAAAATGGCAATTTAAAGTGGAGTCATTTGTCTCTTCAAGTTTTTGGTTCCGTCATAGTTTATTCAAAGATCGTGGGTGGTTCAGCAAAGTGTTTTAGATATGATAATTCATCACACATTAATCCTCTGTAGCCCAGTAAACAGTAAAAGCTGTGTGTAGTCTTCATCATTATTTCAGCCCGGAATCACCCACTGTTGGGTATGGCTCCCTTTTCTTCTGCCATGTTTTCTGTTCTGTGCGTCCCTTATCCACTGGGCCCTATCAGAATACCAGCGCTGTGACTTTTTTTTAAATGTCACAGCACCCTGCTGAGATAGGAGCCTTTTGGCCTTGCACAGGACCATTTTGATTGTTTTTTTATTATTCTTCTCTTGTTTACTTTTTACATAATTTTGTCATGTTTATTCTATCTTTTTGTTTCTGTTATGTCATGTGTAAGTTCAATAAATACTTTTCTTTCTTTCTATCCAGCTATTTATCGCGATTCTGACGATATCATCTATCGCACTTTTGAACAGCCCTAGTTTATTAGGCCCACAATTTTGATCAAACTTTACTCCATCGGCCATCTTTGCCTATCCAGATGTGCTGGCCAACTCCACTTTAGGCGTTTGTGTAGTCTTACTAAAAGGTACCTACCTATCGTATTTGCCCACTAACTGGGTTGTGGCAGTCAGATAGGCTCTCGATTCATGTAAAATACTGGTATTTAGCTGCAACTGGTTAGACTGGAAGCTTACCCCAACATAGTTAGAAAAAAGTTAGGCAGATGATAATGGCTCTATTAAGCCGTAAAATAAATCATTTAAATTAATCGACAAAAAAGACGCGACTGTACGTATAGTTTGAAAGAGAGAAAGGATCTGCATTACTTACCTCACCAATTTGCATTCGTGCTCATCATTAAGCTTTCAATAGGGTAGATGACTAAAAAAGTCTAATTAGTCCGTCGGATAGATTTCCAAAAAATATTGGACACGTATTTTTTCTTTTGTTATTTAAGCCAAAATTGACGAAGATACGACGCTTTTAAAATTCCCAATACGTCACGCCGCGCCGTGGTTTAATTTTTAGTGCGTTGTGACGCCCCCCCCCCACTCCCGAGTTTTGATGCGTTTTATCTTTGTCAATATTCATTGATTTACAAAAACAAAAAAATACGTGTCCATTATTTTCCAATACTCTAACTGACGGACTAAATAGATTCACAATTTGTTGATGGTGGAAACTAGCCTGTTATGCAAATTAATATTTTCAAGAATCTTGTACCCATGCTTTCTGTAAATTGCATTTAATTAATTAAAATGAACATAAATAAATTCTTAGGTACCACATGAGTTCAGTGAGGACAGCTTCGTAATTATGCATTTTATCTTAAAAGGAAAAAATGTATCTCATAAGAAAATCCAGTTTTTCGAAATCCTAAAAACAAGCTTTGAGAGTCGACAACAAGCTGCGTCTGTTCACCTTAATAACCCAGTATACAGGTTGTTAACTGAGTTACTCTGCGCAAAAAATTTAAATAAGGAAAAAAGAAAATTGTGTTTATTTGGCATTAAAAACATTACAAAATCTCACAAAACTAATAATGCCAAAAGGGCCTCAGCTCAGCATAATGCCAGATGGCAACACAAGCTGTATCACCTGATGCTGACGCTCGACAGCATAAACAAACACATAATCAATATTGCTGGGAATCGAATTATTGCTGGGAAACTACTTTTCTTTTGGGGTGAATAATCACATTTTAAGGTAAAACTCAATATTACGCTTTCAACACGTGCTGATGGAGGCATTGAGTAGTTAACGGGTCATGGAGGTATTTAAAGTAAAGTTATAACATTAAAAACTAAAAAAAAAAAACTTGTGAAAAAGTTGGAACTTTGACCCCCAATATCTCCGTAACTAGAAGGTTCCCAGGTATGGACTAGAGCAAAAAAAAAGATCGCAGTGACGAGAAGAATAAGTGGCTTTCAGCTTCGTTGAGAGTCTATTTACACCCTTTATGCCTGTAAATTTATTCGCTATTACGAAAATATCTTACAGCAAATTTTATTGCAAATTATGTTCAACTGTCAATACCACTAATAACTAGATAAATAGCAACATTAATATGTTTAAACATTATTATAAAATATTATATGTGTCAATATATTATGTGCCGAGCATTGAATAATATCAGCGTTCACGAGCCTATTATAAACTGGTTTTATTGTTGTAAAAACGTAAACGTTTTTAAATCTTTGATAAATGTCTTAATTTCAACAGTTATTGTAAAGTATTTTATTTATTCATATAGTTTACAAAGTGATGAAAACCAAAAATATTGCGGTATTTAAACTTCTTATCACACTATTCTTTCCATGCTATTATTTTGATGAACATTTTTTGCTACTTTTACTTACATACAAGTAGAAACTAACCAACTACATTGCTTGGCCACAAACTTATACACGCGACACGAAACACGACACGAAATTTCCTCTTCGACCCAACAAGAAAGTAAAAGCTCCTTGCATGTACTGTGTTCTGGTTTTTATCCCCGACCTACCTCACTAAAATCATGATTGACGCACGTGTTAGGGAATTTTCCATTCTGACTCTTTAAAGCGAACAAAAAATTTGTAAGGCAACTGTCTTACAGTTGACGATTAGTGCAAAGCGAATAGAGATTCTTTGAAGAAAAAGAGAAAACCGATATAAGAAGAAAACTGGTTTTACCGACTTAGCTACTGGTACCTCGGCATAGCAGAGTTATCAAGCTGAAGTGGAAGTGAGCTGGCTCTGTCTGATGAAGGATGGACCGGATGGAGGCCTATGTCCGGCAATAGTGTAGGATAGTGTGCGGGACAACGAAGATAGTGTCTATACACTATCTTAAACATAGACACTACCTATATCTATATATAGGTAGTGTCTATGTTAGGGTACATAGGCACCGATTGGATAGTATATAAACGATTACAAATAGCTTAAGTTTATATTTTGATAGTTTTCTAGCATTTTTGTTCGTGTACATGGTAGGCTTAGCGTTAGGAATTTATACGTTTTTATGTTATGTTTTTTGTTGATTTTATACTTTTCTTATATAGATTTTGTGACATAGATCTCGATAACATAAATAGTTTTGTTTATATAGACTGAGTGAGTAGATCCAGCAACTAGAAACGAGAAGGCGAGCAACGAGCAACGAGTGTGTAACGGCCCTACAAAAAGCACTATAGCAACATTATGCCACAAATGAAGAACTAACATCAAAGCCGCCCACCAGCCACGACACTGGTCTGATCGGAGGATCCTCCCTTTTCTATGGGGGATGAAGAGCTTTACACCCTGTTCTTCATACCCCCAAACTTATACACCCATTTTTGTACGTTTATTTTAAGGGCCTATACTACCTCAAATGGCTTAGCATGATCCTCCGTAACGCCTAAAATACTGCAGCACTACCTTTGAAATAAATATATGGTAAAGTTGAGGATTAATGTTAGGTCTTATGTTTAGCGAAAACACGATTTCATAAACATTCTCGATAGAAAAAAATCCCAAAGTTACCTCCAAATCGAACAATAAACCGCTGGTATTCAAAAAGTACTTCAAATTAGATCATGAAACTTTGCATACTAACTGAACTAACTATAAAGCAGGTCTTATGTTTTTTATTTTTTCCAAATGACGAAAATTTGATTTTATAAAGAATAAAAACCACTCATTTCGCACTATTCGGCCGCAGTGACTGACGTAACAACCGCTTTGTAGTGCAAGCTGATTAGAACTTTATTCTAACAGTATTACAAACGAAGTTTGAACCACCACAATTAGAGTTGCTAATCTGAGGTAGTATAGGCTCTTAAGCGATATTCGATCGCTAGCGTCGCATCCTGTCGGCAGTAAGACAAGACAGTATTTATTTCTAATCATCTTTAAACACTTAATACGAGGTACAATTAATGTGATTACCTGACCTTGTAACTCGATTTCTATCATAGTAACAAAGAGTTGAATTAATGATATGCAAATGTGCATACAATTATTTCTTCGGCTTCCGTACATTGAAAGTTATAACACGAGAAAAGGGTAATTGGGGGTAATTATGTATAACAATGGGTATTTGCGTATCATCTTCCTCATTAGCAGTGACTGCGCAATACACACGGGAGAGGGAACGGTTTGTCCGGTTACCATGATTTGCATACTAATCATGGTAAAAAAATGGAATCGTAAAAAGTCATTAGTTAGCTAATAGTATGACAATAGAAAGGACAGTGATACAAAATTATACGAAGAATCTTACGTCAATATAGTACAGGATCCCTTAAAGAACGACCTTCACCGAGTTGGTTAATGGATGAAAAGTATTTTATATCAAATTAATTATGTCAAAAAATATATTGCAAATGGGTTGACTAAGAAATTTCAGTCCAGAATACAATATTATTTTTAATTTTTTTCAACATTTCACATTAGCCAAATAGACAAATTCCATACCAATCGAAAGTATGAAACCTGTAGAATAAGCAAACGTTAAGTTAACCTAACGTTTGCATAATCTATAGGCTTCAGAACTTTTGCATATTCTATAGCCTATAAAATATGCAAACGTTTGGTTAACCGGTTAACCTAACGTGTGCATATATTCTATAGGTTTCATACTTTCAATTGGTATGGAATTTGTCTAATAACCAAACTAGAGATATGTTTAAAAAATATATAATTTTTAAGTTGCTAATTAATCATATTCGGGACTGAAATTTTTTGGTCAACCCATTTGCAATAAATTTATTGACATAGTTTAATTTGATATAAAATACATTTAATTCATTAACCAGCTCGGTGAAGGTTGTTCTGTAAGGGATCTTAGACTATTACAGCCATGATTTTTCCTTGATAATCTTAACGAATAATTTGTATTTTTGTGCCGATGTCTGTATGTTTAGTTCCGCTGTTACTAGTTTCTGTCTTTTACTGGTTATCTTCATTTTTAACATGACTTGAAATTGACAGTTAAACGCTCAGACCGAAAAAAAAAGTTAAGACGGACCTCTGCGAACAGAGAAGTGAGGCCGGTTTCGTAAACATGTTGTGCATTTATTGAGGCGTAGTTTAATTGTAGTTTGATGTAAATGTGTGCGTGTGAGCGTGTATGAACAGAGCGAGACGTTATTTGTGCTGGCCTCACTTTAGGCCCAGCGCTCACCGCTGGCTGGAGACGCAGCGGAGCGTATTTGAAGACAACAATTTAATATAAACCTTAACTACCTTGATATACGGTCGCGCGCATGTTCTTGTAGTAGCTTGAGGGCGATCCGAGTACCGCGTGCGAATTTATTCTTATATCAAGGTAGTTAAGGTTTATATTAAATTGTTGTCCTCAAATGCGCTCCGCTGCGCTTCCAGCGGTATGCGCTGGGCCTTATTGTTCGCAGTGCTATGTCTTGGTTGGTCATTCTCTTGCCCTTGTAGCTATACAAAAAGTACTTCGCTACATGGAACAAAAAGTACTACAGCGCCATCTATGTCAGAGATGATGAACTAACCGCGAAACACGTCAGAATCCTACATCGCGCCTTTATCCGCAACTTAACACGTTCAGACCGGCGTGTACCACCGGTGGAGCACAGAGTATTTGCTGACATGGCGAGGTGTACCACCGGTGGCCACGTCACACTATATTTTCAATATACTAAGAAATTCGCGCCGCTTTGAGAGAAAGTGTTGTATTTACCGTCCCCGCCTAGTAAAATTGACAAATTTTCATAGTGCAGCTCAGGAGGTGGATATTATTTCGGAAAATAAGCAAAAATCAATATTAAAAAAATTGTATTTATTAGACGAAAAATTTACATAATTACGACAAATTGTACGAAATGCAAATGATTTATGAATAATTACGTTGAGAAAATGTAATAATAAGAAACTTACATCAAAATTGAAAAAAAAGAAATTAAATGCTATCATGGATGGTATAATTTTTTTTTTTTTTGTATGAATCGTATTGAAACGATCCAAACATATTGTTTTTCACACGCAGAGCAAATGTATTTACGCGTTTTGATTATTTCTAGCCATACCCGCAGATTCGGTTGTTTTAAAATGGTCGTAACAAGGTCTGCATCTCTTTCGGGTATCTCTGAGCTTTCCTCCGTTTTCTCTAAATTGTGTTTTGGCTTTCTTTGTGCATGGGGCCCACCCTCCTCTGCAGCGTCATCGGGTTGATTATCAGTGCTGGGCTTGCTATAATCATCTCTTTTATAATTTGTTCCCGAAATTCTAAAATACTTTAGTTTTTTTCCTGCGCTAAATTTTTGGTTAATAACCCAAGCATTTACCAACATTGTGCCACAGACAATGTCAATATTAGCTTGCGGCACCATTTTAGGGTTTTTCTAAGGCTGGTATATTACGAAGCTATCTGATCAGAAATATCTACCCCCTTTTTCGCATTATTATAATCCAAAACAGAGTGTGGTTTCGCAATGACAGTGTTTGGCCTCCAGCGATATGGCCTTTGGCACTAGAGCTGCTGTATGATTATTGCAGGTCGAAAGTATTATTATGAACTGTACGTTTGTCGGTCCATTTTATATATTTGACACCCGTTCTATTCTTCAGAGCCAACACTTGACCCTTTCTCTTCTTGGACTTTACCACTTGCTTTGGTAGATGCTTGTGGCATGTCGTGTTATGGCGCGAAAAATGCACAAAATTCCTCGGGCGTTGTTGTTGAAACAATTTACTTTGTATTACGATTACTAGCTCATTAGAAAGAGAGAGAAAGCTTCATTCCTCTCTAATCTTGTCCGTGTCCACCAGTGGCGCACCCCGCCCGGCAAGACTTTTGGTTCATGGGGCGGTGATGTACCACCGGTGGCCATATGAAGATTTGCGCCGTAGGATACCAAGTACCTACTTATGAGGTGCCGGTCTGAACGTGTTAAGACTATATACGAGAACCCGACAACAACCGTCGGGCAGTGGCCCACCAGACATAACATCCGTCTGGTCGGAGGATCCTCCCTTTTCTACGGGGGATGAAGAGCTTTACACCCTGTTCTTCATACCCCCAAACCCTTATCTCAAATCATTTGGGGTCGGTGCAGGTCTTCATTTGCCATACTTTTCTATTACTCGTCATCTCATCAGACACTTCCTTTCGTGCCATATCATCCTTCACACAGTCCATACATCGTATAAGCTAGCCTCTTAATCTATTGAAACCCCATAGGTACTACCCTACGCTTCTCATCTCAATTTCAAAGTGTTATTAGGTAAATACAGCATCATTAATATAATAACCTATAATTAATGTACCTATAATTACCTATGAACAGAGTGCATAATTACTATTAGTAAAAGAAAACCGTACCTACCCACCAATCAACAATACAGATTATTGATTGCAAGACTAGTCGCTTTATCAATTAATATAAACCGCGTCATAAATAATTCGTATCGGCTACAACAAAGCTTAGGTACCCAAGACTTGGCTCATAGCACACTTATAAGCACTGCATGATGCATCAGATCGCCTTCATCTCATCCCAGTTTTGCAAGCTGTTCCCGATATGAGGTGATGCATTATTTGCTTCAAATGCCTTGAACAGAACGTTCCTGTTCTATGTGTCATTGGTTGTCACGTTGTTTTTTCTTCCATTAAATTGACGTCCATAAACTGCTATTCCGCGCTTGTCTTGACTGGTCTGTGGATGGGTGACCAATCCATTACATGCAGAGTTTTCTCCATGCCTCGGAAAGCACGTTAAGCTGTTGGTCCCGGCTGTCATTTATAGATCTTTGACAGTCGTTACAGGTACTCAGTGGCCCTAAAGTCTGTCAACCTGTCTTATCAAGGGGTATTCTATTATTTAGTACTAACTGGTTTGTGGAGGTCAGATAGGCAGTCGCTCCATAACTAATTTCGTTCCGGGATTCAAGATTGTTAAAATCTGCCTAGGTAAAACCGTGAGCACCGGGCCAGCACTGCTCTCAACGTTCATTGGTCAAATGGTAAATTATGTTTGTTTTGCAAATACGTATATAAACATTTTTAGGCGTCGTCTTTTTTGAAAACTAAATGAGGAAGGTGTTTCGTACCCGAATACTCTGACAAGAAACAGCCGAAACCAACGCAGAGTTTATAGTCTATTATAGACATAATCTGGGTCAAGTGTCTGAGATGGTCTTTTGAAGAAAGAACCAAACGGTTGATGCAAGTTGTCCACGGCGAAATTATCCAGTGCCTCAGCACCAACATGTGCGAATTATGTGAAACCTTTTATTTGTAAGACCATAATGTACAGTCAGCTACACGATGTGCTATATGCCTTGAAAACACCTACGTTTGAACCCGGGGTACTGGGGTATCCAATTGATGCAGCCCACAGTACCATATTTTCTTCAACTCTTGAATCTTGCAGTATGCGAGTTTCTAAGAAAGAACTACGAACGGTGCCACTAGGGCGATGCTGATCTCGATCAGTGCTTATAACTGTGCGTTGGCCTTTAATCGATTGTTTCGAAATAATAATAGGATTGACACCTTCGAGTTTTTTTCCATAATCGGATAATCGCTTTCATTTATTACTAGTCCGAGAAAAAAGCGATTGTTATGTCTCGCAAGTTTTAGATTGAAGTAAGCGACAATGTAATGATTTAATTTGAATTTGTCTGCTGGGGAGGACACAATTTTAAAAAAGAAGCTGTGCGTTTCTATTGTGCAGGTACGTTTGATGCACACTGAAACTTCACCTTATGCCAGAAAAAGACGATCGCCACTTTGCTGACTTTTTCATTTATGTTTATTAGTGCTGACACTCAAAGATTGTGTTTTCTTTCCACTTATTTATGGACAACGAAACAATTATAGATGAAAATAAAAACAAAATATTCATTAGCCAAACTTAACTACAGCCTTCAAATGTCAATTTAGCAGACTTGAACCCCGGACACAGACACCAAGTTGCTACCAATGGGCTTCTACTCACCAATACCGCCGAAGTTCAAACCATAATCTGTAAAGTATTAAATTGGAACATTCTATTTCCGAAAAAGAAACGCAAGGTATATGACCTAAGTCTTATTAGACCAGAGAGCTGGCCTATTTTTTGGTCAAAGAATCAGTATTGCCATCTAACGTGGCAATGCTGCCAGCCTATTGGGACAATTTTTTGACGGCCTTTAATGTTTTTTTTTATTTGTAAGTGTTCATATTTTTATTATTATTTTAAGTTCGGTTATATACAGTCCTATTTCTATCAAAATCTGAAAAAAACCTAATTTTAATTTAGGAGAATATATCAACAAGAAGTTCGGAATACTCAACAAAACACTACACAAATACATACTCATAAAGAAACGCAGATTAGCGGCTCTAATCACAAATGCCTCTCTGAAGGTTAGCAGTTACTTAGACCTTGGGGCCGAGCGGTTTTCTCATCATCCGCATATAACCATAGCTTATGTCGAGCTGTTTATTATTAACTATACGTGTACAGAAATGTTCGTGTATGGCATTTTAGTGTTGAATGAATCAATGTTTCGTAGAATTTATAACTATTGTTGTTGTTGAGATTATTATTAAACTTACACAGTTTCTGAAAACGGCAACCGGGCGGGTCGAAACTACAGCACACTATAACTCTAGTTGAAATCTTCTTCGTTTGCTTGCCTGGGACTGGTGCAAATTTTTCTTTCCATTCTTCAAAAATGGGTCAGCTAGCTTTATGGGGCCTTTTGGCCTCGTACAGGACCAATTTCATTTCATGTTTTTTTTTTATTTTTCTCTTTGTTTACTTTTTAATTTTTATTAGTTGTAAGTTAACTGTTAATTTAACTATTTTTATTTGTGTTTTGTCCTGTGCGGGCAAATAAATGCTTTTTCTTTTCTTTTTTTTCGTTTCTTTAAGCTGTCCCATTTTTGCTTTTCACTTCTTTTTTATTTATCTTTTATTTACTCCATCCATTTTTTCTTTGTCCTCATCTTTACGAACAGTAAAATCAGAACATATTTTAGACACTCTTGCAATGAATCAGTGGTTCGACGTTTAAGGGAAGTATTTCGTATCTAAGTTTCTCCCCATATTAGGACGAAAACCGCAATCGTAACTTTTACTTCGGCTAATATTTGTAGTCTTTTGTAAGAAATATTTTTACATAATTGCCGTTCGTCATTTTGTCTTATGGTTGCAACTTAATATGGGTTACATAATTAACTGGTACTGTCAACAACACATCGGTGGTTACACTGAGCTTTCGTTGTGTGAAGATCGGTGTGCTGTGAGCGGCGTACCATGCCACTTGTATATCTCCTCTTCTCTCTAATTTGAACATCTCACCTCATCTGCGCTTAGCTGGAGTCCGGCCCTTTATTAGCAATATCTTTGACACCTCTCTTGTCACATCTGAGCTTGATAAATCTGCTGACCATTACTCAAAAGGTTAATAGTAACAAGACAAGTTTACAAAGTGATAGTTTACATAAATCTTACATGTTAGCGGCCAAAGTCGACAAACTACAAGGTGTTAATGTGTTAAAAATGTTAAGAAAAATACTAGATTCCCTTGAACGAGAAACGAACCATGTTTATGATAATTAAGATCATCAAAATCATGATAAGTGATGTATTTGGAAATTATAAATTGTAATGGGTTGTTTTGTATTAAATTGTTATAATGTGGCGAATATGAAGCAATTATTATTGGTGTGATAGCTACCTTATCAATGATGACTTCAATGTTCAGCTGATGCAGATGATAGGTATTGTACATTCGCCACAAAGTAAATTCGCCACGAAAAAACAGTTGGGCTTCAGATGTCGTATTCATGAATAAACGCCTTCAGATTAGCTGAAGCGAGATTTTTGGTGGAGCGACTTTTTAAGAATAGCTGCATTATACTTTTTTTGAAGAGGTCGTGGCTAAATAATAACAGCCGCTGGGGTCGATCTTCAGGTTAAGCCTTAGGTCGGTCCGTGAATGGGTGACATTTTATACCAAATTTACTCCGTGTCTCGGACAGCACGTTAAACCGTTGGTCGCGGCTGCCATTTCTATAGATAGAGACACTCGTTACAGGTAATCAGAGGCTTGAAAGTCTGGCAACCAGCCTTACTAAGGGCTATCGTATTATCCAGTACTAACTGGTTTGTGGAGGTCAGATAGGCAGTCGCTACATGTTAAACACTGGTATTAAGCTATATCCGGTTAGACTGGAAGCCGACCCCAACATAGTTGGGAAAAGGTGAAGCAAATGATGATAAACAGCTATCTGGGGAAAAGGGACTGCCCCCGCTAAGACGAACCAAGGCTAACTCTACATGCCCTAACTCAACAAAGTCTAACTTCACAAACTCTACACCTTTGACAAAATATGTGGCTTGGCCGTTTTTTAACTACAAGAACTATTATATGACAGAAAAGTAATGAACAGTGGATATATTTTTCACCTTACGCCCGCCCATGTGTATGTAGCGTGATGGCCAATCCACTTCTTTTGACCAAGGTGTAGAGTTTGTGAACCTTGTAGAGTAAGGGCGTGTAGAGTTAGAAGCTTGGCTTTACATGAGATCTGAAAACTTTTTGACAGTGCGAGTCATATGGTCTCGTCTTGGCAACATTTTACATGAAAATGGTTTTGGAGGGTAATATTTTCCCCACAACTTGGCGAAAGGGAGCGGGCTGTAAGCCAGCACGCAGGCGCAGTGTGATCTTCGATTTTTTCTTTCTAGTACGATTCACGATGTTTCCTTCACCGAATAAACAGTGGTGATGAAATAATGAGTACAGAGTAAGTTTTAGTTATAAGTAAAGGTAAACAATAATAATACACACACTGTACGTTCGATAATGATTAAAATTAAATTACACATTACTCGTCAGGTAATAAATCGATTAGCTAGTCTGAGTACCTTTTATTACACCTACATAAAAAAAATGCATCATTGTCTATAAATAAATAAATTTTTTGCTTCAAAACATTTATTTTTACTACAAACAATTAATTTGTTCTAGGTATAGTAAAGAGACTTCGAACAATTTAATCTAAACATTTTCCTTTTCTGATATTTTTAATCTAAAGTCATGATCATCCATAAATTATATCTTAACTAAAACATGACGTCTTTCTAATGTTATGTGTATCCTTATGATAAAGTCATTAAAATTCTACTTGAAGAACATCCTTGCGATCTATAAGATCAAGCTCGCTTAAAACTGCATCGTTTTAATACGCAATATTTTAAAACCATACAAAGAATGTGAAGCCGTGAAAACATAAAAAAACCTTTTTCGAATAACATAATTTGAATTTAAATAAAATAAATAATAATGAGAGGTTTTCTTTTTGAGGTTATTAAAAAAAAACTTAGTTTCCAAGAACTCTATAGATGGCGTTACTAAGTTCAGCTCCATCTATCCAGCGACTAGGGAAGAGCTAAAAAGAAAATCCTTTATTCATATATATGTAGGTACTTTTTTATTTAGATTGTAAAGGTCCCGATTTTTAATTGTTCAGAATCACGAGAAATCTCTTCACCTTAACCGCTTCAAAACAATATACAAAAAAACACAAGCCTATCAGAAATTATAAATGAATGACATAAGGTAAACAAAGGGTCTCCGTGAACTAAATCTCACTCCATTTCTGCCGACCACACAACCTCGCCGGATCACGTTAGGGCGCTGTTATATTAGTGAGGTGAGAATGTTCTTGCAGCAGTTTCCCAATTAGATAACTGCCCCACTGCTGGGCAAAGACCTTACCCAAGTTCTTCCAGGTGTGATTGCGAAAACATTCGACCTGGCTGAGATAAGGTATAATCAGTATTTTCGACTATTTGAAAACTTAGGGACACAGTAACACTCCTGTCAATTGTTTTTTTTTTCTGAGTCAAAACGAGAACACAATCCACTTCAGCCACTGAAGGGTAAAAGCGATGCTTGGTTGTCTCTTGTTTGTCTTTTAGGCCAGCATCTAAAACTTATCAACAGTCATAAAATATTTTTAGCAAACAGAAGCGAAGATGTTTAAAAAATACAATAAAATACACAAAATAAGGATTACAAATACAACTGTTAACACAAAAACCAACAACAAACAACAACATGAACATACAACAACACACAACACAACAACAACGAACAAAGCACAACAATACAACAATAACAACACATCATTATCATCATCATTATCAGTCTATTAATGTTCCCACTCCTGGGACACAGGCCTCCTCTTCTATGAGAGGCTATAATCTACCACGCGGGCCCAGTGCGGGTTGGTAGATGTCACATGTCTTCGAATTTTCGGTTCTAGGACATGCCGGTTTCCTCACGATGTTTTGCTTCACCGTTTTGAGAGCAGCGGTGATGAAATAAATTACAAAAAGTAATGCGCCTGCCTGGGTTCGAACCCACGACTTACTGTTCGTAAGTCGGAGCCGCCACCACTGGGCCGCCGCTGCTCGCGCTGCGCCACAACAACACAATCAACAAACAACAACAACATCAACATATGAATGTTGATGTTGTTGTTGTTTGTTGATGCTCATTGTGAATCACTGAAACTGACCTAAACCACCACAGATCATAAAGAATTCAATTAAAACGTAATTGTTAAGAAAAATAGCGGGTAAGTAAACAAAATAGGAAATTATAAATCTGTGATGTGAGTGATGTTACCGTAAAGAGTAACACCCGACCAGAAGCAATTAGAAATTGTCACTCCTTTCCATAGAACTTTTATGTGTTACGTACAACCTCATTTCTTTCTATTAACATTGTATCGGCCCCAAAATTGGCTACAAATTTGGCGCCTCCAGTAGCGTCCACCAGTTCCTTGAACAGGGGTCACCATACTTTAAAACTTTTCTGGTAAATCTTATCAATATCAACAATAACACAAACCTCGCATCTTGAATCTGTCTGTATCCTAACCTCGATGTTTCAAGAGAGCCTACGCGAGCAATTTGTGTCAGCTGAACAATAGATCCGAATGACGGAGAACTTTAACTGAATATGTATGATGATGCTTGTTATGAGGTCCCAATTAATTGCCAGTTAGCTGTCTATTAGGCACGGCTGTAATCCACATGTCATTTTCACACCTAGTTGAATTTGTAGGGTTGGCAAGGATTTGGAATACAAAAACTTTCGATTTTGCCTGTTGAAAATAGTTGTATCATGGAGGAGCTCGTGGCTAAATAATAACAGCCGCTCGAGTCGATCTTTAGGTTAAGCGTGCTTGCCTAGGTTGGTGTGTGGATGGGTGACCACCCATTACATACTGAGTTTCCTCCGTGCCTCGGCTGACATTTGTAGATCTTTGACAGTCGTTACAGGTAGTCAGTGACCCAAAAAGTCTGACAACCAGTACTAACTGGGTTGTGGAGGTCAAATAGGCAGTCGCTCTATATAAAATACTGGTTTTCAGCTGCATCCGGTTAGACTGGATTAGACTGGAAGCCGACCCCAATGTTGTTGGGAAAAGGCTAGGCAGATGATGATGAGTTGTAACTTGGAATATAATATTTCAGGGCCTGGAAAAAAGTGAACTGAAAAAAACCGACCAACTGAAAAGTTTAAAGCTATTAAAATTAAACAAACCTTTTCCAGGAAGACGGCTTCTCCAGTATGAGTCACTGCGGCTTGTGCGTTGATGTTGATAATAAAGTTTCGTGCCCCCGTAGCTCTCCCCTTTTCAATCGTATTTTCATTACTGAAGGGCGTGCCTGTCTTGAAAGGCTTTCACGGAGTCGCTGACGAGCTGTTTTTCGGCCCTCTCTGTCTTCGGGTCTTCTCAGGGCAGAAGTAGTAACATTTTGCCAAAGTTACCTCTCGGTGCTATCATGTGTAGGAGCAGATATGAGACAAATTTTAATGAGATATGCAAATTACAATAGTTTTCCGAACATCATTCCAATATTCATGGCCACGTAGGCTTTTGGAAACATTTCATCTGCTTACATAAATGTCTGACTACTGCAGTCAATCCCTATTGTCGTACGGTAAACAAACAACAGTGCCAGAAGGTATAAATTTTGGCAAGTTCATGGATTTGCTCGTCTTCCATACATGCGTAGCATGTTCTTTTGAAAACAAGATTTTAGAAATGATTACCTACCAGAGGCTACATTGGTTTCATTTCAATTAGATCACCCACTACAGGACCCGGAAGTTTAAGAACACGTAATATTTTTCCTGGTAGTAGAGATTTTCTCTGCCAACTCATAAAGTCATCTGGCGATGATTAAGTTATGCAAATTGACTTGTCACCTAGGTATTAGAAGGCATTGTGTCGGATTTAAAAATAGGAATAGTGACATATTCCTTGCTTATCGATCTAAGTGTCGCCCACGTTGGTTTTATGTGCTTATTTAACGGGTCGAGTGGTCGCAAAGCATGAGATCCTGGGTTCGGTTCCCGGGTCGGTTAAGGTGTTTGGGTTCTGACTTCCTGAGATTCTCAGGAAGTCTAGATTTGTGCCCGGTTAATGGCAATAGGCTCGCCCTCTAATACATGGAACTTAAAGAACATAACTAGCGAAATGCGGGTTTACTATCAGGTACACCTGGGATTACAGGCGTGATGTTATGTTATGTTTTAAGGTAAAATATTCTGACAGTCCGTCATTGCAAACGGCTTTAATAATCATCATCATCAGCCTACAGCAGTCCTCCAACAATGGACTGTTGTAGGCTGATGATGGCTTTTATTTTTTGATAGGCTTCTTCAATTTTACGCCACTTAACTCAATTCTCAGCAACTCTCATTCACTTGCCTCCAGCCTGCAAAGATCGTCGCTCCACCGAACCTGAGGGCGCTCCAACTTACGTACTTACTCCTTGTCTCCCCTCAAGAACACGTCTACCCTAACGGTCATCGGTTCTACGGCTAACATGGCCGGCCCATTGCCACTTCAGCTTACTTATTCTGTGAGCTATGTCAACAACTCTGGTTCTCTGTCGGATCACCTCGTTCCGGCACTGCAAGTACGTAGCAATCGATAACGATCGAATCGATACGATTCGATAAATCCCGACTTTTCGATTGGTTAAAAACTCATTTTATCGAGAATAACTGTCAGATTTATCGAATCGTATCGAATCGAGTGCTACGTACTTGCACTGCAGGTTCGATAGCGATCGGCTTCACCGCTGTGGTTTATGATAGCCTCGATGGCTGTACCTTTGAAGTTAACTGTACCTAAACTAGACTTGTTTAAAAGAATATAATTTTGACCAACACGGTAAAAGTCAAAGCAGAATTGACTTTTTTTGTTTTAGAAAAAGTGGTATTCTTAGAGACTTTCTTTGAATTACAAAAAAAAAAAACACCTGTGTTGAGAAAGGTATTTTTGTAATTTCCAAAAGCATTGTTTGGAATTGCAGTGTGGTTTTCCCCACTAAAATAATCTAAGGAAAACTACGAACAAAATTAAGAAAGAAAAACAAAATTGCACAAGGAATCTAACAGTGATAAATCACCACTAACGTCACGACTACAATTTCAACAAATATAAAGACTTTAGTTACATAATACATTCGTCACATTATCCTGTGATATTTAATAATGAATAATTTAATACTTATCAGCTTTCGCATCATAAAAATGCTCTGCCCCTAAACCTTCTAAGAAATGATCGGTGACTCGTTCTTTCATTTCAAATGATCACATAAATTAATTTAACGATATTGAAGAGAATGTCATGAATTTCTTATCTTTGAAGCTTATTGATTCATTTCAATTTTCCTTGAAACGAATAAAAGTTTTTTTATGAACGTTTCACTACCTACATTTCGTTTGTATTTGAGGAAAAATTAAAGACAAAAACATAAGAATCACTGGGATGACGTTCACGAAGATAGTCGAACATTACACTAATGATGTGTTTAAACCAGCAGGTAAGTCATACAAAAAACTGAAGCAGGAGAAAGTGTTTTTAAACAAGTTGGGTAGATCAGTTGTTTTCTACACAAATAAGAATAAGAGAAAGGAATCCAAGAACTCCCGAGTTTTTGACAATCAAGCCTAATCCTTACTAATCTAACACGCCATGACATCTTCCAAGCATATGCGAGCCGTTTGGGGTTGAAACTCTGGGGCCATGAGGTCCGAGTGCTCACAGCGTTATTAAGCAAATTTCTAAACACCTAGTTGACGCTTCCCGGGACACAAGGGCCGGCTTTTATCTTGGCCCGAGGGTAAGCGTTGCCATACAACGTGGCAACGCCTCCCAAGAAGGCACATTACCAGCTGACAGCGTTTAGGAAAAGTAATGCCCGTTTATAGTTTGTTCTAGTTTAGTTTTTTAGTTAGTTAACAGTTTTTGATCGTACAAGAACGTATACACAGAAAATATATTCAAATTAGCATAATTTAGCCTAGTCAGCCCTACAGCACAATGTAGGAGGCAAGGATAATACCCACCACATAATGGAGTCACATTAAGTTTACCATTGTCGGATTTATGAGTTAATCAGTCACGACCGCGAGGCGGTCCTTAAACGTATACGAGAAAAAACACTCATAATGATTATAGCAATGTCTGCTGTAATAATTGATTGCTATAATTGTTGAGCTTTAACATTTTAATGTTGATTCTTTGAATTAAGTTTATTTATTGGAGTTGTAAATTATATTTTTGCAGTTAAACTTGAATTGTGTTGCTATCAGGAAGGTGACAGATTTCATTTAGAATCTTTGATTTAATTAAAGATTTTTCTCATGTGTCTGTTTTTATTTTCAGCATTCCTGGTCCAGTGATAGTACTAACTGGGTTGTGGAGGTTAGATAGGCAGTCGCTCCATGTAAAATACTGGTATTCAGCTACATCCGATTAGACTGGAAGCCGACCCAAACATACTTAGTTGGGAAAAGGCCAGGCAGATGATGATTCCTGGCCCAGTGATAGTGACTCAAACTTTTAAGATATGTGAACACAGGCAGGAACTTGGTGTAGTAGTTTTGTGAACCAACAATTCAAAGAAATATATCATCTACTAAACTACACTGGTCCCGCGTGAAAAATTATCCGTCAGCTCATGTCACAGAGTGACCTCGTCTCAGCAATGGAAACATGGCTGATTATACTCATGCTAATTATAAGGTGTATTTGGCAGGGACATAATGGATGCGGAAAGCGGAGTGAAAGAATGTTGTGGTGGAGCTTGGAGGAGGCCTATGTTCAGTAGTGGCCTCCGATGAATGAATGAAGAATGAGTATTTTGTTTGAAACGTTGCCCCACTCTAGGAATTTCTCCTGTATGGTCAAACAAACAGCCAGATCCAGAACAACGACCTGTCATCATCTGCCTAGCATTTTCCCAACTATATTGGGGTCGGCTTCCAGTTTTACCGGATGCAGCTGAATACCAGTATTTTACATGGAGCGACTGCCTATCTGACCTCTACAACCCAGTTAGTACCGGGTAATACGATACCCCTTGGTAAAGACTGGTTGTCAGACTTATTGGGCCTCTGACTACCTAACGACTGTCAAAGATCTACAAATGACAGCCGGGACCAACGGCTTAACGTGCTTTCCGATGCACGGAGGAAACTCGGTATGTAATGGGTGGTCACCCATCCACAGACCAACCTAGGCAAGCGGCTTAACCTAACGATCAACCCGAGCGGCTGTTATTATTTAGCCACGAGCTTAAAAATCTATCTATATCTATAAATATCTATACATATAATAAATCTGTAGAAAAATCGTTTTTGTACATCGAAAATATAAAAAAAAAATGCCAGGGTGTGAAAGGATAACCAACAGAATTCATTTCCAGCATTTTTGGATTTTTTGTCTGTTTGTCTGTTTGTCTGTTTGTCTGTTTATCTGTTTGTCTGTTTGTCTGTTTCGATGATCAAGCATCACGTAAAATATACGAAACCAATACAGATAACTTTTATACATAAAAATAGTGTGTATCTTGAGGTATTATTTAGTTTTTGTTTCATCGTAATCGGTCAATTCTATCAAAAGATATATGAATTTAAAGTGTTCAAGAAGAAGTAATCATCAAATGTAAGATGCAACGACATCTATTGCACTAAAATGGTACTAATGCATAAAAATGTGCTCACCAGGTAACTTTTAACCGACCGTTTGGTTTTTTAACCGACGAAACAACAGGAGGAAGTTCTGAATTCGACCCGTATATTTTTTATGTATGACCACGAGATAAGTTCACTAAGCATGATCCTTTTTTTTTAAAAGCGTAGGTAATTGGTAAATCTCAAAGTTGGTCCCATTCAAAATTGAAAAATCGTGTTTATGCTCATTTCCTGCACCTTTGATGAGAACTTTAAACCTAGCTAGACGCACTAATTTCAGGAACTACTGGTTCGAATTAAAAAAAACCTTCAAGTGTTGAAGGCAGGAGGAATAGGTTATCTTACATCACGCTACAACTAATAGGAGCGAAGCATCAATGATAAATGTTGCAAAAACGGGAAAAAAATTATTTCTTTTGAGAGCTGCCGTAGCGAGCGCTGCATAAACGGTTAAAGTTACCTACGCAACCAATCATGTATGATGGAATTGTAGGTACCTCATAAAAAGTATTAAAAAAAATATCCGCGATAGCATATGCTATCTCATAGCTATCTTTTAAGGTTGAGTCATACTCTCTCTAACCCTCTCTCTCTCTCATGTGACGCAGACGAAGTTGCGCGGGTCAGCTAGTATTTAATAATGCTTTAATATTTGATCAATGAGGGGTTCGAAGCGTAGTAGCCAACCGTGATGCGATTTGATAATGTTTTTGTAGCAAATGGGAGTTATATTATAATATTATGGTTTATGTCACACAGAGGGTAAATTTATCCACTGTGGGTTTGTGGTATCCACAGGTGTAGTTCATAATATGCCAAGGGAGACCAAGGCCTATGCCGTCGATTTTGTCACAATAAAGGTCATGAGCACACCAAACGAAGGTGAACGATGGAATAACATCATTGAACCTACCCATGATGCTTATTTTATTTTTTTTGGCAAAGTTCCCCCCCATATCCTTCCAGATACTCTTCTCCTGCGCCACCTCGAACCAGCCCTCGTGATGCGCGTCTAAATCATCTCGCCACCTCTTTCTAGGCCGGCCTCGGCGGTGCCGTCCATCCTCAGGCACCCATCGTGTTGACACCTTTGCCCAGCGGTCGTCGTGCATGCGGCTCACGTGGCCCGCCCAATACCATTTGTGCCTGGCAGCCCTCTTGCCTACGTCTATGATCCCTGTTTTTGAGCGCAGCGTAGTGTTCCGTATTTTATCAGCTTTCTCTACACCCAGAACAGTGCGCTCCATTGCTCTTTGGCACACTCCAAGGCGGGAGTTTTGTGATTCGGTGAGCGACCAGGTCTAAGCACCGTTGCCTATGACTATGATGCTGATAAACAGCCATTTTCAATAACTTACTAGCCGGTTTCGGTAAGTTGCTATCTCTGTCTGTTTGACATTTTGCTTACTGGACGGTTAGACGAAACGTCACAGAAAAGCTTTCTTTGATTTTTCTATGAATCAAGTGACACGAATAGGATATTGTATGTTTATAGAAACACCGATAGCTTCGGAAGAAGGCACATTAACCAACAGTTATACGTTAGTAAGTTATAGAAAAGGCCGTAAGTCACACCGTAATTGACAGGTCTGAAGATAACCCGTCAAATAATTAAGAAACAATGAAAATTATTACTAATAAACAAAATTTCGAAGATTGAACACAAAACTATGCATGGAGATTAGTTAGAAATACTGTCAAAATATGAGGAATTCATCGTCGTACTTTGCATACATGATACATAATTATGAATAAATCAATTTGCGGTGTTCTCTTGCGTTGTCAGTTTAATTAATGTTATTTTGCCTATAAGCTACCGTCAAGGATGAGGTTAATCAACACAAAGATGTGTTTGTGGGCAGATGTTAGCTGTATTATCTTGTGTCCATATTATTAAGATTTTTTTTTCCAAGACAATCTCAAGTACATATACTAACTGTACTAATTTTACTTTTAATTTTAATTAAAGAAATGTTATACTACTGTTTTATTTCATCGCAATCGAAGTGAAAAACAGAGTTTATAACTCGTGCACAAAACCATTTTATCCTCGACATTACTTCGTTCGTTTTGTGCACTTGTTGTAAAATCTACTATTGATTGCCAAAATTAGTAAATGATCACCATAATTCATGCCCATTTTATCGTGAAATTAGAACCAAAAAATATTTTTCCAACAGAAATTGAACTGTTATGCTCTTGCATCCGAGTCGAGGGAGACCCGGTCGACGGAGCCCCGACGAGCTCAATTAACTAAATTTGGTGATCAATTGTTATTTTAGGTGATAGATGTTAGTGGTGACAAAGTTATTTTTGGTAGTCATTATATTTTCCTTCTCAATTAATGCTTAGCCGCTAGGGCCATAAGGTCTTATTCCTCAGTTTAGCTTATTGTCCTAAGCGGGTTATGCTTTGATAAAGTATTGCTAATCTTTGGGACCATGTGGGTCACATTTATATTTTTTGTTTATTTTTTCCACAACTGTCTGACAGTTTGAGTACTATAAGCGACCTACCCAAATGTCCTTTCTTTGGTATTGTTCGTCGTTTCGTTGAGCTCCTTGAGTTATAAGTCGAGCTACACGTTAACTGACAAATGCTTGCACTGACTGGACAGGTCCACTCAAATCTGTATGGTTGTTTCTTCAAAAGACCATCTCAGACACTAATCTGCATAGTCCTCATGTGAATTGAGCAAGATTGTCTGGACTTTAAAAGAGACTATGACCTCTGAGTTTGTTTCGGCTGTTTCTTCTCAGAGTGGTCAGGTACGAAACACCGGCCCCATCTAGTTTAAAAAATGACGTGTAAAAGTGTTTGTAAAAACCTACTTGCAAAATAAACATCATTTATCATTTATCATTTAGAAGGTTAGCTTTAACAGCTAACAGCAGCTTTAGCATCTACTTTTTTTTAAGCATTTGTTTTTGTTGTTTCGTTGTTAGCAACGGCTTCAGTTATTTCATAACATAACATCACGCCTGTGTAATCCCCGAATGGTTATCCACAGGTGTACCTAATATAGACAATGGTGTCGATTCTTTTGTGCACAAAACAAACTTAATTTAGGCTATTACTATCTTTTACTAAAAGGCAGTGCTAGAAAAGGACGGCTATAGCTATGAACTAAGTTAGAGATGTCAAACTAGTTTATGCCTTGCGCTTCACCGTGTTTTTAGTCGACATGTTTTTACGTGCACCCTTCATTTGTATGGAAATATTAGTTCCAACTAAATTTGACAGCTCTAAATTACTTCCGTCTCTTTCTCGTCTTATTAGAGAGAAAAAGATAGCAATAGCCTAAATTAAGTTTAGTTTGTGCACAACAGAATCGACACCAATACGTATATAGTACACCCACATTTTGCCAGTCATGTTTTAAGTCCCAAGTAGGTAACTAGTTTCTTTCTCTTTCTAATGCCATCATGGCAACCAGTCACAAACCCAGTCTACGTGACTGTAACTTAGAAATTCCTGATGGAAATCTCAAAAAAACACTGTACCCGACCCGGGAATTGAACCCCCAGGACTTCATGCTCAACACTCACGCTGGCGACTACTCGGCCAATGTGGCAGTTATTTCATCTGTTATATTATCAAAGCTTTTTATTTTTTTGAAGATGGAGTTTCTCATAATAGTAAAAAAATAAAAAAAAGGTAAAAAATTAATATTATTATTTCCTTTAATCATTTCTTTACATATAATTTACATTTTTAAATATTCTTAATATTAAAACAATTTAAATAAAAACATTTTAAAATATAAAAATAGTAGCCCACCTGCGCTGGGAATAGTGTCTGCTGAGCTGCCGGTGATCAAGGCTCTTGAGAGAGGAACCTCCTAATAATACGCGCCGTGTCCAGAAGTACTGCGCACTGAATCACGCTCTTTTTATAATACAGGGTGTAAAATACCTCATCACGAAGCCGTCAACCAAGCATTCTGTACATCAAACTAAGTAACTTTACGCAAAAATTATTGCTGGGAAACCACTTTTTTTTTTGGTGTGAAAAATCATGTTTTGTGGTAGAACTCAATGTAACGCACTCAAAACATTGTGCTGATGGATGGATTGATTAGTACGGGGGTCGTGGAGGTGTTTAAAGTAAAAATCTTACATTAAAAACTTGTATTTAAAAAAAAAACTTGTCAAAAAGTTGGGACTTTGACCCCCAATCTAGCTCCTCCCTAACTAGAAGGTTCCCAGTTATGGTGTAGAACAGAAAAATGATCGCAATGACGAGGAGAACAAAGTGCTTTTCTGCTTCGTTAAGAGGTGTTTTACACCCTTTATATTAATGGCTTCAGAATATTGATATAAAAACTTGATTAATACACCTAGGAAGGGTCATAATTATAACCCTGAACACAAGAAAATTAATTGGTTTATTACATAGTGGTAAACCATAAAAATATGTCATTACGCTTGAAGAGAGGTCAGTCATCAAACAAATTACCGCTAATTTTATCCATAAGATTGTCAATTCAGAAACTAATTTTTATCCTAATCTTAACTCATCATCATCATCTGCCTAGCCTTTTCCCAACTATATTGGGGTCGGCTTCCAGTTTTACCGGATGCAGCTGAATACCAGTATTTTACATGGAGCGACTGCCTATCTGACCTCCACAACCCAGTTAGTACCGGGTAATACGATACTCCTTGGTAAGACTGGTTGTCAGACTTATTGGGCCTCTGACTACCTAACGACTGTCAAAGATCTACAAATGACAGCCTTAACGTGCTGACAGGCTTAACGTGCTTTCCGAGGCACGGAGGAAACTCGGTATATAATGGGTGGTCACCCATCCACAGACCAACCTAGGCAAGCACGGCTTAACCTAACGATCGACCCTAGCGGCTGTTATTATTTAGCCACGAGCTCCTCGGATCCTAATCCTAATCTTAACTATCCTACCTAATATGAAACTTTTTAAACTAATATTATAAATGCAAAAGTAAGTTTGTTTGTTACGGTTTTACACTTAAAACACTGAATCGATCATCCTGAAATTTTGCATATACATTACCAGGTGTACAGAAACGGACATAGATACCTTTTATCTCGACAAAAAGTACTGTTCCCAAGGAAAACAACAATAATGTTCTTATGATAATAGATGGCGCCACGTGTCTTTCGAATCATAATTGAATGAGGAATTTTCTTTTTAGCTCTTCCCTAGTCGCTGGAAAGATGGCGCTGAACTTTGAGTAAACGTTTAAGGCGGTTCCCCGAGCAAATGACCTTGAGCGAGCAGTTTTTTGGAGCCTACTCCTCTTTATCCAAAAGAAATACCAACTAATAAAAAATACATTAAATTACTACATATTCTTGACTCCAAAATTGTTGTTTTTTTTTTTTTTTTAAGTTGCTTATTAATCTTTAATAAATCCCCACATAACGAAACCACAGAAATATAAATAATAATAAATAAATAAATTATATAAAATGCTGATGCTGAATGATTTATAAAATGCTAGTCCTCGTAAAGTAACCATTATTATGATTTGCTACTTAAACTAATGGATAGGCAATTTAATACTTAACATAATTATCGTTTTTTTTTTTTTTTCCAAAAGACGTAAATTTAATTTTATAAAGAATAAAAACCACTCATTTCGCACAATTCGGCCTGCAGTGACTAGCGTAACAACCACTTCGTAGTGCAAGCTGATTAGAACTTTATTCTAACAGTATTTCAAACGAAGTTTGAACCACCACAAATAGAGTTGCTAATTTTGCTCGGGGAACCGCCTTAAGTTACTGAAAGGAACGGAACGTAAAAAAAACTGATTTGAACAAAGCGCGAGAAAACTAGGTCACATGCTCTTTGATTGTGAGCCTGAAATTAACACGAAAGAAAAATAAAACGATGTACTGAAGACTTAAAAAATACTAGCAAAATGTAGGTTTTGGAGAAACCATTATTCGGAAGCCTAAGCAGACGAAAGTTTCAGTCAACGAGCATATTAAGTGACGCGACGCAAAGTTTTTTTTTTATAGCGTTTTGGCTATGGCACCAAGTAACGTAGTCAGTTCAACGCCATCTACAAAGTTCTTGGAAACTAGGTTTTTTTTAATACCTCAAAAAGAAAACCTCTCATTATATTATTATACTAGCTGATGCCCGCGGCTTTGCCCGCTTGAAAAATTATATACTAAAACCTTCCTCTTGAATCACTCTATCTATTAAAAAAACCTGCATCAAAATCCGTTGCGTAGTTTTAAAGATCTAAGCATACACAGGGACAGACAGACGCGGCGGGGAACTTTGTTTTATAATAAGTAGTGATAGTGATAGTGATGAAGCAGGCCGTAGATTGTCGAATTCTAAATTAACATGAGCGAAGCCTCGAGCAAAAGCTAGTTCATAATAAAATTATCACACGATACAGAGAAACGAATACCAAACCGGGTTTCGAAATTCCTTCCACAAATCCTAAATATAGGTAGAAGGCGAACAGACATCCGTTTCTCTGCCCTAGAAAAGGTCCAATTAATTAAAAGGAATCCCAGTGTTGGCCAAACAAACATTCGAATTACGCAAACCGATATTTCGATCCTTATCGCCGAAAATTATGGCATCTAACTTATATATCGACGCTATAATACGAAACTACAGTTCACCCGCGACTTCGGCTAATATACATGATATAATAAAAAATAATAATTAAAAAAATTAAAAAATCCCGACTGTCAGTCGGGACCCATTAAAATAATCTAGACTGAAATCATTACATCCAATATGGGTCCTGTTTGTAACTGTTGCAGTTAATATATCCTGTCTCCTGAACTTGTTTTATTCTTTTCAGTTTTTATTTAAAGTTATTAGTTATTTTTAACGCAGTCGGGTTTTTTAATTTATTTAATTATTCTGTTTATTTTTCACTTTTTATTTACTTAGATATACCATTTTAAAATTTTCATGATGAGCTCTTTATCGAGCCGTTCAGGCTGCAGAGCGTGCCAAACATTTGAATTTGGTGCCAAAAATGTGACATTTTGTTTTTTTATTTTGATATACCCAGTGTCACTCACACAAGTAGGTAATACAAATCTAACGACACCTCTCAAGCTAAAATCCATCGAGCCGTTTAGGCCCAACAATTATACATATACCTACCTACATACATACATGCATACATACATACATACGTACATACATACTCTCGAAAAACATAACCCTCCTTCTGGGGCAGTCGGGTAAAAATGATTTGGCCTAGAGCACTCACGAATAACGTACGAGCTTTCCATCAGTGTTTTTTTTTAGAATTGGATCATTCGTTCCGGAGATTACCCCTTACAAACAAACATACAAACAAATTTTACCTCTTTATAATATTAGTATCGAAGAATGCATTTAGGTACCAAAGGCTTAGGTTAGTTCTAAGAAGTGCTAACAAAAAGTTAGGTAAATTCACCGAACAGTTTTTTACAGACTAAAAAGTCGTTCATCACGGCCGAAGGTCATTGGCTAGACGTACACAAAGAATTCTTGTCTGCCTGAGTGTTTTTACTTGAGTTTTTTTACGGCAATGTCATACATATATGACGCGGAGTCACGATAAGGTCGTATGAGTATGGCTAAAGAATAATTTCATATTAGGAGATGCGAAAAAAAGTAGAATTCAAATTGTGAGTCGGGTCGTGATTTGTCTGATTTTGGTGGCCTGAGATTCGGTTGCATACAATATTAAATTAAATTCGTGAGTTTGTTGTTTTGTATTGCAGCAATAATGTAGTAAGACATTGATATGAGACTACCGACAGAGTTAAAGGTCTCATAAAAACTTACATTATTTGAGTTAACAACTTCACCCATTAAAGTGATTTAAAAATTACATACAATGATTTCCTGTGTTATATTGGACAAATGAACATTGAAATTACTTTAATTCTCACTTGCTACAAATTGAGATCCTCTAGTGAGGCTGTCTGAGTAACGCAAGGACAAGATGCAACATTGTAGACTACCAATATTAATTACTATACTATGGTTCACACATCTGCCTTATCCCAGCTATGTTCGGGTCGGCTACCAGTCCAACCGGATGCACCAGTTTTTTACATGGAGTTATTGCCTATCTGATCTCCACCCAGATGTAATTAGGTAACACGATACCCATTGGTAAGTCTGATTGTCAGTTTTTCAGTGTTCTACCCAGGTACTACCCATAACTAGGGCTGGATTTAAAGGTGTGAAGGCCCTGGGGCAATCAAGAAGTGGTTGCGGAATTTTTTTTGGAACAGACGACAATAATATGTAGGTATACAAGGTGTAACGCAGACTTAACCGTACAACCTCTCGTATGGTGTCTCTGACCATGAACCTGGTCATGGACACAAAGAATGTGTTTTTTCTTACGCATAAAAAAAAAACAAGTTTTGGAGGACCCTTCCTTGTAGAGTCCCGGGGCAAGTGCCCCCGTTGCCCTGCCCTAAATCCGGCGCTGCCCATAACGACCACTAAAAAAAGAAAGATCTACAAATGGAAGCCGTGGCCAATGACGTGTCACCACTACGAATCAGGTCACCATGATACACCAAAGTCAGTATGTTTTAAAAGGCAAACTGAACCTTCATTTAATAAGCTTGTGTCCTGGAAAAATCTAATTAGTCCGTCAGTTAGATTTTCAAAAAATATTTAACCCGTATTTTTTCTTTTATTACGTAGACCAAAATTGACGAAGATACGACGCTTTTAAAATTCTCAATACGTCACGCCATGCTATAATTTTTAGTGCGTTGTGACGTCACGAGCTCCCACTCCAGAGTTTTGATGCGTTTTATCTTAGTCAATATTCATTGATTTACAAAAACAAAAAATATGTGTCCATTATTTTCCAATACTCTAACTGACGGACTAAATAGATTTGCAATTTATTGATGGTGGAAACTAGCCTATTGTCTTTTCTCTATAAAAAAGCTTAAATTACCAAATTATCTTAATTTCTGCGACAGTTAAAGCAATATCTATCTCTGTTTGAAAGGGCATAATGAATAGCAGAAAGATGACCAAGACACCAATCACGTTAATTGGCCTTACTTGTAATGTATCACATTACAAAGTGCAAGGCAGTCGCATGTCTTCAATAGCTAATGCTTTTCATTTTGACCTTACTAGGTGAGTTGTTATTTCACATTACACCGCATTTTTCTTGGCAACATCACTAGTTACTGTTTCAATTATGTATATGTTTGTGTTTTTTAGAGGTCTGTTTGTTATAGTGAAGCTATGTTTGGCGTAGGTAAAAGAAAGAGTTACTCATGTCATCACAGATGAACAGCAACTAAATCTTCCACAAATTGTTTCAGCTAAAACTTGGACTAGAACATGGATAATTTAGTGTCAAAAACTATTTTATTTTGATTACCTGGGTGAAAAACTCTATAAATCAGAAACTGTTTTTTTTTTGTTGCTTCTGTCTACACGCACAGGAAAATGCGTGTGTTTATGTTCGATTTTTGGTTCAAGAGTAATAAAACAAAATCCTCAAATTGCGCCATTCCACTTTCAACGGCGCTCACAAAAACACACCTAGAATAAAACAAACAAAACTTTCAATTAAATAAATAAAACTGCCGCGCAAACAAAGTCACGAGTTAAAGCTAAAGCAAATATTTGCAAAATGTCAACTAAACATAATAGGACCATTCTCTTTTCCTTGCGGAACTCCATCGCATCTACGTTCAAGAATCAAGTCTTACATTCTGACACACCTAAGCTTTTTATGGTCCCATCAATTATCTCACAAGGTTACCCACTACTTCTGCCTACAAATAATCCTTACCTACACTTTCGTTTTTTAATCTGCCATTGATATTTATATTAACTGTTTTATGATCTGCAGGAGGTAATATAACAAAAAGGTGGGGCTGAATTTTTTAAATGATTTTGATGACTTAGCTTTTTTGTTAGGTACCTAAATGTCTTCGTTGAATTTTCTCGGCCTTGGTTAGTTCACGTCCAGTTAGTATATCATTTTAGGAGGACCACGAAAACGACGGTTTCAAAGGCAGGTAGGCTTTAATTAAAGTTCAAGACCATTAAGTTGTAGAATTTTCCGAAAACTCCGAGAGTCAAGAGAATCTTAGGATAGATCTGTGATCTAAGATTTTGCTTCTAGGGTAACTACAAAAGCTTTCGGGTTTGCCTGGGGTAAGGAAAAATTAAGGGCATTTTGCGAATTGGACATTTTGCTAATTGGACGGTTTTCTACCTCTGGACATTTTGCGAATTGGACATTCTGCGCCTAAACGTTTCAGACGTTTACACTTAGGACTCCATGAAAAGAAAAGACATAATAAGTGTAGGTATTACGTTCCCAATTAATTTTGGAATCATCACATCAAACTTTTTTGTATGCTTGAGTTGTAGAATTTGTAAACCTCGTTTCAAGGCCCACCTTAACACATAATCAATCGATGTGCAGAAGTGTGAGATAGTAAGTTGTTATTGTGCTGTAAGAGCCCCTTGTGTAATAATCTGTCCTTATCAGATGGGAAGCCCCTCTAAGCAAATATCTGTGAACTGCAAATATTTGAAAACATTTTGCATTTTGCAAATATTTTCCTTTTTAATATTAAATTTTCTCATGAACTAGAAGTATCGAATGGACTTTGAAGGAGTTACACAGATGTTAGACTTCTTGAAGAAAAGTAATTCCCAAATTACCTCGGACTTATAAAGTTTAGCTTAATTCTTAATCTAGTGGACTGATGATAGGCTATGCAGCGATGGTCTATTTGGAAGTACTGGATAATTACCAAGTACATGAAACCAAGCAAAATTCCGTATAAGAAGCTGATAAGAATGATGGCCCTCATACAATCCAAACGAAGTCCGAAAACCGCGTACATTACGCAAAATTACGTGAAAATATCAAGTCCAGATAGTTTTTATCTTAATTCTAGTTTCGCAATTCGTCATTGACGAGAAGAAGTTGGTGTTTTTTATATATATAATGATCATTATCTTACGCTGACCTTACTTAAATAGCACAATTCTGTATCGTAGCTTTAAGACTTTTCTCACGCGGTCCAAGATTGAATCTGATGTTTGAAGTAATGAGCGCAATCATTTTTGTAATTATTCGTTTATGTCTCGAGGCTATGTTGTTACTAGTTGTTAGCTGTTGTATATTTGTTCCCACCGGTTTGTGAATGGATCTACATTAAGTATCAGGTATTATGTTACTCTGTTAATCCACTTAGTCTTTAATGAGTAAATCTCCACGGTTCAGGGTTGGGGCCTCAATTACATATGTTAGGCGATTGGGGATCAGTGTTCCAACATATCCACTTTTTAGTCAGTTCTGGAGCTCATACGCGAATGCTGAGTGCAGTCGACCCGAAGTCCATAAGTTCTGACTTGAAATTATGCGCATAGACCTTTACTCCCTTGTAGATTCTTCTCCACAGGAAACGACCAATTCGAACGCTTCTAACGTTTCATCAATGTCCATGTCCACGAGGTCTGTGTGAACTAAAATGTTCTGAATTGGAACTGTATCAAAACTATCTACACAATCTGAGCGAGTTCACATATGTCCAAAATCTTGTTAAATGCTAAAGATCCTTTGAAAACATATTTGATTTTAGTCGACCAGGAAAAACTTAATATTCACTTAACTTTTACATTTACCACGTGCAAACATTTTTAACACGGAAGTAAGCCTAGCATTACTCACCATAAAAAAAACCATTAATTGAAAAGGTTCCCATACGAAAATGTTAGCAAATTATGACTTCACACTTCCTACATGTCATTTCGCAAGCGTTTGTACTTGAGTGATTAGAAGCTTGTAATAGAAAACTGACAGTTGGTAGCTAGTACATAAGTACTTGTATATTCTAGATACATATACGACTCGACACATGAAGGGTGACGACAGACAAACAGACATTCAGATGCTATCTCAAACATACAACGCAGTCAATCACGATTATTGAGCGTACTAAAATACGCGTGTGAAAACATATGACCAGCATAACTTGGTCTTCCTTCACTCAAAACATACAGGGTGTAAACAGACTGTTCACGAAGCCGGTAATCAAGCATTTTGTACATCAAACTAAGTAACCCTACGCAAAAATTATTGCTGGGAAACGACTTATTTTTTTGAGGTGAAAAGTCATGTTTTATGGTAAAACTTAATGTAACGCACTTAAAACATTGTGCTGGTGGATGGATTGAATAGTGTGGTGGTCATGGAGGTGTTTAAAGTAAAGTTCTTATATTAAAAACTTGGAACTTTTACCCGCAATATCTCCGTAACTAGAAGGTTCCCAGGTATAGTTATTATTATTATTATCAGCCATTTGTGTCCCACTGCAGGGCAAAGGCCTCCCTTCCTTCCTTCCACTTATCCCTATCTAGTGCTGTTATGCGCCAATCCTTGTGATAGGAGTCGAGTTCGTCCCGCCATCTCCTTCTGGGCCTGCCGCGTTGCCGTTTGCTGCTGTTTGGGACCCATTTTGTGTAGTTTTAGCCCATAGCTCCTCCGGCATGCGACAGATGATACTGCGTTCCAAAACTCAAATTGCCGATGTAGGTCACACGGCCGCCAAGCTCAAATGGAACTGGGCTGGCCACATCTGTCCCAGGTATAGTGGAGAATAAAAAAAATACGCAGTGTCGAGGAGAACCTTTCAGCTTCGTTAAGAGTCTTTTTACATCCTTTATAAGTCAGGAGGATTCTTTCACCACTGGTGTTGGAAACAGTATATTGTAATTTGAGCCGTTGCGACGAAGGAGTTTCAAGCTTGCAGGGGTCGTGAGATCTTGGTATTTAGATTCAGTAGTTAGCCTTGTGTTTTTTTGATGAAAAAAGTAGGTGGAACATTTCCTTGTTGGTTCTTCTATGATGTAGGTAGTTAATTTCGTGGGTAGGGTTATTTAAAGCTGGCTAATTATTTTGATGGTGTTTTCAAGAACGTAGCCTACTGTTTTTGTATTTTCTTGTATGCGTGGGAAAATTGTAGAGGTCGCGTCTTCCGTAGGTTAATTATATGCGTAGCCTTTTCCCAATTCTGTTGGGGTCAGCTTCCAGTCTATCCGGAAGCAGCTGAATACCTGTATTTTACATGGAGCGTCTGCCTATCTGTCCTATACGACCAGAACCCAGTCAGTACTGCTGTAATATGTAATACGATACCCCTTTTTTTCGGATGGGAAATCATCAAAATGACTCCTCCCGCTCTGGGCGGAGCAGGAGGGAGTGTCAGACTTTTACTGACTAAAACCCATCCATGATCCTTCATTGCCCTTTGTGTTCCGGGGCCACAGTATCTCTTTCGAACAGTCCCGCAACCCCGGCAGGCATCGGTCCTTGCGGACCCCTTCCTTTAATACGAAACCCCTTGGATAAACTGGTTGTCAGACCATCGGGCCACTGACTCTTGTAACGACTGTCAAAGATCTAAAAATTACAGCCGGGAGCAACGGCTAAAGCACGATTTTCGAGACACAGAGGTAACCTGATAACCTATTAGGCGGTCACCCATCCATAGACCAACCTAGCCAAGCGTGACTTAATCTGAAGAGTGTCCCTTGTGGCTGTTATTATTTATCCACGAGCTCACGCCTTGACGAGCGTCTTCTGTTGGTTGTTGTTCGTAAAAGTTGAGCTTGAAACTGCTGAACAGGGCAGCAGGAGAATTTGGACCTCTGACTCTGAGTAGCAGGAGGAATGGGGTTCGAGTTAGTGGCGGTACAAGCCTGAAAGCTTGGCTTTTCCTTAAGCAAGTAAAAAAATAAAATAACAATGAAATAAGTAGTAGTAAGTTAAAGCAAGGTCCGGACGCGTAATTAGATTTCCTAATTATCTTTCTGCAGGTTTTCCAAACTCCAAGGGTCACTTCGGAACAGTCTGCTAGCTTATGGACTTGCCGTATTGTTGGCCCATAGACACGCCACTGCACCTAATAGTCTTGGTTCTAATTTTTCAGTTATGTTCTCTGATAGTATAGGTAGAGGGTTTTCGAGTTAGACGAGTGAAACGCAGGGCTACCATGGGAATTTCCCTGCAGATAGAAATAAAATCGTTTTTTATAAAAATCTGAAGTACACTTACTTTCGAGTAGATATAGTAAATTACCAATGTTTTGGGTAATTGGGTAATAAACAAGCCTTATTTTGATCACAGGACTATAGTCTTTTCTCAGTAAGAGAAAGAAAGAAAATAAATAGTTTCACTGGCACATTGTGGATGTAGGTACTTATCTATACTAATAATATCTACTAATAATAATATGATAATATTAATTAATAATAATATTATAAAGAGGTAACATTTGTTTGTAAGTTTGTATGTCCCCTACATACAAACTTCCAAACAAACCAAACAAATCCAGCTGCCTAACGAGAGCCAAGAGCCTCGATCAATACCTGAGGAGGCTCAGGTATTGATCGAGGCTCTTGGCAATTAAGCCATGGGCTGATACGACTATCAATATAATAATAATAATATAATTAATATTATTATTAGTAGGTATTAGTATATAGTGTTTGTAAGTTTGTATGTAGGGGGTAATCTCCGGAAGTAATGAACCGATTTCAAAAATTCTTTCACCATTAGAAAGCTACATTCACCTTGAGTGACATAGGCTATATTTTATTCCCGTACTCCCACGGGAACGGGTACTACGCGGGTGAAACCGCGTGACGTCCGCTAGTTTTAAATATTGTTGTTTTTTTGCCGTTTTGTCTAATGTTGTATACATAATGGTACGGAACCTTTCGTGTGCGACTCCGACGCGCATCTTTTTCTTAGCATGTCAAAGGCCACCTATTCTGAGTCGACCTTGAACTTATTTACAAGCTGAAGCTGTGGTAAGTGTTTGTCGCTATCACGCTATCACTAGCGTCCATGAACTAGCCGAAAACCCCGGTGTAGGTACATCTCTCGCCTACATTACACCACTGAGGCTGAGGACATCGAGGAGTACGTGCGCCAAAGACTGAAGTACACGCCAAGAGTACAACTTCTGGAGTCGCGCCGCAATTTCAATTTCAAGGCGTTTGTGGTGCGCATCCCAACGTGTATGCTCCATCTGGTGTTAAAAGAAAGTTTTTGGCCGCAGGATGTGGTGTTCCGTCGCTTCCGCGGAGAAATTCCACAAGTATGCACAAAACATCGTGCAAGTGAAGTGCTACTAACATATAGTTTTAAGTTGCTTATACTAACAAAAAATTGTTATTAGTATGTATCTTTAAGTTAAGGTATTTATCTATGGGTCTTTGTTACCTGAAATAAATGATTTATTAATATTATAAACTCCCGCAGTGTGTGCAGGTAACAGGGCATGCAGGACACCATAATAATATCATGATGTGTTCCATTTTCTTTTATTCTCTTACTGTTTTTACAGAAATATTGTTATTCTTATTCTTTATTGCCAAAATATACTAGCTTAGGTGCAACGGCGAGCCTAACACAGAATTGGGTTTTCTTACAGCAAACCTTACCTACTTCTGTTGTGTGTTTTACAGAAGAGAATTATCTCTGATTACTTCTGTTTTGTGTTTAACAGAAGAGGATTAGCTTTCCAGAATATCCAGTCAGGGCTAAAGTTTCTTTATTTGACTACAAAGTGAATTATTGTAACTATACGCGCCATCTTTCGTCTTTATAAGGAAGCTGGATTCTCTTTGCATGTCTTTACTTTTTACTTTGCTATTTAATCGAATTTCTATTGACTTCTGAACCACTTTAAAAGTAACAATTGAAGTAAATGTCTCGTCACTGGAGGAAAGACATTAACTTACACGTTTAGATACAATATCCTATTTTATATACTTTATTTTACCGCCATCTGTCCACAAACTGTAAAACTAATAACGATGTTGATAAGCCAGTGAGCTCGCGGTGTTCTGATTTAAAATGTATCCGCTAGATGGCAGTGTAAAGAGTTTTCAGAAAACAGAAATCTTTTTCTTCAAGAGTCTAGTCGCGGCGGATCGCCGAATACGTTTCTAATGGTGCCGATTCCCTTGTTTACAAACTAAACCAAATTTAAGTTCAGTGCTTCTTTTTCTTTCTATTTCATTAAGAAAAGGACAGAAGATAAATTTTAGTTAGGTATGTTCTGTCAAATTAATCAGCGCCATACAAGTTTTAGACGCGATTAAAAAGTTGACTACTAAAATTACATCAAATTACGTCAGGTGCTGACTAATTTGACAGGATTAAACTAATATTTATCTTCTGTCATTTTCATAATGAAATAGAAAGAAAAAGATGCATTCAACTTAAATTTAGTTTAGTTTGTGAACAAGGGTATCGGCACCATGTTGGTAATTGAAAACTAAAAATATATTACGATGGACCAAAAAGTTATCTAAATAAAACCTAGTAATTATCGCTTTTGCTCGACTTGTCGCTTCTATTGCATGTTAATTAAAATTAGACTCATGATTTCAAAGACTATAAAGTGAAATGATAATTAGTTTGAAAATTGGTTAAAAATGTCACTTTCAAAAAAACACAGTTTTAGCTGGCAATTTTCAAAAATGTCTGCAATTAGCTCTGACATTTTATTTCATCCAATAATGATAGCCGCAGTATATCATCTAGTGTATAAGTCACTACCTGGTGGTAAGTTAGGTAACTATCTGGAGAACTAATCATGCCAGCGGAAGAACCCAGGAATCCACACGACATCACAGATTTCGTCACGGAGCTGAGGAGCCGGATGGGAGTTTTACATCCTATACCAGTCTCACGACACGCTCCACCTCTCTCATGTCCTGCTCCGTGACGACACCGTTCGGCGGCCCTTGCAACCTCCTTACACTGGCCCATACCGCATCCTGAGGAGAAGGTACAAAACCCTAACCTTGGAGATTCATGGAAGAGAGGCAACGGTCAGCATAGACCGCGTTAAGCCAGCATATCTGGATTCTGAACCATTTACAGTTCCTGTTTCTCCTTCCACTCTGGCACCTGCACCGCAATCTTCGTTGCAAACAATTGCAGCTAGTACACCTCCAGTTACACTATACATTACACAACCCGCACCGGTAGTACTAATCATAACCTCGTTTTAAAACATACAGATACTGAGTTAAAAATTAAACAAAACAAATTAAATGAAGTACCTACCAGTATTAATATAAAACATTAGTGTAAAGATTTAATATGAAAGCTTACAAAGTAAATAATCGTAAAATCCACCTCATAGTGTGTTACTCACGTACTTACAAGAACAAAATAAATCCGCGGATCGCTGCGTTTGCGATCCAAGGGATGAGCGAGGAGCGAGTTAATCCAAATGTGTTTTAGTATACTGACCATACACATTTACACAAGTTTAGTACCCTATCATTAGTGTACGCTTATTCTGCCTTGGTAATTGAAAACAAATTCACAAAAGTTACTGTTCATTTTAACAGTAGGTAACTGAAGTTAGATTACCGACAAAAAATAAGAAACATTTCCCTATTAAAGAAAAAACTACAGGCCTGAAACCCAGGTGTAGGTATTTTATGTTTAAAAAAAAACTTCATTTGTTGTTTTGATTAAAAAAGGTAAATTGTTACATTACCAAAAAAAATTGCCGTCAGGTAGTTTTTCAAACAGTCCCTGTTACCTTCAGCCTATTGTCAGTTTATCGGGCCGACATAGAAATCTTTAACTAGTACAGTTATAAATTAATAATAAAAAACAGATCCTACGCCACCATTACGTTTTTCCCATTTAATTTCACTTCACGGAATATTTTTTTCCCAACAACAGTAAACCTCTGGCAAAGATCACTGAAGAACGGGGGGTCTAAAATGGCCGCTGCAGAAAATGCTTCATCATCATCATCATCATCAGCCTATTAATGTTCCCACTGCTGGGACACAGGCCTCCTCTCTGTGAGAGGGAATGGGCTATAATCCACCACGCGGGCCCAGTGCGGATTGGTAGATGTCACATGTCTTCGAATTTTTGGTTCTAGGACATGCCGGTTTCCTCACGATGTTTTCCTTCACCGTTTTGAGAGCAGCGGTGATGAAATAAATTACACAAAGTAATGCGCCTGCCTGGGTTCGAACTCACGACTTACTGTTCGTAAGTCGGGGCCGCCACCACTGGGCCACCGCAAAAAAAATGCTTAGCAGAATCTTATTATGGATCACGTAAAAAAAATTAAATTCTTAAAATGGACTTAATGGTTATGGCCATAAACCTCATTTTAAGAATTTAAAAAAAATTACGTGATTTATAATAAGATTCTAAAGCGGCCACATTAGGCCCGCTGTAAGCCCCGCTATCTCCTTTACTTCACACCAAACCCCTTCTACAGTTTAAGCCCCGGTACGCCAACGGTAGTTTCATAACCTGGGATAATAAACTAAAAGCCTTTGAATTTCAGCTCACAAAGAAAGCTTATTACATTAAAATTTCTTTATGGGAAACGTGGTGGGCAATATCGCGCGTCACTTCGTTTAGTTGCTAATCTTAGAGCGGCCATGTTGGCGTTTTATTTGTGAAGGAAAAGCCTTTTGTGACATTGTGTGGTGGGTGTCCGGAAGAGGTGAAGTTTTAGGGATTACAATATAACTAGTGTTGGCTAGTGTGTAGATGGCCAACTACTGGATTTTTTGGTATAGCTATATTATTGTAAAATAGCTGATGATAAATGATAAATGAATGATAAATGATAAATGATGTTTATTTCGCAAGTAGGTTTTTACAAACACTTTTACACGTCATTTTTTAAAAACTAGATGGGGCCGGTGTTTCGTACCTGACTACTCTGAGAACAAACAGCCGAAACAAACTCAGAGGTCATAGTCTCTTTTGAAGTCCAGACATAATCTTGCTCAATTCACTATGAATCTTGAATCACTATCTATTAAAAAAACCTGTATCGAAATCCGTTGCGTAGTTTTAAAGATTTAAGCATACATATTATTTTGTGCATTCAATTACGAACAAAACCTTTTAAAATTAATATTGCTTACCTCCCATAACATACATCGTGATAATATGTAGCTTAAGGCCTTCCTTGGTGTACAAAGAACATTTTTGCTGAATTTCAATTCAATCTATCCAGTAGTTTTGGCGTGAAGCCGTACCATACACACAGACAAACAGACAAAAATTCTAAAAGTCACTTTTTGTCATCAGTTACGTTTTTCTAACAAAAGCAACTTATTTTTTCTCGAAAATTCATTTACTGTTTTATTATATGTATAGATTATGTTTGAACTTAAGTGGCAGTGGGCAGGGCACATTGCTTGCAGAACGAATGGCCGATGGGGCCGAAAAGTTCTGGAGTGGCGACCGCGAACCGGAAGACGATGCTTTGGCAGACCTCCCACTAGGTGGACCGAGGTACGGGAATCCGCTGGATGAGAGTCGCACGGGACCGGTTAATGTGGCGACACTTGGGGAGACCTAAGTCCAGCAGCGGACATCTTTCGGCTGAAATCATGATAATGTTTAAACGGCCTAGATTTAGGTAGACGATTTTGGAAAACCTAAAATTGGGAATTTCACGATAAATAAACATCAGCCAACCAAGATGAAGTTTATGAATGATGACTGCAGTATAATTTCTACGATAGCCAAACTGGAACTGTTTCAATGTTTGACAACTTTGACTTTCATTTTTTTTTTAAATTACTAGGTACCTATTATTTGCCTAAGTCACTGTCGATAAGAGGCACAACATGGAGAGAAGTTGAAAGAATATAGAGGCTATTTATTGTCCCAAGAGTGAGACAGTTCAGGCTAACATAAAAACAGTACAACAAAACATACAAACACACTCATACAAGTAAATTGTACTTCATGAACTCTAACACTAAAGTAGGTATACCGAAAACCATTTAGTAAATAATTCCAACTAAATTAAATTATTATTAGTTTGTCTGAGAGCCAAACCCGGCGGCATTTATTTATTCAATATACTTAATATTAAGAATGGTACAAGAAAATTCCAAAATACTATTCACATGTTTATATTTTTATTTCTTATCTAAATAATATACATAGGTAAATTGAGTGGGTAGGTACTTTACGATATGATTTCTTTGCTACATTCGCTTTGAAGACTAAAAAAATAAATTACTTTTTGGTGTGTTGTAAGTAAACATTTTCAAACGATTCGGGTGTGTCTTTGAAGGCAGCGTTTATAAATAACTGAAGACGTGATGACAAAATAAATATTATTTTTAAAGGCTTGTTAGTAGAAAAGCAAACGGTACTTATTTAAAGCAGTTTTTCATTTCAAGCTTACGAGGGTAAGTCCTTGAAAATGTAAAATTCTTCTACGAAGATGGACGCATCACACATAAGTAGGCCGCATGCATTCCTTGCCCGTGGTACAGTTGGCTAGTACAGTTGACCGGACAGCGGGTAATTTTTTTTTTCCTTGGCCGCATGTAATAAATACCCATGAAGATCTGGTTTCATGAAAACCTGCATTTTTTATGATTTTTCCTGATTAGACTAATTTTTCTTAAATAAGTCGATGACAATATAAATAAAATAAATACATAAATAAATATCGCTGGACATTACACACAGCGCCATCTAGTGCCACACTAAGCAACGAAGCTTGTGTCATGGACACCACATAGTTGATATACTACATAAAGGGTGTAAAACACCTCTTAACGAAGCCGGAAGGCACTTGTTCTCCCCATCATTGCGATCATTTTTTTGTTCTACTACAACATACCTGGGAACCTTCTAGTTACTGAGATATTGGGGGTCAAAGTTCTAACTTTTTGACAAGTTTTTTTTTAAATACAAGTTTTTAATGTAAGTTTTTTACTTTAAACACCTCCATGACCCCCGTACTACTCAATCCATCCATCAGCACAATGTTTTGAGTGCGTTACATTGAGTTCTACCACAAAACATGATTTTTCACTGCAAAAAAAAAGTCGTTTCCCAGCAATAATTTTTGCGTAAAGTTACTTAGTTTGATGTACAGAATGCTTGGTTGACGGCTTCGTGATGAGGTCTTTTACACCCTGTAGATAGATCTAAATTGTGTCGGCCCAGAACTGAGGTACTAGTTTGGCGTTTTTCGGTAGCGTCCATCAGTTCCTGTAGTGAAGAAACAATAGGACACGCAGGACACGATATTTAACTTGTAACGTTACATTTTCCTGGATAGGATCCACAAAACTGTAAGGTCACTGAGCACTCACCTACCTAACTTCAGTCTGGAGGGGAGCACTATTAAAAGAAATAAAGGGGACGAGTTATAAGAATTTATTAACAAAGATAATCTAAAGGCTGGAGCTACTTAATTACTAATGCCAGTGAAGCTGGCGGAAAGTACTGAAGATGAAACGCAGAATGAAATAAATAACTGAAGAACGTCCGTCTTCAGACTGTGGAGGAGGACCGAGGAACCATCAACTCTCAGGCCGTAGAGAAGGGCCTAGGGCATCTGTCTTCAGACGGTGGTGGACGGCCGAGGACCGTCAATCCTCAGGCCGTAGGAGGAGGGCCGAGGAGCATTAAATCTTCATCAGGCTTGTGTAGCTCAAGGATCAAGGTTTCCAGGTGTTCTTGGTGAGGGTGCGGCACGGAGAGAGGCCGACTTAAAACCGAAGAATAAGGGAAACTGCCCTTTTAAATTTATTTTTATGGAGCTTCTCAGAGGTGTTTCTGCTCTCAGCTCTGAACGTATACTGCCCATTCCACCACCAGGCTCCTGTCAACTCCAGATATTTACATTTTAAAATTAGAAAATTATTAAAAAGAAAATCGAATGAGGTCGATGTGATTTACCTATACAACCTACAAATAGCTCCAGCAATAAATTAAAAATAAAACTAGGGTTGCCACTAACTGACATCACAAAAGTAAGACAAAGATTTTAATAAAGATAAAAACTTAAATAACATGAATTACAAGGTAAAAAGGCCAAAGCCGTTGCTAAGCCTCCAAGAAATGACCATGAAGCTACCTAGGGAGGACGAATGCTTAAATTTTCAGGTTAATAATATCCAAAAATGTAAGTAAAAAAACCATGTAAAAGACATACACATTACATTACCCCGAAAACCCCGGAAAATTTTTGAATACAATGAAAAAATTTTCTTATTTAGCATTAAGAGAGCATTAATCAACAGAAATTAAGCTAAGGGAGTATTTACAGTGATAAAGTAAGTTTAAAAACAATTAAAACTAAAATTCCCCATAACCCCAGAAAATTATTTAACTATAAAAATTTCGAGGTTGCAAATAAGACCTTGCTCTTTCATACACCTTTTATCAACCTACCCTACACACTTCCTCAATCATACATCACCAGCATACTTAGGGGATATGGTTCACATTCAATGACGCATACTCCACAAGGAATTATTTTTAAGGTTTACGAAGGCTTATTTATTTAATTTAGGTGTCGTAATCCGCACCTGTTCTAAAACCCGTTAAAATTAAAAGAATATATTTACAAAGTTTTTCTGCTTTAGAAAAGCAGCCAAGGTTTAAGAGCATAAAGCGCTTAAGAGAAGCCTTTAAGCTTTAAGTCAAGGATCAAGGAGGGTCAAGGATATAAAAATTATTATCTAACTTTAAAAAAAGTACACTAAGGCTTATTTTACGAGTTAATGCGACCGCTCGACACAATGGCTTATTTAATGAGTTGTGCACCGCTCAACACAATGGCTTATTTAAAGAGTTGTGCACCGCTCTACAAAATAAAAAGAGGGATTCTAAACAAGCCAAAAGTTTTAGGGAAGGTAGACCTTGTGAAGTATTTACAAAATTTAAAATCTAATGGTTTTTACAAGCAATAAGAGGTGAAGCATTTAAGTTATAAAATTATAAAAACCGTAAAGAAACTCCAGACAGAAAATAAGGCGATAGCAAATTCAAAAGTAAAAGGTAGCGGAAAAAAATATACATAAATAAAATATTATGAAAGTGATAAAAGAAATTTAAAAAAATCTACGGAGGCCGAGAGTGTTTGAGTTAGGACTCAGTCCAAAGGAGCGTTTGAGAGGGAACTCAAGTCCAAGAGAGCGTTTGAGAGGGAACTCAAGTCCAAGAGAGCACTCAAGATTAAGAGTGTTTAGGACTCGCCCTTAAGAGTGTGGACTCGTGTTTAAGAGGAAAAGGAGGGAAAGAGGGATCAGGTCAGGACCGTAACACCGTATTCAGTAAACTGAGTAAACGTCAGGGCAGCTCCCGTAATACAGTAGTCGGGTAAGCTCCGAATAAAACATTAAGAGGGTCTGAGTACTTGAGAGGGCCCAAGAATGTTTAAAAATTTATAAGACACAGAGGGTCCAAAGAGGTTCGATTAAAAAATAATATTAAGAGTACGACACAGAGGGTGCAAAGAGGTTTGATTAAAAAATATCGTAAACGAATAAAAACTGTATGGTGGTAAAATTTGGAACTAATGCATAAAAAGTTTGCTAAACTTTAGTACCTATTTTGGCCACCGCAAAGTTTGATTAAAAACTTTTTGCTGCTGCAAAAGAACTAGATCTCTATGGGCCTGTTACCTAGCAACGCGTGACAAATAACAAGTCAACCAACAATATATTAGTAAAGTATTTGTAGTGGGTGTAACGTAGTATTTTAGGGTTGTATAAACATCCACAGGATATTCTCCTGTTTCAGTCGTGAAGTGTCCCAACGACCCACTTGGGAGTGTCCACGAATGGATTAACACATCAAGCGACCATTGGGTACGAATACCAGAGGGTAAACGTAGTGGCGTGCAAGTCTGTGGGATGCAGTATAGCGATGTTTTGGTAGAGAGTAAGTATAATATGAGATAAACGATTACGGGATATTGTCCAATAACCGACGTAGAGTAACCAATCTCCAACCTTGGCAATGCCCACAAGTGGGTTAACACAACCAAGAGGCCGAAAGGGTGCCAATTATCTTTCGATAATGGAATGTGTGTGAGGTGAGGAATACCTAGATGATGTTTAGTTGTAGAAGAGTTGAGTAAGAGTTGAGATGAGTGAAAAGATGAAAATGAATAAAATGCTTACCAAATATACTCACTTGGGGAAGTGTTATTTTCGAATTTTGAGAAGTGCAGAATGCCTAGAAATAATTTAAGAGGGGTGGGTTAGTAAATATTTGGGCGCCAGTCTGTAACGTTACATTTTCCTGGATAGGATCCACAAAACTGTAAGGTCACTGAGCACTCACCTACCTAACTTTCAGTCTGGAGGGGAGCACTATTAAAAGAAATAAAGGGGACGAGTTATAAGAATTTATTAACAAAGATAATCTAAAGGCTGGAGCTACTTAATTACTAATGCCAGTGAAGCTGGCGGAAAGTACTGAAGATGAAACGCAGAATGAAATAAATAACTGAAGAACGTCCGTCTTCAGACTGTGGAGGAGGACCGAGGAACCATCAACTCTCAGGCCGTAGAGAAGGGCCTAGGGCATCTGTCTTCAGACGGTGGTGGACGGCCGAGGACCGTCAATCCTCAGGCCGTAGGAGGAGGGCCGAGGGCATCCGTCTTCAGACGGTGGTGGACGGCCGAGGACCGTCAATCCTCAGGCCGTAGGAGGAGGGCCGAGGAGCATCAAATCTTCATCAGGCTTGTGTAGCTCAAGGATCAAGGTTTCCAGGTGTTCTTGGTGAGGGTGCGGCACGGAGAGAGGCCGACTTAAAACCGAAGAATAAGGGAAACTGCCCTTTTAAATTTATTTTTATGGAGCTTCTCAGAGGTGTTTCTGCTCTCAGCTCTGAACGTAGACTGCCCATTCCACCACCAGGCTCCTGTCAACTCCAGATATTTACATTTTAAAATTAGAAAATTATTAAAAAGAAAATCGAATGAGGTCGATGTGATTTACCTATACAACCTACAAATAGCTCCAGCAATAAATTAAAAATAAAACTAGGGTTGCCACTAACTGACATCACAAAAGTAAGACAAAGATTTTAATAAAGATAAAAACTTAAATAACATGAATTACAAGGTAAAAAGGCCAAAGCCGTTGCTAAGCCTCCAAGAAATGACCATGAAGCTACCTAGGGAGGACGAATGCTTAAATTTTCAGGTTAATAATATCCAAAAATGTAAGTAAAAAAACCATGTAAAAGACATATACATTACAAACTACCCCATCGTTTGTGGAACAGCACCTTATTAAACGTTTCATACAACTCTATTTGAAAGACAGATGGGTGTAGTATATTACAGGTTGAATGTATGGAAAACTCTCACACTTACCCCCTTTAGCACAAGCGTTCTCCCTCTGTTGCTTTTCACGCTATTTTTAGCCAACTTATAAAAAGGAGGTTCTCAAGTCAGCTGTATTTTTTGTTTTTAATGTTTGTTACCTCATAACTCCGTGATAACTGGTCCGATTTACGTGATTATCTTTTCATCTCTTTTTCTATGTCTATGTGGATGAACTGCTTAATACTTTTAGCAACAACGGAAAATGAATACTCTATAATACAAGAATTTGTGTGACCATCATACTATAACTAAAAAGGCTGAAATAAAAACTATTTTCTTGTTTTGCTGATGCACTCGAGACATAACCTTAATATACAGGACGACTTTTTTATCACTTCCCAAAAAAATGGGTATAATAGGTGAGATATAATAGAAGCGAATGGGATACTTAGATTTTTTTTTTTCGAAAATTCAAAAAAATTCGAAATTCGATATTATTCTTTTTTTTTTCAAAATTTTTCTTTCTTTGTTCTAATATGTAAATTTTACTTGAAATTTGTAGCGTGTTTTGATGATGGATCAACTTTTTTCTAAGTTGTGGAAAAAAGAAAAAATAAATAGGTATGCCATAAGCTTCTACTCCGTTCACCTAATATAGGTACCCATTTTTTTTTTAAAGTCATAAGAATGTCAGCCGGTATTATAGCGTAGCTCTATATTGACTCTATATTGACACTACAATGACGATCAGCAGTCAAAGAGGCATTGCTTTATAAAAACTTAACGAGCCTTTTTAAATAAAGTATTCATTCCCATAGTATCATAATTGCTTGCTTCCTTCCTAACCAGAGCGTTTACCCCGCTGACTCTCCAGCCCCAATCCTGAGGTATTGAGGTAACATTAAATTTGTCAAAGAATCCGTGAAAACATTTAAGGGACCTTTTGATGTTAGTCGTAGTATTTGTTTGTTTACATCAATCTATCGAAACGTAAGACCTTGTCAAAGGGACTTAATTTTAATAGGTTTCAAATATTTTTTAATACCTTTACAAATTGGAATGATTTTTTTTCAAATGTTTGTTTGTTTTTATTGAAGGGCAAGAGAGAAGGAGAGAGAAGGGCGAATGGCGACGTTTTTTTGTGTAAATAAAAAAATATAAAATCAGGGTGATTTATCGGAGTATTTATAACTTTGATGTTTTTACGATTCGTTAATATTTTCTTTTTAAAGATGGTGTTGGTCTATGTCTGGGGTGCTTTTAGAGGGCGCTAAGTTTTGTAATCTGTCTGCTACGGTTTTACGTGGACGTTTTAGAAATGTAATTTGCCTATCTGAAGACTACGGTAGGTCACATAAAGTACTCAACCTGCCGCGGGTTAACTTGAGTTAACCCGCGATCAATGCGCTTGCAACAGCGTCGAAATATCGGGAGCTCAAAACAATGAACAATTACGGAAGATATCCCGTAAGTAACAATATAAGTTTAGTTTTAAACCGTAAAAGCTTAAAAACATTAAATCGAACTAATTAATTACAACGGTTGTTCAAGAAATGGTTTTTAAATTATCAGTCTATATTTCTGTTGTAACTTCGTATAGGAAAACGTCATTTATTTGTAGAACCACTTCGCATAATAATTATTCTTTCATTTTCGTATCACCTTTATAATATCCAACAAAATGTCAGTTTACTGATGTAGTGACGTCACCAAGGTAATACCGTGTCGGACCACAAACCACAGGGCTTTCACAGCGGTCGCCGCCGAACGCGGGACGCAATTCAATTTTACATCCGATGGAAACTTTAAAAGCTTGCGTTTTATCGCAAACAACACAATTATCTCTGCGGCTATGAAGTCGGTATATAACTGCGTACCTTCCATTTTTAAGGTTCCATACCTCAAAAGGAAAAAACGGAAGAGAAGATCACTTTCTTGTCCGTCTGTCTGTCTGTCCGTCTGTCTGTCTGTCTGTCCGTCTGTCTGTCTGTCACCACCGATTTTCTCACGAACGGGTGGTCCTATCAAGTTGTTTTTTTTTTTTTCGGACTTTTTCCTTTAAGTACTTATATGTAGTTTAATAACAAAAAAAATCGGAGCAGTCTTTGGGGACTGCCGATAGAAGTGAAAACAAAAAGTACACAGGCCCCGCCCAGGTCGTTCCACTGGTTATGCCCCGCGCATGCCTGTGTGGTGATACGCCGTAGCGGATGCTACGAGTGCTACGAACGGCTACGTAGCGTGACCGCACGTTACGTTACGTTACGTGACGATGAGTTCAATGTTTTTCCTTCACAGAAAAGTGCTCAACGCGCCTAAAGAAGTTTTCACTACAAAAAACAACCCATTACACTCACGGGTGTCGTATAAGGCGACTGATGTCTGAGGTAGAGCACCTTGCACCTCCGTAGGCCAGAGAAAGGGCAGCAGCGTTTTCTGTTAGTCTTTCATCACTGCGATCTCCAATCCGCCTGCCAAGCGAGGAGATTACGGCAAATTCCTCCCATCATGGAAAAGGCTTATGTCCAGCAGTGGACGTTATGGGCTGTTGTAGTAGTGTAACAAAAAAAAGCGATTTTACTGTTACAAACTTATTATTTGCGGTGCAATAGCCGTTTCTAGGGATTGAACAGCAAAGTTAAGTTTGTCCTTAAAAAGTTTGTAAAAGGAACCCTCGGTGCGCGAGTCTGACTCGCTCTTGGCCGGTTTTTGAACATGATATCCACTGAATTTTATGTTGTAGTCGTTTTGATTCATTTGATGGACAAGTTGCAATACTACTTGTAGTACTTGTATACCCATTTGAATGAGTAAAACTTGAAAAAATCCTCACAGTCTGCAATACAATAAGTCTGGTCAAAATTTCAAACACAATGACAATAAAATTTTCTTTTGCAACTCAATGTTAAAATATACCAAAAAATACCAAAAATGTAATAGAAAAAGAAAAAAATAGAAATAGTAAAAAAGGAGTAGTTGAAAAGTTAGGATTTCAGATATGTAGGATAGGATTTGAAAAGGAACGTATGAAAGTGTGTGGAATGGAATGTTGCGGTGTGAGTGAGATGAACATATGAAAGGGAAGAAAAAATAACAAAAATGAGAAATGACAGAAGAATGGACGACTAGTAAAAGAGTAGAAGTGGGTATAAGACGGAATTTTATTTATGAAGCTATTTAAGTTTTATTAGGTGTAAAGCCTATAAAGAATTAAACAACATTATTCAAGATCTAAGCATTTTATTACCACGGTCCCCAATCTACAGATATAACTATAGGTATTTGAAATCTTAACTATTTCAGATAGACACAACGAGCTAGCACATTTGTTCCATATTTTTCATTTTCAGCCAAATTCTATATGTATAATCTAATTACATTGTACTTCCGAATGAAATTTAGCTGTTTTGATCATAAAACATGAAACTCACTGAATTTGCGTGTGAACACTAAATAATGTTCATAATGTTGCAATGTGCAAATATCAGCTAGGTTTGCCATAGAGCAACCATATATATTTGCACATTGCAACATTATGGCTCGTTTTTGTCGATGTAGCGTTTGAACGTTCATATTTCTCTTTAGGTATGGCTACAGATATTTGATAGTGTATCGGAGCGTGAAAATTACATTCATAGTTACCAAAATAACTAGGAAACACTTTAAGTACTGATAGAGACATAGCTTTTAAGGCCCAAAAAAGATGTCTCCGATCATTGTTTAAACTTAAAAGTAGAGACAGTTGCAAGCCATATTTTAAGCAATACAATATCATGACCCTTCCTTGTATCTATATTTTCGAAGTAGCTATGTTTGTACAGCAAAATCCAAGTCGTTTTTAACGCCTTGCTGATGTATTTCCAAGGAATAGGCGTGACAATAGCAAACCTTGTCAAGTACCATGTCAAACCACTTTAATGCGCAAAAGTATTTATTGCATGGCCCCTATTATTTTCAATAAATTGCCAAGTGGCTGGAAAGATTTAAATACAGTGATGTTTAGGAGTAGACTACGTAAATTTTTGACAGATAAAGTGTACTATAGCATAAATGAGTTTCTAACAGAGAAAAATATATTTTTTGATTAATTTGAATAATAATGATATTTTATTAATTGAATTATATAATTGTAACAAAAATGATAATTTAGTAATTTAATGATAATTGTAATAAAATGATAATTTATTAATTTAATGATAATTGTAATGAAAATGATAATGATAATAATTTATTAACTGATCTGGTGAATGATAATTGTAATAATATTAATATAATCGATCTGGTCTTGTTTCATAAATAATGTAAATGTTTGCATGCCGCATGGTAAAATATGGCTGAACTTTGAAATGTCATAACAACTATATTGTATTACCCATATTTGCAAAATAAAATTCTATTCTATTCTATTTAAATGTTTTAAAATGCCTTATTTCTTCGAGAGGTTCCACCCACATTTCGCGATTTATGTGTATTAAGTCCCTTAAACTCAAACTTAATGAAGTTACAAATGAAGACTCCGAATTGGTATCTGCTGAGAAATTCGTGATTGAAAACCCAACAACATTCGGCCCCACGTGGAAGTGGAAATTATATTTTTCCCATTGCACTCCTCTGTTATTTCCGATTAATTTAGTCGCGGAATCCAAAACAGTTAAATTGTTTCTCTGGGACTTCATCGAGCTTCATTGTGTCGACGGTTTTCTGGTGGTCGCCACTGTTGATTTTGGCTTTTAGGAGTTGCAGTGGCTTGGGAATAGAGGGGGGGCTAGCGCGCGTGGTAATCGAATGCAGGACCTCTTGCTCGGTATGTTCGCTTGCGATCGGTAGTCAAACCATTATTATTATATGGTAAAAGTATAGCAGTGCATGACTACTATAAACCAGTGTATATATACATGAAGTGACAGCATATCCTCTAAGGAAATCAAGAAACTGCAGTTGTTTTTCTACTAGAATACTTAAGTACCTATTTGTCATTTTGCGTTGGCTAGAATAAGTGCCTTTCGGCTTCGTTAAGAGGTGTTTTACACCCTTTATGTTGTTTAACAACAAATTTCCCAAAACTTTATACGGTACCCTCACTGCGCGAGTCCGCCTCGCACTTGACCGGTTGTTCTTCGTGGTTCCCTATCCATTTGCATAAAATTTTAAGACCTAATATAACTTGGCATACTTTTGTTACTACTAATTATATTTTCGCATAACATTATTTACGCATAACAGCTTACGCATAATTTTTTTAAGCATAATTTATCTAATCATAATAATGATTAAGCATAACATTGTTAGGCATAAATTGATTTACGCATAATGATAATAAAACATAATTTTTATAGGCATAACAAAGAAGCATAATCCTAAAATGTTAGACATACCCTAATTGGATATACCAATTTATTTTGACGATTGGAAAAAGCCATCTCTCCGAAGCAGGTAATACATAACATATTTGTTTTGAACATAGTTGATTGTGAACATATGTGAGTTTTTTCCCTGTAAGAAGCATGCAAACAAGCATACACCATGCATGCAGCAAGCATAAAGCAAGCATGAGTGCAGCAAGCATGCAGCAAGCATGCAGCAAGCATGCGTTCAGCAAGCATGCAAGCAAGCATGCAGTATGCAACATGCAGCAGGCAAGGTTTCTGTCACGGCTCCGGCGCTGCGGGGCTCCGGCGGTCCCACGCGAGCTTATCGTCGCAGATGTGTTTGACGCTCACCACCTGCTCCTCAACTCGCAGGCCGCCTCACCCCTACGCGCCTACGCGGGCTTAGATTACACTCTAGGGGTAGGGCAGACAAGACTACGTGGAGTCGGTTTTGCAGCAATTCGTTTCTGTCACTAACTTTTGTAGCACAACTTAATGAATTTTTAATTCAAAATAAATACGTAAAATAGCTAAAATTTGATTCCGGTATTTATATTATTTGTATGCCTAAATACTATTATGCTAATAGTCATCATGCCTAGTAACATTATGCAAAATTCAATTTATGCCAAAACAAATTAGCCTTCAAGATGATTATGCCAACATAAACAGTATGCCAAAACAAAATTTGGCAAAGTATTATTATGGCAAAACAAATTATGCCAAAGTATATTAGGAAAACGTACATTATGCAAAAAAAAGGGATCCCGTTCTTCGTTCATGTCTACCCAAGTGCCTAACTTTGGACCTTTGCAAGTTATACCTAGCAGATTTTAAGTTTACTTATAATAACTTTATTTCTAACACTTGCACTGTTTTAAGCTTTCACGGTTTAAAACCAAACTTATATTGTCACTTACGGGATATCTTCCGTGATAAGTAATCACGGAAAACGACACGGACGCACGGACGTATCACGGAAGATATCCTCTATAGACAATATTATAAGTTTAACTTTATTTCTGTTCAAGAATGGGTAACACTATTTTCATTCATGTTCATATTCAGTACTAACTCATGTTGTGGCTGTGGATGTCAGATAGGAAGTAGCTCCATTTATAATACGGGTATTCAGCTGCTTCCGGTTAGACTTGAAGCAGACTCCAACATAGTTGGGAAAAGGCTAGACAAATTATGATGAAGATTCATATAATTATTTATTTGCATTCTACAATTGTTAAAACTAAGAGCAATCATCCTTTTTAATCAAGTAAATCGAACAACAACAAAATTTATTAATAAACAACACAAGCTCTAGTCTAAATAAACGCAAAATATTCATACTCAATATGTACGAACTCGAACACGTAACATATATATCTGACTGTGCCACGCGATACGCGTAACGTTAGCCAGTGTTGCTACACGCGTATAATTTGCATCAGAATCTGCCGCGGCTGTTGTGCCGACCGTTGTCCGCTATCTATGCGTTTAGTTACGTTGTGCTACTTTTGTTACATTTGGTTGGTAGATTTTTAAATTTGTATTAAGGCTTAAATTGCAGCAATCATAATTTTAACTTGGTTGTGGAAGTCAGATAGGCAGTCGCTTCATGTAAATTTTGGTATTCAGCTGCATCCGGTTAGACTTGAAGCCGACGCCAAACTTATTTGGGAAAAGGCTAGGCATATCATGAAACGGTTTATCTGATTGGTTTGCTAATTTTGAATTTTTCTTCTGAATAGAAATACCCACGCTGAACTTCATCTTCTTATTCTGGCTGCCGTACAAATACATTTTGATTCTTTTCTTCAATCTTCTGAGTGTTGAAATCTTTCTTTAACATGTAGATCTTTTACCGCGCAGTGGCTGAGCGATTGGCTGCTGCGCTGCGTGTCGCAGGTTCGATCCCCGCAAGGAACAAATATTTTAGTTGTTCAGAGTCTAGCTGTTTGTGTATGTAAGTTTAAATGTTTGTAAACCAACGATACAGGGGAAATTTCAAGCGAGGTACAATGAAAAAAAAAACAGAAGATGAGTATACGATAATTGTTAAGTGAGACGTGAGTCTTCGTTTGGAAAAGCTTAGATTTTTAATTTTTTTTTTATTAAATTAATTTAAACAGAATCTAACTTGGTCAAAATCTTACTAATTAGTATTTTAATTTAAAAGAGGTTTACAAACTAAGGCTTGTATTATATATTATTATTATATTTTACCTTTAGTAAAATTTTTGAAAAATTAATTTTGGCACAAATGCAAAGTTTTTTAATAACATAAGTTATTGCATAAAAAACAGTTCGGTTTCACAAGGGGTCGTTCAACTACTGTGTTGAACTTTTAGGACACATTTATAATGCCTGGGAGGACAAATGCGATGCTTTGGGCATTTTTTGCGATTTATCTAAAGCTTTCGATTGCGTTCTTCATGAAACATTAATCAGGAAACTACACCACTACGGAATCCGTAACGCCTCTCTGGATCTTCTTATTTCATATTTTAGTAATAGGATTCAGAGAGTTGATGTTAACGGGAAGAGATCTCCCGGATCCGTAGTAAGAATGGGGGTACCACAGGGCTCAATTCTTGGTCCACTTTTGTTTCTTATTTACATAAATGACTTGCCTCACCTCATAAAGGATCATCATGACATAGTATTGTTTGCAGACGACACTTCTCTTTTATTTAAACTCAAACGTCAGCAGTTAGTTACGGATGATGTTAATAGCGCCCTGGCAAAAATCGTTAATTGGTTTAATGTTAATAACCTACTCCTAAATGAGAAAAAAACTAAATGTATTAAGTTTACGATACCCCATGTAAGACAAGTGGAAACTACTGTACTAATTAAGGATGAAGAGTTGAAACCGGAAGATAGCACAGTGTTCCTAGGCATAACTTTGGATGCCAAGCTTCAGTGGGGCCCGCATATAGACAAATTGTCAAAAAAACTTAGCTCTGCAGCATACGCCGTTAGAAGGATTCGTGAGTTAACTGATTTAGAGCCAGCCCGTTTAGTTTACTTTAGTTATTTCCATAGCGTGATGTCGTACGGTATTCTCTTGTGGGGCAATGCCGCCGATATTCAGACAATATTTGTTTTGCAAAAAAGGGGAAATTCGTTCAATTTATAAATTAAGTCCCAGATACTCCCTCAGAGAAAAATTTAAAGAGATTAATGTTCTTACTGTCCCTTCTCAGTTTATTTATGAAAACCTTTTGTACGCACACAAAAATATTAATTTGTTTAAAAAATACAGTGATATCCACAACATAAATACGAGGAACAAACACAAATTTGTTGTTCCTGCAACGAGGCTCAAAAAAATAGGGGGTACGTTCAGATGCCAATGTATACGTTTTTACAATAAACTTCCGAGCCAAATTCAAGCACTAAGCCTAAATAAATTCAAATCGTTTATAAAACGGAAGCTGTGCCTGAAAGCCTACTATCATGTTAATCACTATCTCGAAGATAAAAAGGCTTGGGATTAAGCTGCTCCAATGAAATTTGCTCTGTGAATGTCGAAGCTTCGGACTTCGCTTGTTTATTATTTATTCCTTTCTTTTCCTTTTTTTATTTTTTCTTTTCCTTTTTTTATACACTCTGACATTTAATGTTTTGACATGTATTTTATTATTTTTATACACTGACATTTAATGATTTGACACGTATTTTATTATTTTTTACTTTATTATTTTTTAATATTTTATTTGACATTTACTGATTTGACATGAATACTTATTTTGTTAAGTATTTTACTTTTTTTTATCATCATTGTGCCTTTTAATGATTTTTGTGATTTTTATTTACATTCTTTTTGAATAGAACTTGTTATGAATTTTATATGATTATTGTGAATGTGGGGACCATGTGGGTCACATTTATATTTTTTGTTTATTTTTTCCCACAACTGTCTGACAGTTTGAGTACTCTAAGCGACCTACCCAAATGTCCTTTCTTTGGTATTGTTCGTCGTTTCGTTGAGCTCCTTGAGTTATAAGTCGAGCTACACGTTAACTGACAAATGCTTGCACTGACTGGACAGGTCCACTCAAAACTGTATGGTTCTTTCTTCAAAAGACCATATCAGACACTAATCTGCATAGTCCTCATGTGAATTGAGCAAGATTGTCTGGACTTTAAAAGAGACTATGACCTCTGAGTTTGTTTCGGCTGTTTCTTCTCAGAGTAGTCAGGTACGAAACACCGGCCCCATCTAGTTTTAAAAAATGACGTGTAAAAGTGTTTGTAAAAACCTACTTGCAAAATAAACATCATTTATCATTTATCATTATGGTTCTTTTTACTGATTTCAGCTCCATGATACGTATAGATACGATCTTCATTTCGTTATGGCTAGCACGGCGTGAAGTTTTCCGATAGTTTGGTGTCATGCACAGGCACGCATGACTTGTGCGCTGTCAGCCCGTGGGGAATACGTGTTGCCAGCAGTTGCAGAGGTCAGAGGAAACCTTGTTATGTATAGTATGATCTTGTTATGATATATCAGGGATTGGTGTCGGGATTATAAATCTTACTTCACTTCACTACGATAATTATAAAACAAAGTCCCCGCCGCGTCTGTCTGTCCCTATGTATATATCTTTAAAACTACGCAACGGATTTTGATGCGGGTTTTTTAATAGATAGAGTGATTCAAGAGAAAGGTTTTAGTATATAGTTTGCGGGCGGGCGAAGCCGCAGGCATCAAGCTAGTAATATTATAAATACGAAAGTTTGTGTGAATGGATGGATGGATGTTTGTGACTCTTTCACGCAAAAACTACTGCCGGATTTGGATGAAATTTGGCACACAGATAGTTTATACCCTGGATTAACACATAGGATACTTTTTATCCTGGTAGTATGATCCCGTAGGACATTACCGAACTTCACGCGGGCGAAGTCGCCTGCATAAGCTATCTATAATTATATAACTATCTATAACTAAAAAGGTTAAAGTGATATGCGTGGGTGTCTAAATAATGGGTGCGCCAAAGTTCACCTAAATTTTCAACTCCGATAATTGGAAATCCGAAAATGTTCTTCCTAAAATTTTTCATCCTAACAATCACAATTCCTAACTACTCTGTCTATAATGTTTATAATTCCGAAGCATTCAACTTCATAATGTCAGTAGCAATAAACATCTATTATACTTTTATTTGTTTTCCTATATTTTCTCAACATAATCTTTTACACTATTATTCAAAGTCATATTTTTTTTGTTTAGATTTATTTTTATTCATAATAATCAGTATTATATAGGTACATTTATTTTGCGTAACTTTATTTTCACATAACATGTATAACATCATACAAAATAATAAAAAAATATAATGACCACCAAAATTAACTTTGTGACCACTAACATCTATCACCTAAAATATCAATTGATCACCAAATTTAATAAATTGAGCACCAAATTTTAATGAGGTGGTTGATGACAAACTAGTTTTGCCTAGGCCGACTTGGAAAGAAAGAAAGAAGGGTATGGCGGGGTCGAATGAGCGAGCGAAGCGAGCGAATTGACCCCGCCATACCCTTCGTGGTTATTTTTTTATAAACCATTCAGAAGTAGGAGCCCCGCAAAGCGGGGCTCCGTCGACCGGGTCTCCCTCGACTCGGATGCAAGAGCATAACAGTTAAATTTCTGGTGGTCAAAAATAAATTTTTGTTTCTAATTTCACGATAAAATGTGGATTAATTTTGGTGAACATTTACTGATTTTGGCAACCAAAAATGATTTTTTTGCCGTTACATTTTCCAGTTTACTAAATCTGGTGGTTCGTTAATTGTACCTATGCCAAATAATAGTACGGTACAAGTTGTTAAATACATGTTTTCATATATATTCATAGCGGTGTGTACGTGCAAAGATATCCATATAGGTTAGGTTAGAACTGTAACCAACTACGCTACCTCGAAATTGGTCGCGAAACTTTTCTAAGTATTTTTTTCATAGTGCCCCCAAGACGACACTCTAACCTGAATTTCATTCATTTAAGACAAAAATCAGTGAAACGACCTATAATAATTCTAAACAGTTGGTTTTTTAGACATATCTTAGGTATAGTTATAGTAATAAATAAGTACGTTATGTAAAGCATACCCCCAAATAATAATCATACCCTCAAATTAAAACTATAAATATCATCTTCTACTCACATATATTTTTTTATTACACTTGGTAAATGTTTCTTTCTGAGTATGAGTGAAAATATTATGGTAATTATGTTTAGGGATAAAAGCGTTATGATAAAAAACAGTAGGAGTTTAAATATATTCACATGAATGATATTAGTAAATACAATTTTCGGAAACATGAGTTTTATGAACATCGCCGGTAGCACTACAAATAGTATGAATGAAAACTTTAGGATGAAAAATTTTAGGAAGAGTGATCATTCGGATTACAAATCATTAGGAAGAACAATTTCGGGTAAAGAACTTTAGGTGAGCCAATATGGACCCCTAAATAATAACAGCTGCACGGGTCGATTTTAGCAGTTGAGTTTTTTTTTCTAATTTACTTTTGTCTATATGATTGTTTATTTCTATTCTAAAATTGAAAAAACGTTTTGTTTATATTTAGTTTTATTCTAATTCTGACTGAGTTTAGGTAGTTTAACTTTTTTTTTTATATTGACTTCTTGTTTTTTTTTTTTATAAATGTTAATTATTACTTTTATTATACCTATTAAATTTATTATTAATACATAATTCATTACAATAAATTAAATATTTTAAACCGGTTTACAAATCCACAGTCCCTAGACGTTCCCGGCGCAAAGGAGCCCATGACACTTGCAGCGTTTCCGCGTTGAATTGCCAGGGCTAGCCTCTGCACCAGGAAAGAACCAGAGCGTGGGTCACCGCCCCTATCTCTAAGTCGCCGGCCGATCTCGGCCACAAATTTGATAGCGTCGGACCCCCAGCAACCAGTGGTTTCCACAGCCAGTGCGACAAAATAATACTTCGGCTCTAAGGTTGCATATTTGGCCCGCTTTTTGAGAGCGGCTGATTCAGCCGCGGCACCTGGTGACTCGACAGTGCGAGGGAGATGGCTGGCGGCAAATGTGCTAACACACGTTGTGTCCCAAAGTAGGCACTTACCCTTTTGCCAGGGTACTAAAGTCAGGCCATCCGGTCTTTTGCCATCCAAACGACAGAGACCTGGTGGACAGTTTAACTACATTTTTATATTCAACCAATGACTTGTATGTGTAGTGTAAACTGTAAGATGGTTATAAATATAAAATAATAATTAAAGTTTCAGGGTCAAAAATCTCACCCTGTTTTAATTTGTAATTACCAACGTTACTAAAGTTAAATATTAGTAGGCACGACTCCCGGGAGGCTGTACAAGGTTAGGAAAAGGATAATAATATAACTAACAGTAACTAGCCAACCATAAAACGTTAATTATACGACATACCAGACATTTTAACCCGGAATTAACCAGCCATACTCATCCAGTGAACCGGTTGCCACTTCATTTCGACTCGTCAATGGCCACCGACCCTATACGACCCTATACGACCCCATACGACCCTAATAGGGCTGTACTATTGTCCTATAGGGTCGGCACCTCGGCGGCCGAATGCTAAAACCGGTAACTCCACAAATCTATAATTTGAGACAACTGGGAATAGGAATATTATGTGAAAGTGTATCTCTGTTTATAATATGCTTTTTTATGTTTGAAAAAAGCTACGGTTTTTTATGAGTCTAGCTGTCATGGGCAAAACGGAACATAATTTTTAAATTTCGTATTGTACTTTATTTTGTTTTTATCTAAATTTTAATGTTTTATTTGTGATTATCTATACTAATATTATAAAGCTGCAGTGTTTGTTTGTTTGAATGCGCTAATCTCTGGAACTACTGGTCCGATTTGAATGATTCTTTCAGTGTTGGGTAGTCCATTTATCGAGGAAGGCTATAAGCTATATAATATCACTCTGCGACCAAAAGGAGCGGAGCATAAATGAAAAATATTGTAAAAACGGGGAAAATGTATTCCTTTTGTGAGCTGTTTCTCTTTTATGTGACGCAGACGAAGTTGCGTAAGTCAGCTAGTATTGTGATAAATGGCAATGGCTGTAAATTACCTGGATAAATGAATGTATGTTTATTTATTTATATTTTGAGATACCGCTGTTTTGCTAACCGAGGACGAAATAGTTAGGTTCTACAGCCCTTCGAAGGGGGTAGGGCGTAAGGGTGGCAATTATAAACGCAACATCGCTTTGATCTCGCTTGATGAGTACTTTTAGCGTAGCTGTGAGTGGAATGGTGGCCGATATTTTACAATATGATGGTACTTTTTAAAATGTTGTTGGAAAGTGCGAGTTATGAGGGTAGTTTTTTTTTAAATGGTGTCTGGTTTTTAAGGGTGACTATTTTCTGGATTCGTTGATGGTTGTAGCTTGTCTGCTTACGCGAATATGTTTTCAAAGCAGCGAATTAATGTCACTAATAAATGTTACTTGTCGTTACAGGAAGTCAGTGGCCCAAAAAAGTCTGACAACCAGTCTTACCAAGGGGTATCGTATTACCCAGTATTAGCTGGGTTATGGAGGTCAGATAGGCAGTCGCTCCATGTAGAATACTGGCATTCAGCTGCATCCGATTAGACTGGAAGCCGACCCCAACATAAATACGAAAAGGCTAGGCTGATGATGAATAAATGTTATGCTAGCAAACATTTGTGAATTCCACATTATCGTTTCTTCAACTGTTAAATATATTTTTAATTACAGCTTACTATAGCACTAATAATACCATTGTTTTAGAAATAACACTACTGCTCCTAAATGTACATTTTTAAATACTTTTTTAAATAAATAATTCTTATTCTTATAATGACGACCGCCTCGTTGGAGGTCCTGAGGTCAATTCCCGGGTTTGGCAGCATTATATGGTTTTTCTATCAGGAATTTCTGTATTAAGTACCAGTTGATGGCAATAGGCTTGCCCCCTATTACGTGGAACTTAAACGTAACTGGCAAAATGTGGCACCTCTGCCTAACCCTTCGGGGATTACAAGGAGTGATGAAAAATCTTATTTTTTTTAAAGATCTACAAAATATACAACCTTGATTCGTCATGAATTCAAGTGGGACGAGTTTCTGGAAGAAAATATTATTTATTTTGATTTTCATCAACTCGTCCCAAAGGGGCCGTGGGCATGTGGGACGAGTTGATGAATTACTCAACAGTTTAAATTCCAGTGCATGACTGAAAAAACAGTTTTAGTTTGTAAAATATCGGATTAGGAAAGAAAATTATGAAAAGGTATTGCACAATGGGTCCAATCAAGTCAGACAATCACAGTTCTTTGTCCACCAGCTGGGCTTGTTGCAAATTTTGCGCTTTCTTGTTCAGCAATATTGTTGGATTTGTTTAGTTTTGTTTGTTTGTTGATACATAAATGTTATGTGATAAAAGGTCAGTTTTTTTACTTAAAAAAAGCCTGTTTTCATTAAGTTTAGGAGCAAAGAAAGGACATAATTTTCCCCTAAATCTTTTGAAAGCTCTTTGTTTCGATCAGTTCGCGTTCAAACATAGACATGAAGTCATGACATCAAAGAACGAGACAACGAGATAAAGACATCATGATGTCTTTATCTTGTTTTAGAATTTTCAAAATCAATAACAAATAATCTCACTTTTGTTTTCAACAAAATTATTTAAAAATCTACACACAGAAAATTAAAATCAAAATATTTAAAAATTAAAAATGAAAATTAAAATATTTACTTAGATCCTAAACAAAATCCTCAGAACATTATCAAACGACTACCAAAGAATAATAGCATCTAATACTCGCCCATAAAGATCCCAATACGCGTCTATAAGCCACTTTTTCAACTGAATAGCCATCGAAGTACAAAAGAAGAACTAATGCTCCACTAACTATCAATGGAGATAGAATTTATAGTACCAAGCCCCTCTTTACGAAGAAAATATTGGTCTTACGAAGTACCCAGACTGGTTTGTGAATGCCGTCTTTTGTGGTACAAGGAGGGGATGTCTTTGGGGGTGGTTTAAGCTAAAGGCGGTAATGTATCTCGTGTATAGTTGGTGCCAGTTAAGATGAGAATAGCGGTCATTGACCCAACTACATTTATTAAACTTCTTACTCAAACTCAAAGCATTTATTTCAATAAGACCATTAGTATTTTTGAATGTCAAAAATACAAAAAAAAAACAAAGCTACAGTCCCAGTCACAAGACATAACAACTTGAGAAAGTACTGTCGTTGCCCATTCCCTAGCGTAGATCTCTGTGGAGAAGAACGGGCAAGAAGCTCCATGGACACTCTTTTAAATCATAATATTGTTACAAAATCTTGGTTACATCATTTATGTTGAGATTATACATTTAAGTGAGAACTATGTAGAAAGACGTGCACATTAAGAGCTACCTTTGAAAATCAAAAATAAGCCTGTTCAAGTCTTGAATCGTCATCTATGATGATCTTCAACAATTTTTGTAATGAAAAACGATACATGGTTTATTTGTTTTGGTTCATATAAAGAGATATTAGGGAAAGGGCAATGACCGCTATTCTCATCTTAACTGGCACCAACTGTAATTGAAAACTCCCTCGTTAGTCTTGTGGTTGTAACCGCGACTGTTGACAATGAGGTCTTGTATTCGATTCCCAGGTCGGACAAAGTGTTATTGGGCATTTTCAATCAGGAATTTCTCAGTAGCAATCACGGAGTCTTGTGCCCCGTTGATGGCAATAGGCTCGCCCCCTATAATATGGAACTTAGGGGTTAAGCAGGGGTGTACCTAATGGTACACCCACATTTCACCAATGTTACGGAGCGTCCTGCGTGAGCGACTAAAACGACGCGACGCGACGCGACAAGACACGATGCAATACGACGCGATGTTGCACGCGACAAATGTCCTACGTGATTTTGGTCATTACTTCTCGAATCATGGAGAAATAAAGTACAAATTTGAATCAACCATTTCGTAGTTCGTGGTGTCGCGTCTGGTCGCCCTCAAAACAAGTACGCGTTAGGTCGCATCTTGCCGCTGACTGCCATATAGACTGCAAGCGGGGTATGCCGTTGAGTTGATCGCGTTCGTCGCGATTACAGCGTCGCATCGCGTCGTATTCGTCGCTCACGCAGGACACCCCGTTACCTATGTCGCATGTAATAGGGGGCGAGCCAATTACCATCAACCGGGCACAGATCCAGACTACGTGGTTGCTACTGAGAAATTCCTGATAGAAAAACCCAATAACACTTTGCCCGACCCGGGAATTGAACCCAGGACCTCTTGAAACTATATTTTATTAAGTTTTCTATTATTTAATTTCGAATTATCCTTTTTTTTTCGGATGGTGAAATCATCAAATGACTCCTCCCACTCTGGGTGGAGCAGGAAGGAGTGTCAGACTTTTACTGACTAAAACCTATCCATGTTCCTTCTCGCCCTTTGTGTTCCGGGGCCACGGTATCTCTTTCGAACAGTACCGTAGCCCATTTCGTATTACCCTTCAGTCAATATTCCAATCGCCGGTCGCTTGTGCCTTGTAATAATCCCCATAAACTTCGTCTTGAATTGTAAACACGAGTTTTTTCCCGGGAACCACAATGAAGTGAATGATAGTCGAATGGAAAAACAAGTCATTCAGCTTGTCAATCGGTTTATTTGTTGATAAACTTTGTTCGACCTTCGTAGCCACAAGTTACATGATTTAGTATCGGAATTATGATTATAAATCATGAAAATGACAGGGAATTGGTATGGGATTGGTTATAAGGATGATTCGAAGGAAATATAATTCGTATACCTACATATTATTTCTTTAATTTAATATTATTATTATCAGTCTTTGTTAAAAACTATGGTTAATTGATTCAAGATTTTTAGGTATAAAAATATTTACAAGTATCAAAAACGGTTACAGGGCGTCGAAAAATTCGTCCACATCGCTGTCCACAGGAAAAGTGCCCAGAAGGCTGGCAGCATTGCCACGTTGGATGGCTATGATGATTCTTTGGCCAAAAAATAGGCCCACCCTCTGGTCATGTGAAGAGTCGACCAACCGTTTGGCGATTTCCCGAAATACTAGGTGGGCACTCTTACCCCATGGCCCTAAAATAACCTAGATTTTAGGTAACGATTTTACTATTGATAATACAGGTTAACAAAAAACTTGTCCAGCTGCCTAACCTTTTCCCAATTATGTCGGGGTTGGCTTCCAGTTAACTTAGATAGCGTTTTTGGAATTAAAGAACAGAAAAATACACACAAAACACACACATACAAACAAAAAAACAAAACAAAGACACATACATTACAAAAACACACACACACACATAAACATACACAGCATACACACACACATAAAAAACACACACACACACACACACATTTAAAATTTGTCGGCCGTTAGAATTCTTAAAATCCAAACCTAACTTTAATTTCCAGAAAATCAAAACAAATCCCTCAATAATATTCGATTTCACAATAAGCTCGAATGAGCTACATTTTTCGACAACATCATTTCACTCATTACGTATTATTTCCAAACCAACTTATCTCCAATATCGATATGATAATTCGATATTCGTAAATAACAATCATTCGATAAGTCCAATCATTCGTTCAATTCGACACCGCTCATTCGATTTGAACGAAGCGACATCTACATATCGGAATGATCCCGAGTTGATTGTGTCCAAAATAATTGGATTTCCTCATGGTGGACTGTAGGCTTTTAATGTGATTGGTGAACTGAACTTTAGATTTAGTAGAGCAAGGTTGAAATTTAGTTGTGAAGTTAAATTTCACTGACTATGAACAGTGTATGATAAATGGGTGTTCCAATTATGTGTTATGTAGTACAATTCTATGTATTAATGGTTATTGAAATTAACTAAATATACCTACGACTACTCTTTATCGTGTGGTTAGCACCTAATCTGGTCAGAGTTTTTATGCCGCCTATATATTTTTTATTATATATATATTATTATTTTTTTTTTTTCGTCGAGAAATATCTCTCAGGCATGCTGGTTTCCTCACGATGTTTTCCTTCTCCGAAACAAGTGATAATATTACACAATACGCACATGAATCCGAAAAATCAGAAGTGCGGTCACGCCACCAGACTATCACTGCTACATGACTACTGAAATTCAGGTAAATTTCTAGAATATTCTGTTGAGAATAGGAGTCACTTTGCAAGGGAGCAGTAACAGCGTCGGAGCACGTATGAAACGTAGATAAATTGAGTAAGGTCGGAAGGACTTCACCTTGACCAAGACAGACGTCCGTCAGGCGAAGAAAAGGTTAGCTAAGAGCCTCGTAAGAGGTACGTATAGTTAATATTATGTAGCCTTATTTTAGTAAAATAATTTCGTTTTCCACACACACAAAAACATTCTTAAACGATCTTTCGTAAATGCATTGTGAGGGTAAAAATTGTATCGTAGGTATTTATTTATATTAGTAACAAAACGCAAAACGCCGTTGGTCCCGGCTGTCATTTGTAGATCTTTGACAGTCGTTAGGTAGTCAGAGGCCCAATAAGTCTGACAACCAGTCTTACCAAGGAGTATCGTATTACCCGGTACTAACTGGGTTGTGGAGGTCAGATAGGCAGTCGCTCCATGTAATATACTGGTATTCAGCTGCAGCCGGTAAAACTGGAAGCCGACCCCAATATAGTTGGGAAAAGGCTAGGCAGATGATGAGTAACAAAACGCAAAAAAACATTCGTAAACGTTGAAGCGCTCAGACGGTCTAGACAAAGATCATTGGCGTTTTTAAGCGTTTTTAGGGTTCCGTACCCAAAGGGTAAAAACGGAACCCTATTACTAAGACTTCGCTGTCTGTCCGTCTGTCCGTCTGTCCGTCGGTCCGTCTGTCCGTCTGTCCGTCTGTCTGTCACCAGGCTGTATCTCATGAACCGTGACAGCTAGACAGTTGAAATTTTCACAGATGATGTATTTCTGTTGCCGCTATAACAACAAATACTAAAAACATAATAAAATTAATATTTAAGGGGGGCTCCCATACAACAAACGTGATTTTTTTATAATAATTGGTACGGAACCCTTCGTGCGCGAGTCCGACTCGCACTTGGCCGGTTTTTTATTTCTATAACAACTCTCACAAGGAGTGACATTAGGTTTTTGATTTAGGCTATTGCTATCTTTTTCTCTTTAATAAAACAAGAAAGAGACGGACGTAATTTAGAACTGTTAAATTTAGTTGGAACTAATATTTCCATATAAATGAAGGGTGCACGTAAAAACATGTCGACTAAAAACACGGTAAAGCGCAAGGCATAAACTAGTTTGACATCTCTAACTTTGTTCACAGCTATAGTCGTCCTTTTCTCGCACTGCCTTTTAATAAAAGATAGCAATAACCTAAATTAAGTTTAGTTTGTGCACAACAGAATCGACACCAATGTAAATTATTTTTTACGTTTCTGTTTTTGCTATTATGGGATCTCGCGCATTATACGGCCGCGACCACGTATTTTGGCAGTCGCAGTTTTGTTTAAGATAGTGGCCGGTCAACCGACAAGTCGTAGTCGTGGACTCGTGGCCCCGTCACCTCCCTAAGTGCGAGATCCCTAAAATATCACTTTGAGTTAATAGTGTGAACGAGAGGGCTTTTTCTTTAAAACTTACAACTTCTGTAAAACAACGTATTTATCATCAGTGTACAACATAAGTAATCCACGTTCACAATAACGTGTTTAGCTCAACAAAATGGTAGGCCCAACCCAACTGTATCATATCATCAGGCAGTACAAACAAATGTGAATAAATACTCACGTTTTGCATACAAATTATCTGCAATGGCAAATTATAATTCTCGTATGAAAACAGCGAACAGGCTAAAAGTGGATAAATCAAGCCGAAAACCGGCATTTCGGTCTACCGACCCCGCTTTTCGTGGCATAAATTCGTTTTTATGAAACCTAGTGTGCATTACGTAATGTATACGTAGTGTTTACGCAAAATGATTTCGTTTGGTATCTCAGAAGTTTATTATTTTCTGCGCATTTTTAATGTGTTTTTGATTTGTTGTGTGAGTTTCTTGTGGTGTTTCCTGGTTGCCACTCTTATGGGTGCTAGCTAGTTCGTGTTAAAATATATTGTTACTAGCTGACGTCCCGCGGTTTCACCCGCGTAGTTCCCGTTCCCGTGGGAGTACGGGAATAAAATATAGCCTATAGCACTCACGAATAATGTAGCTACCTACCAGTGAAACAATTTTTTAAATTGGTTTATTACTTCCGGAGATTACCCCCTACATACAAACTTACAAACATACAAACTTACAAACAAATGTTACCTCTTTATAATATTAGTATAGAATGTAGGTATGTATGCCTCAAAAGGTTCATGTGCCATAAGCTTAATAGTGTGATGATGAACATCACTGTCTATGTCATCTTGACAGATCATATTAACTTACTATGCTCTGCGCTCTGTCTTCTTCCGCTTTGATCTTCTTGTGAGCTCCATGTTGTTTTAACTATTGATAGATGAATAGATGTATATTATCATAATCTGATTATACCAATGTGTTCGACGTGAACAATTGTGTTATTTTTATTCTGAGATAATATAAAATACAATACGTTCCAATAGACAATCAAAGTTTTTCTTTATTCCCGATACACGAACTCACGACATCTACGTCCGGGAGCTTCTTCCCACAAAACAACAGTTCGGGTTGGCAAATTAGACTCGCCAGTATTTGATGAACACCAAAATCGACCAATTACTACCCATTTTTAATTTTTTGAACTAGGATATAGCACGCCTAATGTTTCTATCATTTAAAGAAAAGATGACTCAGTTGAAAACGTGTTTGAAGCAGAGCCGACTATCCGAAGAGTGACTCTGACGTAAGCAAAGTCACTTGCAATCTTTTAAGACTGACCTCATCTAATTTATTTTGACGTTTAGAAATGTCACTGAGAAAAACTAACTTTTAGTTTTGTTTTATAAACAAAGTTCTTTCATAAATTTGCGATCTAGCCAAAGTTATTCATACTTTTTACCTTATCATAATCTATTATCAACACTAATTTATTCTGACGTTTAAAAATTTCCTTCGTGAAAATATAAAAAAGAGTCTTCAAAATATTCTCTCCCAAAAGTTTAAACCGTCATCTATAAAATCACCTTACTACCAACTTTATGGTCCATAATCTTGTAAAACTACGACATTAAAACCTCTTCAGAGCCGACAACGTCGAAGACTATCAAATTACTCAGAACTATGTTAGTCTGTAAACAGATTTAAGTTTAAGTAACGCCGAAAAACTCGGTTAGCAAGTGCACACCGTGAAACGAATGGAGAAACGATGTACTGACTAAACTTATTATATGAGGGTGTACTTGTGTTAGTGATTGTGCTTTTGATGCTGATTTTTTAAGGAAGTAAGTCATGAACGTGAAAACTGTAGATACCACTCCGTACAGGAGTTATTTCAATTCGGTTTTGTCAACCTCAAACTCTAAGCATAAATTTATTTCAATTAGTAATTTTGAATGTCAGAAAAAACAAAGAAAGCGAAGCTACAGTCCCATTCACAAGGCATAGTAACTTGTGAAAGTATTGTATGGAGAATGGCTAAGAAACACGATGGACACTCTTTTAAATCAAAATGTTGTTACAATTCCTATCTTGGTTAGTTACGTTAGATTATACTTACATATATGTGAGAACGACGATGTAGAAAGATTTGCAAGTTATGAGCTTCTAGAGTAAAAATATGTAAACAACAATTCAAAAATAAAATAAACCAATTTCAAGCATAACAAGAACAACAATCAAAGTCTGAAAAATTACAATGAAACGTTGGCAACTTAGGTACCTAATGAAAGTCTGAAATAGCCACTCCGCCTGGACCAAGCATATGCGTACATAATGTGTAAGTACAATGTACCCATGTTAAGGGCAAAAGTAGAGTAATTCTAAATATTTTTAATATTTCAGATTTTTCATAAACAAAAGCCTGGACATTAATTTATTAGAAGCAACGTGTTTGTCTTGAAGTACCTGAAACTTGTGAAAAGTTTTGAATAGAACTGTCCTGTACGTAGTAAATTTTAAACACTATTAATTATCTTAAATTATTTATGACTAGCTGACGTCCCGCGGTTTCACCCGCGTAGTTCCTGTTCCCGTGGGAGTACGGGAATAAACTATAGCCTATAGCACTCACGAATAATGTAGTGTAGCTTTCTACCAGTGAAACAATTTTTAAAACTGGTTCATTACTTCCCGGAGATTACCCCCTACATACAAACTTACAAACAAATGTTACCTCTTTATAATATTAGTATAGATTATATTTAATATTTATTATTCTTGCACTAGTCGCCATGTTTCTTAATCGTTTTACTTCAGCATCAAATCCACGAACAATACCTCGACTTTCCACTACCAAAGCAAGTTACCGCAAGCTCGAGGCGAGACAGTGTTGCCGACCGCTTGCGTACAAACTACTGTTCTATGTACCTACAATGTATGTGTGTGTGTGGGTAAAGAACTAGTATTGGATCAACCGGTAGCAAGATCTAGGCTGGTAGATTTTGATAGTGTTATAATCCAACATATAACTATTCTAAAGCTATCTGTGAAAGCTTGTAATTGGCCATATTGTCGTTATTAAGTAAACTATTATGTTTGCCTAGCTGTAAGTTTTCCGAAAATCTACACTAATATTATAAAGAGGAAAGATTTGTATTTTTGTGTGTGTGTGTGTATGTTTGTAGTGAATAAACTCAAAAACTACTGCGTCGATTTCAAAAATTCTTTCACCATTAGAAAGCTACATTTACTTTGAGTAACATGGGCTATATTTTATTCCCGTAATCCCACGGGGACGGGAACTACGCGGGTGACGTCCGCTAGTAATAAAATAAAATAGGTATAATGAGCAGTTCTAATGTTGACGGAAGGTTAACTGAAAGTTTCAGCAATTTTAGAAATTACTGGTATCATAAACGAAGGGAGATACAAAAATATTTTTTATGCCAGTCATGAACAAATTCTAAAAAAGCTACAAAATGACCATAGACGATTGTATAATATCTATAAACTAATTAAAAATGTCTTAGTACCGTACTTTTCTAGAAAACTTATTCTAACCAAGACGGCTAGATGGTTCCAAATATGCAAACGTGTAGTACTAATCTTGTATATTTTAACGTTTCATATTATTAAAACTTCCCCTAGATCGTAATTTCCGATCATTCTCAGAAGATCCATTGGCCAGATCCATGATGGATCTAGTGAGAATTGTTTTTCTCATTGGATCCTGATTTCAAGAAATGGATCTACTGAGAAGGATCATTCTCAGAAGATCTATTGGCCAGATCCATGATGGATCTGGTGGGAATTATTTTTCTCACTCGGAAAAGAAACCAGGCGAGAAAACGTTACATTTTCACTGTCTTATTTTTGACAGCACAAAAAACATCCTATAAAAGCCATTGTAAAAAGAGTTGTACCTACCCTCGTTGTTTGCTCGCAGCTTCCTGAAGCAAGATGTTTCCTATTAAGTCATGTTTGAACAGGGATATTGGAAGCGCCTCCTCCCTGCACACTGCAAACATTCAAACGTCTACTGATTTTAAATAAGATGCTCCTGTCTGTAGGACATTTTTTATTAAGGTGATTAAAGGAGCTAAACGCGAGTTTTAAAATGCAAAAAAGCACATGATTCACTGCAATTAACAAAACCAGAAAAATATATGATATTCTTTAGGATATATGCTAGTACGACAGTGTTTTGAAAACATAAAACAACAAATTTTATTCCATAGAAAAAAATCACCGAGTAAAAACCATACTAAAATACATGCGATCATTCTGATTTTTTGGCAAATAATAGGGAAGATGCATACATTTTCTTTTGTTTATACGGAATGTTAAAGTACTATAAAAATAATGACAAAAATCGGCCAAACAACACAAACGTTATAACCATTTAAACTTTTGTTTCTATCTCTTTCTAGATAAACGGAATTTAGTATGGATTTTGTACATCGATGCAGCGAATGACGTCATTCGCTGTATCGGATCTCTCTGTCTAATCAGCAGTTTTAAATGCTTATAACTTAGTATTTTTAGATATTAAAAAAAATAATTTCACTTTGCTATTTCTGATGTTAACGCTTTGTTTAGAGTAATAAAAAAATCATGCATGTACCCTATTGTATCAAAATGGGAAACGGATGAAATTTTTTCTGACTTGCAGTATCTCTCTTTCTCGCTCTATTTGTATTTTTTAGGAGCAACAAGACCCTAAACGAAACCGAAAGGCACTTGGTTTCGCCTGGACTATACCTTCTACTTACGAAGATATTAGAGGTCAAAGTTATAAGTTTTTTTATGTCTTAGCTTTACTTTTAATACCTCCATGACCCCTGTACTATTCAATGCATCTATCAGCACAATATTTTTAGTGAATTACTTAAGAGTCCTACCGAAAAACTTGATTTTTTACCCCATAAAAAGTCGTTTCCCAGCAATAATTTTTGCGTAAAGTTACATAGTTTGATGTACAGTATGCTTGGTTGACGACTTTGTGGAGGGTCCATTTACACCTTGTATACTGCCTACAAGACTTATTTTGATTTTAAACAAGATTTTTCTCAAGAAGTTCTTGGTACCTATTTGAATTTTGTTAGTGCAATGATAAGTTGCTTCAGTCCAGACAAAATAGGTAAACAAAATGTTATTATGGGTAAAGTTAAATAAGACATGTGTGATTTAAGGGGACTACAGGAGCTAAACGCGAGTTTTATAATGCAAAAAAGCATTAGATTCACTGCAATAAACAAAACCAGAAAAATGTATACTATTATTCAGGATATATGCTAGTATGATAGTATTTTGAAAACATAATGCAACTAATTTTACTCGATAAAAAAAATAATGAAATTATCTCTAAAAATTCTTTAAACGAGTAAAAACCATACAATACATGCAATCATTCTAATTTTTTGGCAAATAATTCTACAAGCAACATATTAGCATGATAGAGTTTTTTTTTTTTTATTGATTTGATAATCAATAGATTTTTTGTAAATAGCAAAAAACCACTAATTTCACACTATTCGGCCCGCAGTGACTGACGTAACAACCAATGTGTAGTGCAAGCTGATTAGATCTTTATTTTAACAGTATTTCAAACGAACTTTGAACCACTATAAATAGAGTTGATGATTTATCTCCTGTAGTCGCCTTAACCTGAAGATCGATCTAAGCTGTTATTATTTAGCCACGAGGGGTCTCTGTGGCCATTCATAAATATTATGTAACTCTATATATGTCATCCACTTCCCAAAAAGATTTTTTATTTTGCTTAGTGCTTACTGCTAAATCGTTTTTCTTCTTCCTACCTTTTTCTTATCACATAAACAACGATTTATCAAAAGAAATATCTGAGATCTAACCCATATCGGTGACATATAAACTGTAATTAGTTTTGTTTCATATCTAAGAAGGATTACACGTCCAAGTTCGTCGTTAATAAGAAAACTTTGTGCCGACATCAATATAAAGAATTTGTGATAACACAAAGTTACGTGTTCTATTAGATTCGTATACAGTCATATCTACCTATTTTTTTCTCTTAATTCTACTTAGATAGCGAGATTGGTTTGGAAGCTTCAAGGAACATAATATTCCAAAGTTACTTCAAAATTCGTAAAAAATATATTTTCTAGAATTTTTACTTGACTTTTTTACCTGCCGGTATTGCAGCTTTTTTCGAAATAGCCCTTTTTTAACAACCGACGAAAAAAATTCCGTTCAGCAGGCCTAGCCAAGTTACAAACGTTTTATATCGATTCTCTTTCTACAATCGTAAACGCCTCGGCGTAAGCGATTGTAGAAATTTTTAACTTGCGAAACATGCGACACCTCCTGACTACCCCTTCGAGAATTACAGGTTTGATGTTATGTTTTCTAAAATATGACTTGTTTCTTACACATATTCTGATTTCAACCAAAATATAACATAAATACCAACTCCCACCACCCCACATGTCACCTCCGCACACACTGCAGCTATAGTGTTGTACCGAATATGTACCATCCGTTTGTCTATTAGCAATCACCTGCACAAGACAGCTAGCACGCTCCGACGCGTCCTGTGCGCTGACACGTCAGTGTTTGTGTGCCGTGTGTGGGGGCACTAACGTTGTTTTGTAACCAACTCACTAATTGGGGCAGGGTTCGTTGTGACGATCTATATACTGATATTCTAAAGAGAGGGCGAGTTTTTTGAGTTTGTATGTATGTGAAGGATATTATTATATGGACCCACGAGACGTATTTGAAAATTTCACAACGCATAGAAGCTAGTAATATTTTCTTCTTCTTAATAGTTTACAGTAGTCGTGGTCATGGGGGTCGCCCACAATTGTGGTCGCTGCCTACGCGATCCTTTTTCACCGGTCTCTATTGTCTGCATAGCGATCAAATTCTGCCACAGGGATCTTGGTGACAGATTTGAAGGAGTCTGTCCATCGGGTTGGCAATTGACCACGTGGTTTCGACTCTACCCTAAAACACCAAACGCTCCATGGAATCATTGTTGCGGGTAACGGGTCCAAAGAATCTAGTAATATTATACAGAGGTAAACTTTGTAAGCTTGGATGTAGACCCCTACATCCAAGCTTACAAAGTTTACCTTCTAATCTTCAGAACTACGATCCAATTCAGAAAATTCTTTCACTAGGAAGGTACATTATCCCCGAGTGTCATAATTTAAAATACTCCTATGGGAAAATATTTTATTATTATTATTAATTACCTACCTTAACGCATGCGCCGACACGCCAGCGTTTGTGTACACCTGACTAATTGTATAGGTTTCCTTGTGACAATTTGTTATAGGTATAACTTGTGTGTGTGTGTGTGTGTGTTTGTTTGTCTTTGTTATACTGACCCTATGTTAGTGATGGCTGGAGTAAATTCGCTGTCAAATCCTGTGTTGTGTGTTATGTTTAGGTAGGACAGGTTTATGGTGTTGCGTGTTGTGTCTTAGGAGGTATTGTTGTATGCACTCTGATCAACTAGTAGACATGTCTATCAATGTTGCTACCATAATTATTATTTATCAACAGGATAAGCTGCGTTTCTGAAAGCAAAGCTTTTTCTCCTGATGGAACACAATTTTTTTATAGACTATCTCCCTTTAAAAAAGGTTTACAAATTGCAAAACAAATGCTGCGAAAATTCTAATGAAAAATCGAACGAATTGAATTAATTTGGTTTGGAGTGCAAAGTAAATAACTTCTTCCTTTTTTTTGTACAATAAATACATTTTTGAAAATTAACCTTTTTTTTTTATTTTGCGCAAATTTTTTGAAACTTAAGTGAGCGTTCCCGAAAGCTTGATTAATCATCTACTTTCTCTATTTCGTCGACTGTACATTGTATACGTAAATACAGGGTGTAAAAGACCTCATCACGAAGCCGTCAACCAAGCACTTCTGTACATCAAACTAGGTAACTTTACGCAATAATTATTGCTGGGAAACGACATTTTTTTTTTGGGATGAAAAATCATATTTAGTGGTAGAACTCAATGTAACGCACTCAAAACATTGTGCTGATGGATGGATTGAATAGTACGGGGGTCGTGGAGGTGTTTAATAAAAAATCTTACATTAAAAACATGTACTTAAAAAAAAATTGTCAAAAAGTTGGAACTTTGACCCCTAATATCTCTGTAACTAGAAGGTTCCCAGGTATGGTGTAGAACAAAAAAAAATATCGCAATGACGGGGAGAACAAGTGCATTTTGGCTTCGTTTATACATAACAGCCCTGTTATTGAAGAGGGGAAGCATTGCGGTAGCGCCCTCCTGGTAGGCTCTATAATAATACCTAATTGTTTCCTAAACAGACAGGAGGGGCCCTAACTTCATTATCAGCATGTCTGAGTGCAGTTTCATTATGGTAAAGCTTAATTCAGTGGCAATAATAACAGCGCCTTTATTTCAACATAGCTAAGGGTGGTTTTTGTAGTGCACATGGTAATACTGATTGACTGTATCTTTAGATGTTTGATGGGATACTGTGGGGTTTGGTGGTTTATTTTTCATGGGAGCAGTTCAATTTTTGTGGTGGTATTTCAGTATACCAACATTTTCCTGAAATAGATTCAGAATATTATGAACCCACATCGATTCAACAATGAATTCTGGTTTATTTCTTGAATCTATACTAATATTATAAAGCTGAAGAGTTTGTTTGTTTGTTTGTTTGTTTGTTTGAACGCGCTAATCTCAGGAACTACTGGTTGGAATTGAAAAATTGTTTTTGTGTTGGATAGCCCATTTATTGAGGAAGGTTATAGGCTATATAACATCACGCTACGACCAAAAGGAGCGGAGTCATAAATGAAAGATGTTGCAAAAACGGGGAAAATGTATGCACTGAAAAAAATGCACTTCAATCAAGTGACTTTTTAGCTTGATTGACGATATCTTGTTTAGATTAATCAAAATCTTGGTTAAGTTGATCATCACGACATGATTGCAGCAATACTAGTTCAAATGATTGAACGCTCAAACAAGTTTCTTGATTACCGCTATCATGACATCATTGTAGAAAAGTTAAAAAAGAGACAAGTTAAAAAAATGTTAACTGTAACAAAGTAAGTTAGTTGTGTCAGTCAAACATTTTGATTACTTCAATAAAGATCATTGAAACTTTATTAAGTTGATTTGACTTGATAGCATCTATCATTGCAATTAATTGTATTAATCATACAACTTGATCAAATCTTAAGCTAAATTTTTGCGCTAAATAAGTTCCTTGGTTGTGTTTATCAAATACATCATACAAACAAACTACATGACCACTTGATTGCAACTATCACGTAAGGTGTTCGCCCTAATAAAGGTAAGTGTCTGCCCTGAACAAGAAGCTTGTTTGTCCTAATCAAGTCTCTTAGTTGTATCTATCAAACACATTAGTCAAAATACTCCATAACAACTTGATTGCGGCTATCAAGTAGGGTGTTCACCCTAAAATAGTAGAGTGTTTGCTCAAAACAAGTAGCTTAATTGCTCTAACCAAGTTTAAATGATAAATTCAATCAAGTAGCTTAGTTCACCTTAATAAAGGTGTGTGTTTGCCCTAAACAAGAAGCTTGTTTGCCCCAATCAACCTTCTTGGTTGTATCTATCAAATACATCAGTCAAAATACCCCATAACAACTTGATTGCGGCTATCAAGTATGGTGTTCACTCTAAAAAAGTAGAGTGTTTGCTCAAAACAAGTAGCTTAATTGCTCTAACCAAGTTTAAATGATAAATTCAATCAAGTAGCTTAGTTCACCTTAATAAAGGTGCGTGTTTGCCCTAAACAAGAAGCTTGTTTTGCCCGAATCAAGTCTCTTAGTTGTATTTATCAAATACATCAGTCAAAATATTCCAACACAACTTGATTGCAGCTATCAAGTAAGGTGTTTACCCTAATAAAGGTGCGTGTTTGCTCTGAACAAGAAGCTTGTTTGCCGTAATCAACCTTCTTGGTTGTATCTATCAAATACATCATTAAAAATACTCCAACACGTCTTGATTACAGCTATCAAGTAAGGTGTTACCTTAATAAAGGTGAGTGTTAGCCCTGAACAAGAAGCTTGTTTCTCCCAATCAAGTCTCTTACTGCGGGTTTCCACCAAAAAAATATATTAGCCAATCAAAGCCGTTCTTAGGTGTTTTGCGCCAATCATATGGCACTATTGCATAACCTAATGAATTTGGTTCCCGCTTTTACCATAAGACTTCAGAGTGTTGCCATATATACAGATTTCTCCGTATTTATACAGATTTTCGATGTGTGGTACAGATTAGCACTGAATACAGATTTTTATACAGAATTTTCTAACTCTATTGATTAAATTACCGTATTCTACTAAAAACTGAACTTAGCAAAATAAATGACAATGTATTACATGCAATCGCCGAGCCTCCCCCCGCACCGCATGCCATTGCACCAAACTAGATGGACCAGCATGGCCCATTAACTTCATTTAAGAATTATTGTAAACAAAAATTCATCTTATGATGTTGCAAACTTGCGTTCAACCATTCAAATGCTAATGTCCCGCGGGTAACATAGTACAAACTTTTATTTAATTTAATATTGATTGTATTTTGTAAACCACTAAGGCATCTAAAAAACGCAGAGAGTGATGCAAAAGTTTAATCGGAACTGGATAGTAGATAGTAATTAACTGACGTGTTCTGTAACTATCACCCACTCACTTGGATATGATATTAGAGGTGGCCGAATCTTTCTTCTGTTTGCATCGTTAGAAAATCGTGAGTTGAACCTTGAATAATGTGGTGAGTTCTTTACTTCTTGTATTTTTAACTTTTGTTTTTATACGATTATTTTTAAATATTATAAATCAATAAATATGACTACCTACTTTGAGGGCTATCATAAATAAGTAGAGCGACGTTGTGGAGTTGCGCGTTTTTTTTTTTTTTTTTGCAATCATTATTTCGTGGCCAACCCATCCTGATGGACCCCTGCACGCCGCTGATGATGATTTATATTCTATTTTGGTTAATTTGATATACAGTTATATAATAAAGACTAGTATTTGCGTGGGTGCGCGAGCTGCGCGCAGCTCGCGTGTTGTCGTGTTCTTGAGACGTATTCCTTACCATCATAAAATTTTGAGAATCCATAGGAATCCTTAAAATAATTGGAAAATCCGTTACAACTACCCCTAAATCAGTATGAAAACCCTTAAGAACTCCTAAAACATTATAAATTAATATAAAAAAAACCTAATAAAATAAAAGTAAAAAACCTTACTTAAAAACTGAGACCCATTAAAAAAAACATAACCCTAAAGTTGCTTGTCGTCGCCCCTGAGTTACGCTTCACCCACTCGACCTTCGTTACGCTACGGAGGTCGCCGGCTCGCTTCGCTCGCCACCTCCCCCCTTCTCTCCACTCGGTCTCGCAGGTTCGCTCCACTCAGAACCTACCACCACCGGACAGGTTTTGACGCCTACTATAATATTTGTTCAAACACCCAATGGCTATCTCTAATCGTTATGAAGTTACAGCCCTTTCAATTTTAGGGGAGGTTGGGGAGGGGAGGATACCGTCCGTATACAAATTTAAACGCTCCTCAATAATAATTTATAGTAAAAATCAAAAACCGCTACGTGTCCTAGTTTCCGAGATACGATGGGGGGAGGGGTGAAGGGGGGGAGAGTGGGGAGTTTTGAAAACTGATTTTGACTAACGCGTTGCCCCTTTATATGAATCTGAAAAAAAAAATGTTCCAAGTCTCTCAACTTCCGAGATCCGCCTGAAGGGGGGAGAAGGGGGATAAGTGGGTCAACTTTTGAAAACTGGTTTTTACTTTCCCGAGCCTCCTCTATACGAATCTGAAAAAAAAAACGTTCCAAATCCCTTGGTTTCCGAGATACAATAGGCGGGGGTGAGAAGGGGGGCGAAAAGGGGAGGTTTGGCACTTTTCCCAAACTATTTAGAGTTAGTTGTTTACGAATCTGTCAAAATATACCCACCTCCCCATCCACCATCTGGGAGAACAATTCTGTCAGTGAGTGAGTCAGTCAGTCAGTGGTAATCGAGCTTTATATAGTATAATAATAATAATTAAAATATCATACAGATTTTATACAGATTTTAGCAGTTTCTACTACAGATAAAAGGTTCAAGGCATCTGGCAACACACTGGTGACTCTAGTTGTATCTCTATGACGCGTCGCTACTCAGCAGTGATGCCAGATCTACTGATTTAGCAGTAGATCTACCTGATTTAAAAAAATCTACTGATCTACTGCCTTGATTGGAAATCTACCTGCTTTTTTTCAAATCAGATCGTATCATCTAGATAATGACGACGTGTCGTGTTATCTGGCTTATAGGCCTAAATAACATGACATTTGTTCAACAACCGTAGTAAGTATTGAAAAATATTGGATACGTGTTCTTTGTTTTATCAAATTAATAAAAATTAACGAAAATAAAACGTGTAAAAGATCATGAGTTTGGCTTGTGTCGTCACATTTGAGTAAAAAATGTACTCAAATGTGACGTCATACGAGTTTTCGACACACTATCGTCTTCATTTTTGTTTACGTGAAAAAAGGAAAAATACGTTTCCAATATTTTTTGGAAATGTATCTGACCGACTTTTTTTTGTTATGTACCCTATTCAAGCTCAAGTCCTTTTTACCTCATGTGAGTATGACTTTACTGATTTTTCCTTCGATCTACTGCTAAAACTTTATTTTTTCTACTGATTTCTTCAGATTCCATCTGGCAACACTGCTACTCAGTGTTGCCGAGATTGGCATTAAGGTGGATGCTCAAGGGTAGCCCGCGAAATTCAAATTTTCTTACGTTTTTTGCAATTTGCAGGCCAGTGCTAGGTTGTATGTTGATTAAAATATTGTTTGCGACTGTAAGACGTATGTAGTAACACAATTATAATCATCAAAATCATCAATACAACCCTCCAAGTTCATAATGGTGCAAGAATGATTTTGACCTTGGAAAAGTAATATTGACACCAATATGAACTTTTAACTATTATTTATATACAAAATCTATTATACCAACTTCCTGTTTCCCATAGTAAAGTGGGATACGCATCAAACTATTCACTCCTTGCTTTTATGTACTTGTAGTATGCATTATTTTTCCTTTGCCTTGTTTAACTTGATGAACTTGACATGTGTCCGTCTGTAAAAGTTTTGCTTAGTTTGGTGTTGATAGTGATGTGTGAAATATCCACCAAAATATTTTTTTTAATTTTGTTTTTTTTAATTTGAACGAGTGAAGAAAGAAATAGATATTTTTAGTGATTTTTATGAAATGCAACAAAAACATAGTTTAATTGCCATACCAAGTTAGTAGGGGGTAGTCAGAGGCAAGTCCAAACATTATGTTCTGCGTTGGACATTCCACACATCACTATTTAGTCCCAAACTTAGTACAGATTGTAATATGGGTTATATACCCATTTATCCATATATTTATATATAAAACAAAGTCGTGCTAGGACTCGTACACATTTAGGCCCATTTTTACTGGATCTGTTTTAACGGATCAGAATTGGACCAGAGCAACATGATTACTAAATCCACAATACATACTGTTTTGTGTGTAAACTCGCTCATACAACTACATACGCCATCAAATAACGGACCTGTAAAACGGATCGCTATGTGTATGAGCCCTCAGTTACACCACTTATAACTCAAGAACGGCTGGACCAATTTTTATGATTTTTGTGTTTTTGGATTTATCTTCGTCCGGAATAGGATAATAAGTAATAACATTAATGTCAATCAATAAAAAACAAAAAACAGTCAAAACATCAGTGTAGCCGTTCATTTTTTAATTTCGTGAGTTTGTCAGGGGGTAGGGGGTGCAGGTTGTGGGTGGTAGTTGGTAGACACAGTCACTGCCCAACGAAGTGGGCACGGGTCAGCTTGTTATATATAAAAAAAGGTAATAATTTTTCTGATTAATTTTACTAATACTTATTATTGTACACTTTCAAATAATGAAATTACTCTGGAGGCATTAGCGGCCCTTACGCCAGACACTATTAAAGAACTCGTTCCCAAAGTAGGCCAACGAGTGCTGTTTCTACGTTGCTGGAGGGTGTGGTTCGCGGAATATGTAGGCAAAGAGCCTACAGATAATGCGAGTATTGTAGTAAGTGACAATAGCATTGTATTGATTACTTTTTTGATTAAGTAAGCCTTAATGAAGTCTGACAATTTGTTTTGTTGTTTCAGAGCCTTGACATCTCAGCCACAGCCCTGGAAGTGTTTAATGAAAAGCAAAGCATTGATACAGGGGTTGTGTATGACTTAACACCTGCATTCTCACTGCCAGGTAGTCCATCAACACAATCGCAAACTACACAGGACAGTGATGTAAGTATTCATTTGAGTACGTAATTATCAAATTTTTTAAATGTCGTGATGGCTCAGAGGTTAAGGCCTCGCCTCCCATGTTCATACGTGGGCGACGCCGCGAGGTGCAACCTGAGGCCGCCGTGGTGACTTGTCTCTACTAATGCAAATGGTAGACTGCAGGAGGAGGCGAGGTGGGTGCACGCGGCTAATGTATAATTAAAACCAATAAGTGTTTTGTTTTTAACTGAAATTTATAGCAACTGAATTTTATTTTTATAGATATTGCAGACTCTACTCGCAGAAAACTTAGAGACAGCAGGTCTGCTGGTTCATGCAGGTGACAGTCTTCCTGGGGACAGTGCTCGAAATCTCTTAGCTTCTGTTATAGCAAAAGAAATTCTACAAAAATTTCAAAACACATCAATTCGGGGTGAATTATACTACAAGTGGTGCTCTGAAATAAAAAAACTCTTCCCTGGGGAGAGGTCAACCACATATTATATTCCAGCCTGCAAAACAGCAAATGGTAACACTCTACAGGCGAGAGGCAAGCTTGTAAACCAGATCCTTAACACCCGGAAACGCTTTCAAAGGCATGGAGTGTTAGCTGTAAAGGCAAAAAAAAGCAGGGAGTCAAGTCCATTAAATTCAACATATTCTTGCCCATCACCAAGGCCGCTACCTGCAACGTTTTATAGCGAGCCTGATGAAATCAACACTTCTACTTCTGTTGAGGAGGATTTAACGTGGCTTAAACATTCATCTGATCCATGGTACATAGTTGAGGAAAAATGGAAACGAACTTGTGAACATAGAATCCGAAATTTACATGCTGGTGAAACAGGGCCGACCATCGAAAAATATGTTGATGATTTTCCAGCACTGAAAACGCCATTAGGTTATTGTTTGGTAAGTGTTTATAATTATTTACTCACATTACCTGTTATTTTGGATGAAATGTGTTTATCAAAAACTTTTTTCAAGTCTTTTATGGTTCTGTACCCAAAGGGTAAAACCCCCGTTTTACCCTTTGGGTACAGAACCCTAAAAAGACTTCAAAAAAGTTTTTAGGGTCCTATTAAGAAGACTCCGTTGTCTGTCTGCTTGTCCGTTTGTCACCAGGCAGACAGTTGAAATTTTCACAGATGATATATTTCTGTAGCCGCTATAACAACAAATACTCAAAAACAGAATAAAATAAATATTTAAGGTGGCTTGCTCGCTTTTGCTCGATATTGATAATGGCAACAGGCAGACACTTGAAATATTCACAGAATATTGAGTTATATTATTCACTTTAAAAATAAATAATTAAAATAAAATTAATATAAGGGACACGAAACGTTTTTTTTTTCATTTTTGCCGTTTTTATAGAAAATGGTAAGGAACCCTTCGTGCGCGTGTCCGACTTGCACTCGCACTTGGCCGGTTTTTTATTTATTGTTTTTTCCTTGTTTTCCCACGTTAACGATAATAAGTAATTGTGCATTTGAGTTTGTTACATTAAATTTTTTTGAGTTATGTAGTTATTAAAACATAAAAATTTGTTTGTTTTAGTTTTTTATATAATATGTTTTTTTCAATTGATTTGTCTTTAAAGTCGACAGTACGATTTTTCGGATACTTAGTGTACCCCTTAACCGTAAAAGGTAGGAATGTCCACCAATATTTATGTGCTTATTTATTTGTAGTTGGAGCATGATTTTGAAGTTGCCTATCCAAACCACACCAAAAAGTTGTTATTAAATTTCCCACTCTTGAAGACAAACATCATCGGATTGCTAAAACAGAGAAAAACCAAAGATAATTTTTATACGGAAATTGCTGAACTTGCCGATCGTAAGTGTATTTTTTTTTACAAAAGGAAAGAGTATATCGCGGTTCTTCAAAAGGTTTAAAATCTAGTTCATTAAGTAATGACAGATATGACAATTTGTTTTATTTTATTTTAGATCCCGATGAAGAAGTTACAAATATAGTGGCATTTATGGCCATACCGCTCCTTCTTCGCTCATCTGTGTGTTTTTCTGGCAAAAGAAAGACAAATAAAGCTTGGAAGCCAACGAAAGTGGAGGCACGTGACGCTTTCATGACCCATATAAGGAATAATGCAATACAAGAAACTATACACAGGAGGAAACAGAAACTCACGGATAAAGGTTTTTCGCCACAGCCATTTTGCATGATTGTAGGCCCTTCTTTAACGGAAATAACCACTTTCTTGTAAATGATTGCGCTGTATACGAAAGAACAAATATATTAGCGGCTGTTGATACCTGTTTCAAAGTTATGTGGGCTTTGAATGCTGAATATTCGTTTGACTCATATGCAACATGGTACTTCATTCAACGAGGACTGTATAAAATCACATCACAGTTTGATAAAGGATCGACTGCTGCTGAGTCATTGCTTAGCGATTGTAAAATAGCGTTGTAATTATTTAGGTACGTACCTACTTAAAATGGTTAAATGTTTCGTATGTAGATCAGAATTATTAAATTTTGCTGCACTTAAATTCCATTTTAGCAGTATTCATAGCAAAAAAGACCTCAAAATATATGTATGCATAGAAAATGACTGTGGTAGAAAATTTCAATTGTTGAACTCTTTTAGACGTCATTTCTTTCGGGAGCATAACTCTGATTCCGAAGTCGGTATAATGCCAATTCAACTGCCACACCAGAATACTACTTATTCGCCCAGAGAGTCGATACCTGAGTTAGATGTTCAGGTGGATGTTGCCGTTACTGACGCAGTTGCAAATAAAGATTATTTTGAAAATTCTGCTTCAGTTGTAGCTGATGCTTCTTTTAGTATTGAAACTACAGTTGAAAAATCATTGTCAATTTTTATAGCAAGTCTTTATGCTAATCCACTTTTACCTAGAAATGCTGTACAGGCGATAATAAACGGATTTGAAGAGTTTTTGTCAAATTCTATTGTACCAGCTTTTAGGGAGCGCCTTGAATTATTGTCCGCAGAAAATTATATTTCTTCTGCCAGTATCAATACATTGACAAACAATCTTTTGCCACTTATTACTTTACCCTGGAACCAATTTAATACTGAACATAAACGCTTACAATACTTTAATAACATAGATACTTATATTAAACCACAAGAAGTCATAATTGGTCAGAGGTTTGACAGTGTAAAACAAGCTGGTGTAACGCGTTTGGTACCTGTTGCATGCAAGCAACATTTTATTCCCCTTCGTCATGTCCTAAAAAAATTTTTCAGTTTGGAAAATATTCTATCGGAAACCTTGAACTACATGACTTGTCTCATAAATAATCAGTCAAATGCTGCTGTTGAAAATTTTATCCAGGGCTCATTTTGGCAGAGCAGACTAAAAGAGCGCTCAAATAAAACTGTTATTCCGTTTTTCATTTTTTTCGACGATTATGAGACTGGTAATGTATTAGGGAGTCGTTCAGGTCAACATAAATTAGGGGCTGTATACGCGTCCATTCCTTGTCTTTCACCTACCCGTTCTTCTATACTAAACAATATTTTTCTCACCTTGTTATTTCATTCCTCAGACAGAGCATTATTTGGTAATAAGGTAATTTTTCGATGTATCATCGATGAATGTAATTATCTTAGCGAAGCCGGTATACATTTTGACATACCTGGATACAAAGGTACCATCTATTTTGAGCTTGGGCTAATTATTGGGGATAATCTAGGTATCCACTCGATGACAGGTTTCGTAGAAAGTTTTTCAGCCAATTTCGCGTGCAGAATATGTAAAACCAGAAAAGAGGTCATGAAAAGTCAATGTTGGGAAGATGTAACATTGCTTCGTACTTCGACAAATTATGAATCGGATTTACTTACCAACAATGTTGCAGAAACTGGTATCAAGGAAAGATGTATTTGGCTTGACGTCAAAGGTTTCGATTTGTTTAATCAGGTCGGTGTCGACTGCATGCATGATATATTAGAAGGGGTTGCCAAGTATGTGATGAACTTTGTTCTTCTTCAGTACATTCGACATTTCAAACTTTTTTCATTATTTGTTCTCAATGAACGATTACAAGCTTTTGCGTATGGCCCTGATAGTAAAAATCAACCGTGTTCTTTGAGCATGGACCACTTAATTCAAGGAAACGTTCGTTTCTCCGCTTCAGAGATGCTGACTTTCCTAAGATACTTTGGGTTACTAGTCGGAGAGTTAGTTCCTAGAGGAGACGACACTTGGGCTTTATATCTACAACTAAGAAAGGTACTTGAAATAGTTTTATGTACAGCATTTGCTAAAGGTACTGACGAATTGTTGCAGTCCACAATTGCTGAGCTTAATCAGATGTACATGTCAGTTACCCATGTTAATTTAAAACCAAAGTTTCATCATATGGTTCACTACCATTCTGCTCTTAAAAAGTATGGTCCTCTAGTGTCTTTATGGTCAATGAGATTCGAAGCGAAGCATAGAATTTCTAAAATAGCCGCTAGAGCTTCTTGCAATCGCAGAAATATTACATTGTCGTTAAGTATGAAACATCAACTTAATCTAAATGCAATTTTTATACGTGGAAAATTGAGTGATATTCTTAAAACTGGACCGGTTAAACTTGTGTTATCTTTCAAAGTCAGATACTTACAAACTCTCTTGCGATTGTGTCCCAACAAAACTATCACCAAAGTAACTTGGGCTACTGTATCTTCGACACGCTACACTGAGGGCACTATACTAGTGAACTCTACAAACAATGATTTGTTGGTTACTTTTTTTAAAGTAAAAAGCATATATTTATATGATTCCACTAGTCTGATTTTTGAGGGAACTTTATTTCGGACTGTGAGTTTTGACGATCATTTGTTTGCCTATGAGGTTGAAGAACCTGAAGCAACAATAATGGTTGTGCTGTTCTACAATACGCTAGTTTCTCCGATACCTTGTAACATTAATGTCCTTATGTCTGGGAAAACATATATAACAGTTCGTAGTCCGCTTTAAAATAAAACAATATAATTTAGTATAGTAGGTATGACGTTTAGCTTTTTCTTCTTTTCCTTTTGTTCTTTCCTTGGTTTTTAGGGATTCTCAGGGATTGTATTTTTTGTACAGGTTTGTAGGAATACCTCGAAGGGGTTTTTATGTCTTCGTATAAAAGAGTTTAACAATTGAAATTTTTGACCTTAAGTGGGATAACATTTGAATTACCTGAAACGTCTATAATAAAATAAGTAATAGTATAACACGGTGTTTTTGTAGGATATTTCATAAAAAAATATTGGTTGGTGTGTTAGTCCCGTAGCTCACTTAAGGTGTCCTGTTGGTCATTCTGATCCAACAGGGATAGCAAGGGATAAACCAGCTGTAGGGAGACTACCTGTCAACCCTCGGCTGATGAAATAGGCTAGGGATTCACGCTTGATTTTCGATTTCATCTCGATCTCTCATTAACTTGTTCCGTAACTCACCTAAGGTGACCTGTTAACTACCCTAACTTCAATCAAACAAAGTTTTACTGAAAATGTATGAACAATAAAAACGCGTGCGTAGCGGCTGGCGGCTGCGACTTTTGACGGTTTAAAAGTTATAGCTGATTTACAGGTTAACTCAGGCTTATCGTTCTAAATAAATGTAGACTTGTTCTAATTAAAATATAATAAGGGTAGTGAAAGTCAGATTTTATCTGTAACGCACTGTTTGTATAAAAATAAAAAATACCGTAAGGGGCCGCCTCCACGAGTGAAAGAATCGCGGCGATTCAACGTATTTCTCTAGCTCGTGGAGGCAGCCCCTTAGGGCCGGCTCACACCAGAATGGCAGCGGCGCGGCGAGCACTTTCAGTGTAAACAATTTTAAACTTTTTCTACATAAATAAAAGACCCAACGCTCGAAAAGGGCGCGTGGCCGCCCGTGGCGCCGCGCACCTTTTCAGCACTGCGCTGCTGCCATTCTGGTGTGAGCCGGCCCTAAGTGTTTTGAAGATTTTGGCACCGTCTCTTTATGTTCTTACTTCGCGACGCAGTCTGTATCCTAAGTGCAGGGTGGACCAAATAGTGAAGGAATATTATCCAAGAAAATAAATTCACACCCAGGAATATTTGAAAAAAAAAAAATAGAATTTAAGGTGTAGCCTTGAATTCTATTTTAATTTTTTTTTGGGCGTCACTGTTTTGTCCACTCTTGGTTTTTTGTTAACTTAATTAAATACTAGATTTGAATGCGAAGATACAGTAATATTATTTTTCAGTTTTTTATTTGGTATCAGTAACTGTAATACCTTATTAAGTGTGTTTAGTATTATTATGTAGGACTGGCTGTCTAATTAATCTTAATTGCGTTATTTTCATATAAGAGTACATACACAATATATAACTTGGGTTTATCGTTCTAAACAAAATTTTGGCTAGTTATAATGTAAATTTAATTTAAGGGTAATAAAAGTAAGATTTTATCTGTAACTCACTGTCTGTATAAAAATAAAAAATACCGTAAGTGTTTTGAAGATTTTCGCCACATAATGTCTTCAATATACCTATTCTAATCTAACAATATATTACTATGATTGTATAATAATTGTATCGTTTTATTTAATTTTCCCAACTGTAGCTTATCAAACTTTTTAGGAGATAGGTAGGTTACCTAACAATTTTTGACATATTTCTCATTGGGTTTATAAAGATAATCTTGTGTGCTCCGAACAAGTTAGATTAATGTACCAATCACGTGAAACTTGTTTTCTAATTTCACACAATACTAAATCAACATTCGGTATTACAAAACAATAATACCGAATGCTGAGCTAGCATTATGCGACATTATAAATCAAGTTTCACTTGATTGGTACATTAATCTAATTTGTTTGGAGAAGCCAAGATTATCTTTATAACCCCAAACAAGAAACATGATTAAATATATCAAGAGTCTTGTTTAGGGCAAACAAGCTACTTGGTAAGTATAAACATGCCACTTCATTAGGGTAAACAAGCTACATAATAAAGGCAAACAAGCAACTTGGTAAGTATTAACAAGACACTTTGTTAGGGCAAACAAGCTACTTGGTAAGTATAAACAAGCAACTTTATTAGGGTAAACAAACTACTTGGTAAGTATAAACAACCCACTTTATTGTGGTGAACAAGCTACTTGGTTAGTATAAACAAGCCAACTTATTAGGGCAAACCAGCTACTTGGTAAGTATAAACAAGCAACTTTATTAGGGTGAACAAGCTACTTGGTAAATATAAAGAAGCCACTTTATTAGGGTGAACAAGCTACTTGGTGCGTTTTAACAAGCTACTTTATTAGGGTGAACAAACTACTTGGTAAGTATAAACAACCCACTTTATTGTGGTGAACAAGCTACTTGGTTAGTATAAACAAGCCACCTTATTAGGGCAAACCAGCTACTTGGTAAGTATAAACAAGCAACTTTATTAGGGTGAACAAGCTACTTGGTAAATATAAAGAAGCCACTTTATTAGGGTGAACAAGCTACTTGGTGCGTTTTAACAAGCTACTTTATTAGGGTGAACAAACTACTTGGTAAGTATAAACAACCCACTTTATTGTGGTGAACAAGCTACTTGGTTAGTATAAACAAGCCACCTTATTAGGGCAAACCAGCTACTTGGTAAATATAAACAAGCAACTTTATTAGGGTGAACAAGCTACTTGGTTAGTATAAACAAGCCACTTTATAAGGGCAAACAAGCTACTTGGTAAGTATAAACAAGCAACTTTATTAGGGTGAACGAGTTACTTGGTAAGTATAAACAAGCCACTTTATTAGGGTGAACAAGCTACTTGTGAAGTATAAACAACCCACTTTATTAGGGTGTACAAGCTACTTGGTAAGTTTTAACAAGCCACTTTAGTAGGGTGAACAAGCTACTTGGTTAGTATTAACAAGCCACTTTATTAGGGTGAACAAGCTACTTGGTTAGTATAAACAATCCACTTTATTAGGGTGAACAAGCTACTTGTTTAGGCCAAGCAAGTTGCTTGATAACATCAGAGTTTTAGGGTTTATAGACTAGGTACTAGGTCAAATTTATCATTTAAACTTGTTAAGGACAAACATGCTACTTAGTTCGAGCAAACAAGTAAACCAAGAAAAAATAATACTTTATGAATCCAAACAAGCAACTTGATAAAAGCAATCACATCATCTTGTTTAAGGCAATCTACTTATTGTGTATGTGTGCGTGTATATGGTACACTGAATAAACTTGGTTGGAGCAACTATGTTTTGACTTGATTGCTGTAAATAAGTTTTGTGATAACTCCAATCAAGATCTCGTTTTAAATCTCAATCAAATAAAAGTAGTAGCTGTGATCATTGTGCTTGATAGGCTCAGATGCAAACAAGTTACTTAATCAATCTAAACAAAATCTTGATTGTGGCAACTACTTTTTTTTTTCAGTGTGCCCTTTGTTAGCTTTTTCTCTCTTATGTGACGCAGATGAAGTTGCGTGGGTCAGCTAGTTTTACATAATTTTCTGCAGTGGTATTATTTATTCGAAATCTGAGTGAAACTGTAGAACTATATGACTAGTGTTGTGTTATCGCTACCCTCACTTTCACCATTCTCCTGACCTTATCCTAATTCATTCAATTTTAAAAGACAGTGCGTCAGATGAAAGATGCTAATTGTGGAGGAACAGACATCTCACCCCTCCTCACTTCATCAATCCAGCAGAACATCTTCCCCCTGGACAGGAACTGCAGTGGCCAATCTGGAAATCTCTTCACCGTTTGCGGGCCCAGTTTGGCCGCCGTAGAAGTAATCTGGCCAAATGGGGTATCATCGACCCGTCCCAAATACAATGTCAGTGTGTCCTTTCTAGCCCATCCTGCACATCCACCTGCACC